>CM021103.1:561929085-562647948 GCA_007115665.2 Sequoiadendron giganteum
TGGAACTTCAAAGAAGTCAAGGAATTCAGGTATTTTCATAGGGATGCCCACTATTTAAGAGGACCCACTCCACAAGGAAGAAGAGCAACCAAAGTCCCCACCTATTACACTTTTTGTCCCAACCGGAACAACTATTAATGTTGTTACTCCCCCGCCTATCTTACAAGTAGTGGTTTCCACCTCTCCACGTACGGTGGACATTTCAGTCTACCTTGCCTCTACCTCTCTTGTGGCCCAGGTGATAATTATGGATTCCCCATCCACCACTATTTCCCTTCTTTCTTCCTCATGCATGTTTCCCACATTGTCTCTTATGCATGCCACTATAGCAATGATGATGTCCACTCTCATCCTCTCGGAAGCTTTCACCAAATACATACAAAACATGCCCTCTGAACTCTCTGGGATGTTTGCAAACCCCGTAGTGCAAGCCACCCTAGCTCAGGCCATAATTGGTCTCCCTATCTCTCCTCCTCCTACTGAGCCTCCCTTGATGGAGGCAACAATGAAATTTTTTGAAGAATTGGACTGGCAATAGAAGGAAGTCACCAAGAGATTGGAAGAAGAAACATATGATTATCATGAGCATCCTCCCCACCAGCACCTAGTAACTGATGAGGTCATCTACGAGGAAGAGGAAGTAGAATCCTCTGAGGGAGATTATGATGAGCCGAAGTATATCATGGAAACCTTTGATCCTGACCTCGAGGAGCAATTGGCTTGGTAGCTCAAAGATGTTGAGGAGGAAGAAGTTGAAAAACTGTCTGTTATTGAAGAGAAGGGTGATAATACAAAAATGGAGGACATTGAACCTCCAATAGGGGAGCAAGATCAAGGCCCCAAACATGATGAAGATATGTCTCTTCCAGAAGAACAAGAAGAAAAGAAAGAAGAGTACAAGCCTAAGGAAGAGGCTGGAATAAGAAGAAGCCCAATAGAACACCATGAAGAGCATGAACATTTGGAAGAAGAAGAAGCTTCTGAAAGAGAAGACAACCCAAAGAAGCATGTAGCCACTAAGTCCCAAAATAAAGTAACTATAGTTGTCTAGGGTTCAAATGAAGAAGAAGGGGAAAATCTAGAACAGGAAACCTTAGGCAAAAAGACATTACAAATCCAACACGTCCATGAAGAGGAAGGTGATCACGAATCATCGAAAGGGGAGACTCAGATACCTAAGTGGCTTGAGAAGCAACTAGAAAAGAAGACCCCAACCCCAATGGATTTGAAGGCAAGGTTGGAGGCCATTTTGGCTTGAGCCCAAATCTCAATTGACCATGGATGCATCCGGATCAAGAATGGTAAAAATTTCTACCCCAATAATGGGCGAGGAAGGGGCCAACTATAATATCTCTACCGTTGACCTTGGGATGACAATGAGAGAGAAAAATATCGATCATCTTCAAGGACCCGTCACTACTATTGTGCACCAAATGAACAAAGATAAGACCTCCAAGGAGGAGTTAAAGGCATAGGTGGTGGATCTAACAACATATATTCAACAATGGTCTTCAACCAAGGAGCTCCCTACCATGGCAATAGCTACCCAACTACTATTATCAAATGAGCATATCAATGCACTTGAAAAGAGAAAGAGTTGGACCAAAGCTACTGAAGATTGGTTCTGGCAAGTCCTCTACAATAGAAACATGGGCATTGAACATGTCGTCAAGACAAAAAATAAATTCTTGGAAGTGCAGAAGTATCTTGGGGATATAAGGAAAACCTGTACTGACTTCCCAGAGATATATAGGATCACATATCCTAAAATTGAGGCAATCCTCAAAATGCTCGAGAAAACGGTGAAGAAAGAGCTTTCTCTGGCAAAGGGTGTTTTCTAGCTTGTGGAGAACTAGAAATTGGGCCTCGATCATAGGAAATAAATCTTAGAGCAGGTGCTCCATGAGGTTGAGCAAGATATTGATTGGGTTAAGGAAATTAGAATGACATGTGAGGAATACCTTAAGTTAAGGATAGATTTTGACATGCCTTCTATTGAGATAGATCCAGAGAAGATAAAGCCCCACTTTCATAGGAATATGGAAAATGGAACCATAGGTGAGCTTACAACGGATTTCATGGGTTTTGTTCCTTGTGCCTTCACCTAGTCATAACAAGTACTGCAGAATACAACCAAATGCGAAAAAGATTGGGATACACTCACCTGCCAATCCAAAAGATTGAACTTCTAGGTACTTCAATCTAACATCTTGGAATGGGATAAGCTTCATCCTCTGATTGGTAAGTTTGTGGAATATGCTATGTTGCAAAATGAGTCTAGAAAGCCTATTATTGATGATGAGTTTCTCACTGTGTAGCTACAACCAAAGGGTAAAACAACAATCTGCTAAAGGTTTAAAGAGCTACAACGTTGCCACAAGAAGACAAAATAGGAATAGGAAAAATTTGTAATTTTAAATTCCTATATATTTGGGGGTAGGTGAAACCCTAATGTAAAATGAATCTAGGCCATTCATTTTACTTTTTGAAAACTATAAATAGGGGGGTCCCCTCTCAATTTAAAATGAGCGTTGAGTTGTTGTAAAGACATGTTGTTGGAATATTAATAGAAATTCATTGACTTTGGTGGATTCTTGAGTTCATTTGCATGTTTCATGATTCTTCTCCTCTTAATTAGTGAATTTGAGTTTATTTACTTTGTTGTTTTATGCATTTTGGTTTTCTTCAGTAGATTAGTTAAATGTTGTCCATTGATGTTGAAGATTGCTAAGGTGTTGACCTCTTCTTAGTTCATACTTTTGGTTGCATATTGATGATATACATCTGTGTAAAGTTAGTCTGAACTTTATGTTATTTCTGCACTTAAAACTCATCTCTTTATTCATGATTATGGTGAATGAAAAGCTGAAATCTGCAGTCCCTAGAAGATTGCACTAGTTTCATGATACTATAGATTTTCTTGGTTAAGTGGAACTAAGTCTTGGGAAGGCTGGCTCGCTATAGCAACCCACCTTGTCACTGTTCACTACTAGTTTCAGATGCAGGAACCTCTACACTTCCCTACCTCTTTTTCCTTTTTTTTATATAGTGACTTTGAACAAGGTTCATTGCACATTGTAAAGCCAAATTTGAAGTTGAAATAGGAGTATTAGACTATTGTTCGACCCTACAACGATTGTACAATGAGCTTCCCATCTTGACTAAATGGACCGATTCCTCCCAGCTTAACTCACATAAGTCTTCCTTGTGATTACTAGCAAGATCACATCTAAAACAACTAAGACATTCCATGCACGTCATGACCTGACACCCGAGAGACCTTGGGGTGATTTTTAGCAACTTGTTGTTGGAGATTTCCTTTCAAGAGAGGTGATGCACCTACACATCACTTGTGTTGAGAAAGTGCTAAAACACCCATCAACAAGTCATACTTACTATATTTAGTAAGTTGTCTCCAACTAGGACTCTCCAACTCGGTTGTGTTGAATTAGTAAATTATTAAGTGATTCATAGTAGAATCAAGTTAGAATCTATATGTGTCAACCTTGTAGACGATTGAGAGCCACATATAGGCTTAGTCAATAATATGAATATAGTGGTGGCATTGGAAAGGTCAGAGGTGAGAAAATTTGAGAACTTAATTATAGCATTAATTTTCTCAAATTTGTATATAAATAGAGTAGCTTTCCCTCCTTTAGAAATAAGGCTAGAACAAATTTGAGGTTGTTGTAACTCTATAATTCATGAGAATTAATATGAAAGATATTTTTCTCATGGTATTTTACTAGTATATTTTTACGAAGTTTTTCCACATAAATATGAGTTTTATGCGACTTTTTTCTTCAACTAGATGAAGGAATTAGGTAGTGCAAATCAGATTCTTGGAATGAGGATACATAGAGATAGAAATAATAGGAAATTATGGTTGTCACATAAAATTATGTGAAGAAGGTTTTGTAGTGCTTCGATATGTAGAATGCACAGCTAGTTAGTACTCCATTTCCTATTAATATTAAATTATCTTTGGAACAGTGCCCTATCACAAAAGCAAAGAAGACACAGATGTCTCCTGTACCATACTCATTAGCAGTTGAAAGCCTTATGTTCACCATGGTGTGCACCATACCAGAAATTGTACAAGCAGTAGGAGTTGTCAGTAGGTACATGGTGAATCTTGGTACTGATCATTGGACAATAGTGAAGTAGATTCTCAAATATTTGAGAGGCACTTTAGATTCTTCTATTTGTTACAATGGGAGTAGTCTTCAAGTTAATGGGTATGTGGATGCAGATTTTGGTGGAGACAGAGATAAGAGAAATCCTACAACAGGTTGTGTTTTCTCTTTAGCTAGAGGTGTTGTTAGTTGGGAATCAAAGTTGTAGACAGTGGTGGAATTGTCTACTACTTTGGTAGAATATATGGCAGCAACACAAGCTAGCAAGGAGGCAATCTAGCTTCATAGAATTTTGGGTGAATTGCAAGTGAAGCAAGATAACATGGTACTACAATGTGACATTCAAAGTGATTTGCACTTAGCACAAAACTCAACATACCATTCGAGAATAAAGCATATCGATATTCAATGTCACTTTGTTCGTGAAGTGGTGGAAGGAGGACAAATCTCTTTGGCCAAGATTCACATTGATGTAAACCTTGTAGATATTATGATGAACCTATTGGTAGAGAGAAGTTTATTTGATGTAGAACTTCTCTTGGTCTATAGATTATGTGATGATAGGAAGCATTGGCAATAGTCTTTCAATAGAGGAATTATTCATGAGTTTTAAATTTGACTTCAAGTGGGAGAATGTTGGGATGTGAGGTCAATTAGGACATTGCTTCTGTATGTGTCATACAAGTTGTCTTCAATTAGGACTCTTCTCTTGTATGTGTCATACATGTAGTTGTGTGAGTCATACTTACTAGGACTCTAACTCAATTGTGTTGACTCAGTAAATTATTAAGTGATTCATATTAGAATCAATTTGGACTCTATATGTGTCAACCTTGTAGATGATTGAGAGCCACATATAGGCTTAGTCAATAATATGACTATTGTGGTGGCAATTGAAGTGTTAGAGGTGGAAAATTTGAAAACTTAATTATAGCATTAAGTTTCTCAAGTTTGTATATAAATAGAGTAGCTTCCCCTCCTTTAGAAATAAGGCTAGAATATATTTGAGGTTGTTGTAACTCTGTAATTCCTGAGAATCACTATGAAAGATATTTTTCCCGTGGTTTTTAACTAGTATATTTTTACCAGGTTTTTCCATGTAAATCTGAGTGTTATGCAACTTTGTTCTTCTCTGCAATTTTCTACACTTGTATTTTTTCCTTTTCATGTTGTTCACCTACTTAATCCTCACATACACTTATTTTCTCTAATATTTGATGAATATTGGCATTTATGAATACCTGTAAAGGGCTACCATTGTGTTGCAAGGAGACTGTTTTCCTATGTGAACCCCGATTTTATTTTGTAAAATATTGAAGCCAACATACAAATGGTCTAGGATTGCATATGCATATTTGTTACTCTATTTAGTGTATCAAATTCAAATGTTTTTTTATTGATTACTCATTTAAATATTTATAAGGAGAGATAAATTATGGATATTGCATGATACTTGAGGATCATAAATGAATGATAATGAGTCCCTTTAGATCTAACACATAATATCAAATTTTATAAAATAATTCTACTTGGTTGGGTCAATGCATAAAAATAAAGGGGGGAAATTGACCAAAATTTGAATTTAAATTTTATAAAGGAAAGGATCAATTTTATGATCACAAGGTCATCTAATAGCTATAGAAATGACCCTAGGTGGACAAGCACTCATATCTATGTGTATAATAACTAAATATAAGTAAGTTTATGTATAGATGTAATAAATGTGTGGATAAAATTAATATACTAGAGGATGTATGTATGATAATAATGTGGGGTAAAAGTGAGTGAGAATATATATATGGGTAAGTGCTTGGATCTGTGACACAATTTTGGCTCTTAAGATGCCACTTTTTTCTGAAATCAGAAAATTTTGATTTCCACAAGAAAATGAAGATAGTTACACTCAAAATTTTGAGATGTAGCAAGAACAAAAGTTGAAGTTCTTTGAGTCTAATTTCTACGCTACCAATTCTTTTTAAAATTAATGAAGATTAAGGGTCTCAAAGAGCAAAGCACAGAACAGGTCATGTTTTTATCAAAATACACAACATTGTGCTTGAGGGCTCCCCACTTTTTGATTAACTTTTTTTAGAATTTAAAAAATCTGAATGGTGAAAAATTATCTAACACCATGTAGTTTATCCTCATTCTTTTAGATAATACTTAAATGAATATGTAATATTTTATGAATTTTGAAAATGGACACATCCTAAAAAGCTAAAATTTGAGCATGCTCCCCACTAATTTTTTTGAAAACTAATTGAAGATTAATTTTTTTTTTCATCATGTGTAGAATGGAATCTAGTTTTAAAAAATGTAATTTGTTTCACGTTTCGATGAATGTGTAAAAATCTATCCTAAAACTAGCACATGTGAGTTTTTGACCAAAAATGGATGCATTTATAATAGAAGCAATGGATCAAAACCTTAAATGAATCAAAATGAAAAAAGAACTATATATTTAGAGAGATAAGAGAGAGGTTAATACTATCATCGTTTTTTTTTTTAAATGGATTGAAAGACGTGCAAACATGACAGGGAGCATAGACAAAAATATAAAGAAATTTGGTAAATCTTGTCAATTCACTCATCAAATGTAGGTCATTTGGCGAATGCCAAATTTGGTGCTCGACAAATGGCACATCACATTTGGTAAGTGTCGAATTTGGCATGCACCAAATGGGATGTGTCATTTGGCGAGTGCCAAATTTGGCACTCGCCAAATGACCTGCTTTGAACAAAATGTAACTTTCCCCTCTCTTTGGTTGACCACTCTAATAATGTTGAGAGTGCAAGATTTATGATCATAGATGGATAGTGGAGGTTTTACCTTTCATAATCTCTCTACCTCATTACCCTAACTAGATAACTCTCTATCCCTCTAAAGTATCTCTCTCTCTCTCAGGTCTAACTCCCTCCCACGCTACCTAGACTACTCTCTCTCACTCCAGTCCCCTCTCTCAAGCCTCATTCCATCCCACCCTACCTAGATAAATCTATCTCACTCCAACTCCCTTTCTCCCTCTCTCTCTCTCTCTCTCTCTTCCTCTCTGGTCTTTTTGTCTCTCTCACTCTATCTCCCTCTCTTAGGTTGTTATCTTTCTCTCTCTCAATTCTCTCCCTCCTACCCCCTCTCCCTCTCTTAGGTCTCTTGCTCACTCCCTCTATCTCTCTCCCACTCCATCTCTCTCTCACTCTCTCTCAGATATCTCCCTCCCCCCTCTCTCTCTCTCTCACATACACACACTCCCTCTCCCTCACACCCACTCCCTCTCTCTCACTCCCTCCATCTCTCTCCCACTCTCTCTCTCCCTATCTCTCAATTCTCTCCCTCCTACCCCATCTCCCTCTCTCTCTCTCTCCTACTCTGTCTCTCTCCCTCTCATAGCTCTCTCCCTCCCACCCCCTCTCCCAACTCTCTCTATTTCAAGTATCTCCCTTTTAACACCTCTCCCTCTCTCTCCTTGTAAAGTCTCCCCCTCCTACCCCCTCTCCCTCTCACAATCACTCCCTCTATCTCTCTCCTAATCCCTCTCCTCTCTCCCCTCTATCTCTCTCCCTCTCCCTCTCCCTCTCCCTCTCCCTCCCACCATCTCTCCCTCTATCTCACAAGTCCCTCTCTCTATCATTCCTTCTGTCTCTCTCCCACTCTCTCTTAGGTCTCTCCCTCCCACCCCGTCTCCCTCCTACCCCCTCTCCCTCTCTCAAGTCTCTCTTTGTCTCTCTCACTCACTCCCTCTATCTCTATCCCACACCCTCTCTCTCTCTCTCACTCCCTCTAACTCTTTCCCTCACTCCCTCTCTCTCTCTCTCCTTCTCCCACCCCCTCCCTATCTCTCTCTCTACCTCTCTCTCAGGTATCTCCCCCACCCCATCTCTATCTCTCTCCATCTCTCTCTCACTCGCTTCATTTCTCTCCCATCCCTATATCTTAAGCACTCCCTCTCCTTCCCACCCCCTCTGCCTCTCTCAAGTCTCTCTCTCTCACTCCTTATATCTCTCCCATCCCTATATCTCCCACTCCCTCTCTCTCATACTCTCTCAGGTCTCTCCCTCCCACTCCCTCTCTCCCACTTTGTCTCCCTCTCACTCTCTCTCAGGTATCTCCCTCCCACCCTCTCTTAGGTATCTCCCTCCTACCCGCTCTCACTCTCTCTCACCGACTCCCTCTATCTCTCTCCCACTCCCTCTATCTCTCACTCTCTCTATC
Organism: Sequoiadendron giganteum; assembly: GCA_007115665.2. NCBI lineage: Eukaryota > Viridiplantae > Streptophyta > Pinopsida > Cupressales > Cupressaceae > Sequoiadendron > Sequoiadendron giganteum. The sequence continues at coordinate 561,937,432 of CM021103.1, forward strand.
TCTCCCTCTATCTCTCTCCCATTCCTTTATCTCCCACTCCATCTCTCTCCCCCTCCCTCTCTCTCCCTCTCTCTAGTGTTTGTGTGGTTTTTAAATGTGATAAATGTTATGTTGCATTAGCACTACCTTGAAAATATTTCTAATATTGTTTGAAGAATTTCTTTGATTTTTATAATTCAATACAAATATTAAGAGGGTATTTATCAGTTCAGATATATTTCTTAGAGAGGAGATTAAATTAGATTTTATGAACAATTTGTATTCATTAAAATTGAGGAGTGGAATGAAGTTGTGAAGCTTGTCGTTTCTTGACTTATAAGAAATCTATTTGTGCATTTTGTTATGAAATGCTAATGAGATAAGGAAATAAATTTTTAATGATGATTGGATTTTCTTAATATTTTTTAAATATTATTTTTATAGGACCTTTGAAATAGATTACTAGATTATTATTTATTATTATAATTTATGCATAAATTATCATTAGAATTGTTCTTGTTGACATTGACATTTTCTATTATATATGTCTAATAAATTTTTTTGGTCAAAACTATCATTCTTAAATATTTGATTTAAACATTATCCATTTTAAATACTCCTTTTTATTTCTCTACACTATCACTTAGGCTAAAAGGGTGATCCCACAATACTGGTTTACAATTTTTGGCTAAACTGGACATTGAACTGAATTATTTTAACTAAATCTTCACTTTTGGACACCTATAGAGGCTAAACCATGAGGAATTTGAAAATGATGTGAACTAGTGATTTGTGAAATTTTTCTATATATTCTAAATATATTTTCTTAAAAATAAATTGAATCAGATCACATTTCTTTTTCCATCTCCTTCGAAAACTAGTTTTTATCAATAAACACCATTTTTAAGGAGTGATGCTCACCATGCACAACATTAATTTTTTTCTATGAAGGATAAAATTCTATTTTTTTTCAATTTAGATTTGTAACTATGATATCTAGCAAGTTCATTTGGTTTCAAAGTGTTTTATTGAATATTTTTTCATTAATCAAGTTTCGAAGTCAAGCCAATTACAATTCAGACTTATGCAGACCGTATACAACATAACGTTTTTTGTATGTATCAATTTTTATTTTTATTTTACTAGCTCAAGGACATCAATACCTAGCCCAAACATATTTTTAAGAATTATTTTTTGATAATCTACTATTCTTCCACATGTGCAGAACATAGATCTTTATTTTCAATGGAAAACCTATGTTTAATTAAACTAAAAAGATACATAATAAAACCAAAACATATTAAAATTATGTTTGATGGATAGCTCGTTCCAAGGACTACCATCATCTAGTTGGGTATGTGAAGTCTCCTCCATTTTCATCCTCAACCCGAGCTTTGAAGGGAAATTTTTTGTAGAGATTTGGTAGAAGAGGGGGAGAAGGGGGAAAAGGGGGGCTTCTAGTGAAGCCCCCTTTAAATGAAATTAAAAATTAAAACCCATTAAAGGTGGGTTTTCTAGAAGGGGGGAGGAGGTTCTAGCAAACCCCCTAAAGTGTTTTCCACCAGAAAATGCATTTTTCCTTCCTCAACATAATTGTAAACCAGTTTTGTGGGTTTACCCAAAATGCGTTACAAATGTTTGAGTGGCATAATAAAGTGGGAGTTAGAAGAAATCACATTGTACACTACTTATAACATAAACCTATCCTAACCCACATTTTCATTATACTAAAAAATTCTAGTTATGTAAGTAGATGTCTTGAAGAAATGAGAGTTGCTTGGATGCTATGGAAGCTTCTAGGATTAATATGGATCTATTTAATATAAATTTTATATAAGAAAAGGTTACATGTCTAGAAAAAATAGGTGCCCATACTATCAAATTATGGTCATATAAATAGATACATACAAAAAATGATTTTTTTTGGATGATAATTAATCTAATTTTCTTTGAGGTTGATTTAGGCTAATTTAATAGAATTATTGTATGTAAGCATCAATTATCCTAGATCTAGAGGGTGTTGGCTTTTGGGTTAGTGTATTCTAAAAAAATAAAATGCAATGGATAGGGTTACTTAGCCCTATGAAGAAAGAATGAGTTGATTTTGATGAAGACCATGAACCTTTCCTTGTATATCTAGAAAGTGTGATCTCTCTATAAATAAAGTGTCTTGGATCCTACATTCAATTTGTGCACTATTTGAAATTAGGTCCACAAGTTTGGATGACTCTGTATTTATCCATTACATTTAGATATGACCCTATGCAATGTACTTATCATCTGTGTTGTTCACCTACTTAATCCTTGTATACACTTATTTATTTAATATTTGATGAATGGTATAAATACCTATAAAGTGCTACCATTGTGTTGCAATGAGTCATGTTCTCCTAGGTCAACCCCCATCTTTATTATAAAAATTGAAGACAACATAAAAATGGTCTAGGATTACATATACATATTTGTTACTCTTTTTAGTGTATCAAATCCAAATGTTTTTATTGATTACTCATTTAAATCTCTATAAGGAGAGAATAAAGTGGGCCATTTGACCAAAATCTGAATTTAAATTTTATAAAGGAAAAGGTCATCCAATACCTATAGAAATGACTCTAGGTGGTCAACCATTCATATCTATGTGTATAATAGCTAAATATAGGTATTTTTATGGATAGATGTAATAAATGTGGATAAGATTAATATGCTAGAGAATGCATGTATAATAATAATGTGAGGGAAAAGTTTGAGAATGTATGTGGGTAAACCCATAATAGTGGTGTACAATTTTGATGAGGAGGGAAATTTATCAAAATTCTCACACATTCAAAATGTCATGTTTTAAAGGGTTTGCTCGAACTAGGGATTTTACACAAACCCAAAAGAGGGGTTCAATCAAACCCCTAGTTCGAGCGAACCCCCTTTTGCATGGTGGGTTCACTTGAACCCTATGATGTCATGTTTCTTCATAGAAATGAATGGAAAATTCTAAAAAATGGGGGTTCGCTCTCAAACGAAGCCCCCTTCACCTGTTCAAGCAAAGGGGGGTTCGTTGCTAACCCCCCTTTTTTGCCCTTCTCCTCCTCTTCCAACAAATTTTAGTAGATTTCTGCCCTTCGAAGCTTGAGTTGAGTATGAAAATGGAGGAGACTTCACAGACCCAACTAGAATATGGTATTCCTCAGTTTGAGCTATCCAACAAATAAAATTTTAATATGTTTTGGTTTTATTATGTATGTGTTTTTTTAGTTTTATTAAACATAGGTTTTTGACCAAAAATCAAGCTCTTTGTTTCGCACATGTGGAAAAATAGAATATTATCAAAATAATTTTTTTAAAAATATTTTCAAGCTGGGTATTGATGTCCTTGATCCATTAAAAAAAAAAAAATTGAATTTCGATACATACAAAAAAAGTTATGTTGTATACAGTCCACCTATGTCTGAATTGCAATTGGTTTGACTTCGAAACTTGATTAAGGAAAAAATATTAAATAAAAAACTATGAGACCAAATGAAAGTGCTAGATATCATAGTTAAAAATATAAATTCAAAAAATTAGAATTTTACCCTTCATACAAAAAAAGTTATGTTGTATACGATGAGCGTCACTTTTTTAAAATATTGTTTTCTGAAAAAAATCGGTTTTCATGGGAGATGGAAAAAAAAGTGCAATCCGATTCCAAAAATTTTGAAAAAAATATTTTTAGAATCTACAAAAAAAATTTGATGAGACTCTAGTTTTCATCATCTTCAAATTCCTCATGATTTAACCGCTATAGGTGCCCGAATGTGAAGATTTAGTTAAAAATAATAATTTTAGTGTCGAATTTGGCCAAAAATTGTAAACCACTATTGTGGGATCACCCATGTATGTGTCTATATATGTATGTATGTCTACATATATATATGTATGTACACACATATTATATATACACACATATATATAGACATACATCTATATACATGTACATATATATATCATATATATGTACATACATACACATATATATGTAAACATATATATATACATAAGAAATGTACCATACCACAAATTATACCAATAAGTTATAATCTTTGGATATTCTCCATTAACTAATCCCTCATTTCCTCATAGAGGTCAAAATCCTTCCCTTCAACCACCATTTGATATGTAGTGTGTATGTCGGTTGCTATGCTCGATTCTTCTTTATTTGCGTAATAGATTTTGTAAGAAATACCTATGGTGGTTTACTACACAAAAATGTTTATGATTTCCCGCACACTCAAGTTCTACCCATCCAATGTAGATCTAGTCAACTCTATTACCCTACTATTCTTGACTGCTTTCTTTGTTAGTATTTCCCCTACATACTTAACCCTATGATGACATGGATTAATAAAATATAGTAGGGTTTTTCCAAATTTATGAACTCATCATGTACCCTACTCAAAATTAACCTAACCCATTCATGTTCATCATAGAATTCTAGGTACTATTTCCATATATTTAAATGTTTTTTCCCCACCTCTTGATATCGTGGTTAATATGTGCTCTGGTCTAAGGTTAGTAGTGTTTGTCAAAGCTCTTCAAATTTAGTTTGATCAATTTCAGCTATCGACTCATGGATGTACTTCCTCATTTCCTCTATATATACCACATATATTGGAATGTTTGATAATTTCCCATCTTTATCCACTTCCATTTATTTAAATGAGAAATTCTTGTGTTTTAGATGCGACATCTCAAAAATATTTACAATGGTTAGTATTGCCATCTTTTAGCTTTGTTGAGTTTGAAATTAGTAGAGCTCTATTTTCTTATTTTGTTGGATTGTTCAAGTCCAAAGTGGGAGTGTAGTGAGTGGAGTAGGTCTTTAAATAATTTTATGATTAGTCATTAGTCATTAATTGATTTTTTTGTTATGTTTCATGGGGTTTTTTAGTCATTTTGTAACCCTTGACTGTTAATGGTTTGATTTTATTGTTTATTAGTTTATCATACATAATGTACAATATGAGCCTATTTTCCTTTATGTTATTCATCCTTCTAGTTAGTGATAATTTTTAGTTCTTATGCTATTCACATACCCTATGATGTGATCTTCATCTAGTCTCTTTATTCTTACTACTCCAAATTTTGTAATTTCATGTATGTAGTGTTGGAACACATTTTTCATTGTGCCAAAAGATCAACTTGTTAACACCCAATACAAATGCCAGAGATAAATGGATCCAAGGGAGGCGGTTATTTCATGTTCTGAATCTAAAGGGAGATGTTGGTGATTAGTTCAACAATCCCCCCTTAGCATCACTCGAGGGGATTCGAACCCGTGACCCATCTTTGATACCATTTTTTGGAACATTTTTGTTGTTGTGCCAAAAGATAGACCTATTATTTCCATATACAAATGCAAGAGATAAAAAAATCCATGGGAGGCAATTAGTCCATTTCCAGAATCTCAAGGGAGATGTTGGCGATTAGTCCAACATGTAGTAAGTTCCTAGCCACCTTCTTTTTTTCCTTTCTTTTTAATTTTTTTTTCATAGAGTAGGACTAAATCACCTATTTCAAATTTTTTGATCTAGAGGTTTCTATCATGCCATATTTTTTATGTTTTGCACTCTAATTACTGGTTGTATAAGGCTATGAGCCTATTTTCATCCAATTTCTCTAGTTCCTCTATTCTTTGTGCTATAGATTCAACATCATCCAATCATAATGTTAGTGTAGTACGTAGTTTAAGGAATATGAATTTTATGGGAACTACAACATCAATTCCATATACTAGTTGGAATGGTGCAAAATTGCTAGATTTCTTATAGGATGTGTGGTAGGTCCAAAGTACTATAGGTACTTTTATATCCAAATCTGACCTATTTTCATCACACATCTTAATGAGTGTTGTCCCAATTATCTTGTTTAGAGCTTCACTTCCTCTATTTTCTTGGAAATGATAGGGTGAGATCTTATTATGTGTGATCATAAAATTTTGTAATAGCTCTACAATTACTCTATTTACAAAGTATTTACCTTGATCACTTACAATACTTAACAAAAAACCATATCTAGTAATTATAATTTCATATAAAAACCTTGCAAAAGTATTTGGATACAATCCTTGGTATGATTCTTCCCACTTTTTCAAATATTCTACCCCTTATTATTATAAATCTTGCTTTTGAATGTTTAGCGAGAGGATCAATGGGGCTAATAAGTTCTATTGCCCATTTTTTTAAAGGAATTTGTGCTAGTACTGGTTTTATGGGAATTTCATCTTTTTTGGTAGGTTTCCCTACTCTTTGATAGATATCACAACCTTTTTTGTAGTTCTTTGCATCTTTATGAAGAGTTGGCCACTGATGTCTAGCTAGTTTAAATATTTTGACCATTGTGTCATCATAATTGTGTCCTTTGACTATGCCCTCATGTTCCTCCCTTAAAATGGATTATATTTCATTCTCATAGATAACCCTTCTTATAATTTCATCTCATCCCATGTGGTGTAGTTCTCCTTAATTAATGTATAAGTCATGGACTTATTTATTAGAGATTGTTTATCTTGCAATGAAAGGTATTTAAGAAATTAACCTATTGATAAAAATATGGAAATGCCATGTAACTCTTTCGATACCACATTTATTATAAATAGTTGTGATCCAAGGAGATCTTCTGGCTAGTCCTCTAGTTCTTCCCATGTTTCTATTTTGGACAAGTAATCTGGTCCTTGGTTGTTCTTTCCTGGTTTCACCATTATTTTAAAATCAAGTTCCTAAAACAAGAGTATCCATCTACATATTCATCCTTGTATAATAGGTCTATTTAGTAGGTACTTTAGTGGCTCATAATTTTTAAAGAAAGTAAAAGGTATGGATAGTAGATAATGTCTAAATTTTTGTGGTACATAAACCATGGCTAATACCTCTCTTTCTTTTTGTTTGTTGTTTTTCTCTTTGATAATATTTTGGTAGCAAATGCTATGGGGTGACCCTTATTTCCCTTCTAAGGTTGAGAAAGTACTACTCCTATTTCTATTCTAAATGCATCCATATGCACATGAAATGGAATACTCCAATCTAGAAAGATTAAGATAGGTGCCTCCATAATTTTGTGTTATAGTGTGTTAAGTGCAGTTTAACATTCCTAATTCCATTCAATGTTCCTACAAGATCTCATCTTCAATAGTTCCTCCAATGGTGCAACAATACCACCATAGCCTCTTATGAACCTGTGTCGATTACAGGTGTAACCTAAGAAATTCTTAACTTCTAAAGCAATTTTAGGAGGTGGTAGTGTCATAATTAGTGTAACTTTCATGAGGTCTACCATCAAGCCTTATTTAAAAATAATGTGCCCTTACAGTGTTCCATAAGGTACCACAAACATACATTTTCTTCAAATTTAGTGCTATATTCATACTCTGGAATCCATTTAATATCATCCTAAGAACTTGTACATGGTCTTTTACTAGTATATATGTGTTCCATTCGTCCAAGTATACTTACAAAAGGTCATGCATAAAGTCTTTAAATGCAATTATCATTATCCAAATAAATACTATAGGTGCATTTTCAGATAAAATGGATTACTATATATATGTAAGAGCCACATTATGTTGCATATCTAGTTTTTGGCTGATCATCTTCCCTTAATTTTACTTGGTGGTAGTCCTAGAATCCATTCATAAATTAATAGTTCTCTCTTTCGACAACTGATTCTAGTATTTCTTTGGTAAAATATGTAGGGAAGGGGTCATGTATGCAAGATTTATTAAGTTCCCTTAAATCAACACATATTCTCACCTCCCTTGTCTTTTTTATTTTGCATGACCATAGGAATTATCCATTCTCCATCTTCTACTAGTTTAATGATTCCTACATCTAATATTTTAGCTAGCTCAACTTTGAATTTGTTTTTCATTTTTGGGTCTCTTCCTTATTGGTTTAGTCCCTTCTTTTAGTTTTATCTTTATTATTCTCGCCTCTTCTTTTATCCCTTTTAAATCTGTAAATGTTATAGGGAATAATACTTCAAATTCTAACATTGTCCCCTTCCTTGGCAATAATCTCCTACCTTTGCAAGTTTAGGTTCCCCTTCCTTGGAAATATTTTCTTCCCTGAGCTTGATTTGTTGGTTGTAATATTTTTGTTTGGATTCAATAGGCGATTCTAGTTCTCTTTCCTCTTGATTGAGTTCTCTATCCATGTTATGTGTATCATCATCTTCTTTTGGTCAATGTTGATTCATTTTCCAACCATTCAATATCCTTTTGTATCCCATCTATTTTTGGAGGTGGGAAAAAAGGTTTTGATACTGTTACTTCATTATTTATGGTTGGTATAAATATTATTTATTTCATTGTAAGTAATGAGGTATGTATATTATTATCATAATTGTAAGAAGAAAAGGTGTGTAGGAAGTTTATTTTAAGTTTCATCAAAGATTTAGTTTCTCCTCTTCTTTCTTGGTTTACATAGGAATTTTAGGAAACTAGTGTGAGTGTCCAATAGAAGAGTTGAATGTATAGTCTTTCATCATACTCATTCCTTGCCTCCCATCTATCAATACAAGTGTTTAAGTGATCTTTCAGTAAGTGTGGTGTAGGAAATTGGATACCTTTACAATTTCACACTTTGTTTGGGTCCCTTAATTAATTGGACTTAATTACGCTTCTAATTTTCTAAATTATGCATTCCAAATCCTTATTTTTCCCATTTTTTGAAAGGGAAACCTATATTTAATTAATGCAATTAATATTTTAATCAACCTGAAATGTATGTATCCTAGAATTTTGGGCCAAGACCCATTCACCTTCCTCCTTAGGTCCTAGGTCCCAAATTTTAATATGTTTTTGGCAGTATTCTAATTATTCAAATTTCATATTCAATTGCTAGCTTTTCGAATCTAATTTTTAAGAAACTAGATAAACACCTATAAATTCATAGTCTTATATCAATTAAAATCTAATAACACACTTTTTGGAGATTTCTTATGATAAAATAGTATTGTCAACAGCATTCAAGAGCAGGTTTTTAAGTCATTTGTTCCATCATTCAAGATCCTATCACCACATTTAATATTATGTCTATTCATGTCATCTTGTGAAGGCTAATATGCATTGTTGATCCTAAATCATCCAACAATTCAAGTATGTAACAAATCAAGCAAAGAAATATTCAATTCCTTGGAGTGATGTATTTGACTTCAGTCCTTTAAGGGAAGTCATTAAAGGTTTGGTGATTTGTAGAAATCAAGTGTTCATTCATCATTCCTTCCAATTATAAATTGTCATTATCATTATATCAAGGTTTAATTACCACAAATGGGGTTTGACTAAGGCAAACTCCCATTCAAAACAAATATTTTTTTCTCTCTTTTTATGTACAGGTTACAGGTGAAAGAAGGATTGAAAGGATCTCAAAGAGAAATTTTGCAACATTGCATAAGTTGTCACCATTTTTGTCAAGCCACAAAAACTCAATTGTAGATTTTATTTTTCACTTTCCAATAGGCCAAAAAGAATCCAAGATCCAACATTAGAGGACTATCAAAATTTATTCTAGAAACCCTAACTAGGACCCATTCATCTAAGGGTGAACTTATCCTCCAGTACAACTCAGAACCAAATTTTAATGTTAGGTACATGTGTTCAGACCCTTCTCAAATCTTCTTGCTAATTGTATTTTTAATTTCTATATCTTTGAGATCTTGCATTTTATCATCTGGGTCTTATTTTTCATTAGGTTTAGTTGCATCAAATCATTTCCACTTAATTCCAAATCCTACAATCCTAAAGAAACTAGAGATTCTAGTATGATTGGCTCACCTTAGGGTTGAAAGTCAATCTCTACACCTTGCAATCTCTTAGTTTCAATGAAATTTGGGAAGAGGGATACCCTTAGTTCCTAAATTATTTGTATGAAGGACCTATGACACCCCATTTTAATCATTCCCCCTTTTCCCAATATTTCATTTTGGTGAGTCCAATAATGTACAACATACTTTTCTGATTTAGAGATCATTGAAACCCTAGATCTAGGTTTTGTGTTATCTAGTTTTGCATTGATTTTAGGGTTACAATTTTCATGTGTGCATCATTCAAATTCATAAAAATCCAAAAACATTGCATAAATTTTGCATAAAAGTGTGTTTCAGTCATTTAGATCAAAAATTGCATTAAAAAAGTTGTCATTTTTCTCATACATTGTCACAAAAATTATATTTTCATTTCATATCAATTTTTGGAATTTCTTTTACAAAAGAATCTATTTATAGTTAGGAATAGTGAGCTTAAATATCAAATTAAACATTCAAAATTTAATTTCTTAGACCCTTGTTCAAGGACTCATTTTCCCTAGGGCGAACCTATCCTTGTACAAGTAATTTTCTAGAATTATGCAAATTTATCAGTGTCTATTTTATTTAATTTTTTGTACCTGTAGACCTCTGTTTTAGTTTTAGAAATTGCATTTTTTTGTAATTGTTTATATCTAGTTCAATTAGTGAGAAAAAATCCATTTTTAAAATCAAAATTTGCATTTCAAAATTATCATTTTTAGGTCCCAAAGTATACCAAATTTATATAAAAAACTGGTCAACTTGCAACTCTAGAGTATAGGTTTTAGGGTATTAGGTTATAAGGATGAGGGTTGAGGGTGTAGGGTTTAGAGTTTAAGGGATATGGTTGAGGGTTGATGGATAGTGTTTAGGGTTGAGGATATGGGATTAAGTGTATAGAGTATAGGGATTATGATTTAGGATATTTGGTATAGGGTTGACGGTTGAGGGTTGAGGGTTTAGGGTACAAGGTTGAATATAGGGTTTAGGGTTTAAGTATTGGTTTGAGGGTTGAGGGTTTACGATTGAGAGATAATGTTTAGGGTTGAGGGTATAAGGTTAGGTGTATAGGGAATAGGGATTAGGGTTTAGGATATTGGGTATAGGGTTTAGGGTATGGGTTGAGGGTATAATGCATAGGGATAAGGTTTGAGAGTGTAGGGTTTAAGGTTTAAGTATAGGGTTGAGGGTATAGGGCTGAGGGATAATTTTCAAGGTTTAGGGTATAAGGTTGAGGATATAGGGTATAGGGATGGGGATTGAGTGTGTAGGGTTTAGGGTTTAAGGTATAGGATTGAGGGTTGAGGGATAGTGTTCAGGGCTGAGGCTATAGGGTTAAGTGTATAGGGTATAGGGATGAAGGGAATAAGGTATAGGGTGAATGGTTTAGAGTGTATGTTTTAGGTTTTAAGTATAGCATTGACGAATAATGTTCAGGGTTTAGAGTATGAGGTTGAGGGTTAAGGGTATAGGGATGAGGGCTGAGGTTGTAGGTTGTAGGATTTACGATATAGGGTTTAGGTTTGAGGGATTAAGGCTTAAGTATAGGGTTGATGTTATATGGTATAGGCTTGAGGGTTGATAGTTTACGATTGAGGGATAATGTTCGAGGTTGAGTGTCTAATGTTAAGTGTATAGGGTATAAGGAATATAATTTAAGATATTGAGTTATGGTTTACGGTATAGGTTGAGGGTATAAGGTACAGGGTTAAGGGTTGAGAGTGTATGGTTTAAGGTTAAGTATAGGGTTGAGGGAAAAATTTTGAGGTTTAGGGTATAAGGTTGAGGGTATAGGGTATAGGGGTGAGGGTTGAGGGTGTAAATTTTAGGGTTTAAGGTATAGGGTTGAGGGTTGAGGGTTGAGGGTTGAGGGTTGAGGGTTGAGGGTTTATGGTTGAGGGATATTTTCAACCCATTGAGTCTCTATGGTTAAGTGTATAAGGTATAGGGATTATATTTTAGGATATTGGGTATAGGTTTTAGTGTATGGGTTGAGGGAATAAGGTATAGGGTTAAGGGTTGAGAGTGTATGGTTTAGGTTTTAAGTATAGGGTTGAGGGATAATGTTTAGGTTTTAGGGTATAATTCTAAGGGTATAGGGTATAGGGATGAGGGTTAAAGGTGTAGGGTTTACAATTTAATGTATAGGATTGAGGGTTGAGGTATTAGAGATTAATTATAGGGTTGAGGGTATAGGATTGAGGGTTGAGGGTTGAGGGTTTATTGTTGAGGGATAATTTCTAGCTCATTGAGTGTATAACATTAAGTGTGTAGGGTATAGGGATTAGTGTTTAGGATATTGTGTATAGGGTTTAAATTATGGGTTGAGGGTATAAGTTATAGGGTTAAGGGTTGAGAGTGTAGGGTTTAGTTTTTAAGTGTAGAGTTTAGGTTTTAAATATAGGGTTGCGGGATAATGTTCAGGGTTTAGGGTATAAGGTTGAGGGTATAGGGTATAGGGATGAAAGCTAAGGGTGTAGGGTTCAAGGATTGAGGGTATAAGGTATAGGTTGAAGGGTTGAGAGTGTATGGTTTAGGTTTTAAGCATAGTGTTGAGGGAAAATGTTCAAGGTTTAGGGTATAAGGTCAAGGTTATAGGGTATAAGGATGAGGGTTGATGTTGTAAGGTTTAGGTTTAAGGTATAGGGTTGAGGGTTGAGGGATTAGGGCTGAAGTATAGGGTTGAGGTTTGAGGGTTTAATATTAAGGGATAATGTTTAGGGTTGAGTGTCTAAAGTTAAGTGTATAGGGTATAGGGATTAAGGTTTAAGATATTAGGTATAGGGTTTAGGGTATGGGTTTAGGGTATAAGGCATAGAAGTAAGGGTTGAGAGTGTATAGTTTAGGATTTAAGTATAGGGTTGAGGGACAATGTTAAATGTTTAGGGTATAAGGTCGAGGGTATAGGGTATAGGGATGAGGGTTGAGGGTTGAGGGTTTAGGGTTGTAGGATTATGGCTTAATTATATTGTTGAGGGTATACGGTTGAAGGTTGAGGGATAATGTTCAACCTATTGAGTGTATAAGATTAAGTGTGTAAGGGTATAGGTATTAGGGTTTAGGATATTGGGTATAGGTTTTAGGGTATAAAGCATAGGGTTAAGGGTTGAGAGTGTAGGATTGAGCATTTAAGTATAGGGTTTACGATATAGGGTTGAGGGACAATGCTTATGGTTTAGGGTATAAGGTATATGGATGAGGGTTTAGGGTTTAGGGTTTAAGATATAGGATTGAGGGTTAAGGGATCATGGCTTAAGTATAGGGTATAGGGTTGATGGATTGACGGTATAAGGAATAGGGTAAAGAGTTGAGAGTGTATGGTTTAGGGTATAAGCATAGTGTTGAGGGACAATATTTAGGGTTTATGGTATAAGGTTGATGGTATAGGGTATATGGATGAGGGTTGAGTTTGTAGGGTTTAGGGTTTAAGGTATAGGGTTGAGGGTTGATGGTATATGGTATAGAATTAAGGATTGAGGGTTTATGGTTGAGGGATAATGTTCAGGGTTGAGTGTATAAGGTTAAGTGTATAGGGTATATGGATTAGGGTTTAAGATATTGGGTATAGGGTTTAGGGTATAAGGTATATGGTTAATGGTTGAGAGTGTAGGGTTTAAGGTTTAAGTATAGGGTTGAGGGTATAGGGTTGAGGGACAATGTTAAGGGTTAGGGGTATAAGGTTGAGGTTATAGGGTATAAGGATGAGGGTTGATAGTGTAGGGGTTAGGGTTTAAGGTATAGGGCTGAGGGTTGAGGGATTAGGGCTTAGGTATAGGGTTGAGGGTTGAGGGATTAGGGATTAAGTATAGGTTTGAGGGTATAAGGTATATGGTTGATGGTTTATGGTTGAGGGATAATGTTCAACCCATTGAGTTTCTAAGGTTAAGTGTATAGGGTATAGGGATTGGGGTTTATGATATTGGGTATATGGTTTAGTGTATGGGTTGAGGGTATAAGGTATAGGATTAAGGGTTGAGACTATATGGTTTAGGTTTTAAGAGAGGATTGAGGGACAATGTTTAGGGTTTAGGGTATAAGGTTGAGGGTATAGGGTATAGGGATGAGGTTTGAGGGTGTAGGGTTTATGGTTTAATGTATAGGATTGAGGGTTGAGGGATTAGGGCTCAAGTATAGGGTTGAGGGTTGAGGGTTTACGAATGAGGGATAATGTTTAACCTATTGTGTGTATAAGATTAAGTGTTTAGGGTATAGGGATTAATGTTTAGAGTATAGGGTAGAGGGATTAGGGTATGGTTTGAGGGTATAAGGCATAGGGTTAAGGTTTGAGAGTTTAGGGTTTAGGTTTTAAGAATAGGGTTGAGGATAGAGGGTTGAGTGACAATGTTCAAGGTTTAGGGTATAAGTTTGAGGGTACAAGGTATAGGGATGAGAGTTGAGGATGTAGGGATTAGGGTTTAAGGTATAGGTTTTAGGGTTGAGGGTATAGGATATATGGGGCCAAAAAGTGGGGTGACCAATTTTTAGCCCCCCATATTTGTGCACCCATCCCTACTCTAAAATAATTCTCAAACACCCACTTGTAGCTAATGGGTTTCATATCCTAAGAAAAACAACCAAATCCCAAGTCTTACATTACTTCAAAGTCACAATCTCCTCATTCATGGAATTCTTCCAATAATTTTTATCTTTGGAAGTGTCAACCTCTTCCAAAAAACTTGGTTCATTATTAGTACATGTAATAGCAAAAACAAAATAGGAATTTGATAGACTATACCAATACAATTATCTCCATTACCTTGTATACCTTCACACAACTACAAACAAAGAATTTTCTACTACATTTTCATCATCTTTTAGAGTTACTAATAGATGAGATTTCCTCTTATTATAATTCCCCAAGCCACACAATGAAGAAATTATCCAAGAAAATAATTTTTATTTAAAAAAACACTAAAAAAAAGGTACATTACTAACATGTTGCATTGAATGGAAACAGACACACAAAGGGTCATGTCATGTACAATGAAACATATGACGTAACAAGGGAATTATGGTGAAATTTAATATCACACACAATACAAGACATAGATATCACTTACAAGATATCATAATTTCTCCAAGAAAGGTATTACAAGTTGAATACTTAACGATAGTGGAATGAAACTACCATGACACACCTACAAGAGGGTGAGCTATACTAGTATAATAATCGAGTCCTAACCCCATGGTAATGTTTTCTTATGGACTCAACATGAGGTTAGGATGACACAACTATATACCTCAATCAAAAATCCTACACACATGATAAAACTCACAAAACCTTAACAAATTCATTAGATGCAAAATGTGGGTGTGTTTTTAAAAAGTTAAAATTTTCTCACATATTGAGCAACCCAAAGTGCGCTTGTGCTTTGTGCTAGTCAAAGTATGCTCATGTTTTGATGTGAGAACAATTTGGAAAGTTATAAAAATGGTAAAAAGGTAGGACACCTATGATGTATGCCCACATACTTTGTTATTCTCGTGCTTCTATGTGTTATCCGACAAAAAGGAACATGAATTTTTACACATTCCACCACCTCTGCACCACCTTTTTTTTGTTTTCCAGCATAGAGAGGAGGAAAATGAAAATATAAATAACCACTCTATAATTTCTTTTCATAGATTGGTTATTTATATAGTTTTTACTAATTCTATTAGATTTATAGAGAATCGAAAATTTAAAATGAAGCAACTTCATGAAAATCTCTAATTCTTAAGAAGTTTGATGCAAAAAGGAAAAAAAATACACATAATTGGTTAGTTCCTCAAATCAAATCTCATATTTTAAGGTATGTTCTCTTTATATATATGCTTTACATTTTCCTTCATTTTCTTATGTTTCTTTATCACTTCTTATCATACATGCTTAATATAATTCTTTGATTTTTTTATCATCTTCATGTTTATTAAATTTACCTCACTATGGTGTTAGTCTTTAAACATTGAATACTTTCCTTGATCATATTAGTGGAATACATTTCCTATACACCTTACACATTGAGCATGGCCTCTTATATTTACAAGAAGTAGTTTAAACATAAGAAACATTGTCATTTTTTTTAGAAATTACAATTCAAGCACCATAAGAGTGTTAACTATGGTAAAATATATCATTAACACATTGGATAATTCTATAATTTATAGCATTTTTTTAGGAAACCTTTTTGGTCACATTATAATTCAAAAGAAGAATGTAAAGATTGTCCATCCTTGTAGAAAATTTTGGTTAGATACTACAATTTATTAGAAAATTTAAATCTATCTCAAGCTTTATCCATCCATTAAACCTATAGACATATTAGGACAAGGCCAATCTAGAATTATTTTTGACAATTGGTCCTACTAGTTGCAAGCTAAGACCATGGGATTGGATATTGCCATTTTTTATCATGGTTCTATTAGTTTAAAGTCCTAAAACTGGTCCTAATACTTGTAAGTCCTATAATTGGTCCTAAACCTTAAACATAAATCAATATCATGGTCATGACTAGTTATATAGCTAAGAGCATGGGATTAGATATTGCCAATTTTTATTTATAGAGTGTAATTTAATTTTCTCAAAGTTCAATCTACGTAAGAGGCCTTATTTTTCAACTAATCATTCTCATAATAGGTTATTTATCTCCACAAGGATGTTAATGAGTTGTACAACCATTTCCATCCTTATTAAACTAGTTTTAAAGTGCATAATTTTTACCAACTCAAATTAATGCAACACCAAATGTCAAAAAAGGATTTTGTTGGCTAGGGCTTGTAGAAGGTCACAAAGAGATGTAAAGTTCAATTCAAATTTGAATTTAAGTTTTCATAGTTAAGGGGCCATCTATATGATTAAAGATCCAATTTTAGGCAAGAAATGATTAAAAGTTCAAGACTAACCCTTAGGAATAAGTGTAAACTAGAATAGACAAGGCTTTCTTTTATCCTCTCTTTTTTGAAATCCATTATTATATTCAAATATTTCCTTTCTATACCCTTAAAATAAGGGTATCATTCCTTCCCCCAATTTTAGGTCCACATCCATCAATTGCCTCATCATGATTTTACAACCACATCCATTTTAGACCTACATCACCACTAAGGACCTACTGTCTGAAATCGACCAATGGAGCATGCATGTATATTATAGCCTTATGTACCTACATAGGTGTTTATAACCACACCATGCCATTTACATTAAAATTTTGCATGCATAATGTAGGATTGTGCTTGTTCCATTCACATGTATTCCCATGTATAAATTCCCTTGGTTTCCCTTTTTTTATCCTTCCCATTTGTAATGCTTGACCACGTAACCCTAGAGGAAGATACGACTACAATGGAAGTGAATTTTTTTTTTTAAAAGTGTAATTAATAGCATGCAAAGTGCACTACACTAACACATACATACTCTAAGGTACATGAACAAGCTTATAACTGAATCCCATAACATAAAACAATAAATCATTCATAGCATATAAATTATTACTCATGAATTAAAGATCATACATCCAAAGCAATAAACACCTCTCATAAGATAAAAGTAACTAGAAGTTCCATAGATTACATTCATTCTAAATAATATTTACAAAAATCATTTCTAAAATAAGAAAGATCATTCAATAATGTTACAATTACAAAAATCCTCCTCAAATACAATTGAGGAGTGATACAAATAAAAAGTGTCCAACTAATACAATAATTCACAATAATGGAACATAACAACTGGTGCACATGAGCTCTCTTGTTTGGAAGATCCTGCCATCACGAACATAAGAGGGAACCCAATGGTGAAAGGTGCACGTTCCACCCAACCAAGTGGTACCCAAAGGCTCATCCCCCATGCTAGGAGATAGTAAAAGAACTTCCTAGGAAAAACCTACAACCTCTAGACACATGCAATTCATAAGACTAAAACCACATGAGTGCAATACTTAACATAAATGGTAATAATGCTTCTAGAATAAAATAATCACGTACACTGATGAAACCAAACAAATTTCTGTCATAGGAGGAGTGCCATCACCAAGTAGCATGGGTTACCTCGATAGATCTTCCTAGACCCCTACCCCCATCTAGTGCCACTCTCCTACTTACAACACATGGATTTTAACCATTACCCAAGGGTAAACATAGTGCAAAAAAATACGGATAATAAATCCCCATCCAAAACATAAAGGCATCACATCCCGGTTCATGGTAACCAGGTGATTAACTAAATACAACTAAAACACACTACCCAAGGGAAATCAAAGGGATGAGCAATAAACCACAACAACCCCAAATAATAAAATACCTTATCTAGAAGACTTACAAAAGAACAACTAATGCTTCTAACCAATTTCCCCCAAAACGCAAAAAAAAAAATCACATTCAAAAGGGCAATAAAGTCAGGAAATAAACCTACCATTAGGATTTCCTAAATCCAAATTTTCCCTTCAGTGAAATACAACAATATATTGCCCAAATAAACTAATTTAATAAAATCTCTTTTACAGATAGAAGAGGAAATCTAATCTATCTATTATTTCAATTCCTTAATTACTTTTAAATAAAAATATCAATTTATTCTTTTAAAACACATCATTTCACTTGGAAAACATTCTAATTGTGCATTTGCATGCATTTGTTTAAAATATCAACTGAATAAAAATATGTCTAACTATATACATATTAAATATACACAAAATCATATATATATCATTATATATATATATATATATATACTAATATATATATATATAAATATGCATTTACGTTATTTAAATATTATCTAATTATCCACAAAATTTCCAAACATAATAAAATTTATACAAAAGCATATATATATTATATATATTAAATCAAAAATATTAAAAAGAAATGAAATTCATATAAATAAAAAGTAATACTTAAAGGGTGGATGAACTATATTAAAGGTTCACATATGATATTGGGGGAGGGTTGTGCCTCCACACAACCGAACCCCCTTCCTTGAGGAGCCACAACTGGGGAGGATAGCATTGGGCGGTGCCTCCTAGTCGCCTCTCTTTGGGGATGGCTATGGGGCAGCCACCAACCTCCCCATGCATAATAAAACCCTCAACAATTCCTACCATAAAAATTTTGGCAAAAGAAACTTTGAAGTTGTCGTAAGGTATTAGCACAGGTTTTAAAAAAATAAAATTAGAAGAACTTCAAAATAATATATGTACATATATATATATGTATATATGTATATACGTATATATATTTCAATATACATATATATATTTATATATATACAAATTTATCAAAATGAATGCCCCAGTCGGGCAAATAATTTTAAAAATATATTCTATATGAATTTTTCACAATTTCTATAGAAGGATTTCACAATTTCTACACAGAGGTTTTCAAATATCCTTCAGATAAACAAACTTAATAGGAAGTAATAATTTTCTACATATAATATTTACAAAAAATCATTTTTCAGTTTCCTATTGTTCCCTTACTAGGTTCTCCATTGTTTAAAAACAATCCCTACAAGAATTTCCAAAGCTTCTCTGACAATTTATAATTTCAAAACAAATAAAAATTTTAACAAATTCTATAGTCACTTTCACAGTAAATTCCAGACACGACATTCTTTCAATTTTACAAAAAACTCAAAAGCTTCTAATATTGTACAGACAAATCTTTCCAAAACAACAAACTAATCTAAAAGCCTTTCCAAAATGAAATTAAATAAAATAATAAAGGAACCTAAATCTAGACACTTGAGGAGATGAAGATTGATGTAGAGCTTCTTCCACAAAACAAAGCTTCCTCCAGAAAAAACAAAGCTTCTTCCCAAAAACAAAACCAAGCTTCCTCCATAAAAATAACACAAATCCAGAGCCAAAGTATTTTTCCCAAGATTATCCTTCCCCAAAAAAATTTCAACCACTAGATTCAACAACCAATCTCTATTTTCTAACAACCTCCCCAAAAATATTTTCTCCTCTTCCGTGAAGTAACCTCTTACCTCCCTTTGTTAAAGCAATTATTCTCTCCATGAAATAATTTTCCCAACAACCATAACTAAAATTCCCAACACATGTCAAAAATCAAATATCTTCTCAATAAATTCCCAACTAATCCCTCTAGATATTTTATATATATTAATGCATTTTAATAATTCAAACACACATGATATTTTCTAATTTAAATTTAAATCAATTAATTTAATTACTTAATAAAATAAATTTAATCATAAGATTAAATCATTTAACCAAATAAATTTAATTAATTAATTAAATTAAATTACAATCTTCTAACACAATAATCAAGATTAATTAAATAATCACCCAAAACATTTCAAGCATTTATTTCCCTTAAACATACCTTGCAGCATAAATAACAAGAAGTAAAAAATGGACGACATGATAAAAAAACATGACCAACAAAAACTGACGACACACTATGACTAGGGTTGTGGCTTGGCAAGCCTAGTTACTATCTCCCAATCAACTAACCATTGGAAAATGGACATGCTCAAACTTGTGAATCCAGGTGGAGTTGATGTCATGCACCTGTAACCCTACAATCAAAGCATATGTCAAACATGTATATACATCATAATTAATCACATCGTGAAGATAAAATCACAGAATCATAGGGTGCTCATAATTAAGTGATGCAATCTTGTTCCCTTCACCAATATAATGTCACATCAAACTGACGAATCTACAACATCAATAAAATACATATGAGCATATAACAATATCAACTCAAATAAACAACTATGCTAATCAGAAAGCACATCATAAAAAATACATCACAATAATGTGCCATCACATAGTAATATAAAAACTAATATCACTCTAAAGTTAGCGATCAAATAATAACAAAGTATCATGGTCTATCAAAGTAAAGGTACCATCAAAAAACATAAGCATATCAGAGAAACACATTGTCTAAACATATGAGAAAAAAAGAGGGGTGCTACACCATTCATCTCTTATGATATAATTTCATATATCATTTTCGCATTTTGGGGAAAGCATGCATTCCCTCTTCATGCCCTTTGCTACCCTTTGTTTGTCATGTTTCAACATAGAACCTATCACTTACTATCTAACCTACAACTCCTTGCATTTGGCTGCCCTTTGTTATTTAAATGCCTCTTTGAATAGTCATATATTGGATTGCACTATTGAGTTCAATGAAAATTTCATGGTACTTGTAGAGGTCTTTATACATGTCTTACCCTTTTTTTCATATTTCAACTTAGATCTCGTCGCTATTATCTTATAGATATTATACAACCTAATTATATGATTACTTTCATAGTTTTGTATGAGATTGTACATCCTAATTTGATGACTAATTTTATATTGTGTAAGAGATTTCCTTACTCATGTATTATTAATTAAACTTTCACATGCACAATATAGGATTGTGCTTGTTCCATTCACAGATGCCCATGCATGAATTCTATTGGCTTCCCTTTGTTTATCCTTCCCATCATCTTTTATGATATCTATGTTGTTAGAATAAGTGAACTAAATAAGTAGGTGAACTAACACACCAATGAGACATTAGATTGAAAGAAACTAATTAAAAAGATACAACAAACTCTAAATAACATCAACTCCTTCAAATTTATCTCATTGTTCTCTATCTCCAAGGATTTGACTAAAGTTACTGTCTCTCAGTTGTGTAAGCAACAACATTGTTGAAATGACAACTTAGGAGAACAAGATTCATATAAAATGCATGTCCATTGCTAATGATTTAAGTTATGAAATTAAACTTGAAATACTATGATATGGCTAAAATGTTGATATGCTGATTCGAATGCAACTATAGTAACTACGCATGAAATCTAGGATGAAATCTACTTACAAGAAGGTTGTATTTATAGATTTTCGAAGGCAAGAATCTAGTTGGCAGAGATCAACGGTTGAAATTCAAACCTATCAAGATGAACGGCAAGAGATTTAGAAGTTGAGAGAAAGTTGGAAGGTTGAGAGGAAAGTGGAAGAATGTCTTCAAACCACAAAACCATCTTCATTCAAAAATGGAAACAAACATGGCATTTGTCTTTTCATTTATGAAAATTGGTTGAAAGTTGAGGATAATTGCTAATTAAATAAATTTATTTAATTAGCTGTGACAATGAATTTAGAAGCTTCCACAATTAAATAATTACTATTTAATTATGTGTGAGAAGTGAAAAAGATGAGTAATTAAATATTTTACAATATTTAATTAAGTGGGGTGAAAAAGATATTAAATATTAAATATTTAAATGTGAAATGAAGGATTAATATTCCCTTGTTTGAATTTAAATGTTCAAACTTTAGAAATAAAATGATAATCAAATAAATAAATTATGAAATTTATTTTATTTAATTAAGAGGAAAATAGCAATAATTAAATAAACTTATTTATTTAATTAAACTAGAAGAATTGGAAAAATGAACAATATAAATAAATAATTTATTTATTTATATGTAGATGACTTTAGAATATTAATTAAATAATTCATATTTAATTAATTAACAGGTTTGATTAACCGTGCCCATTTTTAGATGTGTACATTTTGCCCCTCTTTGAAGTGATGCGTTTTATGTATTACTTTAAAGAATTTTTTCCCAAAATTTAGAAATTACCGATGCTATATGCCCCCTCAAGAGATAAATCACATGATGATGAGGATGATTCAAAAGAATTTAATTGATTTTTAGAGAAAAATTGGCGATTTAACTCTCGAAATAGTGTTATGTACAGTAAAAATAAGAATAATTTCCCACTTTTACCCCCTTAAAAGGTGGAAAAGGTGAAAAGTCATTGTCATTTTAACAGTAACTTGCTGTAATTTAGAGCTCTAAGAGATAAAAATGAGATGTCGATCCCTTATGAGTACCATAGATTCGAGTGAGCCCACTGGTATCAGAGACCAACTACATATGGACCTCCGGTAAGTTGACTTGACCCTTCGTGCAAATATTTTTGATTGATTTTCACATATTTTTCAATTTAATTTTTTTTACGTTTTGCTTTAGCACATGCAAGCCATAGTTTAGCGCATACATTAGATAGAGTCATGCATCCAAAGTTGTGCATAGATGTAGAACAATCATACATAGATGAAATAGCGCATAGGATAGATTAAGTAGCGCATCTAGGAATGTTACCTGCGTAGAATGCTAGATTTGCGCACAGTCTAGTTTAGCACATTGATGAGATAGAGTGGCGCATCTGCATGATAGAATCGTGCATAGGTTCTTTAGCACATCCATAGTCTATTTTAGTGCATAGACTAGATAGAATTGCACATAGATGGAGTCACGCATTGATTGACTATTTTAGCACATTGATTTACTTTTTTAGCGCATCCAAGAAAATTTTGCCAAATTTCAATTTTTGAAGAAAATTTGATATGTACTTGATGATTGTTGCTAAATTAGACAACTGATTATATGCTATTAGATAGCATCAAGAATAGATTATCTTGATTTGATAAATTTGTCTTCGTGCTTGAAGAATAAATAGTAAAATAAATTTGCTTTCCTATTTGAAAGAAAAATAGATGATAGATGTTGAGTCATTTGACTATTAAATTTGTTTCCATGCGATATGAAAAATAAATATTAGAAATGATTGATAAATTTTCTTTCGTGATTGAAAAATAAATAGGATTTGATTTGATTGAGTTGATTGCCTGTTTGATACAATTGATGAACTTTCTTGATGTACTAATTTGATTAGATATTCCCTACTGATTGATTTGCATGATTGCTTGTAATGTTATAAAGGAGGAATTTAACCTCCTCCAGATTAGAGAGATATTTCTCCGCACGTGGTAGATGATTCCTCAATTGTCCCAAGCGGATCTAGAGGTTATATACCAGTGTGGGTTGAGTTCACTATTGAGGATCTCACAATATAGGATCAATAGGGCACTATTGACTGCACCGGCTGAGAGGTGGCATAGTGAGAATAACACCTTGCATATGCCCATAGGAGAGATTACCATGATTCCAGAGGATGTATACAGGATTCTAGGTATTCTTGTAATTAGTGAGCTTGTGATGTACGATCACAAGGAGATTGGAGGGAATGATGCGTTGAGACGAGTCTTCCAGGATCCTCATGCCAGTGATTATGAGATTGCTTGGAAGGATATGGTAGAGAGATATGCCCCACTGCCTTCAGTGTTAGCAAGATTCATCGGTGGTTTCCTTTGTTCTAATCGCAGGTCAAAGGAACTATCAGTTGGTTGGGGTAGGATTTTGGAGGACATGCTTTTCCATCGGACTAGATATGCATGGGGATCATGCATGCTTGCCCATCTATATCATGATCTTCATTAGGTCGTGTATTTAGATGGGAAGAGTCTCTCCTGTGGAGTTACTCTGTTATAGATATTTGTATGGGAGCATTTTTCCATCACTCACCCCATTGTTCGGAGAGATTGCCCACTTGGTTTCCCATATGTTTACGCCTACACAAGTCCCCTTGTCCAACTGATGTTGGGCAAGTTAGAGTATTGGCGGTGTGTGCTAGATGATTTGGATACAGTCATCCAAAGACCGTATTTGTATTGTGATCCCTAGGATGTGGATGATATAGAGTTGCCTTACTGCACGAGATTGAGGTACTTGATTGGGTGTACCACATTTATCATTGAGTGATTCCTAGGGATTAGGGTCTTGAGATAGTACAGATTAGTACAGATGATGCCACAGGGTGTGGCACACTATGTCAGGCGCTAAGAGGATGTTCCAGAGTGGGGTCTGTTTGTGATGATCGAGGCTTCCAAAGCACAGTATCTAGATCGGTAGCCAAATTATTGGGCTATACATCCAAAGGTTACAGATGCAGGGATGATAGATGAGTACACAACATCCTTCTACACACATCCCTTTCTGAGATTAACTAGTCCAGAGGAGCCCGCTCCATTATTGGGAGGACCAATGATAAAGCGGGCACGACGGTAGCCACAAGCATAAGCAGCAATAGGGCAGCCACAGGGTCAGGCACAAGTACTAGTAGAGGTAGGGGTACAGGCAGGGCAGGCTGAGGATATAGGTGGAGTAGCTATGTATGTGGATGATGAGATGGAGGAGGAGGAGTCAGATGGCTTAGAGGAAAGTGGTGATGATGGGGATGATGAAGGTGGTGGGAGTTGAGGCCAGAGGTTTTTCTTTGATATACCTTTCAGTACGATACCATGGACATCGAGAGTGGTGGATCAACCGAGTACTTCGGCTCCATAGATCACTATCAAGGCTCCTACATAGGAACAAATGAATTCCTTGCAGGCAGAGGTTCAGACTCTTTAGAGTCAGTTAGCATAGGCACAGGTGACAATGAGTTAGCTACAGACATAGGTTGCACAACCACCACCTCTTGACCCACAGGTAGCTCAGCTTACGACAAAGTGAGATAGCTTCTGGGAGAGATGCATATAGGTCGAGGGGGTAGCTGAGAGACTCCTTAGATCAGTTGAGATCACCTCTATTGGATAGGTTGTAGCAGAGGGATTGAAGACCACTCAGGAGGCCAAGTATTACAAGATGGGATATTTTTAGGCAGTACCACTCGAGAGGAGGATTTCCTTCACATAGTCAGGTACTCGGTCTCGGACCCATTCATGCAGTCACACCAAGAGTGCTACTAGGAGTGTGGGTCAGCCAGTCAGAAGAGAGCTTAGAGCTTCCGGGAACAGATATCCAACAAGACCTATTGCCTTGGGAGACAATAGAAGCCATGTGCCATGGCCAGATGCCCCTCAGTGATGAGCATCTTGACACATTTATGATTTTTATGATGATGCTTTTATTTTATGTATGATGATGTAATATGATGAAATGATTATGGATGCATGTTTATTTTATGATACAAATTAAATGATTTTCTTGTATGATGTATGTAAGATGTAATGATGTAATTATTTTAATGAGATGAATATTTAATGAATGATAGGTACATGATATGAAAATGGAATATATGAACCAAATGAATAATGACTATAATAATGATAATAATGATATGAATTGGTGAATAATGATGATAATGATAATGATGAATGAATGATAACAAAATGAAATAATGTAATAATACCTAATGATACAATGCAATTGAAACTGATAACCTAAATGATGATATGAAAATGAATGAAATGGAGGCAATCTTTGTATCAATGTAGATTTATGTAAGATGATGTGAAATGGATGCAATATGCAAAATGTTATGAAATGATATAATATGAGATGATCAATGCATAATATGATGAAAATGATATAATATTTAAAGATGGATAATGATCATGATAAACTAAATGAGATCAAATAATGATAATGATAATAAAATGATGCGATGTAAAAAAATGGAAAGTAATGCAAATGTAATGATAATGATAACCTAAATGAATAATCATGATGAAATGATATTTAATGAATGACAATGTAATGAGATGCCACAAATGTCTAAATGTACTCAATTGTTGTTTGAAAAGATATATGAAATTTTTTCCAGCCTTCAAAAATCTACCTTAGATAGCCTCCAAAATGCAAACCTAAATGAATTATGCAGTCCTAGAATGTAGTAATGAACCATTCTCCTATTTTTCATTCCATGTTGCACTTGATTTTCATCATTGAGTCTTTTGATATGTTTGAAAGTTAGTACAAGCATCAAAGGGTATGTTAGCACTAGTGATGACCTGAGTACTGCTTTCATGATGTTTGATATAGCAAGTTAATACAAGCATTGAGCTATAATTGAACCAAGATGACCAGAGTATTGTTTGCATAAACAAACAAAATTTAACCATTTTCCTATGCAAATTCTGAAATGTTATCAATGATACATTGTAGAGCATGTCCCATGACAAATTTGCACAAAAATAATGATTAGCTTATAGACAAAAAGCAAAGAAAAATCATACTCCTTCCTTGTGATTCTAGTTTAGTATATCATTGAACCACTCCAAAGATATGATGCCATCAAATGTCAAAACAACAAATCAACTTATGCTTTAAGTTTGTCATTCATTTTATTCATATTAAGATCATCCAGTTTGTTTCAGTTATCTGTCAAACAGTCGTGTGGACTCAATTTAATTGGACAAGTTTTTTTTTTCCTGATATTCTGATTCTTGACACATGTTGCCAATTGTCTGCAAGAAAGCTCCAAGAAGCGAACTGGTCCCCCCTAGTGACCCTGTACTTTGACCTCTGCTAGACAACTACTGCTAAGGATAACCCTAATCATCAAGCCATGATGAGATCCTTGTCATTTCAAGGAGATGTTGTGACGCATGATGCGAATGCGATGGATAGGCATGTATGTGATGCTGATGAAAGATGGATATGCTGAATGTATCCTAATAGATG
Organism: Sequoiadendron giganteum; assembly: GCA_007115665.2. Taxonomy (NCBI): domain Eukaryota; kingdom Viridiplantae; phylum Streptophyta; class Pinopsida; order Cupressales; family Cupressaceae; genus Sequoiadendron; species Sequoiadendron giganteum. The sequence continues at coordinate 561,964,554 of CM021103.1, forward strand.
AGAGAGCCAAAAAAAATCACAAACAATTCCTGTTTGCCAGGTTTTCATCATTTGTTTTTATTGCACTTTTTCTTGTTTTTATGATTTTTTTGTTGTTACCAAGACGCCTATTTGCTAGGTTTTCATTAAGGAAACAATTTTTTTGTTCTCTTTTTGATTTTTTATTTGTATTTTTTCTCTTTTTGATTTATTTATTTTTGTATTTTTGCTCTTTTTTATTTTTTTATTTTTTTGGAATTTTTATATTGTTTTTGACATTTTTAGGCATAAAACTTCTTCAAATGAATATTGTTGGTCGGATCTTCAAACAGGTCCCCTTTTGATGTTGAAAAATGATATTCCCCTAATCCATATGCAATGATGATAACGAATGGGCCTAACCAATTAGGTTTGAACTTGCCTTTCTTTTCCCAATCCTGCTGATTACGAGGGTTTTCTTTTAGAACCAAGTCACCTACTTGAAAAGTTTGAGGTTTGACTCTGTGATTGTAGCTATGGGATATAACTTGTTGATATCCCTTTAAATGATTAACTACGTTTGATGTCATTTGCCAAGCAATTCTAGCTCTTGCAATCTTGATACTTTGTAGTCTTCATCATTGATTAGCCCCTTTAGTGATACTTGAAGTGAGGGAATCTCTTTTTCTAGTGGTAGAATAGCTTCAGCTCCATAGACCAAAGCATAGGAAGTAGCACTTGTTGGTGTGCGAATACTAATTTTGTATGCCCACAATGCCGGATTTAATTGGGCATGCCAATCACGACTTGCTTCATTCACTGTTTTCTTCAAAATCTTCAGAATTGTTTTGTTTGAAGCTTCAGCTTGACCATTCCCTTGTGGATAGTAAGGTGTAGAGAACCTTTGTTGGATGCGAAATATTTCACATAATTCATCGACATCTTGATTTTTAAAGGGTCTTCCATTGTCTGTGATAATGGAGTTGGGAATACCATATCGATAGATGATATAGTTCAAAATGAATGAAGAGATTTGTTTGCCAGTAACAGTTGTCAGGGGAACAACTTCAATCCACTTAGTAAAATACTTAGTGGTTGTGATGATGAATTTTTGTCCATTTGAAGATGATGGGTGGATCTTGCCAACCAGGTCAAATCCCCACTGAGCGAAAGGCCATGTTGTGGTGAAGGGTTGTAATTCCTGAGTAAGAGCATGAATGAGATTCCCATCAGTCTGACATTTTTCACATTTCTTCACATAGATGAATGATTTCTTCTCCATAGTCGGCCAGTAGTAACCCAATCTAACAAGTTTCGTTGCTAAGGTTAGTCCACTCGAGTGTGTCCCACAAATACCACCATGTACTGTTAGAGTAAAGGTTTTAACTTAATTATGTTGATTAAGTTACCTTTATTCCCTTCTTAAGATTTCACATTAGTTTGCATAAAGTGACATTTAATATTTATATTAATTATTAAATGTTATCTTATTAAGGCTTCTATTAAGGTTTTTTCTATTAGGGTTTTATTAGGGTTTGCATGATCTCCTTTTTATAAGGATTGATCCCATTGTATTTCATATCAATTCATTCTCTCATTCTCTTTGATATATACATTTTCAGTTTTCAGAGAACCCTTGCTTGTTTGTCTCCATCTCTTCTTTTGTGACAGGTTATTTGCATGCAAGTGATCTTTGAGGTTTGTGGTGTTGCATTTTCTCAACTCCTACATGGTATCAGAGCTCCAAACCTGCTGCTTCTTGTTCTTATTTTGAAGATTTTTGAAGCTTCAAGGGTTTGGGGTTTGTTTTTTTTATTCAGGGCATACCTGCAATTTCGAATCATTTTCAGCTCAAAAGGACCTTGCCATTGCGTCCGCAGTGGTCCAAAACCCCTAAATCGACTATTCATTCATCCATTTTGGACAAATTCAAAATTTGGGGCAAATTTCTTTTAGCAAGTACGACCGTCGTCTACGCGCGGATCCATGAAAAATTCTTGGTAAAATTTTTTTTCGGAGTTTCTATTTTTTGTCTGTTTTTTTTTTTTTAAATATATATATTTTTTTTCCAATAGTGGAAAAAGCCCATTTTTTGGGCATGCTATTTTTTTTTTGAATTTTTTTTTTTTTTTTTTAAAGGGGCCCGGGACCCTATGTAGGGCGGCAGAGTAAATGCGCAGTCCCCTGCATAGTGTACCCTGCGCAAACCTGCACATGCATGGGCTGTGGTGGGGGTGGGCCCACGTGCCTCCCCCACCCAAATGTTTTTAAAATTTTTTTTTATATAAAAGAAAAATATATTGTAAAGTTTTTTTTCTATATAAAAAACAAATTTTTCATGTATATACCCTATCGCACTTTTACAATGACGTCCATTTGGCTATCAAATTTAAGCTCACCTTTTCTCTGCGACGGTCGTATGACCGTCAAATTTAACCCAAAGCTAGCTTTTTTCCCTGTTTGGAGTTGTTTTATTCTAGAGGCCATAACTTGGGCATACGATAACGTTTTTTGGCAAATGAGATATCATCGAAAAGCTGGTTTTCTCATCTTTCCAGTGGTATGGGTTTCATCACTTCATTTTTCTATTGGTGCATTCTATAGTCAATTTTTTGGCTATCTTTCATGTATTTCCAGCTTTGTCCTTTTTGGATATTTTGTGCATCATTTGTAAGCAATTTCTTTTATGTAAATGCATTGAGATAAAGTGTCACACTATTGTACATGTAGTTTTTAGGGATTTTTCACATAAGGTTGTCCCATATTTTGTACTCACACTGTTATTATAAAGTGCCATGAGGGGTTGTGTAGTTTTCCTTTGTTTTTCTATCACATCTTTGTCCGGTGAGTATCCCTCCATGACGACAGTGAATCCATACCATGGGGGGTTGTGTAGTTTGCCTTTGTTTTCCATCACACCTTTTTCCGGTGAGCTTCCCTCCATGATGACAGTGGATCCATATGATTCTAGCCTCATGCATGTGTGCTTTGTTTTGCACACCACTTTTTCAGTTGTACGTGCTTTCTTGTGCACTTTCAAATGTTTTTTCTTCTTCCTCATGCACTACAGGGTGTTACACATCATTTCAGTGGATCTTTCAGGCTCTCCTAGTTCAACATTATGGGGGCGTATTATATTGTTCATGCTAATTCTTCCTTGGTTTCGCCTTGGAAGGAATCTTCCATTCTCAATTGATCAGTGTTTCAGACTATTGGTTCTTGTGCCATCTGTATCTTCGTTCTAGGTGTTTGCTTTTGTTTTCCATCTAATTTGAGTAGTGTTGTATGGGCCACTCATGCAGATTGTTGTCTTCTTGTTCCTGATCATCTTATTTTCAGGGGAGGTTCTTTAGCACCATAGCATTCATTTTTCGACAGTTGTTTGCAGCTTCTTTTGCTTCAGTGATGTTCTTCTTGGCTTTCTGCATCTCTTTTTGGAGTAGAGCTTTTTCCCATGAGGTTTTCTCTATTTCTCCTCTTTACAAAGATTTGGTTGTATTTTGGTACCTGATATGGCCTAGTTGTCGAGACCCATGTTTGCCTTCTTGCATTGTAGTTAACTTTGCTTTCTTGCATTTGTTTGTAGTTGCACTGTTGCTCATCTTAAGGGGGGGTGTTAGAGTAAAGGTTTTAACTTAATTATGTTGAATAAGTTACCTTTGTTCCCTTCTTAAGATTTCATGTTAGTTTGCATAAAGTGACATTTAATAATTATATTAATTATTAAATGTTATCCTATTAGGGCTTCTATTAGGGTTTTTCCTATTAGGGTTTGCATGATCCCCTTTTTATAAGGATTGATCCCATTGTATTTCATATCAATTCATTCTCTCTGATATATATATTTTCAGTTTTCAGAGAACCCTTGCTTGTTTGTCTCCATCTCTTCTTTTGTGACAGGTTATTTGCATGCAGGTGATCTTCAAGGTTTGTGGTGTTGCATTTTCTCAAATCCTACATCTACCTCTTGTAAGGACTTTTCTGATTCATCGCGTTTGAGACATCTAAGGAGGGTACCATCTAGACCACGCCTGTATAAGATGTCAGCAATTAAGGTATGATGGGAGGATTGACGAATGAATTTTTCTTTTTGATTTCTAGATAAAACTCAAGGGTAAAATAGTATCCTTTAGGTAAGTATAAATTTGGCCATACAAGGGAGAATCAGAACTGGTTAAGTGGAAAATGACTTGAGTTTCTAGATTTTCAAAGGCGGGAGAAAAAAATTGTTCCACCAGGAAATCGTACCTTGTTTGGTTCTCTGACAACTAGAGTAGAGATGTGATTGTAGCCATAGCATCTGTTACTTTATTATCAATACGTGGAATTTGTATGAACTTGATATCAAAAACTTATTTCTTGAAATCATCCACCATCCTTTTGTAAGGTATCAACTTGTCATCCTTAGTGTGATATTCATCATTGATTTGATTTATAACAAGTTGTGAATCACCAAAAACTTGAAGTTCTGTGATTTTCCAGTTTACTGCAATTCTCATGGCAATTAATAATGCCTCATATTCAACTATGTTATTTGTGCAAGGGAACATTAGTCGATATGATTTTGGAATTGTATGTCCTTGATATGTAATGAAAAGGATCCCTGCTCCTGAACCATGTTGATTCTAGGAACCATCAAAGTAGAGCACCCATGACTGCTTAATAGTTGTTGTGAATACATGAGCATCAAGAAAATCAATGTGTATTGGGTGTTCCGTTGGCATTGGTGCTTCTGCTAACTGATATGCAATTACCTGTCCCTTTATAGCTTTGTGATCCACATAATGAATGCCAAACTCACTTAGAATCATGACCCATTTAGCCAACCTAACAGTTAAGGTCACCTTACTTGGAAAATATTTGAGTGGATCAATTTTAGCCACAAGCTTTATTGTATGTGCTAGCATATAATGTGGTAACTTTTGAGAAGTGAACACTATTGCTAAGAAATATTTGTCAATGAAGGTGTAGTTTAGCTCATGACTTGTAAAATTTCAACTAATGTAATAGATTGCTCGCTCCTTTCCTAAGTTGTCTTCTTGTGCCAATAATGCTCCTAGGGACACTTTCGTGGCAGAAATATACAATATAAGTGGTGCACCTTGCACTAGTGGAATCAATACTGGTGGATTCATGAGGTATTGCTTTATCTGATCAAACGTTGCTTCACATTTTTCTTCCCATCTAAATGGAACATTCTTGTGTAAGAGATGAGTAAATTGTAGACTTTTATCTGCCAATTGGGTAATGAATCTTCAAATGGATTGTAACCGTCCCTGCAAAGAGCATAGTTGACTAATGTTCCTTATTGGTGGCATATCAAGAATTGTTTGTACCTTAGTTGAATCCACCTCAATTCCCTTCTTTGATACAATATAACCTAGCAGCTTTCCAGATTTCACTCCAAAGACACATTTCTTTGGATTAAGTCTCACTTTGAATTGTTCCATTCTTTTGAAAATTTTAGATAAGATAGCAATGTGTCCTTTCATGGTGTTAGATTTAGCGAGGAGATCATCGACATAATTCTCCATGAATGTATGCATCATATCATGAAAAATTGTTGTCATTGCACGTTGGTATGTAGCTTTTGCATTATTCAACCCAAATGGCATTACGTACCAGAAATAGGTACCCCAAGGGCATATCAACGTTGTTTTATCCTGATCCTCTGGTGCAATATTTATCTAGTTGTATCCTAAAAATCCATCCATTAATGAATACATCGCATTTCCAACAGTCAAATCAACAATCATATCTATGTTTAGCAGAGGGAAATCGTCCTTAGGACATGCCTTGTTCAAATCTCTAAAATCTGTACAAATTTTGATTCTTCCGTCTGGCTTTGAAACAGGTATGATATTGGAGATCCATTCTACATAGTCAACAAACCAAATGAATCCAACATCTAAAAGCTTCTTTAACTCCTCTTTAACCAATAATGCAACATGTGGATGCATTTTTCTAAGTTTTTGCTTCATAGTTTTTTCCCTCGACATGATAGATAGATGATGCATGATGAGATCTGGATCTAATCCAGGCATATCTGCATAGGACCATGCAAAATTGATTTGATTATTCTTGATAAATTCTGTGAATCCTGGTATTTCCTCTTTTGTTAGAGATGCAGTAAGTTGCAAGACTTTGAGTTCTTTCGTAGTACCTATATTGAGTGCCTCCATTGGTTCTATTAGAATAGAAGACCTTTCTTGGTAATGTTCCGGGAGAGTGTCAAGTTTCCCATCCTTTAGTACCTTTGAAAGGTTTTCACTATTCGATACACTTTTTATTTTTCTCTTTTCTTGATCTAATACTGCCTTTGTTAGGTTTTCACCATTAGATCTTTCTTTTATGCTATTTATTTCATAGCTAAGAAACTTGGCACTTTCCTATCGAAAAATTTGATCTTGTGATTCCCTGATGGAACTTGTTTCTAGTTGGGATGAACAAAGGAAGTTTATGATGGTTTTTTCATTGGGAAAATTTCGGATATCAATGGATGCAATTTGTTCCCAATCGATGAGTTCAGAATGGGCCAAAGGAAATGGATCATTAGGATGAGTAAGGTCATTAGCCTTTAGGGTCATGATGTTATTATTAACGTCATTATGGGAGAGGTCTAGGATGGTATCCTCCTATAGATGATCTATCTCACTTTGAATCGAATTGGTTTCACTTGAGTGATGATTGCTTTGTAGAACATATTCAAGTAGAGGCCTTGAGCTTTCCCCTTGTAAGAATGCGGGTGTGAATTTGTGTATGACATCCACGCTTTTATCCATCAAGAATGTATCATTAGAGATGTCATCCCATTCATATTCATTGGAGGCAGTGTCAGAATTGTTTTAGATAACTCCTCCTTAGACATTATTTGTAGCACTTCTTCCTTTGCATCTTCACCATATCCTAGCCTAGTTTTATCCTTTGGGTGCATTATTTTTAGTTGGATAGGTTCAACAATACCCTCTTTTCTTTTACCTATAGGGCCATTTCCTTCATAACCCATTTGATGCATGATCACATAACCTTTTCCATATTTCTCTGTGGGTAACTTGACATGTTATATGGATTCTTCTTCATCTTTATAGAGTCAATAAAGGATAACTCTATCTTCCATTTCATTTTCTTTGATAAATACTCCATTAAACTTGGTGATGGGAACTGAAGCTGAGGCTAAGGCTAATGTAGCTTGTTGTACATATGTTGATGGTTGACCATGGTATCTTAGAGATATGGGTAGATTAGAGAGACATAAGGAATATTATCCCACCTTATTATCTTTCAATTTTAGCTTGGTTCCAAAATTACTTATCATTTCTCATGTTTTCTCATTGTATTTAGAGGTAGAAATGGACAAAGCCTCTCTATTATGTGGGACAAGTGTATCCTGAGTTGCTCTTAGGTTAGAGCAAGTTTGACTGCTAATGTGATCAACAGGTATTGTTACTTATTATCCATCATATGGAAACTTCAAGCATTGATGATAAGTAGATGGAACATCTTGCATTTCATGGATCCATGGATGACCCAAGAGTATGTTATAGGATAGATCTCGATCTAGAACCTGACAAAAGGTATTCTTTACAACAGGTCCCACTTTGATTGGTAGCATGATGAGGCCTTTAGAAGCTCTATCCTCATCATCATATTCCTTTATTGTAATCTTCCTTCGTGGATCTATAGATTCTTCTGAATATCCTAAAGCGAGGACCAATTTCAAAGTAAAAATGTTTAATCTGGCTCCCCCATCTATTAGGACACGTCTAATTTGGGCTTTGTGAACCATAACCTCTAGGTAGAGTGATGAATTTGTGGATGGGTCATGGATGATTCATCCTTCTCAGTAAAGGATAAACATTTGGATGAGGACAAGTGTCCCACCATGGCTTGAAATTTATTGATATCCAGATCAAGAGAGACAGTTGTATCAACAAGTGCCTTTTCCAGAATGTCCTTATGCGCAGGTGATAAATTTAAGAGATCCAAGATAGAAATTTGGTTCAATTTTTTTCGTAGTTGATCAACCAAATTGTATTGACTTGGAGGGGGAATTTCTGCTTTATATGAGCTTCATTTTACAATTATTTTGGCTTGTCTCCTTGTTGTAGTGTTGATCTCTCGATATTCTTGCTTACCTTTGATTTCGATAGCATTGATTTTTTGATCATCTGTGTAAATATGATTGATAATGGTGTCATGGAAATAATTAAAATTCTTGCCCTTGTCACCCGAGGATTCCCCTTTTTGATAATTGGGGAGAGGATCTTTGAACACCTGATGATCATCATTGGCATTATGTCCCTCAATTGTGATGGTACAATTATCAATCAAATCTTGAACAATATTCTTTAACCCTTGGCAATTATTTGTCTTATGACCTTTACACCTATGATAATCACAAAAGTGTGAGCCATTCCTCTATGGTGGTTTAACTCGAGGCTCATAATCTCTTTGTGGTGGGAATTTAATAGCGTTTTGATTCAATAGTTCTTTAATAATAGATTCTAAAGACTGGCCCAAGGGAGTAAAACTCCGTTGATTTGAAAAATAGGAAGATTTGGGCACATTTGAATTTTGATTATTGCCAAAATTATTTCCATGATTATTGGTCACATTGCCTTGGGTACTATAATTTCTAGCATTATTGCTACGTTGGACACCTGATACATTAAGGACGATAGGCTTCACATTTACATTGTTAGAATCTACTACCCCATCATTCACAAAATTTTTATTTCAAGTCAAAAATCATGACTTGTCATTGTTGTTACTATTTTTGTTGTTGTTGTTGTACGAATTTGAACCCTCTTTATCGATTTTTCATAACTCCATGCTTGACCAAGGAACCTTCAATATTAATCATGTTTTCAATCAATTTTTCAAATGATTGAGGATAGTGAAGTTTAGTCTGTAACTTATCTCTTGATTCATACTATCAATAAAGATCTCCATCTTTTATGTTTTAGGAATAGGATGGGAGTATCTAGCAAACACCCTTCTCCACCTTTGTAAAAAAGTGGTGAAAGATTCCCCTACCTTTTGTTTCACCTTACAAAGATCAAGCAGGGTTATGTGGTGTTGGATGTTGTAGGAGTATTTTGATATAAATTTATTTATTAACTCCTCAAATGTTCTGATGGGGGGAGTGATCTTTGAAATCCACTCCATGGATTTTCCACCCATAATTCGTGGAAACAATCGCAATAAGTAGGTATCTTCATGAGCGAATTCTAAGCTCATATTTCAGAAATCCCTTACATGTTCAATGGGGTTTTTTTTCCCATTTACCTATCAAATTTAGGGATTTCGCAATGTTTTGGAAAAGGAATAATTTGAAGACTCTTGTCAAATGGATAAGGAAATATATCATCCAAAACATACTTCTTTGTTGTACCCCCTTGGATTTCTTTCATTTGCATTTGTAATGCTTTTAACTGTTGAGTAAGAGCATTAAAATCATTAATAGGGGCTGCAGGATTTTCTTTAATCCCTTTTGTGTCAAAATCGGCAGGTAACTTAGCTCCTTGATTAGCTAATGAGAGGAAATATCTTTCCTTGTTTCATTCTAAAATCCTTTCCATAAGAGTATGGAATTGGGGATCCTTCTCTACTTCTTGAAGCCTTTCTTCTGTTATATCTTCAGTATTTGAATTATGAAAGGGATTATCTTCCCTATCACTATTATCACCCATTTTTTTTATTGTACTTTCTCTTTCGTCTCTTTTTATGTGCTTTCGAGACCTTGTGACAACATGCATAAGCTTTTTCCCAAATTTCTACTAACTTTGATCAAAAGAATGAATTAGTACAATTATGATAGATATGAAAGTCACGATAGAATGAAGATTGTATAACTTCAAATATTTTTAATCTTTAGCTCTTGATTCCTTGATTGAAAGGATGAAAATCCCGTTGGTGGGAATTAAACCAAAGATCAAAAATAAAAATGATTTTGCACTTTGTGAAATTTGATCGTAGCTTTCTAAAAAGAAGGATTTGATAAATACCTAATGTGCTTGAGTTCTCTATTGTGGAAATTGATTAGGATGAGTAGAGTATACAAGTGCATGTTGGGTAATGTAAGAGGAACGAATACGTTGACTATGATTGTGCCTTTGAGAAAGGGCTCTTCTTTGAAAGAAGGCTTGCGAGTATAAAATTTCTACAGCATAATCGTTAGTGAAACCTCTAACAAAGTCATGATATCAATGAATAAAGGTCTTGTGTTCAAGCAAGACCTTTCAACTTTGGTATAAAAATTTCCTCTTTTTTAATAACTTCTTATAACTGAGAGTTTTCTTTGGCTTTCTAATCTTCCTCTCTAGGGACATTTTGGAAAAAATTGCAGACTTCCAAGCCTTGAGCATAGAGAAAGGCTTAGATTGAGATGACTGATTTCTGAATGTCAAAAAATTACCTAGGCTCAAAACACATATGTGCCAAAATAGAGTACATATGCATTGAAACAGAGTACATATGCGCTAAAACAGAGCATAAATGCGCTGAAACAGAGCAAAAATACGCTAAAACAAAGAACAAATGCGCTAAAATAGAGCACAAATGCGCTGAAACAGACCAGGAATGCACTAAACTTACCAATTATTTTTCTAAGATAGGCATGTTTTGACAGTTTGATATTTTCAGATGATCTTAATCTGATTTAAATATGAAAAACATGGCATACAATAGCAGATAGTTTTTTTGTTAATCCTAAAATCTAAGCAAAGAGTGTATATCCTTGAGATTTCCACAGGTTTTTCACAAGATAAGAAATTCAAACAGACTCACTCTTAGTTGTCAAATAGGTCATCATTGGAATCACAACCCACAACTTCACGTTGACTCACATAGTCGTGTCACCCCCTAGAGGGCGCCCATGTTTGTCTTTCCTAGGTGTGTACACAAAGTTAGATTTCTCAATCCCTTGAGAAAATAATCCATGGTGATTCTATGGTGAGTGTCTTGGGGGTAGATTCTTCCCTCCCCTTGCACTGTGATTAAAATGATGTTTGGATACTAACACAACTGGATTTCTACACTATGGTTCGTAGTAAAGGTTTTCATTCGGCATGGAAATAGATAAACTCCCTCACGAGACCTCCCAATCTTTAGAACAAATATTTTGGGGATGGTTATCTTGCTCACTTTCATTGAATATGAGTTTCCCCAAAATTCACTTTTGATTAGAGTGGGTTGGAAAACTTGGCTTTGGTTGTTCCCACTTAGGTCGTTCCCATAGGGTGAGTACTTTTTCCAACTACGACAAGCCTTCTAAAGGTTGTAATAAAGCATGAATTGCATAAAATGAAATAGGTAAGTATGGTGTTCTGATCACCCAGTAAAGGGGAGAGAATATACCTATTACCCAATAGTCACATCAAACAAATGGTTCAATTTTAAATCCAAATGATAGTTTTCTATGCTAAGTGAAGATTTTGCTTCACAAAAAGCATTGGATTCATTTTAACCAGCATAAGATAAAGTGTGGTGACTATCCTAGGATTGATAAATTCTAGATTTAAGTGTCTATCCTAGGATTGCTTCATTTTACTTTAAAACTGAATTGAAAAATCCTATCCGCAGATGGCGTCGAAATCAAAATTTAATTTTTTTACAACCACTGTATGTGCTAAAATAGGTCATCTATGCACTGAAACAGTTAACAAATGCACTAAATGATCAAACAAGGATGTGTGAAAATAGGCCATTTATGCATTAAAATAGTCTATGGATACACTAAATGATCAAACAAGGATGCGTGAAAACAGGCCGTCTATGCACTAAAACAGTCCATGGATGCGCTAAAAAAGTCATGGATGCGTTGAAACAATCTATGGATGCGCTGAAACAGTCCGGGGATACGCTAAATAGAGGCTCGTATGCACTAAATATCAACTCCAGTCCGTCACTTGTTCAAAAATTCTACAATAAAAAGATTAAAAATGGGGGGATGCCCCACGGTGGGTGCCAAAAATGTGTTGTTAGAATAAGTGAACTAAATAAGCAGGTAAACTAACACACCAATGAGACATTAGATTGAAAGAAACTAATTAAAAAGATATAACAAACTCTAAATAACAGAAACTCCTTCAAATTTGTCCCATTGTTCTCTATCTCCAAGGATTTGATTAAAGTTACTTGCTCTCAGTTGTGTAAGCAACAACTTTGTTGAAATGACAACTTAGGAGAACAAGATTGATGTAAAATCCATGTCCATTGCTAATGATTTAAGCTATGAAATTGAACTTGAAATACTATGATATGGCTAAAATGTTGATATGCTGATTTGAATGCAACTATAGTAACTATGCATGAAATCTACTTATGAGAAGGTTGTATTTATAGATTTTCGAAGGCAAGAATCTAGTTGGCGGAGATCAATGGTTGAAATTTAAACCTGCCAAGATGAACGGTGAGAGATTAAGAAGTTGAGAGAAAGGTGGAAGGTTGAGAGGAAAGTTGAAGAATGTTTTCAACTCACAAAACCAACCTCATTCAAAAATGGAAACAAACATGGCATTTGTCTTTTCATTTATGAAAATTGGTTGACAGTTGAGGATAATTGCTAATTAAATAAATTTATTTAATTTCTTGTGACAATGAATTTAGAAGCTTCCACAATTAAATAATTACTATTTAATTATGTGTGAGAAGTGAAAAAGATGAGTAATTAAATATTTTACAATATTTAATTAAGTGGGATGAAAAAGATATTAAATATAAAATATTTAAATGTGAAATGAAGGATTAATATTCCCTTGTTTGAATTTAAATGTTCAAACTTTAGAAATAAAATGATAATCAAATAAATAAATTATGAAATTTATTTAATTTAATTAAGAGGAAAATAACAATAATTAAATAAGCTTATTTATTTAATTAAACTAGAAGAATTGGAAAAATGAACAATATAAATAAATAATTTATTTATTTATATGTAGATGACTTTAGCATATTAATTAAATAATTCATATTTAATTAATTAACAGGTTTGATTAACCATGACCATTTTTAGATGTGTACAATATCCTTTTTGGAATGTGTCCAACATCTCCCTTCAATATTCGTGACATGGTTTAATATCCTTTTTGTTGGTCCTTAACTGGGATGATAGCGGTTTCTTGAATAGGTGTGCCTTTCAGTAAAAATGGTTAGCTCAACTCCCAACAAGTGGTATCAGAGCGGAGTCACGAGCTTGAATCCCCTTGGGTAACACTGAGGGGGATATTGTTGGAACATGTCCAATATCTCCCTTTAGTATTCATGTCATGGCTTAACCTTTTATTGGTCCTTAACTGGGATGGTAGTAGTTTCTTGAGTAGGTGCACCTTTTGGGAAAAACGACCAACTCAACCCCTAACAATTATTGCATATATCCTTCTCATAATTGGGGGAAAGCATGCATTCCCTCTTTATTCCCTTCACTTCCCTTTATTTATCATGTTTTGAAATAGATCTTGCCACTTACTATAAAACCTTCAACTCCTTTCATTTGGATGCCCTTTTTTTTTTAAATGCCTCTTTGGGTTGTCGTATATTGGATTACGCTATTGAGTTTAATGAATTTTTCATGGTACTTGTAGTGGTCCTTATACAAGTTCTGCCAGTTTTTTTCATATTTCAACTCAGATCTTGTCACTATCATCTTATAGACATTATACAACCTAATCATATGATTTTTGTATGAGATTGTACATCCTAATTTGATGACTAATTTGATATGTGTGTAAGATATTTTTTTACTCTATAGTGCCATGATGAAACTAATATTTATCTTTTTTTCATGCTATAGATACAATTCTCCGTCATACAAAGGAAATGATCAAAGAGTCTAACACAAAATGAGTAGGAAGCTAAGAATGTAAAGAAAAGAGAAGGAATAAGGTAACTTTGTAAAAGTAAGAAATTGAAAATCATAGAAGAAGGCATGCCAATTCAAGAGGTACATGAGCCATCCACTATATGTAAGAGAGATATGGAATTTCTGGAACAAAGGATAAAAATGAAAAAACTTCATGCAATAAGAGAGTTGAATCTCCTAGTTGGAGACACGTCATCTACCACAAGTCAAGATGGAGGCATGCCATCTACCAAATCTCAACTTGAAATTGCATCATCACTCACATGTGAAAATGAAGGTATGCCATCTTTCCCATCTCAACTTCAAGGGACATAATCTATTCCATCTCCAATTAAAGGTATGTAATCTATCCCATCTCATTTAAATATTGATGAAATAATGATGTTGAGAAAAAATTACCTTTGAGAACACCTCCTAGATTTTTGTGAAGAAATCCCAAGTTTTTGATTGATATTGATGGGAATATGTTTTAGTTGATGGTTGATAAGATTCTAAAACGTACTTGTAGAAGATATGCTAATAATATTTTGGAAATTATTTTTTGAAAAATTAAATGAAACTAAAAGATGTCAATTATTTTTTGAAATCATGAGAAATCTAAAGTATAAGTCTATTATGAAGATTATTGGGCTAATAACATTGGAAGCTTCAAGTGACAAATCTATTATCAAGATTCTAATGAGTGCATATGAGAGTGTGGGTACCGCCTCATGCACCAAAGATAGTAATGCCACATGATCTGTTATTACATAAATAATAGTAAGTAATCAAGCCAATAAATCTCATCTAATTAGAAAGACAATTCAAGCATTGAGAATAAATAGAAAAAAATTATTGAGAGCCATTGGAAGGTGCCAAAGAATTGAAGACAAAAATAACAATAAAGTATGGGAATTCTCTGGTATATTACCATGAAAAGATAAACCAATTGTTGAAGCCTTGAGATCCCTAATTGAATTTTTTTGGAAGAATAACACAAGGGTATCTCCCAATCAAAGAGATGTGGTAAGAAGGATAATTGGTAGTCAAAACTATGAACCACATCCAAATATTTTTTTGTATATGACTCAAGAAATGTTTTTTTGCTAAATTTATAGATATGTATCCTCAAGTTAAAATTTGTCAAATATTTTTTGAAATGTTAAATCCTTTCTATGTCAAATTAAATCACACATGCACTACTTTTTTTTGTAGAGTACATATTGAGCTTTCTAACCATTATGATGTTTAGCGATGTATATGTTTAGATTTGTGTACTAGCAATGTTTTGCAAGACTATGAAAAGAATGCCCCACCTACATCTTCAAGAGATTTCATGTCGATAATTTTATGTGAAAGAGTGCATGGTCAATTATTCTATAATAAATTATGCTTAGATGACACATTTCAACATTGTGGTGTCTTGCAACGTATGTCAATTTATGAACATATGGAAAGTACACATGTAGTTGAAAATGAACTAGTATAATTCAAAAAGTATAAGATAGTGGTCTACAATGCAAAAGATGGTAAAAAAGCAAAAATGTGTGATTTGGTTATTAAAAATATTCTAGTGTATATGTTTATGTCTATATTTTGAGATACTATAGTGTATGAGTATGCAAGGCATACACATAGAGCTTGATGGTTGGACTTGTAATTCAAGTAATGTAAGGACACATTTCCACTTGATAGCATTGTTTCAATCATCAAATTTGTAGATAAATATAGTCTATAGTCACAACATGAGGTGCAATCATAGTATTACAACTCCACATAGGTTGCTATATTTTTGCATATAGCATTCATTCATACGAGTGATAGTATAAAGGGTGACATAAAGATTGTAAGGGAGTATCATTTTTTAATTAGTGATGATCGCACACATTCTACAAATTTCACACAAGGTTTCTTTCAAGTGTTCTACCATGATTTGGCTAGAAGGGGCATATCATTTCGTCAGCATATCAAATGGTCAGATAATTATACATCACAATTCAATATTTCATAGATATTCTATTGGTTGAGAAGGATGTATGATATTACAGGTGTTCAACATATGTGGATTTTTTGTGAGGCCAGACATAGAAAGGGGGAGCATGATGGTGTAGGAGAATGTATCAAAAGATCCATAGCATGAAAAGAGTTAAAATATAAAGACAATAAAAATTTGACATATATGAAATCTATCATCGAGTGGTGTAATGCTACAATAGGTCCAAGTAATGAAGGTAAGTCTTCAATTCATAAATTTATTTGGTTGATAGACGATATTAACATTGTAAAATATGATGATTATTATATATTGATAGGATCAAGTGAGCTACACTCTTTCAGAAGCTCTAATGTAGGTTCATGGAGTATTCATACAAGGAAGATGGTATGTTTTTATTCTTCTTGTACATATCAAGCTTGGAATGAGTGTGGATCAAAGGAGTGGGTTGATGAATGGTGCTTACGAAGTCTAAGCCCACTTGAGACATTGAATCCCAATGACACTACAAATCACATAGATGAAATCATTGGTTGAATTTGATCATATATCAGATCTAGCTCAACCAGGTAATATATCTACTTGCATAGTTTATGAAATTCATAATTTTATCTTACTTTGTAGTCTTTTTTTAATGTTAACTAAATTCATCTAATTAGATGCACATATCAATTTAGGGCATGTTTATTGTTTTATTGTAGTTGAAGACAATGAAGAGGGAACAAATGATTACTTGTGTTGTTGCATTGAGGCAAAAAATACATTGGAGGCCCTAGTTATAGATGGGGAAAACATAAAATACTCTACAAGATTGCTGGTTGTTATTGGAACATGGCTTAGAAGGTACCCAATTAATAAGTATGATCTTTGATTGTTTTGAGTAATTTGACACACATCAAAAGATTCTTCATTACTCAAACCTTGTTATAGAATCTAATATTCACTTGGTCAAATATGGGGGTAGACCATTGAACAAGAAATTATGGAAGGTTTGTGAGTCTGATCATAAGGCAATACTTGACACAATAAATATTAGAGTAGATCCAAATGGTTCCTTAGATTGATTGTAAATGAAACGAATTGTTAAATTCAAGATGATTTGTAAATATGTACATTGGATTTGTAAAGTTGTGCTGATTTGTAAATATGTAAATTAGATTTCTACAATCATGGTATTGGTCACTTTATTTTGGTCATTAAAATATGTATCAAAAAATATGGATCTCCTTGAGGGTATTGATGTTGATGTATTGCTTACTTGTATTACATGCAAGTACATGTGCTTCCTTGTATTGATTACTTGTACTTGTATTGCTTACACTCCACTATAGTCTACAACCTTATCTTAATAATCAATCATGCCTACATCTAGTCTCTCATAGTCCTTTATTATCATAAATTCACACTCCACTAAAGTTGACAACCTTATCTTATACATACATTATTGTCATTCTAGTGTATGTTTCATCATCTTCATGCTTAATATACATGTTCTATAGCCTCATTCTCATCCTTTCTACCAGCCAATTGATATAGGAATTAACATTCAACCACATGTTCTATGTTCATGATATTATGATTGTCATATCAATCCTATTTTATGTAAATAAAATCTGAAACACTATATTAAGTTTGCAAGTATTTTGGGTTTTTTTGGAGTGGTTTCGATGATGATTAGCTTGCCAATTTATGTTGCAATTATGTAAATAATATTCATAACACTATATTAGTTGGTGGAACACAAGATTTTATGGTTGCAATAGTTTAAAATAAGTTAAAAATGGGGTATACCAATATCTTTGAAAAGGTAAAAAAAACCTCCATCTTTAAACTTGCACAACTTAGTTCATGCTCTTGAATATCTCCATCTCTATGCTTGACGTAGTTTCCATTTTTTCAATAATAATATTCTTTATACATAAGCTTCCACTCAATTCAATATTGAATAAAAACACCCATCTCTAAAACATAAAATATGTGATGATCAAGTTGTAGTATGAAATGAAAGGTAGAAATAGTGTAAAGCATGATTCCTATAGTAAAATTTGTGGAGCAGTGTGTGCAAAAATAATTAACCTTTTAGTTATAGAAAATAATATACAAATAGATCACACCATAAGAAGATGATGACCATAAGAAAACTCCTTTCAATAAAAAAAACTCAAGACTCTAAACTAAAGTCAATTGTATTATTTAAGAACTATGAGGTTATAATACAAATCTCAAGCTATGCATTTATAGGAGTATCACTCTAGAGTAGTTTTAAAAGAATAATAGTACCTACAAGTCAATCATAAAATCATATTTGGTTACAACTCAAATGTAGGGCCAAAATTCCAATACTATCCTCCATGATCAATCAACATGCTAATAATAGTAGATGCACTTATGTTTTTATAATGCTCAATAAGACTATCATAATCCACTCACCACATTAGGTTATCCATTTTGGCTCCATATTCTCCATTACAATATGATCTATGATAAATCATCACATGTGTTATAAAAAAAATCAAGATTCTTAGTCAACAATGTAACTCCCCTACAGTCATGCTCTTATGCATTTTAATGTATCTATTACTACAAATGAACCTAGTATTTTCTTTTAAAGGCCTAGGAGTGTGTAAATAATGATTTTCATCAATGGGAAAACCTTTAGATGAAAGTGGGATAGTCACATGACATGAAGCAACCCTTTCTAAATATATGACAGTCCTAAATTAGCATGGCAATAAAGATGATCAGAAAAATTATTAAAAGATATGCTAAATGTTATTGCAACCATCATGTAGAGTCATAGTACATATAGTATGAATAAAGGGAAATATACTTGCAACAATCAAGAAGGGATTTTCATAAGCAGGGCAATAAAGGAGGGAAGTGGTTTTGGACCATGAGGTGAAATTCATATGAATGACAGTCTTAAGGGGAGTAACCTATAGGATGAAAACCATGAAAGTGACAAAGATAACAAACAATGATAGGTTTAATACCATGACATTCCAAAGGATAATAAATAGAGAAAAGAGATGAGGTGACAACCACTCAAAAATAACATATGACAATCAAGATATGAAGGATAATTGTAGTTCTTTTAAAAGGTTTGAATATTTTTTGTGTAAAATTATACCCATATGAAATTTCCCATAACATACCCTTACTTTAGCCTTATAAATCGATAATACAAAATATCGTCATCATAATCCTTTTGTCCAACCTATAGCTTGTCATTTTTTTTCGGTGGGGGAATTTTTCCTAGGAAGCTTTTGCATCGTGAAGACTTTTGCACATCCTGTGAATGTCCTTGACAAAATCTTGATTTGTGGATGTTGGGATATTACCTTTCTTGTCACCCACGAAGTGTAACACCTCTTGCAATTATAGATCCATCTGAAAATGGATCTTTTGCCTCCAACCTTCTATTTTAAACCACATTCTCATTCCATTCAACTCTAATCAAATTCTGCACTTCACTCTCATTCTTCCAATTTATTCTTGCTCACTCTTCTCTCTTTAGCACTTCCATTCTATCTACACTATTTTTCTTGTAGGTTTCAAGCTCTACATCACTTTTTCATGATTGTATTGTGTTCTCAAAGCTCTCATCCTTCCTATGAGTTTCTCTAAGCTTGTAGAAGGGAGGGCAATCTTTACTTTATTATATTATCAATCTTATAGTTAGCATATTTTTGTCTTTTCTTTTTATACATCTCATCTATTGATTTTTTATTATTATTCTCTACATTATGGTCTATCTAGTTGTCTGAGGAGGTAGAAATACCAGAGCATGGGTTTTACTAAGACAAGACTCAAAAAGAAATCCCAATATTTTATCATTTCCATGTGTGTAGGATCTCATTCCTGAGGAACTTACGGGAGGTTGGACCTATTCTAAGTTGCATATTTCATCTTTTCACTCATCATTTTTTCCATAGTTAATTTATCTTTCATTTAAATTATTATTCTTGTTGCACTTGTTTATATTTTTACGTATTTCTTGTATAAACTTATTTTCTATTAAACCTTCAAACTCTAGCATTTTAATGGTTAGTATTCCTAAGTGTTTCTAGTTACAGATTCTACACTCTATTCATGCGAGACTCCAGTGTGCCATAGAGATTCCAATGCACCATTCTATCATCCTTGGCCCAAGATGTCATCCTCTCACCGAGAGTCAATCAGTCTATTTCCTAAGGCCTTTGTGGTCTATTCACCTAATTCTTAAAGTCCTCCATCAAAAAACCCTAGAAACATAGTCTAGATTTTTCCTTCATTTGTTATCCTTTGTCTTGAGATACATCATTGAGGTGAATGAGGGTAATTCATTCCCTTTTGACCCTATTTGTCTTGGGACTTGATAGTAATGAATCCCCTCCTTCACATTTTGGTGAACCTGACATGAACCATCCTTCTCTCTTTGTCCTTATTTCAAAAAAAATATTCTCAAGAGATTAGGACATGTGGTTGATAGTGCATTGTAACACTCTTCATGATATTTACAACCCAATCAACTAATTTGGCCACTTTTTTAGAAGAAGTTATCAAAATTTAGAAATGGGATCTAGGGGGTTCAATCTTCCCCATTCTAGTCCAACTTTTGGAGAGTTCATTGTAGGACTCTCTATTGGATACACTCATCCTATCAATGAAGCTACAACTCATTTTGATACCCCCTACCTCACCCTTGACCTTTTCCTCCTCTTTGAAAGATGAAGCTTCTCTTAGAGTCCTTGCCAATAAAATTTACTCCTTGGAGTTGAGACTTGCAGAGCTTGTAGGATTGTTGGAAAGAGATAATTTTTTTAAACATGTGGCTCCCATAGTTGAAAATCTGGAAGATTTGTTAACTAAATATGAAATGGGTCTAGAAATTATTTGTAGTATTGTCAATATTGTAGAGAACTAGGTCCCTATCTACACCTCTACCTTCGGTGCTACTCAAGATGTGGTATTGGAGATCACTAGAAGAAATTTGGAAATCCCTTATCAGTGTACATGGATGACGTGGGTCCCTTTACTAACACCAAAACCTTACCTAAGCATATTCAAACTATTAAAGTAAATAAGGTGCCTTTGGGATTTAGTTAGTCCACATATAAAGCTTAGGGCATCCCTATTTTTGGTGTTGGTGTCAGTGCCTCTATTGGAGCTAGTGTTGGCACCTCTTTTGCTACTACTAGTGATGCCTCTATCAATGTTGGTGGTGGTACCTCTTTTGGTGTTGGTTTTAGTGCCTCTATTGGTGAAAATTTTGGGGGCTCTACCAATGCATGTGTTGGTGGGTCTATTGGAAGTTCTATTGGTCATACCTCATCTACTGATTCGATCCTCAATGCTCTTCTACAAAACATGGAACACATGTAGAATCGGCTAGTGAATTTTTCAATCTCTTCCTCCTAGTGTATGTTTCAACCTTTTTTCCATCATAGTCCTCTTTCTATTGCCATTCTAAACACTCCTATCCCTCATGGGGTGGAGATTTCAAATTTTGAAAAGTACAATGGTTGTAGAGATCTACAAATGCATGTTTCATCCTTCAAATAATGCGTACTAATTTCATCTATAATGATGCACTCTTGGCCAAAATATTCCCATGTTCTCTCAAGGATGCCACTTTGCAATGGTATTGTGCCCTTGCTGATCATTCTATTTTCTCATTCGATAAGCTAGTTAATCAGTTTATCCAATAGTTCCAAGACAATATCAAGATGAATATCACATTCAATGATCTTGGTTGATGCAATCAGGGAAATCGTGAGAAGTTAACTAATTTTATAGCTCGGTATCAAGCTAAATTTTCTCAAATTTCTTATCCTTTTCCCAATTCTGATGTTCAAAAAGTACTTATCAAGAACTTGCTACCTACGCTACAATAAAATTTCATTTCACTAAAATATCCATCTTGTGTGCATCTATGTGTTTCCTTGTGAGAGTACCATCAAATGGTTGTCTGGTATGGGGATTCATCCTATGCTCCCATCAAGATAGTCGACCCATCATGTGAGTCTCTGGCAAGAACAAGTTCATGACAAACATGATCTCTATTCCAATAGATAAAAATGCTACAGGACGTAATATAAAACTTACTAAATTATTAGAATCCTATAATAGTCTTGGAAAAACTATTGAAAAATAAAATAAAAACATTTCTAGAGATTTGACCACTGTCTCAGTTGTATCCTCAATGGAATGACTCCCAAAATTTATGTCAATACCACTGAGTCTCTGGGCATGACACTAAAATATTGTGTCCACTTGTGTCATGTGATTTAGGAACACATCAATGACAAGACTATCTAGCTTGATGGTAGAAAATAGAACTCTAACAAGTCTGTAGTGAAATTGAACGAGTTGTAGATATACATAGCTACTTTTCCATCACACTCTACTAACTTGATAACTGTAGACATGAAAAATGTACATTCTCGATTTGGCACATTTGATCCAGATTACTAACGACATTTCCTCCTAAATCATACTCTTAGCATTTCATCTCTTAATTTAATAAATCATTGTTTATTTGATTAAGTCTTCCTCTTTCAGTAATTAAATTAATCAATTTAATTTAATTGAACTTACACCTCTGTTTAATTAAATAAATCTTTTTATTTGATTAAATTCTCTAAATTCCTCTTATTAAATTAAATAAATTAAAACCTTATTGGATTTAATCTAACATATTCCTCCTTAGTTAAATAAATCAAATCATTTATTTAATTAAATCATTTCCCCTCAATTCTGATTTAAATTAATTCATCTATTTGAGTCAAAATGGTCAAATCATCTAATTCTTCATTAAATTAATCAAAACCTTGATTAAGTTAATCCCTCTCACTAAAATCCTCTAGATTTTGCAAGTTGCACAATAAATCAATTACTTTGATTTATTAATTCATCTATTTTCCCTCACATGGCATCAAAAAGGAATATTCCCTTAATTTGAATTCAAATTCAATGGGTACTTCCAACAAGGCATTTAATGCCTCTTACATGTCCTTAGCCTTGAGCCAAGTGACATTAACTCCATTTCCCTTCCCTCTATACTTTCCAACTTTCAAATTCAAATTTGAATCTCATGGCATTTATCATGCACATTGATCAAAATGTGCAGAACCATCAACCATTCATATCTTGACAAGTGGCACTTGGCCATTGGATGTTGAATGATCCCACATTGCTCAAACTCACTCTTCTTCCAATTTTTGAAATCTATAAATTGAAGACTCTTCTCCTCAATCTTCATCCACATCTTGAGTAAACTTACTCTACTCAACTTCATCCTCAAAGCAAGATCTTAGCTATGTTATTGTAGGTTTTCTCAAGAACTCACTTTGTTCTTCATCATCAAGTGGATCAATCATCAACAATCACACAAAGGAGTTGGGAAAGGGCCAATTGCAACACTTCATTGGCACCGACTCCCCCATGGGATCAAGAGTTTGCTTAGTTTAGATAGATTTAATTTGGTTTAATGCATTGTTCTTCGTTTTTCATTTCTATCTTAATTTTGTAAATGGATTTCATGGGGAATCTTGATTCTCACTTGCATTTGATCTAACATTATGCTTGTTTGCTATGTTTTTGCATTTGCAGGATTAGGGTTCACAGTAACTCCATCATCTTCTGAATTCACCCCATTTGACTATGTGAATTTAGTCTAATTCACTCATATTGCTCTTGTAGAGCATGTGAATTTTGTCCCTAATATTTTATTCACTTTACATGATCTACCTCTAAACAAGGAGCTCTCTCCAATTTGTATTCCTACTTGTATCGATGGTAACATCATAATAGGTGTTATGGTTGGTCCCTTGATCCATGTGAACATCATTATGGAGGAGACCTTATTTATAAATAATTTACATAGGGAGAAATATGATGAGTCACAAGCTACCCTTCACACACAGGATGGGTTTTCTATGGTTTCTGTGAGCACTATTTCTTTGTTGATCTTAGTAGGACCTAGGATTTTGGAAGTCATATTTGTTGTGATATCGAAGTCTAATTTATTTAGAGCAAGGCTAGGCATTCCATGAATAGCCTCCATGAAAATAGTTGCTTCGGTGATCCATAAATTTTTGAAGTTTCCCCATGAGTGTACCACACAAGTTATCCAAGATACTAGATACAAACCATTGGTGTCATGTGGGGGCTTCTCCCTTGACCAATTTTTTCCCACCCCAGTCAAACCTCTCCCTCCTAGGGGAGATATTTTGTATAGGGCTTATTGTAGATACAAGACTGGGGGCTTGGTGTCAAAGGGTATTTTTCCCTTGTACCCTTATATTATCTCTCTGAAGACCTACTTGTGTGCACAACAATAGGCTCCAACTTCTTCCCCTCCAAGAGGGAAGGACAAGCTTGATATTTCCCCTAGGCCTTCCCCTTCTAGTTATTCTTCAACACCTTTTTCTTCCTCTTCCCATCCCTTGGTGGCATCTTCTATTCCTTCTACTATGCATATCAAAAGAAAAGGAAAATCACTCATGTTATGGAACTCAAAGCACCAAGTTTTCCAGCTCCCTATCTTACCCACCCTTTATGGCAAGGGGAAGCATTCCCATGGATTAGTTTCAACATCTCAGCCTCTGCCTATTCCTCCACCCGCCTCTAAGGAAGAGAAAGGAAAGAGGCCCACCATTGAGATGCCTATATTTTTTCAAATTCTACACCTCTTACTCCTCTTGCTCCTCCTAAGGAGTCTTCCCTTCCACAAGTGATGGTTGCAAATGTTTTTCTTGTGGTAGAATAGGAACCCTTCATCTCTTCTAGTGCTCATAGTTGACATAATTGGCTTTCATGTGAGCATAAACACTAGTGAAAGGATCTAGCTAAGGAGCACACTGATTTACAAAAGACCAAAGAGGAGCATGGTGTCTCTACTTCTTCTTCTCTTGTCTTTTCTTTTGCTTTAGTTCCCATCACCTCACTCCTTCCTTTTTTCTTCATCTATGGATCTGATGAACCTCACCCCAAAATGGTGTAGGTGTTCATCACCCCTTTGGTGGAGCCTCCCCTTCTTACCTCTCTTCATAATATTCCTCCTCTCTTGCAACCCATAGAAATGTCTCACATAAAGGTGGTGTCTATTGTGGCTCTATCTCCTTCTTCTTATACTTCTTCTTCATCTGTAGCGATCCCACATCCTCTATTGAAGTGCAAGCTTGAGGATGACCTCACCTCAAGTAATGGTCATAAAAAAAATTCATCTTCCCTTAAGTTTTGTTCTACTTTGGCTTGTGTCATCCTTGTAATGGAGGCAACCCCTATGTCCCTAGAGTTATTCACAGCCCCTCTACTTGACGTTGGTCATGACTCTCTATTGTCTTATCCTCCTCTTTCTCAATTGACACATGGCACAATTAAAAATTTCATGTTCAACTCGTTGGAGGATATTCCAACTTTATCCTCGATCTTTGAGAGATTGATGACTTTAGTCTCATAAGAGGTCAGTGGAGAGGACCTTGAAGGGCCTTCTTCCTTGTCTCTTGTTTTAGGTGAGTTGGCTGGTGCAATCCTTGATATCCCTCCCCTCTAGGATCATCCTCCCTCCCCTTACAATGATCTAGATTGGGAATAGGATGACCAACTGGTGGATTCGGATTAGGGTAGCACCTTCTACATATTTAGATTAGTTTTGTGTGATTTCTTGCGTTCCCTTGTAATTTTTTATATTTGTTTTTTGCTCTCACCTGGAGGACCCTTTCTACCCTTGTAGGTTCTTGGATATAGGAGATAACAAAAATTGTAATTTTTTTCTATTTGTTTCATCATTCTTCTATATGTTGTAATCTTGGATTTTCATGTTGGGGATGATGCAAAGTGTGGGGGAATTTATGTCTCTTCCATGTTGCCCAAATTTTTATTTTTTTCTCTGTCTTCATGTGCTCTTCTTCATATTCTAATACATTTGGGGTGATGATGGTTCATATATATATTATACTATATTTATCTATCTATATCTATGAGCAGTTTTGACACCAAATTATTAGATCCCCATGTGCTCTTGATTTCTATCTTTTCCTTTCTACTTCATGGTGTTGTGGTTTCCATGTGTTGTACCTCAAATTTGTGTTAAAATTCCATGAATACATCTCTCCATGTATCTTGTTCCATGACATCTATTTTCTTTATCTTCTCCTTCGAATGAAAAGTGCTCCTTTATGTAGCACACATCATTCTAAGGGGGGGTTGTCATATCTGCTTAATTTTTTAAAAGGTGTATTCTTTGTAAATGATTCCTTGATGAAAAAATCCCTTGATTAAAATACCTTTCAAGAGGATTCCTTGATGTCTTATATACTGGCATCTAGCTTGGGGGCAACCTGATTAGGCTTGTCCTATCTTTTTTGTGACTGTCCTGCAATACAGTTCGCAGAAACCACATACCTATATGCATACCATATGGACTCTAGCCATGTTAGCAATACCTATTAATGCAGTCTTATATCTAATTAGATTATCTTGTCTTGTCTATTTTTTTTTATCATATCTATTATTTTTTTCTTTTTACCTAACATGTTTGTCTATAGATAACATTTTTGTGGTGAGATTATAGTTGTCTTTGTAGGATTGAAGACCCATGTCCTCTTTACATTTTGGTGAAGCTCTTTCCAGGTCAAGTATATTGGAATGAATGAATAATTCCTCTCTATTTTCAATATATTCTCTTTAATATATTTCTACTTTATCTTTATAAATTGATAATGAAAAATCTCACCATCATATGCCTTTTGTCCCATTTGTACCTTGTCATTTTTTGTTGGTAGGGGAATTTTTCCTAGGATGCTTTCATAACATGTAGATTTTGGTGTGCCGTACAAACATCCCTGATAGATTCCTAATTTGTGGACATTGAGATGTTACATTTCCTATCACCCGTGAACTGTAACACCTATTGTGACTGTAGACCCATCTAAAAATATCTCTTTTTCCTCCAAACTTCTATTTTGAACATACATTCTCCTTCCATTCAACTCTAATTGGGTTCTACTCATTTCACTCGCATTCTTCCACTTCATTCTTGCTCACTCTTCTCTCTTTAGAACTTCCATTCTCTCTACACTATTGTTCTTGCAAGCTTCAAGATCTACATCAATTTTGCACAATCATCTTGCACCCTCAAAGTTCTCACCCTTCTTCTTGTCTTCTCTAAGCGTGTAGAAGGGACGGTAATCTTTACTTTATTGCATTATCAATATTATAGTTAGCATATTGTTGTATTTTCTTTCTATACATATCATCTATTACTTTCCTTATCATTATTTTCTACATTATGGTCTATCTGGGTCGTCTATAGAGGTGGAGATACCAAAGTGGGGGTTTGATTGACATAAGCCCCAAAAAGAAACCCCAACATTTTCTTGTTTTCATGTGTGTAGGATCTTGTTCACTAGGAACTTGTAGTAGGTTGGACCTACTGTAAGTTGCATATTTCTTCCTTTCACTCGTCATTTAGTTAATAGTTAATTTATCATTCATTTAAAGTATTCCCTTGTTTCACTTATTTATCTTTTTATGCATTGATTGTATTCTATAATTTTTTGTTAAACTTTCAAATTCCAACATTCAGGTTATTAGTAGTCTTGAGAGTTTTTCTGGTTACAAATTCTATGCTATGTCCATATGAGATGCTAGTGTGCCTCAAAGAGGCTAGTGTGTTGCATTTTCATCCTTGACCTGTGCTACCATCCTCTAGTCGCGATCCAGCTAGTCTATTTCCTAAGGCCTTTGTGGTCTATTCACCTGATTGTTGAAGTCCTCCATCCAAAAAACCTAAAAATATAGTCTAGCTTTTTCCTTTATTTTTTATCGTTTATTTTCATCTCCATCATTGAGGTAACCAAGGGTAATTATTTCCCTTTAGACCCTATTTCTCTTGATACTTGGGAGTAGTGAATCCCCTCCTTTACAAAAATATGCATTTCAAAAGAAGCAACAGCTACATGGTACCTCAACATTGACTATTGCATTCATAATATCATTATAATGTAAAACTAATATATGTTTTACAAGATCTAAAAAGATTACATGAAGTAAATTTCCCACATCATATATGCTTTATGCCAACATAGGTTATAATATAAAATTAAAAACTATAACTTCAACATAATACACATATATTGCCTAGGATATATCAGTGATAATTTGCAAGAATCCATGAAGGTCTAGGTAAAATAAAGGTGATTCAAGATTGGTTGACTCCTCATCATCACTTTAAGAATTCACCCATGAATCCTCTATCTCTTCTTTGTTTATAGTAATAGCTCACAACTCTATCCTTCCTCATAATTGTGCTTAAAAACTTGGCTATTTGGTATTACTATGACTGATTGTATGGACTATCCTCATGAATGGATTGTGCTCTGCCCTTTGTGTTTGATTTGCGGCTACTTTTCTTTTATTGGTTTCCCTTGGTCTTAGCTCATGAAATCTACCCATCTCTATTTCCATCTCTACCTTTTCCATTTCACTTTGAATGGACTATACAAACTTCATTATGGATCCCTTTCTTGATTTTCATTATCTACATCCATGTCAACGCTAACATTTTTTGAAAAAGATGAATCAATTGTAATAATCATATTTTTTTCTATCTTCATTTTATTCTTGATTTTTTTAAGATTATTCTCTAAGATAAGGTTATCCTATGCTTCTATTTCTTCAGTATCAGTTGTAAAGTGTGCATTCTCCATCACACTAACATTTTCTTCCTTCATAATTAAATAGTTCATATTTACGTTCTCACTAAGTTGATCAGTATTAGCAACACCTAGAACTTGGGCATGACTATTCTCCTTGTGTAATGATAGACCCCTTTTTGTTTCCCCTTAAAAAAATCCAAGTAATCATGACCCACCATGTTTTATATACCAATTCCCAAGTGATTAAACTAAATAGATTTGTTATAGCTCATTAGCTTTTAAACGTTAATGAGGTTTTTCTTTTAATTTATAATTTTTTGAGGGTTTAGGTAAAAATAAATGGGATTATGTGATCTATAACTATATAACTTACTATTTTAGGACCAACCTTTTGTATTTTTATTACATATTTACATGTTTAGTAAAAAATTGTATCAAAAATATTTGAAGAGCCCTAAGTGTGAAAAAATAGAAAACTTTGATGAGCTCTTCCTCAAAAAATGTGGCACTTGCAGCCATTCCATCTGAAGGTACAAGGTCGCATAGGGTCCCTCTATAATAACCTCTCTCAATTTTTCATATCTCCAATCCATTTGTCTATGGTGACAAGTTTTCACACATTGAAAAAAACATCAAATGCATGCAGTGTAAAGTTGCAAGGTGGCATAATTTTTATTTTGTTCATCATGCAACCAAAACAATAGTTTGAACACATTTGAGTGGTGGGTTTATGCTAGGAAAGGTCATTTTTCACACCCCAGCATTCCAGGTTGTTCCAAGCTACATTGTATTAACAATCTCTTAAGAGCCCTAAGTGTGAAAAAGTGGAAAATTTTGAAGAGCTCTTTCTGAGAAACTACATCATTTAAAACCATTCCATCTAAAGGTACAAGGTCATGTATGGTCCCTCTACAATAACCTCTCCCAGTTTTTTGATGTCTCCAATCCATTTGGTCATGGTGACAATGTTTCAGATGTTGCAAAAACTGTCAGTTGCATTGAAGAGAAAGTTGCAAGGTAGCCTAATTTTTTTTTTGTTCATCATGTGTTCAAATCAATAGTTCCAAGATTTCTAGTTGGGCGGGTTTATGCTAGGCAAGGTCCTATTTTGCACCCCATCATGCCAGATTGTTTTAGGCTACATTGTACTAGTGCTTTCTCTCAGGAGACCTAAGTGCCAAAAAGTGGCGAACTTTGACAAGAAATTTCTTGAAAAACATGGCACTTAGAAAAATTTCATTTGAAGGTAGAGGGTCTTGTAGGGTCCCTCTCCAATAACCTCTCTCAGCTATATCTCCAATCCTTTTGGTCATGGTGATAATTTTTTGCACGTTGAAAAAATTATCAAATGCATTGAAGAGAAAGTTGTCACCACCTGATCAAGGAGATTAACATTGGGGGGGTAATTAAATTCTATGATCAAGATCCAAACAGAGCCCTCAATATTATGAACAATGCATGGATCCTGAAGCCCAAACCCCACTTCTCCAAATTTCCAAAACAGTTACATAGAAGTGACTTCAAAATGGAGTACCATGACATCATAACTCTCCTAGGTAGGGTAATGGGATTCGAGGAAGCACATATCTTCCAAACATGGATGTTTTACCCCATTACAAATATTGTGGCCAATAAGCATTACCATTGGGCTAGGATCATTAGCAATAATTTGGATGCCCAACTAAGAAGTGTACAAGAAACTGATAGATTTACCATGACATCATATTTGGTAGATATGTTGGTGAGAAAAACTAAGTAATAAGATTTGGGATGTGTATCCTCAATTGTAGTACAAAACCTCCAACTATCGAAGGGAAAATGATGCATTCTTTACGTACATTCCTAGACTATTGCAGGATGCCCTTCATATTAGGATATCTACTGAGGCTATGGAATTGATCAAGAAATATGGACAATGGTTCATTCAATTTCTAAATTTTACATACATCAGAGTAAAGGGATATCGCGTTGTTCCACTTAGATTTCCTAGATATCCCACCAAAAAAATTCTAATGTTGGAACCCACAAGGAAAATGGTCACCTTTGAGGAAATTATGCAACAAGTTATCAAGAAAAAAGGATTGGGAGCATAATTCCCCCTCACAATTGAAACTCTAGAATCATGCCCCTCCCTCCAAAGTTCCCAAAATTCTAAGAAAGAATTGGCATAGTTTGAATTATACTCTCATACAGCTAGAAGAAAGTTTGATCCATATGGAAAAGCCGCAAGGCAAGCCACCAAAACATTCAGGCATAGGGATCATATAGAGGATTATTTGATGAATTGAAGGGATGAATTTGAATTCATCAAGAGAAGGTTCTCTCAAATGCCCCTCAAAATGATAAGATTGTATAAAATAGTAGAAGTACCCAATTAGGTACATGATGATGAGGTGGACTTGGTACAACAACGAGACTACAAACCATACAAGAACAAAAAATTTCCACCAATAAGCTGGTCTGAGGAAGAGGCCATGGATCTTGACCATATAACTGAGCCGGTCAGGGAATATTCTAAGAAATGGGTAAAACAAAGAATACAAGAACTAGAGGTTGACAACACAAAGTTTACCTATGATCTAATGGGAGACCTAGAATCCCACTATGAGGGAGAAGTAGAAGGAGAAAGAGGTTATATTTAAGCACCTCATACTAATGAAGAATAGGAAGGTGATAACCCAGCGTCAATAAAGATGAGAACCAAGAGTCAAGCTCCATCAATGCAAGGATAGAAGTCATCTCCTAAGACAAAGAAAACTTCAACAACTGGAGAGGGAAAGACCCTGCAACCAATTAGAAAGAGAAGGATGGTCACTAAAAGGAAGAAAGGGACCAAGGCAAAGAAGGATGATGTAGCCACTGATGCTCCTTCCTCGACCAAGGTTGTGGAGGTGGAAAGTTTTGGAGAAAAACCACAAGTATATGTTCGGAGAAGCTCTCCTCAGAAAAATTCCTCCCCAATTATTGAAAAGGGAATTCCTGAAGAAGAGGTGCATACAAAAGTTCTTGTTGGGGATGGTATACCTCCCTTATCCCCTCTCAAAACACATATATTAGATGAAGTTTCCCTGGAAAAGGATGATGTCTCAAATAGACCCGATCCTCAGGAATCAAAAGATGAAGAAATTTCTACCCCCACTAGTGGGGAATGGAGACAAATGATGCAAGAAATGGGGTAATCTACTTCTAGAGCTCAGAGTAAAAATATGGAATCAGAGGTTGTTCAAGAGGGAAGATGGTTTAATTCTCCTGAGAAGGATAAAATTAATGATCAACTTGATACCAAGATCAGTGTTGAAGAGATTTCTAGTAGTCTGCATTAGGCTGAAGAGGAATGAGAGACAAAAGTAAATGTAGAACAACCTGCTGCCCCAGATTGGCTAGAGAAAAGGATAAATAAGAAGCCAATTATTGTGCAAGAAGAGACTCCAAGTTGGGACAATTTTCTAGAACAATGGGGGCATCCGAAACAAAGGAAGAGGGAAAAAACAATCTCAAGTCTCACCCATGATAAATTCAACAATCGAGTTATTCACGTAGTAGTGTCGGTCAATGACAAGTTCAAAGATGAAATCAGGCCATCCAATCACAAAGTAGAAACAATTAATTTGGGGCCAACTACCAAAGAACAAGAAAAGGAAGAATTTTGAGACTCTTCTTAGGAAATCTTAAGACTAGATAAAGAAATAGAGGAGAAAGAAAAGTTGCAGAAGCAATTGAGTGATGTGTATAAATATGGCCAACATCTGATGAAGCCATTATAGGAAGATGGGAGTGATAATGCTCTATTGAAAGGATTGTTGCCCAAAGAAGCAGTCTCAGAGATTGAAAGACTGGAGAACTCAGTCCATAATACTCAGGAGTGGCTTCAAGTATTTATCAAGAGAGGAGATGAGGTAAGTGGGAAAATTCTCTAGGTCCACACTTGTGCCTCTGATTTTTTGGAACATAATTCATATTTTTCTATACACTGTGGAAAGGTTGATGAGCTTACAGTGGAATAATTGAAGAAAATTTTACAAATTCCTAAGGATCAGTTGACCAAATTGAATATATATTCCCAGGATGAGATTGGGAAAGTGAAGGAGTGGATCGAAGTGTGGAATTATAGGAAAGAACTCCTTAATAAAGTCTTGAAGAAAATCATGAAACTATAGGGCAAAATGAAAGAGATTCATAGTAGTTGTGTTAGTTTCTTGGAGATGATGACTAGAAGAAGGAAATTTGGCCAAAAGAATTTGAACATTGATAGAATATAGGCTTGGTGGCATGAGGTTTACAACCCTTTAGATAATGCTTCAATAGTGAAGGAACACCTAGAGGATGCGGCTATCTATATTTCCAAGTTGGACAAGTACCAGGAGTTACAAGTTGAATGGAATAAAGCAATGCCACAATACTTGGAGGAGTTCAATAGTCACAAAATAAAAATTAAATTTATTCCAGTGTCAGATCCAACAGATGTAAAGGAAATATTGGAGAAATTTAATGAAATAACTCAAAAATTGGATGCCAACTGGACAAGGGACACTAGCCAGCAAGGTGCCACTTAGGGATCTACGTCAGACAAACAAGGACTGATGAATTTGGGGTTTTTTCCAGAAACAAGATGTACCAGGCACCTTTTAATTGTCTGAAGACTTCACCCACAAATTTCTGAAAATGTATTTTGTCTCATTCAAAGTAATCTTCTAGCCACCTTACATGGTTGGCTAAATTTGGTAAATTCGGATGCATGGCTGACTTGGCTCTGTGGGCCCTCTTTTTTGGTTTTCTTGGGCATTATTGGCTATAAATTGAAGCCTTAGCTTCATTCTTTGGGGTTAGACATTGCTAGAAGAGTTAGACATTATTGTAATAGCTTTAGTTGAGCTAGGAATTAGTCATTCGAGAGCAAATGCTAGAACTTTGAATGTAAGAATTGTTGCAAGTTTTGGGTGATTCAATATAAGTGAAGACATTGTCCTTTGGTGTTCTCTCTCATGTTGCTTTATCCTACATGGTTCTTGTTATTATTTATCTTTAAATTGCTCTAGAATTTATAAATGCATGTTGAATATTAGTTTTTAGTTCTTTCATGGAAATGGTGAAGTGTGAAGAATGTTGATTGATCTTTGGTCCATAATTTTAGCAAATTTCTCATTGTAAATTGTCATGTAAATTTAGTTTGGGCTTCATTTTGTGCTAAGTTCAACTATGAAGGTTTAGTTATATTATGCCAGTCATTGGGTATGTGGGTAAATATTCATAGTTTGAAAATATTTTGATTTCCTCATAAGGTTGCACCATTTCTATGTAGTTGCAGGGCTGTCCCTAATCAAACAGAGATTGGTTTCATAGGGGATTTGTCCATTCACAACATTAACCATTATTGCGATTGATCCTAGGAGTTAGCTTAGAATTAAATCTCTCTCAACCCTTCTATTTTGATCTTTCTTTAAATCTGGGTTAGTTTTAGCATTAAAAGCATCAAAATATTGCAAAATCTGATGAGTTTTAAACCTCTAGTAGTTGTTTCATAAGGCCCCTTGTGATTACCAACATTTTCACATTTATTACTGAGTTGTGTTATGAATTTTCAAGACCTAACATTACAAACCTATGGGTTATCTCTTAAGGCTCACTGATAGAGATTTATCTTTCAAGAGAGATAGGATATTCTATTATGTTTGAGTTGTTGTTGTGCAGAAAACACCATCAACAGAAATTTGTACTTGTTCCAGTTCAAGTGGACTATCTTTTATGTATTTGTATTATATCATGTATCAGTTGTATTATCTCTTATTGTATTCAGATGTATTCTTTCAAGTTGTATTCGAGGAAGATTTTTTGTAACTTTGTGAAAATGTTTCAGATGTAGATGAACTCTCTTGAAATGGAATTAATTAAGTGATGTATTTTTCATATGATATTTATTTGGATATGAACTTTAATGATTCTTATTTGATGTCATGATATGGAATTAAATTATATAGAATCATATAATGCGATGGTTTTAAATGAACTTTGCTTGTTTGTCATATCATGTTATCTTTATAGTTAATGAAATTATTCTAGTTCTTGATTATTATTTATGTTAGTACCATATTCATGGAACCTTAGATTAATTTTGTTTAGATTATGTGTTATGATATGTGATGCAAACTATTGTTGTTTACTTTTAAAAAAAATGTTCCATTATTAGGTCTTAGTTGTGTCATCCTCTAGGGTTCCCTAGTGGGGCATTACATAGATTGTAGATACCTAAAATTGTCCTAGCTTGTGAAGTAACATTCTAACACTAATTATTGTCTTCTCTTAATGATTAAATAATGTTCAATTATTTAATTTTTATCTAATGACATATTTCCACTATTAATGAAATAAATTTATGTTATTTGATTAATTCACTTTATCATTAATCTTCCTGATTAATTAAATAAATACTAAGTTGCACTTAAGGGGGTGTTAGTGTAAAAGATTATTTTCTTACACTCGCTTAAGCTTACTTAGCATGTTTTTATCTAGTTGTATTTATTCATGCAAGTAATTAGTTTATTAGCTATTTGCTCTAGATTTAGATAAGCTTTCCTCCTTAGATAAACTTTACAGCTTTGTTACCCCCAATTGAACTCCATGCATTATGTGAGACCTTGAGTTGCCTCATGATTGCATTGGCTAACTCCAGTTGAACTCTGTGAGACCTTGAGTTACCTCATGCATTGCCTTGTTTATGAAGTTTTAGACTTGTTTATGGAGACACATATTTCAAATTGGAGGACACATTTGAGGGGTTATCTCTCCTCTTTGATGATATTCATTTCACAACTATTGCTAAACCATCATTGTCTCTGGATTATGCTCTACATCAATCTCTAGAAGATTCTGATTTATCATCTTCAACACTATGGTCTAGAACACCTGATTTGATTATGACTACTTTTAGCATCGACATGTGGATACTTGAGCTGACTTCAAATAATTCATACATTTTTCACTTTCTTCCTACATATTCCATTCAGGACTTGGGATATAGATTGCATTCACCTTTGGTTTTTTTTCTTCCTAAGGAGAGGAATGTTGTCTGATGATTGTGGACTATATTCTCCATCCAGTTTTGAGCATCTATCATTGGATATTCTTTGGGGGGCTACTAAATCCTCTTGTCTCCTCTCTCTATTTTTTGGGGGGATTTGATATGTACATCGGTACCTAACATGGCCTTGTTGTCGAGACCCATATTTTTTTCTTCTATAGGTTTTCTCCTAGGTTGCACTTAAGGGGGGGTGTTAGTGTAAGAGATTCTTTTCTTACACTCACTTAAGCTCACTTAGTATGTTTTTGTCTAGTTTTATTTATTCATGCAATTAATTAGTTTATTATTTATTTTCTCTAGATTTGGATAAGATTTCTTAGATAAGCTTTCCTCCTTAGATAAACTTTACAACTTTGTTATCTCAAGTTGAACTCCATGCATTATGTGAGACTTTGAGTTATCTCATGATTGCATAGGCTAACTCCAGTTGAACTCTATGAGACCTTGAGTTACGTCATGCATTTCCTTTTTCTATATAAAGCAATAGCTATTTGTATATTTTAACACAAACTCTTATTTTCTATATAGAATATAATTTATTCTAGCATATTTTTTCTGTCATGCTTTCCTACTCTTTCATTGTATCTTGGGCTGATGTAAGAGAAAATATTACATGGTATTAGAGCCTTCGTGATTCATAGGATTTCTTTTTAAAATATTGAGTGAAAATCTATTATTTTTTTTAACAAAATAGTATGCTCTTCTCTTGCATCTTCTGATGAATTGGAGAATCAAAAAATTGCAAAAAAAATCAAATTTTGAGGGTTTAACATCTTCAGATCAGTTGAGAAAGTCAAAGCATCCTCTCATGTCACCAAATCAACATATTTTTTAGTTGCGTGTACTTGCATGTTTCTTTCATGTTCTTGCATGTCACTACATGCGAAGGAGAAGTTTATTTTTATGAATTTTGTATTCATTTTTGGGGTATTATACATGTACTTTGTAATCAGTAACTGAGATAAAGTTCCATTCATGAGGTTAATCATGTCTCTTAAACACCATTTTCATCATTTTGTTGTTAGCCTAACTTCAGAGAAAAATATTTCTTAGAAAAAAGGGATAAAGAATCATTGCCTTGAGTAGGATCTACTACCCTATCTCCTCAGACTCATTCCTAATCCAAGAGACTATGATGAAAAGAATGCATGGCTTAATAATGACATAGTCTATGGACTAATATGTCTTACTATTTCTAAGGATACTCTACATCACATAGAGCACACTGAGTGTCCTTTTATTGCTTGGATATCTGATAGTTGTATGGAGACAATGATTCTTCATTTGAATGTGATGTTTCCTTGGAGATCCAAGCTATTGTGAATGATATTAATACTTATGTTTCCTCATCTAAAGTGGACACATTTTTTATGGATGATCAATTCATTGATTCCTCATAAACAACACCTATTGCAAATTTGCATTTCAATGATGCTTCTTCAAAAGCTTCCAATGACTTCTTCCAGTAGGGCATCCATAGTCTTCTTGATTTAGCTTTCTGGGATGATCTCTTGACAGGAGTTTCAGAATTGTTTATGGAGACACATATTTCAGATTTGGAGGACACATTTGAGGTGTTATCTTTCCTCTTTGTTGACATTATATGTTGAACTCTTGATAGGATTTTTAGACTTATCTATGGAGACTTTAATTATTTAATTATTCCCCTTTTTAATTAAATAATTACTTTAATTATTTAATTATCCTATTTCTTCTCAACATTATCCATTCATCAATAATATATGAAATATTTTATTTATTATATGATTCTCACTTGCATATTTCTCAAATAATTAATTCATTTAATTAATTATTATCTCATGCATTCCCACCTTGTTCGTAACAAAAACTCTCTTCTAGTTGACTAGAAAATCAATGCTAGTCCACTGATCAATCAAATCAGTTCACTCCCACTTAGTGAGCATTAACGAAGAAATCAAATTCCTTAACTCTTCAATCAATTCCTCATATAAATAGTTAATTGAAATCCTGCTACCAGGTGTAGTGAGTTAGCTCATTCATCATTTTCTTTCAAGGGTTCTTGACCCTTAATGTTGATCATCCACCTCTTAATCCTAATCATTCATTTAAATCAATATTTTCTATATAAGCAGCCTCCATTTCTCTTTAAAAGGATTACCATGAATCTTTAGAATTTTGCATCTATTCATGTTTTTCCTTTGGGCTTAAATAAATATAGTGCACACATAACTAAGATCAAAGCAAGACAAATAATAATAATGGGGGTAAATCAAGTTCGACAGAATGAAGGTAATTACATTGTATTTTTATTTGATTTCATTGTGTTAATTCTACTTCATTGATAGGATTGGATTGAATTTGTGATTGAATTATAGTTTATGCGTTGTTGTATTAAATTCATTACTATTATGATAAATCTCATTTTTTTATTGGAAAAATGTTGAACCCAACATGAA
Organism: Sequoiadendron giganteum; assembly: GCA_007115665.2. Classification (NCBI taxonomy): domain Eukaryota; kingdom Viridiplantae; phylum Streptophyta; class Pinopsida; order Cupressales; family Cupressaceae; genus Sequoiadendron; species Sequoiadendron giganteum. The sequence continues at coordinate 562,002,502 of CM021103.1, forward strand.
GCTAACTATTTTTTGTAAAATTTTGAGAAATTTGGATACACAAGAATAACACCGCATCTAATGAAATTAACAATGCATGTGTTGAGAACAACACCACATTTATGGGTGTGATACATGCATATACTACTATGTTTCATTTGTCACCTTCAGCACCACATCTGACTATAATTCAATTTTATGTTATTTTCTTATAACGCTTTCTATTTTATTATTTGCATAGGTCTACCAATGGTTTTTTTGATATTCTAACATCAAAACATTACATTTTAGGTTATCTGTTTCTCAATTTTTTGTCAATTTATGCATCTACAAGTTCTATTATGTAGTTGAATTACATCACTACAATCATCATATACAACACTGCGTTAATTTTATAGAGGGTCGCTTTCATCAATTTGAGACCTGTATCGTTATTCCTATGCATTGCAACTGTCTGATTATGCACTACATCTGTTCTAACAGAGCATCGCATCTGTCAAGAAGGTAATATTGGGATTTTAGGTTCTGATTTCTAATTTATTATCTAATTTTAGTATATTAAGATTTTAGGTACTACTTGTTTCTGTCATATTTGTGGCTACCACTAGGAAAAGAAGAAAAATTTGAAATTACTAATAGTTTTATTGCAGCTCATTGTTTAAAGAAAAACCTAAAAATGCTAACGAGTTGATCCAAGCTAGATTATCAAAGAATATCTACAAAAACCTTGTGTTTTCTTTTTATTAGTTTAGAAAATTTCATATGGGCTTAAAATAAGATGAGTGTTGTATGTTTTTGGTGAGCTTGTAACATGTATGCTCTTCCCTTAAACCTAGAATGTTATAGGGAATTATAAATGTTACTCTTTCACATTCTTATTGTATGTATTCCTAAGGAGTGATGTTATCATATATTCTCCACTTGCGACTCCTAAGAATGGTCTTGGGGATCAAAAGTTACACCATATTTGTTCATTTCAATAGGAGACCTACCTGGGGGCCTCATTACCCCAGGGTTTGATCTCAACCATTCTATTCAAGAATGGTATAGAAAAGAGGGGAGAATGAAATTTGTACCCTAAGGTGTGGCAAAAGTCCTTCCAACCAAGCCCCATAACCCTCGATCTGTCAAGAGAAGGAGGTAAAGAGCAGAAAGGAGACCCCTCTCGACTCGAGCATATCAAATGGGCTCACTATTCATTGATTTGTCTACTATGAACCTTGTTATCTAGAAACCCAAATTCCTTTTTTGTCATCACCTTAAATCGGTACAACATTTTGAATCAACACGTGAAGTTACTTGCTATGTACCAATATTTGTTGAGGTGATAATAACCCCCTACAAGGAAGTTTTCCTTCTAGGGTAAGATGTGTCAAGGTGGTACATGACCTTGGAATACTCTAGTCATCCATTCATTGAAAGGTATTTTATTAGTGGGATTGATTTAAGCTATCAAACTTGATATACCACTAGATAGGTTGTGTATCTAGGATCTTCTTTTATTGTCGATACCAATGAAAACAATTAGTGTGATCTTATGGAAGAAGACACATGCAATTTATCCTTGTCACCAAAATTTAGTCAAATCTATTCTTGTTTATTATATAAAATTTTCTATGTTTTTACAAGTGTCTTGAGTCAAAAAAATAAAAATAAAAATCATAGTCACTTAGGAAATTGTTCTCAAAATAAAATCTAGTTCACCATAATTGTTAACCTATGCACTGCAATTGTGTTTCTGCAATGTAGAAATTGTGTGACATATTTTTTAATTTCTATGACACATATGTCTCTATCAAAAAATTATATCTCTGTCTGCAATGCAATTATCTAAATTTGAACTGCATCTATGTCTAGAAACATTAGAAAAGTTAGAAACCTGCAACTATTTAATTTAGAAATGCATTTGTGTCTATACTGTAATTGCTAATCCTTTACAACACATATGTTGAAGTCTATGACATAATTGTCTATTTTTGTACCATATTTGTGAGTCCTTGTAGCACATATGTTATATTATCTACCACATCTATTACACGGGTAAATTGGAGTCTATTTTAGAATGTACAAAATACTGATCTTATTTTATATAGAAACTAGTATCAAAATAAAGTCTTTTTCTAGCTTTAATCCTACATTTTGAGAAAACTTTCAAGTTTTACCTAGATTTAAAATTTCATCCTTAGCATCATCTCAAGTCTTATATTTTTTTCTTAGTGTCTTAAAATTAGAAAATAAAACAAATTTAGTGATCATTCTAGGGTCATCTCTTGAAAGTCTTGAAACCTCATATTTTCCAAAATTTGTCTCACCAACAAAGTAGGCTTTTAACTCATTAGTCTAGCTGAAATTCAGCTTTTTATCAAATACCATCATTTTTCCTTCTTTGAGGTTTAAGAATTTTCGTTAGTCCTTCCAAAAAATTGTCAAGTAATCTCCTTTTAAAGTCAAAAGTCAGAAAATCTAGGGTCTTTGCATTTGTAAAATCTTTTCAAAAAACAAAAAAAAATAGATTAAACTCATAATAGTCTTGCATTCATCCAAAAAAATTGAAGAAACCAAAAAATTTTAAAATCCAAAATCTAAAAAATACCAAAAAATCTTAAATATCCAAAAATTCAAAAAGACAAAACATAATCTTTTATGCTTTTCACAAGCTCTTAGAGAAAATTTAAAGACATGGATTCTACATCTGACCACATGTACAAACCCACTAGTGATATTCACTTTAGGGAACCCTCTAATGGTCAAGAAATCTCATTGTTACAAACTCTACCTTCATTTGACAACTATACCTCACATGAAGTAGAACAAGGGCTAACACCAAAAGAAATAGACAATGCTTCACAAGATCCTAGGATCTTACAAATCATGGAGGAATTAATAGCTGTCGACCCTAATAAATATTTCTTCACACTTGGGAAAAATGGATCTTAGATTTCAACTTACTTGGACATCTCCATGATCATAGGTGAGCACCAAGCACAGTGCCACAGGGACAATGCGCCATTAATCAACCACCATCAACACCAAACCCATTATCCTAACAGTTGAACATAGGCTTGCCACCTAGTCAAACTTCACACTTTACATCATCTATTAACATCCCCCCAACATCCATTTTCTTCTACCTCTCAAACTATAGCACATTAAATGAACACTGCACCTACAACATGGAAAGTCACAAATCAAAATTCACCAATTAAAATATGAATGAAAAACCCTTCATTTTTTCAGGACCACAAGTGAACACAACATCCACTTTTCAGAACACAAACGTACCTCTGGCACAGACTAGATCCTTTTTCAAAGTAATTCAAAATAATAACTTCAATAAACCACCAATTCAAAGTAAGTCTCTGAATTTAGTTTCTTCACCTTCCTCTGGGGTTTCCCCTACTAGTTTGGTGGATCCTAGAGTGATACTTTTCACTCTTATTTTGGATGGTACTATTGTTAAATCCATGGAGGTACATGATCTGGCCTCTAGCCTTATTTCAGGGGCGATGAGGTTGCTGTTGGCCCCTATTAGAAGTGGGTTATGTTGGGACAAGTGAGACAATGGGTGAGGAAGGTGAAATTTGGGAAGATGAGAGTAATGGAGTTGTTGATGAAACTGTAGAGAATACATAGGGCTTGATGATGGAGAAAGTTGTGGAAGAAGAGAACTAGATAACTCTGAAGAAAAGAGGGAGGAAAAAGAAGGTGGATGTGGGAGGTGATTCCAAACCTAGTAGACCTAGTCAGAGACATACTAGGCTGAGAGAGACTACAAATGAGATTGCCTTGGGTAAACAGAGGATATTGGATGTTTCCTCCAAGAAAGGTTAGAAATGAAGGTCATGACATGGAATGTGTGTGGCCTAAATAGCTCCCACAAGCAGCTTGCTCTGAAGAACTATATTCTAGAACATAAGATCGATGTGCTACTATTATAAGAAACCAAGATGAAGAAGGAAAATTTAAATAAAGTTGCAAATTTTATTTGGCTAGGTGCCTCCTACTTCTATATTCATGTTGATTGGGTGTCGAGTGGTCTTGTTGTGCTTCGGAACCCCTCTAAGTTTAATGGTTCTGAAAATTTTCATTGCAAGAGTAGTGTGGAAGTCTCCTTCTCCTACCCAGGTGGAACTTGGTCTCTAATCAATTTTTATGCTCGTAACTAGAGGAATTCTAGTAGTTCCTTATGGTAGGATCTTTTTTATTGGATTAAAAACAATTCTAGCTATCGTTAGATGGTGGCTAGGGATTTCAACTATCCTCTATATCTTTCAAAGAAAAGTGGTGGTCTGGTGGATTACTCTGATAGCATGTCTGATCTGGCTAGCTTCCTGAGTTCTACTGGCCTGCTTGACATTGATCTTTTTGGCCAAGCCTTTACTTGGTCCAACATGCATTTTGGTGAAAATTTAATACAAGTTAGATTGGATCGATTCCTCTGTTCTAGTCATTGGACTATCCTATTGAGTGCTAATCTCATAGCTCTACCCAGAATGGTGTCCAACCATAATCCTTTGTTGTTGATCTCTAATGACCTATCTGCTATGGGTCCTTTCCCTTTTTGGTTTGAAATAATGTGGAATTCCCATCCCGATTTTAAGAACAAAATTGTTGAATCGTGGAACATCCTTGTTCGTGGCTCTCCCATGTTCAGGATCTTCTTCAAACTTAAAAATATTAAATATGTGGTGAAAGGATAGAACAAGCTTGTTTTTGGAGATGTCTTTCAAAAGAAAAGAATTATAGGGGAAAAGTTGAAAACCTTACAACCAAGAAATTGAGATTCAGAAGGAGTGGGAGCAAATTCTTAGGAAAGAGGAATTTTTTTGGAAACATAAATCTAGGGTCTAATGGTTGAAAGATGGTGACAAGAATACCTCTTTCTTTCATGTTTTGGCTATTAAACACAATAAAAGGAATCAAATTTCTAAGCTTATTAATGTGCAGGGGGAGATGATCTCTACACTTTCCCAGATCAGCCTTTTGGCTGCTAATTACTTTCAAGAGGCCTACTCGGCTCCTACTGAGGTGCCTAATCCAACCCTAGATAATCTATTGTTAAACCATCTCCTAACCATCATCACCCAGAATGATAATCTTGGGATTCTCAGTGTTGTCACTCTGGAGGAGGTTTGGTTGGCTACTTTCAGTATGGGGGCATTCAAAGCTCCTAGTCCTGATGGTTTTCCCCCTACCTTCTTTCAGATCTTTTGGGAGATTTTTGGTGAGGACCTTGTCTTGGTTACCCATGATTTCTTCAAACTAGGTAAGATCCTCAAAAAATTGAATCACACTTTCATTGATTTAATCCCCAAGATTGGTGATCCTCAATCTATTATTGGTTTTCGATGTATTAGCCTATGCAATACCTTTTACAAAATCATTTCCAAGATCTTGGTGAACTGAATCAAACCCCTTCTAGACAAACTCATTAGTCCCACTTAAAAAGGGTTTGTTCCTAGTCGACATATCCTTGATGCTACTGTGACCACCCATGATCTACTCCACTCCATGGACAAATGCAACTATGCGAGGATGACACTCAAACTAGATATATATAAAACCTATGATAAGGTTATATGGGACTTCATCCCTAAAGTCTTAACCAAGTTTGGTTTTAACCGGTCCATGGTCAAACTCATAATTGAATGTGTTACTATGGTTAAGTACTTTGTTCTAGTTTACGGGGGCCCCTTTAGATTTTTCTCTACTAGTAGAGGGATCAAACATGGTGATCCCCTCTCACCCTATTTATTTATCATGATTGTGGACGTGTTGAGAAGGAACTTTTCTAGTCTGTTGTTGGATGGTTCTATAAATGGAATCAAAATTGTCTCTTCTTTGTATTCGATTGTGATACAAAAATTTGTGGATGATACCTTCCTATTTGGGAAATCCTCTGTGATTGAAGCTAGAAAGTGGAAAAATTGTCTGAACAACTATGATGCTTGCTCTGGACAATGCATTAACTACAACTAAAGCATGATTTGCTTCTTTAACAAAACTCCTAACGTATAAGCTAGGGTGATTCTTGTGCTAGGTTGTTTGAGTGGGGATCTTCCTTTAGTGTACCTTGGGCTCCCCCTCACTATAAAGGAGGTCATCCCTAACTTTTGGAACTCGATTCTTGAAAGAATCCAAAGGAAAATTGTTGGATGGAAAGGCTTCGTTCTTAGCCATGATGGTAAAATTCAACTCCTTTCTGCTACTCTTCAAGAGTGGGTTAAAATGGAAGATTGGCAATAGTAGTAAGATCAGATTCTTGGAATATCCCTGGTTACTTGACACCCCTCTGGAAATTTCTGAATTTAGGAATCTCAAGAGGCTGGCCCAAAGTTTATTTGGTATCCACATTAGGGACTATGTTCTTGGGCCTCCAGGGGTTTGGATGTGGAAGGATTTTTCCCTTTGCTTCCCATTTTCCCAAGATCTATTTTGCCTTGTTAAGTCTATATAGGATTTACTTTCTTTTACTAGACTTCCCTCATCCTTCTTGCGAGATGAATTTTTTTGGACTTATGATAAATAGGGTAATCTGTCTGTCAAATCGGCGTACAATCTACTGATAGACTAGGGTGCTTCCATTGACCTTTAGAAGAATATTTGGAACCATCATATGATCCTGAAAGTCAATTTATTTTGGTGGAAAGCTTATCACAATAGGATCCTTACTCAAGACAATTTGAGGAAAAGAGGATTTTATATTCCCAACAGATGTTTCTTATGAAAATGTTGTGATGAATCTGTTAACCACTTACTATTATATTACCAGTTTTATATTGAAGTGTGGGGAATGGATATTGAAATATTGGGCATGGAGTGGGCCATGTGTAAGGATATCAAATCCTTTATTTTGAGTTGGTATGGTCCATATACTCACCCCCTGCCCAGAGAAATTTGGAACCAGGTCCCTCCCATTATTTGTTGGTGTTTATGGAAAGAGAGGAACAACAAGATTTTCAAGAATACTAAGATGAGTCCTAAGGAGGTCTTTGGTATAGGTGTATGCCTTATTGAGGAAAAAATCTCCCTCTTCAATGGGAAACCTCTGAATAAGGGACCCACTGAAAGTGAAATTAAAATGGCCAAAGCTTGGCATCATAATTTGGATGTAGGCTCCTTTGAAAACTCCAGATCTCTGGCTAGGAGTAACACTATCTGGGAGCCCTCGGATAGACGATGGTTTAAACTCAATTTTGATGGGGCTGCAAAAGGCAACCCGAGCAGAGCTAGTATAGGAGGTGTGATCAGAGATTCTAGAGGTGATCTTGTGGCAAGTTATGTTGGGGGAATTGGTTTCCAATATTCTATGATTGTGGAATCCCATGCACTACTCAAGGGCCTTCAAATTGTTGTTTCTTTACAGATTGAGAACCTTCACATTGAAGGTGACTCTAAATCAATAATTGATGTTGTTAATTTTGGAAAATTACTTGGATGGAGTACAAAGGATATTTTATTGGACATAAGGCTCTTTATGTCTAAGCTAAGATTAAGGAAAATTACCCACATTTATTTAGAGGGCAATCAAGTGGTTGATGCCTTACCTAAATTTGGCACCTTTTGGAATCACTCTAAATGTTGGCACAATTTGGAAAACTTACTACCAAGAATTCAAGACCTAGTCTTGAAAGAACAAAACCCTTATCTGATATGATGATTATAAATTATAGGTTTCTGGGGGTCTTATGGGGAATCCACATGTTTGTACTTTGGGCTAGGTGGACGAGCATAAAAGTTGAGGTGGCCTGCAAGTGGCAGAATTTGAATTTTTCAGGCTAATCCTATGTTAAATAAAGATGGCATTATAAGGAAGTATGGCATGTACTTCATGATTAATACTTTGCACGGTTGTACCTTACACTATCTCTTTATGGGGATTGTGTTAAACTATAATTTCTTCCTTAAGCTCTTTGATTTAAACTTTTATGTGACGACTCATTATTAGGGAAAGCTCCCTTTTGGCTCTTCCATATTTGCTATTTTATCTCCATGTCCCAAACCCGAATTCCTTGTTATTATTAAATTTGGCCCCGCAGCCATCTTGCCTAGCTTTTTGTGCACGAACAACATGGCTGATAAACCTCACTTTTCCATCATGTCTTGCTTACCTAGCCACAATCACTTCAAGATCCTCATTTATGATATAGCCAAGATTAAATTAAGTGATTTTCCTCTTCACGTGTGTGTCCTGCACACTGTCTTGATTAACCAGTGTTGCTTTATTTGGCCAAATTCCATTATGTGTGGAAAACCCTTTGTTTAACTAGTATCTCTAACCTTTTTCCTTTACAGGTTCTCTAGCTTTTTCCTATGCAAAAATACATTATGGGTGGTGATTGTGTGCAAACGGAGCCCAAAAACTGTAGTGAATTCCACAAATACCTATTAGTGTGGCATATATGTGTTGAAGGTTGCTTAGCTCCCCTGATGGAGAATCTTGTGGGTCATGACCCTAACTTTTCTATGCATTTTTCCAGCTCTTGGAAGGACTAGAGAGTAACTCTAGGAGGGATTTATTTTGAGGTAAATGAAGATGTGATTGTGCAAGCAACTGGGCTGTAGAGTAATGGGAAGAAGTGTCTAAAACATACCAAGACCCAGGATAATGACAACATGAATGTGTTTTTCATGGGGAATGAGAAGTCGGTCCGTAACTAGTTGGGTTTCGAGCAAGAGGCCCTTCTATAGCCTTGGGACCAAGTCTGCCTAACCCTCATGAAATATTGACTCTCGAAGGTAGATACAAAACCTACTTTTTCTACCATTTACCTCTATTGAATCACCTTAGGCACAAAGTTCTATTAAGTTTTCCATTTTTCCTACTTATGGACTTAGAAAGCTCTGTGGAAAAATGCAAGGAAACTACTAGCCTTAACCCGGATGATACCCCTACTCTACCTCTTCACCAAGGTCTCATTATGAGACTATCATTTCCATCTTGCTTTATGCCCACCTAAGCCCATATATGTTGTCTGTGTGGAGGAAATTGAACCTCTTGTTGTTGCAAACATCTCCTCGGTCGAGTCTGAAGGTCTCATTCGGAAACCCCACCCGGGTGCTACTAATAATCCTAAGCCCAAGCCTGCTACCAAAAAACTCAAGGGAAATGCGAGAAATGCCCAAACGAGTGTTTCGGCCAGTCTAGGTGAACTAAAGGTGACCTTGACAAAAAATGTTTACAAACCCACCCTAAAGAATAAAGGTAAATATGATAGGAAAGGCTTAATGGAGCCACCAGTGAAAGAGAGTAGAGGAAAAAATATTGTGAGGAAGGACTCTGAAGGTGACACGGTGGTGGAGGTGATGGTTGTGACTAGAGGAGAGACCATAATTCAGAGGTTTGGGAGATTGGCCAAAAAAATAAAAAAATATAGGTGGATTTGGACTCAGAGGAGGAGTGGTCAGACAACAAAGACTACAATGATGGTGAGATGTTTGAGGAGGAAGAGGAGGAGTATGTGAAAGAAACCCACACCATTCCTGATAACAGTAAAGAGCAGAAAGAGAACTCGACCTCCTAGTCTTTGCACCCACTAGATGCTGAACATACTGAGGACGTGAAGGTTGTTGATGATGGGGAGGAGCGTCATGTGCTAAAGGAGAGAATGGACAAACTAAACAAGAGATTCAGGGGCTTGACCCGCTTTATTGTGAATTTGTTCCACTTTGTCAAAAGCACTCTGTCTACGGTAATTAAAGATGAGCTAGAAGGGAAGAATGCTGACAAGGATCAAGATTGCATCGGGGATGATGTTGTGGACCTCCTATCAAAGAACTGCGATAATTCTAGTTAGGTGTTTTTTAGTCTATTTTTTTGCTATTTGTTGTTAGTTCATGGCCTGTGTCTATTATTTGGCTAGTTTTTATGTTATCTAGACTTGATCCTTTTGGCCCATGTGGCTTGATGTTTTAAGGGTAAAACACCCTATAAATGTTGCTTACCTTATCAAAAACAACCAACTAATCATGGTTTTGATTTCACATCTAGTTTCAATCAACTTCCACCATAATTCAATCCTAATCCCACTTTCACAACACATTTTCGACAAAATATCCCACCCATGTAGCAACATCACTTTGGTACGACAAGTAGAAACTGTGTGTGAGAAATATGTGTTAGTGAAATAAATAACACACCTTAATGCAACAATATTAGAGAATTCAAAAAACAGATTTAATCTAATTGAAACTGTAGACACTGAAAAATGTCCTAAGTCTATGAGCATCATTTTTCCTAGTCATCATCTTTCAATAATCGAATAATTTTAATTATTCAATTATGTTCGATCATATTCCTTTATTAATTAAATAGTTTTTAATTATTTAATTGATTCACCTTCTCATTTCTATCTTGATCAATTAAAATTATTTAATTGCATCACTAATACCCCTTTCTTCAATAATTAAATAAATCATTATTTATTTAATTATTTATCTTTTATCACATGTCTATAGTCAGATAATAATAATTATTTGACCTTTTATTTTTCTATAATTAAATAATTAACGAAATTATTTAATTATGTGTCATTCTTCTCCTTTAAATAATTGATCCTAATCAATTATCCATATTTAATTTATATCTCCTCCTTTAATTAAATTTATGAATTTAATTAAATCTCCTTTTTCATTTCCTCCAAATAAATGATTTAAAATAAATTATTTATTTGCCACTTGTCCTTCTCCTCCATTTTCGAATAAATAATTTAAAATAAATTATTTATTTGCCACTTGTCATCCTCTTCCATTTTCGAATAAATTATTTATCCCTCTATTTTGGTCAAAGATCCCCTATCATTATTTCATGTCATAGTCTGCATGTCCTGCATGTCTGTCATAACCATCAAGCATCATAGCCGTCGGCGTCATATCTTTTCCATGCATGGCATATTCTGGTTGCATTAATTCTCAACCATAGATCTTGGCATCTTTCTAGAAACTCGATCTTGGCCATCCATTTCATAACTTCCCTCTCATGAATCCTCATCCGTTGATCTTAGAATCTTTCTGGAAGATCAATCTCGTCCGTCCATTCGAATGGTTGTCTATAAAAGAAACCCTTCCCCTCCATTTTCAATTTAACAGTCATTATCTCCAACTTTCTTGCTTACTATTTGCAGATATTTGCACAACTTCATCAACAAATCTGAGGGCAATATTGGCATAAGAAGAAATAGGAGAGACAAGAGAAAAAATCAACTTCAAAGGGGAGTGCTTTATTTCATTTGCTTTCATTTTGATTGTTCTCTTTGTTTGTATTCTCTTGTTTAGATTGGGATAATAGTTTAGAAGTGTTGGCTGTCACTTAATCTAATACTATTTGATTTAACCCATTCTTACAGAAACATATTAAAATCTCTAAAATTGTTCCATTGCTCTCTAACTCCAAGGATTTATTAAATCAAAGTGGCTCTTAGATTGTGTGCACTGTGATTGTTAAAATGACAACCTAGAGAATGAGAATGATTATCTAAATGATATGCTATGATAAAATGATTGATAATGGAAATTATGATGCTATGATACTAATGTGAAATAATATGATAAACTTTTGTAAACTAGAATGCAACTGATATGATATGTTGTGACATGATTATGATCTAATATGATTGCTAAAAATTATTATATTTGATAATTGCTAAATGTTGTATGCTAAATACTCTAGTATGATTCGTGCAGAGTAAAATTACATGCAAGTGGCATCCATTTCTTGTAGCAAGAGTTGCTTTTATAGATTTTCAAAGACAATTCTTGATGTTGTAGCAAGCAATGGTTTAGATTTGATCTGGATAAATCAATGGTAGAAGATGAAGAATTTGGTGAGAAAGAAGGGGAAATGCTTTCCCTGAGAAAAATATTGTGGCAAATGATTAGGAATAAATTGTGGATCCATGAAGCCAACTATTTCCAACTGTAAAAGTTTGTTTCAAAATTGACTGGAAAGGTAAAGTGAAATTGAATGCAAATTAAAGATTTCAACTTTTTTGAGAAAAGTTGTAGACATGTGCTTAATTGGAAAAAGCACAATTGAATACAACTTGAAGTTTTCAATTTTGTTGAGGGAAAAGTTGTAGACATGTGCTCAATTGAATATTTGATTTATTCAATTTTGGAGGGAAGATATATTATTAAATAAAACATTTTGAAATTTGTTTATTTAATAAAAGGGAGATGATATTTAAACAAACTATGTGATTTTAGTTTATTTAATTAAGATAGAAGAATTAAAAAATTCAAATAAAAAAAACTATTGAATTTGTTTATTTAATTAAGATAGAAGAAAACAGGATATGAACTATATAAATAAATATTTCTATTTATTTGTAAGTAGATGAATTAAAGGTTAATTAATCAGGTTTATCCCGACCATTTTTAGGTGTATACATTTTGCCCCTCTTTGAAGTGATGTGTTTACATATTTCTTCAAAGAATCAATTTTGCTGCTAGTGTTGAGAAAAACAATCGATATGCCCTAGATGTTGATTTTTAAATAATAACGGATGTATGCCCCCTCGGGAGATAAATCGATGAATATTTGAATTTTTATGATTTTTTGAAAATTTTCAATTTTTTATGATTTTATGATGAGTTGATGATGATTTGATAGTGAAGCGATCTATCTCTCGACAAATGATTTTGAAACTCTCCCATTGATGAAATGATGAATTAAGCCCTCTTGGTAAATAAAATAAATCAATGTCATAAAAATCTCACTTAATTAGCCCTTAAAAGGTTAGAAAAAGTGATTTTGAAATTCATTTGTGCATATTGATTTTTAAATTTGAGAGTGATTGAGAAAATTGTGCATTTGGAGAAAAATGGTGATTCCCTACCACACACACCGATTCGAGCGCATGCGATGTCACAACCACCCGACAGTGTATGGACCTCCAATACGTACCCCGAGAAACCTCCTCATAATTCATGCAATTTTGTTTTCCCTCCATTTTTATGTTTGAATTCAATTTTTTTTTTTTTTTAGCGCTTTGACATTCCAATGTAGCACATTAGATAGGTGTTATAGTGCATTTGTTGATTTTGTGCATAGGAGTAGAGATTTAGTGCATAGGTATAAAGTTGTCGTGCATAGGTTTAATTAGCGCTTTGATATATTAGATTAGCAAATTGATAGGCTGGAATACCACATTCATTGATTTTGTACATTTAATAACTGTTTTAGCGCAATGATGGACGGAAATGGCACATTGAGATATTTCGTGCATCGATAGTCTATTCCAGTGCATTGACTGCCTGAAATGGTGCATTGATACTTTTAGCGCATACAAGTCAGAATGATGAAATTCTCGGTTAACTCCTTGATTTTGATATTTTTCTATCTTTTCAACCTTTGATTTGATTTTGATTGTTGATCTTGATAGATTTAGATGATTATTGATCTCATGATAGGTGAGATTCAATAATAGATTGATGATAATTGACCTCATGATAAGCGAGGAAAAATTATAGTTTGATAGATTAACCTCATGATAGGCGAGGTTAACTAATAGATTGATTGATTAACATCATGATAGGCGAGGTTGATTGGTAACTTGATTTGATTAACCTTGTGATAGTCGAGGTTAATTGGTAACTTGATTTGATTAACCTCATGATAGGTGAAGTTTGATTGATAGCTTGTTGCTCATGAGATTTGATCAATGTCTCACCAATGTTGGTTAGAGTGATAGGTTGATTGATTTCGATTGATTTGAAAAGTTTGCTAATTTGTTAATTTTGTGATCATAGGATCCTTTGGTGAATCTTCAGATTCATGAGCATTTCCCGAGGAATTTTTATTTTATACCTTAGTTGACACAGCCTGAGATAGGTGTTATTTCTCGTTGTGGATTATCCTCTTTTTTATACATGCCCCAAATTAGGATTAATCAGGGGCTCTTGACAGCCCTAGCTAAGAGGTGGCATAGTGATCATAACACCTTTCACCTTCCTACTGGTGACGGTAACTCAGAAGGATGGCTACCGTATATTGAGGATACTCATTGTTGGAGAGTTGGTTTTGTATGATCATACTGAGAAGGGAGGTACCGATGCCTTGTGTAGAGTGTTTGATGATAATAGGATTTGTGGTTATGAGATTCTGTGGAGGGAGATGGTTGATTCTTATGCCATGCTTCCATCTATGCTTGCTATTTTTATCAGAGGTTTCTTATGTCCCAACCATAGGTCGAAGGGACTATCAGTCGGATGGGGTCAGATCTTGGAGCATATGATCTTGTAGGGTACCATATATGCATGGGGCTATTGTATGTTATCCCATTTGTACCATGATTTACACCAAGTTATTTACCTCTAAGGGTGTAGTTTGTCAGCTGGAGTGACATTGTTGCAGGTCTAGGAATGGGAGCATAATGCCATCACACGCCCCATTGCAGATAGACAATGGCCAGTCAAGAGACCCTACATTCATATTTATACAGGTCTAGTTTTCCAGCATAGGTTGGGAAAATTAGAGTATTGGATGATCTTGAGGTAGTTGTATGGCATCCTTACATTGGTTGCGAGGATGATACAAATATTTCATATTTATGCCAGTCAATGTACTTGAATGGGAGGATCCGATTTATTATTCAGAGATTCTTGCTGAGGAGGGTGATGCAACAGTATGGTCAATTATAGGGCATTGCATAGGGTGTCGCACATTATGCACATTGTCAGATGGATGCTTCAGAGTGGGGTCCCACCCTATCATTGGATGCTGCAGTCAACGAGTATCAGGGGTTGCAACCAATTATCTTGGATTATCATCCAGAGGTTGTTGAGGTTGACATATCAAAGGAGTATGCTCAGTACCTATTTCTTCATCCATTCCCATGGATCTCTAGCCCAGATGATGTTGTTCCATTGCTAGATGAGGAGGAGAGGGAAGTAGTACATGGTCGGAGGTGAAGGAGGAGAGATGTAATAGATGGGGAGGAGGAGATGGCAGAGGGGGATATGGCAAAGGAGGACATGGAAAAGGAGGACATGGAGAGTAGTGATGATGAGGATGATGATGATGGAGATGGTGGTGGTGGCAGAGGTGGTGGTGGCCGAGGTGTTGGTAGAGTAGCATTTGTTGTTAGCGATGTGATGGTGCCTTGATGGAGGAGATCTTTGGTGGCTACGTCTCAGTAGTGTGTATATATTGGGCTACCCTCGCAGGAGTGGTAGACATAGATTGTTTTTTTGTAGGTACAGGTGTAGACTCTTCAAGGGAAGTTAGCATAGGTGTAGGAATTATTAGCATAGGCATAGGCATAGGTGGCCACATTGATAGTTGAGAGAGATGCGGCAAGATAGGTGGGTGAGCAGGTAGTGGCCGAGGGGACCACTATGGGTGCAATGATGGAAAAGGTTATATAAGTTGCCAGAAAGGCCGAGTATTATCATCGTTGATACCATGAGGTTGTTCCCACTAAGAAGAGAGTGAGCTATGAAAAATCTAGATCAACACGTAGTCACTCCCAAACCACCTATATGGGTGTGGTACAGCCTCCACATAGAGATCCAGGCTCAGACGCACGTATAGGTGCACCCGGTGCAAGTACTTCAGGTGCAGGAGGTCGTGTGAGACCAATAAATCCTGGGGGAGCACCTCATAGCTTCATGATTCTACTTGATGTATCTTATGATGTACACTATGATTTTGACCTACTACCATGTTGTTATTGTATCTCTCGACCTTTATTCAGACTTCATTGTATACTTGACATTATGATTTTTGAGATTTTTATGATATGCGGCGGATTCGTGATCTATTATGCATTCTATTTGATTTGATGATGGTTATCTATGATATATGCATTTATATTCTATATGCCATGTGATTTTTATATGAAAATGATGTTTTGAATATGCTATGTTGAATTTATTATGTATGGATGTCATGATAAAATGAGGCGAATATGAACATCCATGAGTTGAATGATAATGTGAATGAAATGTGATGGTTGGATAGTGATTGTATATGTGATATGTATGATGTGAATTTGATATTAGATGCATGGATAAATGTATGATATGATAGTGTCATTGAGAATGCACCTATATGTATGATTTTTTTTTTTTTTTTTCTAATGCAAAATAGATGATGTGATGTATGGATAAATGCATGATTAAGAATGCAAATATGTGATCAAATTTATAAATTAATGATTTATGTGATAATTAAAATTGATGTGTTACTACGTGAGAATGATAATGTTTTTGTTTATGTCAAGTATACGCAATCCTTTAAATGATAAAGATAACATTTTATTTAAAAATCTTTTCCAACCTAGAAACAATCTATTCTACAGATGCAACACTAATATGAATGAAATATAATTTAAGTATGCAAATCTATTTATGTAAAAAAAATCATTGTAAAAATCTATATAGTGTGATTTTTATCATCATTGAGCCTTGGAAATGTTGAAAGTGAGCACAAACATCAATGGTATAAGATAGACCATAATGACTTGAGCACTTCTTTCATGATTTTTGATATTGCAAGTTAAAACAAGCATCAAGGTATAATTAAACCAAGATGAATTGAGCATTTCTTGTGTAAAACATATAAGAATCAATCATTTTTTTATGCAAATTCTAAAATGTCATCAGTGATACTTGGTAGAGCATGTCTCACGAAAATTCAGAAAAGAATAATGATTAACCCACAGATAGTAGACAAAGAAAAATCATAATCGTTCCTTTCTTTTCTAGTTTAATACATCATCGAGTTGCTCCAAAGATATGATAACAAAAATCAAAGAACATCATCCGACCACTCAACCTAAAGCAGTAAAATCATGATTCAAAATAATATCATCCATTTAGATTTCATGTGATTGATTGATTCAAGTTGTATGATTGGATAGTTTGATCTTTTGATGATTTTTGATTGTTGGATGTATGTTCACTATGATCAATGTGTTTTTTGCATTGTCATACTGTTGTTTTGCCTGTTTGTTGAAGTCCTTGATTTATTGCCCCCAGTGAGTTGATGATTTTTCCCCCAAGCTAGGATGAGACATGATCGCATTGTTAGGAATGTATATGATATTCTCAATGATAAGTGGAGTGATGGTGAAAATGACCATTTAAGACATGCTCAAATAGATGGAACAATTGGTCTATCACAATTAGCGCCTGTTACCAAGTTTTCACTAGTTTTTATTGCACTTTTCTGATTTTCTTTTTATTTTTGTTACCAAGACACCTGTTTGCTAGGTTTTTGTCAAGGAAACAATTTATTTTGTTTTTCCTTTTTTATTCTTTTTTTTTTGTATATTTTCAGAACTTTCACCATGCACTAGATAATTCAAGTATAGAACTTTTTGAGGTGTATGATTTTAATAGGTTCATCGAACAGATTCCCTTCTGGTGTTGACAAATTGTAAGCTCCTGATGCATAGACTGATATGATGACGAAGGAACCTATCCAATTTGGTTCAAATTTACCCTTCTTCTCATGATCCTATTGATTACGAGGGTTTTATTTTAAGACCAAGTCACCTACCTGAAATTCCCTTGGTTTGACTCTGTGATTGTAGCTTCTAGACATCCTCTATTGGTATGCTTTCAAATGATCCACCACTTTTTGATGATGCTCATCTAACAATTCCAACTCTTGTAGTCTAGACACTCGATAATCCTTATCTAATATGATCCCTTTTAGCGACACACAAAGTGAAGGTATTTCAACCTCAATAGGTAGAATATCCTCTTATCCATATACCAAAGCATATGGTGTAGCACCTGTAGGTGTTCTGATACTAGTTTGATATGCCCATAAAGCAATATTTAGCTAAACATGTCAATCTCGTCCAACATCATTAGCCATTTTCTTCAACATTTTTAGAATAGTTTTGTTTGAGGCCTCTTCCTAGCCATTTCTTTGAGGATAGTACAGTTTTGAGAAGCGATGCTAGATATGGAACCGCTCACAAAATTCTTGGACATCCTAATTCTTAAAAGGTCTACCATTTTTGATGATGATGGGCTGAGGAATGCCATACTGACAGATAAGGTAATTTAAGATAAAAGATCAAATTTGTTTTCCTGTGATAGTGGTTAAGGGTACAGCTTCAATCCACTTTGTAAAGTACTATGTGGTTGTAATGATAAAGTTATGTCCATTTGATGAAGAAGGGTGGATTTTACCCACCAGATCTAGTCCCCACTAACAAAAAGGCCATGTTGTTGTGAAAGGTTGTAGTTCTTGTGGTGATGCATGTATAAGGTTGCCATGAATTTAACATTTTTAGCACTTATTTACATACTGATAAGATTATGTCTCCATGTTTGGCCAGTAATACCCTAAACAGAGGATTTTCTTTGCTAGAGTTAGACCACTTGAGTGCGTTCCATAGATACCTGCATGAATCTCGTGAAAGGCTGACTCAGATTCGTTAAGTTCTAGACACCGTAGGAGAGTACCATCAATACCTCGATGATAAAGTGTTCCACCAATCAAGGTATGTCATGCGGCTTGGCGAATGAAATTTTATTTTAGGTTTCGGGAAAGATCAGGAGGAAGGGTATTGTCTTTTAAGTAAGTATAAATATTCCCATAGATGGAGGTTTCAGGGTCAATGATATTGCATATTACTTGGGATTTGAGATTATCATGGGCAGGATTAGACACTTGTTCCACCATAAACTCATAACATCTTTGACTTTCTAATATCTATAAGATAGAAGAAATTGTAGCCGTAGCATCAATATCTTTGTTATATGTCCTTGGTATTTGTTCAAATTTGATCTAGAAAAAGTACTTTTTTAAATCATCCATCATTTTCTTATATGGCAAAAAATTGTCATCCCTTGTTTGATAATCATCATTTACCTGATTGATGACCAGTTGTGAATCTCCATAGACCTGTAGCTCTATGATATTCCATTCTACTTCTACTTTGATGCCAATGATTAACGCCTCATAGTCAGCTACATTATTAGTACAAGGAAAAATGAGTCTATAGGACTTTGGAATGGTGTGTCGTTGAGGTGTGACAAACAAGATCCCAACACCTAATCCATGTTGTGTGTATGAACCATCAAAATATAGCATCCATTGTTGTGGTGTGATGGTGAGAACATCTACATCAGGAAACTCAATGCTCATTAGGTAATTATCTTGTACAAGTGCTTCAACTAACTCATCAACTATTACTTGTCCCTTGAAGGCTTTGTGATCTACATATTGAATATCAAACTCACTCAATATCATAACCCATTTGGCTAGCCTTCCTGTTAAAGCCGCTTTGTTGAGCAAGTATTTCAATGGTTGATTTTTTCTGAGTTTAACTATGTGGGTTAACATATAATGGTATAGCTTTTGAGTAGAAAACACTACCGGCAAACAAGATTTCTTAATGAAAGTGTAACTGATCTCATAACCATTCAAATTTCTACTAATATAGTAAATATCTTGTTCCTTTCCTACGGGATCCTCTTGTTCCAATAGAATGTCCAATGAAATCTCTGTTGTTGCTATATAAAGGAGTAATGGCTTTCCTTTCGTAGGTGGCACCAGTATGGGTGGAGACATCAAATATTGCTTTAGTTTATTGAAATTAGAGTCACATTTGGCATCCCATTTGAAAGAGACATTCTTATGTAAGAAGTGATTAAATGGATTACTCTTGTCTGCTAGTTGATAAATGAACCGTCGGATTGACTGAAGCCTTCCCTATAGAGACCGTAGCTAACTGATGTTTCTAGGTGGTGACATCTCCATAATAGCTTTGACTTTGGTAGGATCTACTTCAATACCTTTCTCTGAAAAAATGTACCCTAGAAGTTTTGTTGATGTTACACAAAACACACATTTCTTGGGATTTAATCTAAAATTAAACCTTTCTAGACGAGTGAATATTTTTTCTAGGATCTCAAGATGTCCTTCTCTAGTATATGATTTTTCTAATAGATCATCCACATATTCCTCCATAAAATTATGCATCATGTCATGGAAGATGGTAGTCATTTATCTTCGATATATAGCCCTTGCATTTTTCAATCCAAAAGGCATTACGTTCCAGCAAAATTTTCCCCATGGATAGGTGAAAGTTGTCTTCTCTTGATCCTCTGGTGCTATTTTGATTTGATTATAACCTGAGAAACCATCCATTAATGATAACACGGTGTACCCAGCTATCAAGTCTACAATAATGTAAATTTTTTGTAAAGGAAAGTCATCCTTCGGACAATATCCACTCAGCATAATCAATTGGATGAATGAAACTAGCATCTAACAATTTCTTGAGTTTTTCCTTCACCAACAAGGCGATATGTGGATGCCTTTTTCTTAGCTTTTGCTTGACAGGTTTCACCTCAGTAGGTAGAGATAAATGATGGATTAAGAGATCTGGATCTAAGCTTGGCATATCAGAGTAAGACCAAGAAAAATTGATTTTTCATTCTTCAAATAACTTAGTGAATGTTGGATTTTCATGTCTAGTCATTGATGTTGCCAGATGCAATGTCTTTACTTTGTCTTCCATGCCCATATTGATAGACTGAGTTGGCTCAACCAACAATGATGATCCATCATGATAATTTTTGAGAAGAGTGTCAAATCCCCCATCTTTCAGTGCCTTAGTAATGTTTTCACTATCAGATGCACTCTTTATTTTTCCTTTTTCTAGATCTAACACTGCCATGAAATGGTTTTCACCATTAGATATTTTATTGATATTTTCATTTTTACAGCTAGAAGATTTGACAGCCCCCAGACTTGAAGCTTCGTTATGAGTTTTTTCATTGAAAATTGTGTCCAGGTCATTGGAACAAAGAAATTTAATGATGGCATCATCATTCACAAAGGTAGGAATGTTAGAAGACTCAATTTGGTCTCAATCAATAAGCTCGAGGTGCAATAAGGGTAATAGATCATTGGATGGATGAAGGTCAATAGTACTAAAAGTTTGAATAGAAATATCATCAATTTTTTTGGTAGTGGTGTCAATATTTATGATGGTAGTCTCCTCCAAGTCTATCTCACTTAGAGTCTATTCATCGTCACTTGAGTCATCGATATTTTTTGATCCAAACACAAGGGGTCTAGTCCCTGAGCTTTGTCTCTCCTCACACATAGGTGCATACCTTTGTATTATATCCATTTAATTATCTTCATAGAATACCTCAGATAGTGAATCCCACTCATACTCATTAGATTCTTTCTCATAAGTATCACTAGCTTGCAATTGTAGGATGCATTCAACAACTTTTTGGGTTGCTTCTTCTTTTGATTCTTCTATATATCTGAATCTAGTCTTGTCTTTGGCTTGAAGTGTGAGAGATTAAATAGGTTCTATGATGTCATCCTTCCTTTTACCAATAGGTCCTTGTCCTTTATACCCCATCTTCTCTATGATTGTCTTTCCTTTTCCATATTTATTTGTTTGTATGTTAGGGGTTACTGATGTAGATGCTTCCTCGTCTTTGTAGAGCCAATTTAGAATAGCCTTATCTTTTGATTCGTCAATCAAAGTGCTAGCCTTAACAAATCTACCATCAAAAATTGTAGTAGGTTGTGATGATTGTTGCATTGATGTTGATGGTTGTCCATAAGTTCTTGGTGAGGGCAATAATTGTGAAATACATAAAGATTGTTGAATGGAATACTTTCCCATGCCTTTGTATGTTAACTAGATCTTTCCGTTGAATTACTTTGATGAAGATTTTTCATTGTTTGTTGTAGTAGAATCAGAAATACCTTTGTCCTTTAATTGGTCCTTCTTTTCAACCCATTTTGACACAATAGTTGATTGCTTCTCATTTTTTGATCAATTTGGAGTGTTAGCTTCCCTATTATGAGGAATAAAAGCATTTTGAGCTGCCTTAAGCATGTTACATTGTTGGGGATTACTTGAATTAGCTAAGATGGTTATTTCTTGCCCATTGACTGGAAACTTCAAACACTAATGATAGGTGGACGGTACTGCTTGCATCTCATGAATCCCTGGATGTCCCAAAAGTATATTATATGTTAGATCCTTATCCAATAATTGGTAGATTATTTATTTCACAATCAGACCCACTTGGATCAGTAGGATAATCAGCCCCTTGGAAGATCTTTCTTCATCAACATATGCTTTTATTGTGATTTTCCTTCTTGGATCAATAGCATTATTAGAATATCCTAGTGTGCGGATTAATTTTAAAGTACAAATATTCAAACCAGCTCCACCATCTATAAGAACATGCATGACTCGGTGTTTGTGAATGATAACCTCTATGTGGAGGGTAGCATTATGTGGATGGTTTAGTTATACATCATCATGCTTAGAAAAGGATAGGCAGTGAGGAGCGGTTAAGTGTCCCACCATAGCCTGCAATTGGTCAACTTCCAGATTATTGGGTATTGTTGTGGCAACAAGAGCTTGTTCTATAATTTCCTTGTGTGCTAGTGATATTTTCAAGAGTTCTAATATTGAGATTTGTGTTGGTATTTTCTTCAACTGATCAATTATGTTGTACTGATTAGTAGGGGCAGCAGTTGTTTTGATTATAAAAGGAGCATCAGATGATTTATTTACAACTCCTTTCGGTATTACCTTAGCTTGTCCCCTTGTTGTCACATTGACTGGTTGAAATTCTTGATTCTCTCTGAATTTTATGATGTAAACTTGATGTTCATTTGCAGTGGTGTTTGTGACTTGATGATTAACTGTAATGATGGTTGTTGTCATAAATTTATGCATTATGAGTTTGATAATCAGTTGACATCATTTCATCAAAATAATTTCCATCAGCAACAAATGTATTTGTTTTATTTTCAACAACCACATGGTCATGTTCATCATCTTTTGTTTGATCTTCAACTACCTCAACATTGAGAATAGTGGTTTCATAAACGTAATTTACATTTTTTCCTTTACCGTTTGAAGAGGATGATTCACCTTTGTCATAATTGGGTAAAGGATTTTTGAAAGCTCCATGATCATTATTTGTTTGTGGTCCTTCAACAAATATTTTATTGCTTTCAATCAGATCTTGGATCAAATGTTTCAATTGCCAATATTCATTTGTTTTGTGACCTTTGTTTTTATGATAGTCACAATAATGTGGGTCATTCCACCAAAATGGTTTGACTTGTGGATCCCAATTTTGTGGTTCTTATGATGCTACAAGTTTGGTTTCAATAAGTTCTTTGAATGTTGATTTCATTGATTGTCCTAAAGGCATGAATTTCCTCTTATTCAATGGCTTTTGGAATGGTTGTGATTTAGATCCAACATTGTTTGAATTATTGTTTTGATTTGCATTTAGATTGTTGCCTTGGTTGTTGTCTTGAGTTGTCTTTGTTGCAGTTGTTGTTAGATTGAATATTGGTTTTGCATTTTGTGTTTCAGTCATAGCATCATTATTTCTAGCATTTCTATATTTTTGCAAAAACTTGGGTTTATCATTGTTGTTGTTGTGATTAGAGGAATTGGCATTGTTTGATCCTTCATTGCATGTTTTTAGAACTCTTTTGACCAAAGCTTCTTTTATCTTGAGACCGTTTTCAATCATTTTCTCGAATGTAGGTGGACATTGTGGTTCAAGTCTATAACTCATGTCATCATTTAGATTATCAATGAATAGCTTCATCTTTTCCTTTTCAAGTATGGAACATGGATATCTTGCAAACAACCTTCTTCATCTTTGTAAAAATGAGAGAAATGTTTCACCTTTCTTTTGTTTAGCATTACAAAGATCCTTCATTGTGATATCATGTTGTATATTGTAGGAGTATCAAGTTATAAACTCGTTAACCAGATCTTCAAAGGATCTAATTCCTAGAGTTAATTTAGAAAACCACTCAATACATTGTCCACCTAAGCTTCTTGGAAATAGCCTCATCAAGTATGTCTCTTCATGGTAAAATTCTAAGCTCATAGCTCGGAATTCTCTTACATGGTCAAGAGGATCTATTTTTCCATTGTATTTATCATACTTGGGAAATTCACAGTGTTTTGGAAATGGAATCAAGTTCACGTTTTGAGAAAAAGGATATGGAAAAATATCCTACAACAAGTATCTCTTAGTAGTTCCAGTCTGCATATCTTGGAATTATTGTTTTAAAGTTTTTAATTGATGTTTCATTGAATCCACCTCAACTATATTTTGTGGTTTAGTCTTAGATCTGTTAGGTGTTCATGTCAGTCTATTAATATCAAAGTCCTTTGGGACTTTAACACCCAGATCAACTAACATTAACAAATACTTTTCCACATCCTTTTCCATAATTTTCTCCATAAACTTATGGAGCTCGGGGTCTTGTTGCATAGTTTGTATTTCCTCTTTAGATATTTCATCATTATCACATTGGTTGGATCTGTTGAGCAGATTTTCCTCAATATTAGACATGTTGTTTTGGATTTCTCTTTCCTTTTCTTGAAGTTTTAGTCCTTATGACCTTGTAAAAATTGGCATACGAATGTTATGATTGTCCACTAAACTTTGATCTTGGTTTGCAATAGTGTCAAAGGATATTAACTTGAGTCAAATAGAATGATAGATTTTATTGATTAGACTAAGTTGATAAATATGATTTAGACACTATAGGATGATAGATCTTGATTTAATTTTGAAATATTACACTTGTAAGGTTCATTTTTTGACAATTTAAGACTCTGGTTTGATTTGAGAAAGGTTTATGTTCTGGTAAAAATCCTAATTCTAGTGTAAAAAGTTTGACAGAAAAGGAAAGTATCTCTCTAGTTTTTTCTTTGGAAAATGTGCTATAATAGTCTTCTGATGTGCTAAAATAATTGGTCAATGCGCTAACAAACTAGTTTTATGTGCTATTAAACAGGTTGTATGTGCTATATTGTTCCTCCTATGCGCTAAAATTATCTTTTGATGTGCTAGTTTGTTCCTCCTATGTGCCAAATTGTTCCTCCTATGCACTAAAAGGTGGGTCAATGTGCTATTAAACTGCTCGGATATGCTGCAACAAAGAGCAAATGTGCTATTTTTCGAAGAATTTAGGATTTTTGATAGTTTATTTTTGCTCTGGCTTTTTACAGTGAATTTGTTTGACTCCAAGTTATAACTTCTGATTTGATGAATTTGTATCTGACTTGCTTGTTTAGTACTATGGATAGTGATTTATTTCATTAGATTATTTCCTTTTGAAAATGATTACACATGCAACAGTAAGTTTGCAAACATTTGTTTCAATTCTATGCATTAAACAGATAGTGTGTGTTCTAGAATCGAGTTTTATTCTTTCAATTTTCACTGGTATAAAACAATAAAGATAGTTAAAGCAATTTTCTATCTCAAAAGTTCACTAAAATTACCACATCCCACACTTGGAACTATGTCAGCTCACATAGTTGTGTCACCCCTAGAGGGTGCCCATGTTTTTGCCTTTTCTGAGTCTTAATTAAAAGTCAAATCCTCCACTTTTGATCAGGGTCTTTGATAGTTATATGGTGAGTATCTTGGGGGAAAATTATTCCCTCTCCTTGCACTGTGATATAGAAAGTGTTTAGAAACTGACATGGTTGGATTCTAACTTAAAGTTCATAGATAATGTTTTCGTTTGAAGCGGAAAATAGATAAAATCCCTTAGGAGACCTCCCAACCTTTAGAAAAAAGGCTTTGGGGGTGGTTATCTTGCACACTTCTGTCGAATATCAAACTTTCCTCAAATTTTCTTTTGATTATAGTGGGTTGGAAAACCTAGATTTGGTTGTTCCCACTTAGGTCATTCCCATAGGGTGAGTACTTTTTCCCACTACGACAGACCCTCTAAAGGTTTTATTAAAGCATGAAAAGTGAGTCTAGCATTTTGATCACCTAATGAAGGGGAGAGCATAATCCTATCACTTCAACCAGAGTAAACAAGGGGTTCAATTATCCTTTTACTTAAGCTAGATGCCTAACTTAATAAAGGAAAGCAATAATAAAATTTCAAAACCCTACAAACACCATTAGTATTTTTTTAATATTTGTCTTTGACTGGCATAAATGTTTCCAACAACTATCTTTGACCAGCATACCTTGTACCTGTAGCATGGAAAACAGAGATTAATATCCAAAATGATTCAATTTTTTGTAAAAATAGTCTAGTGCACTAAAACTTTAAGAATATGTGAGCTAAAACTTTTATGTGCTAAAATAATATTTGAAAGCGCTAGAATAATTATTGAATGTGCTATAATAGTGATTGAATGAGCCAAAATAGTGTTTTGATGTGCCGACATTGTATTTAGATGCACTGAGATATCTATCGAATGCAATGTGGAAACTCTCGATCATGCTAAAACATGAACACATCAAATCTGCAATCACTTTCCAAAAAAAATTTAAGTATGGGGATTTGACCCCATGGTGGGTGCCATTTTATGTGTGTGGGAAATATGTGTAAGTGAAATAAATAACAACACACCTTAATGCAACATTATTAGAGAATTCAAAAAACAAATTTAATCTAATTGAAACATAATAAAATCTCTAAAATTGTTCCATTTCTCTCTAACTCCAAAGATTTATTAAATCAAAGTGGCTCTCAGATTGTGTGAACTGTGATTGTTAAAATGACAACCTAGAGAATGATAATTCTGATCTAAATGATATGCTATGATAAAATGATTGATAATGGAAGTTATGATGCTATGATACTGATGTGAAATAATATGATAAAATTTTGTAAACTAGAATTTAATTGATATGATATGTTGTGACATGATTATGATCTAATATGATTGCTAAAAATTATTGTATTTGATAATTGCTAAATGTTGTATGCTAAATGCTCTAGTGGGATCCATTTCCTATAGAAAGAGGTTGCTTTTATAGATTTTCAAAGACAATTCTTGATGTGGTAGCAAGCAATGGTTCATATTTTGATCTGGATAAATCAATGGTAGAAGATGAATAATTTGGTGAGGGAGAAGGGGAAATGCTTTCCCTAAGAAAAACATTGTGGAAAATGATTAGGAAGAAATTGTGGATCCATGAAGCCAGCTATTTCTAACTATAAAAGTTTGTTTCAAAATTGGCTAGAAACATAAAGTGAAATTGAATGCAAATTTTTTGAGAGAAAAGTTGTAGACATGTGCTTAATTGGAAAAAGCACAATTGAATACAACTTGAAGTTTTCAATTTTATTGAGAGAAAATTTGTAGACATGTGCTCAATTGAATATTTGATTTATTCAATTTTGGAGGGAATATATATTATTAAATAAAACATTTTGAAATTTGTTTATTTAATAAAAGGGAGATGATATTTAAACAAACTATGTGATTTTAGTTTATTTAATTAAGATAGAAGAATTGGATATTTTAAATAAAATAAACTATTGAATTTTTTTATTTAATTAAGATAGAAGAAAATAGGATATGAACTACATAAATAAATATTTCTATTTATTTGTAAGTAGATGAATTAAAGATTAATTAATCAAATGATTGTATATAATTAATCAGATTTATCTAGACCATTCTTAGGTGTATACAGAAACGCGCATGAATACGCATCCACTTCACATCATCAGAAAACAAACCCATTTAGAAACCCTTCACATGGTTTGACATAATATCTGCAATCAAACATAACTCTTGTAGCACCATCACCAATGGATCTTCTAGCTCAATAACTACAAACCCTGCAACAACAAATTTCAAATACGCAAGTAACTAGAAACAAGAAAATATATTTGATAGAGGGCTTTAGTCATTACCCATTAGAAAGGATCATTTACATGCCTCCCTTTCCAACAAGCTTCATCATTCTAAAATATGACATGTATAAAGGAAAGGGAGATCATGTCGAACATGTGAGAGAGTTTCATATGGCCTCCTTGGATGTAGCTTCTGATCACACCTACCTAATGAGACTTTTTCCATGGAGTCTAGGAGGTCAATCCTTTGAATGGTTTGCACATCTACCTCTAGGCATCAAAACATGGAGCAAAATAATGGACAATTTTATAACACATTTGTCATATAACATTTCAAATGACATAACATTATCAATCTATGTAATGAAAAGCAAAAGGATGTTGAAACATTCACAACATTCTTACAAAGGTGGAGAAGCATTTATAGTAAGTGGACCTATGTCATATACCAATGAAGCAACTGGTACAGATATTCATGGAGAATCTTAATAAGGAGGTGATGTTTCACCTACAAATCCACTTCTTGAATACATGCAAGGAAGTCATTGAAAAAGGTCTCTCCATTGAAAATTCCCTTACTGGAAAAGGGCTAGCCAATTTTTTTAGGAGAACAATAATTATCAAAATCATTCAAATGACAAGAAAAAATTATAGTCACAATAAAAACATGACAAATGATAGCATAGTAGATGCTAAGGTCGTTAACAAAGCTCAATCTGTGGTCAATTTGAAAGGATCATCAACAAAAAACAACATTAATCCACCATAAAAACATGAATAAACAACAAACGTGGTGCAAAACGCTAAACAACATGGTCCTCCAAGGGCTAACCATCTATGACAAACATACATGCCTTTAGGGGAACCTATTGAGTCAATTTGAAAGAAACTACTACAACAAAATGCAATATAACTCCCGAAGATCAGACACTATGAACCAAGATCCTTCAAACCGTCCTGGTGGAATGATGATGACTTATGTGAGTTCCATAGAAACAAAGGGCATAAAACCTCTAACTGGTTTAAACTCAAGAATGCCATCAAGGATTACATTGAACTGGGAGTGACAGAAATTGAAACCCATTGAGATCCTCTAACAAAGAGCATACCATATTTAAAGATCCCTTATAGAATTATGGATTAGGGAAAACCTCCATGTCAAGAAAAGACAATAAAGAACAAGCTAATTATATTAATGTTGTTGTGCTTAGGAGTACATAGTCAATAGCATCCTACCATCTAGTAAAAAAGCCTCATCTATACTTGTCAAGAGTGACAATTTTGAGTGTAGCATTAAATTTACCAAGAAGGATATTCCTATACAAAACTCTTACCATATTAATGCCTTACATATTGAAGCCTTTGTCCAAAAGTACAAAATGAGACGAATCTTGATGGATGGTGGAACAAGACTAAATATTTATTATAGTCTAATTCTTATAAAACAATTGGGATATTGTGATGATGTTTTTGATCGTAACACGAAGATTGAAGTAAAAGCATATGATGATGTTAAGTGAGAATCTATAGGCACTATCATATTACCTATCCAAGTCAAACCTATCACAATTGATACTATTTGTCAAATCCTAGATCTAGAAACCCCTTATAGCATTCTCTTGGGACACCCTTGGACCCATTCCATGCAAGCTATGTCATCAACCTTACATCAATGCATCAAGTTCCTGTACAACAAAACTAAAGTGACTATACTAGTAGACCCAAATCCCTTCTAGCACTATAGACCCTCACATTGCAATCTTGGCTTCTCAAAGCATTACCTTAATAATATTGTCATACCATCTTCCTCCACAATAGCTAAGCCTTCAGTACTACCCACATCTCCCACTCCCTCGAAAATCAGAGTTAATGTCAAAAACCTTGGATTCAGAGAATATGAGTTACAAGCCTACCTTCCAGAGAAAAATTCACTACCCACTACATCTTAATCATTTGATGTTTATGATAATCCCATGTTTAATTAGGACATTTATGATAACCCACTTTTTTGGAATGATCCTATGGAGGATACCCCAGAGCATCCATTTTCATTCCAAGATCATATTCTTTCTAGTCTACTACATGGGCTATCATCTTTTTCTCTCGAGCATCCTGAGCTAGAGTATGCATTTATACAATTTACTTCTAGACTAAACTTTTGGGCCAACTCGCTGATAGTGAGAAGGTTTCCTTTGATATTACTTGTGTTGAAAAGGATAGTTTCAAATAATACTTTTATGACATCAATCAACCTATATATGAATCACAGATCTTTGCCATGCCATCAAATTTATGCAGTTTCATCCATCTCCTAGACTTGGATCAACAAGCATCAACAAAAAAGCATAAAGCTCAAAGCCAAAATTCAAGAAAGAAAATGCCTTTATCAAAAATATATGCAAGTTTAAAGAAAAAAAATAAAGATCAAGAAAAGTCTCTTGAGAAAAAGAAAAATCAAAAGTGCTTGGGCATGAAAAGATTAAAAGCAAAAAGAAAAAATAATCAGAAATTGATCTTCAATTGTGCTTTTATACCCATAATAACTAGGGGAATATATAAAAGAAGGCCATCACAATATGAGCTTGTTGATCCAAAGTTTATATCCACATCA
This sequence comes from Sequoiadendron giganteum, assembly GCA_007115665.2. Classification (NCBI taxonomy): domain Eukaryota; kingdom Viridiplantae; phylum Streptophyta; class Pinopsida; order Cupressales; family Cupressaceae; genus Sequoiadendron; species Sequoiadendron giganteum. The sequence goes on from CM021103.1 coordinate 562,032,699, forward strand.
TTATTCCACAATTTGTACAATTTATTAGATCCACCTACATTCATAAATCCACCATCTCACAATAATTATCTTGGCAATGTCACACAACATACCTTTGATGATGACCCCTTGATGCTCTCTAATTTATTGGTTGTCCAATCTCCTCTTTGGGTAATTATGATGGTCCATGTAGTGTACATTCTATTGATCATACTTTAGCTCCTCTTACCTAGACCATATCACATTCCTCATCTTTTGTTTCATAAAATCCTTATCCATCTATCGGTCATCAGCTTACATCTCCTAAAGAGTGTCCACCATGAGATCAACATCATCATATTCAAAAAAATTGTCACTTGAATGAAAACCTAGCAAATAGGCATCTTGTGCGATATCAAAAATTCAAAAAAAAACTAAAAACTAAAAAATAGAAAAACTAAAAAAAGAAAATAAAAAGAGAAATAATCTATCCTATAGTGAAAACCATTTTTATGGAACTTTAGATAAGTACCATGGTGAAAACCTAGCAAACATGCACCATGTGTAGTCGATCTTCACTTTACCATCTATCACTATTCTATAAGATTCCATTTATAATAAACCGAGCACATGCTCCTTCATAATAATCTTTCTCACCCCTCTTGTGGCTTGAGAATGATTGACATTTAATGTCAACCGCTTACTATATTCATCCATTTCATAATAACCAGTCATGTACCTAACTGGGGGCAAATTCTAGACCTAGATTTTCAAAAGGATCTTAGACAAGGTATTAGAGAAAATTATCACAATAAAATCCAAAAATATCAAAACATTCTATAATATCTCAATACATCCAAATATTCCTTGAAAAATTCAAAACAAAAACATCATTGGCTATCAAGCATGTGCTAATATTAGTCCAAATAATCGAACTACACAACCTTTATGCATGTACATAGGCAAGTCCATCATTGATGAGCCCTCAAGCCTAGGTTTGTCCCTTAGGTCCTTTCATAATAAACTTTTCATCCATTCAAAATCCAAATTTTATAATAAAACTATCCCTTGTCAAGAACTAACATGTTGGACACAAATGGAAAATCTCACAGAAAATGAGCTTAACGAAACTACCAAACTAGCCTTCAACCTAGTTGATCAATTATCTATGTATCTATCAATGTTACCTATCTTATCAAAAATCATTTGTCTCCTAGGTTGTCGCATTATTAGAAATAGATTAGGAATCTTATACAAGATGTTTCACTCCTTAAATCAGACATATCTTTTGAATCATATCAAACACATATCAGTGGACAAGAAGATCTAAATCGTTGTGGACTCATTGAGTCTAGTTAAGTCTTATATTTTTATCTAATTTATCTTATGTCATGTTCCTATGCTACTCAATGATATCCACATGTGATTAGAGCAACGATGATGGATCATAATGTTTCTTTTTGTTGATTTCTATCTTTGGTTTGTCTTGATACTATGACTAGGGCAACTAAGTTTCTTATGTGTGATTGGGGTTACATTTGGCACAATCAAAACATCCTATGCAAGTCAAAGGTCAAATAACACTTTCTTGCATCGAGATTAACATGCTCTATGGCTACTTCCTCATATATTCCAACAAGGTTCTATTGTTACTAGTATTAATTTAGGCAATCCTTGTCTGATGTGTCTAAATCTTTGACATACAAATACTAACTTCGCCAAGGTTTGTCTCAACTTGGTATACACATAGATCCACTTTTCCATATATCCCTATCTTTAGGCAAACGAAAATAAAATCCACCATCACAATTTATGCTTTGGTGTGCATACATTTGCTTATCACACAATAAAATGCTCTATGATGAAAAAATGTGCACTAATTAAAGCTCAAATCTATCAATCCTACATCAATGTTGATTCATTTCATGGATCTCATTTCTCATGATTTGGATGAACAGTACATCTAACCATTATTCACTTATAATTAACTTTTTCCTCTCGCTAACGTTTCTTTTGTTAGTCCTCGCATATAAACAAATCAAATTAGCTTGTCAAAAAATTTGCCAATTTTTTTTTAAATTTAAAAATAATTGCAAATTTTACCAAGGGGGCACCATGCTATCTCGCCATCATTGAGGCATATCAGGGCATGTCCTGAACATGAATTTTTGAAATTTATTTTACACAATGTTGTAAAAATGCATTGTATTAGTGGGCGGCTAGGCGAGCACCCCTCCAAGCTAGCAAAGGGGACATGACAGTTTAGGCCATGGTATCTGGTGTGTTGAGTTAGGAGGAGGATGTAGGAGAGATATCATGACAAGGAGTTGATCGAAGTCGTCACGTCCTTGAAGTATGTGAGTTGATGGGGGAGGTGTGGATGCCCTTCCCAAGGCCCAGATAGTATGCATTTTTCTTGGAGGATTTAGTCCTTTGGTAAGCTTTTGGCTCGTTTGGAGGTGATTCATTTGTGGTGGGTGGTGGCTACATAGTACTTGACATTAATTCCATTGTGGGTTGGCTTTAAGGATGATCAAGGCTTATTTCATTCTCATTTTAGTTTCCTTTTGGTTGTGCATAATGTTTCTTCTTTCTGTCTGGGAGTGATCTGTGCTTGGGCATTGATGGCAAAGCACTCAAGGTTCATAATAGAGGTTTTGGTGGATGGGTTGGAAAAATTTGGGGCGGATACCCCCGATTTCCTTAAATTCATCGATGTGACAAACCTCTTTCAGGGAAATTACAAATCAGCGACTGAAGAGGATTTTACTCAATAATGATCCTCTAGTAGTTACATGGCGACCAAAATGATTATGGGGCCTGGGCATTTGGAGAATAAGGAATATGGTAGGGATAATTTGCATGTATCCTCTCATTTTTTGGCTTCCCTCTTGGATAACTGGGTTGCTAAGGCTGAGGCAAAATTTTCACTTGAGAAGATGTTTAGGGAAGATTTGGTGGAAGGGGTTGATGACATTCTACATGTTGTGGTTGATGGAAGAGGTATTTTGTGTCCCTATGATTTGGAGCTCCTTTGACGTTCGGATGAAGCAATGAAGTTGTATATGTTTCTTCTCGAATTGAGTGGATCAACCCTCATGAAGCATAGGATGATAGTAGCAGTGGAGGTGGAGTTCCTAAAGAAGTTTCGAGTTGATGGCGGTCGGGGGTGTGGAATGGGTCAAAGACTTTGAGGCCTTTACAAGGGGCAATAGTTTCATGTAAGTTTGGTTCTGGTAGTGCCTGAGTATTGTTGGTTGGTTTTGTTTTAGAAGCTTTTGGGTGGTGCTTTGTTAGGGGACTTGGCCCTTTGATGGCCATTTTGGTTTACTTTGGTGTTGGTTGAGTGCTTGGTTGGTCTGGTTGGATAGGTTTTCCCCTCGGTGGTCACTTTTTCACTGGTTTTTTGGCATGGTGGCTTGGGTTGTTAATGGTGGATACATTTACTTGAATCGCAGATGGTTGTAGATTGTACTTTTTAAATATATTAATAAAATACTATACTTGCGCATCAAAAAAAAATTGCATTGTATCAAAGAGGGGAAAAATGTAGATACCTTAAATTGTCATAGCCTATGAAGTAACATTTTAACACTAATTATCGTCTTCTCCTAATAATTAAATAATGTTCAATATTTAATTATTGTCTAATGGCATATTTCCGCTATTAATTAAATAACTTTATGTTATTTTTAATTAATTCACTTAATCATTAATCTTCCCAATTAATTAAATCAATTGTATTTATTTAAATACGTCTATAATTATTTTATTCTTCTTAAATTAATTAAATAATTATTATTAGTTATTTAATTAACATTCACCCACTTTCTAAACTAAATAATTACTTTAATTATTTAATTATTCCCTTTCTGAGTTAAATAATTAATTTAATTATTTAATTCTCTACATGCACACTTCCTAAATTAAATAATTATTTTAATTATTTAATTATCCTATTTTTTTTTCAACATTATCTATTCATCAATAATAATAAAATATTTAATTTATTTTATATGCACATTCCTCAAATAATTGATTCATTTAATTAATTGATATCTGATGCATTCCAACCTTGTTTGTAATGAACACTCTCTTCCACTCTCTTCCAGTTCTGGATAATCAATGTTGGCCCACTGATCAATCAAATCCATTCACTCCCACTCAATGAGAGTTAATGAAGCAATCAAATCCCTTAACTCTTCAATCAATTCCTCATGCAAATAGTTAACTGAAATCTTGCAGCGAGTTGTAGTTAGTTAACTCGTTCATCAATTCCTCTCAAGGATTGTTGACCCTTGATCTTTATCATCCACCTCTTAATCCTAGTCGTTCATTCAAATCAATCTTTTCTATAAAATCAGCCCTCATTCCTCTTTGAAGGCTAACCACGAACCTTTGGCATTTTTCATCTATTCATCTTATTCATTTGAGCTTAAAGAAAGTGCACACATAACTGAGAGCAAAGCAAGACAAAGAAGAACAATGGAGGTAAAACAAGTTTGACACAAGGAAGGTAATTGCATTGTTTTGTTATTTGATGTCATTGTGTTAATTACACTTCATTGATTAGATTGGATTGGATTGAGTTTGGTATTGAATTACAATTTAGTGGTTGTTGTATTAAATTCATTACTATTATGATCAACATATATATATATATAAAATTGTTTTTTATATTTTATTTTTATTTTTTACTAAAAGTAGGTTATCAACACCAAAACATAAGGTTTGTTATCTTGCCAACAAAAATACTAAAACTTATTTTAAAAATTAAAAAAAATACTGTGTGCTAAATAATTAAGACAAAAGGTGGCATCCCATGGAAATAGATGTTTTTCAATACACAACCATTTTAATATTTATTTTTAAAAAAATTATTAATGAAAATTGATGAAAAATAAATCCATGCATTAAATTTTTAGCTTATAAATACACACAAAAAAATTGAAGGAAAAAAATAAAATTTACTCTATAAAGAGTGACATCCCGTTTAACTTGATTTTTCAAAATAACTAAATTATAGTTTCATAAAAACTATTCAAATAATTTTTAAATATTTTTAAAAACATAAACATAAAATACACTAAAAACTAAACATTTGATTACTTTAGATCATTTCAAAATTCCAAACATACATGTCACTTTCTGATGATTCAAATTAAAAATTTGGATCAGTGTTGACTAACTCTTTTATAAAAGTGTGACACAACTTTGTTTCTAGATCACTTGCATGCTTGCATGTTATCTTCTAATCTTTACCATAATTGTAAAGTTAATTCAATCAAGTGGGTCAATCTAGGATAACTTGGCTCTTTTGAAAGAATCTTATCATCATATATTTATTATCACTAGTCCTTAGTAGTCAACAAGGAGTGGAGAATCTAACAAATCAAATATGTAGAAGTCTATACTATGCTACTCCAACCACATATCAAAGGTAGATCTATGTACCATGTAATTGATCCACATAGGAGCACAAGTCCACAAAAAACTCTAGGCAACACATAACATGAATATTTATTCCCTATATCTACCCATCGAGTTATGCATTGTATTTAATTTACACACTTTAGCATACCCAACTATTACACCAATTAATCTAAATTGATATATGTGTATTTGTATATATTTATTTAATTATACTAGATTATTGTTTAGGGAAAGATTGTTTTCCTAGTAAAACTTAGGAGACAACTTATCATGGTACAATAGTGAACACCAATTTTTGCACATTACATTTTATCTTTTTACAACAGTGATACTAGTATTATCATGTAAGTTACCTTTATTGTGATTTTTATTAAATATTGCTATTAATAATGTTTCATTAATTGTTTTTTATTATAACTTTTATTGATATAATTGTAGGAAAAAGAAGTCCAATAAACTTGTACAATAGAATTAGTAGATAAAGAATTTAAAACAATAATAAAAAGAAAAAGAAAGAAACACACAATGCACAATATTTCTCTTGAAAAATTTCTTAGAAGAACAAAATCCAAAGATTAACCTTATTTATTATTGTATAAAACTAAACTATTCACAATACAATAATAAAATTCTTACACATAGATATTAATAAACATATTAGAAACAATTTTACAATTTACACATTAAAATTTAAAACCTTATAAAATACTTTAAAACTTTCCAATAAAATTTACTACTCAATTTTCTAATCAGTAATGATTAGAATAACTATTATACTGATTAGAATAACTATTAATAATTAAAAGTATAAGTAATTTAATTCATTTTATTTGAGTCAAATGACAAAGTTAATATATTGTCAAAATTTAATGGACCATGAAAGGCATTAAACCACTTCCACTCATTTCTGTAAAGTACAGATGGAGTAGACAACAATTTTAATATGGATATATTCTAGATGTTTCTTACCATGTGATCAAAGTATTATTCCAAGTGTGTATAAAAGGCTGCTGGAGCCATATTTGAATGGACAAGCCTTTCAGAATACTAGTTTCAACAATGGAGAAATTGAAACCATATGTTGGGCAGATTGTAATTCAAATGGCTTATGCAGGCATGAACATTGTTGCCAGACTTGCTCTGCAAGATGGACTGAGTCATTTTGTTTTTGTGACATACAGGCAGGGTATTGCAACAATAGCCATTGCTCCTTTTGCTTATTTTATAGAAAGGTTTGTATCAATTCTCTGCCTTGTAATTTCACAGCTTTTGATTACTGATGAACAAATGTTTTTATCCATTACTATTGGATTAATGTTAGTTTGACAAGATTTTTTAATTGGGTATATGTTCTTATAAATTGTATTTGTAAGAATGTGTTTGGAAGAAATTGTGTGTGGTTTTTATCTATATGTCCGATGGTACTCAGCAATCCATCATCAAGAAGAAGAGTAAAGAGGATTGTAGACAATCTTAAAAAGAGCAGCAAGTAGGGAGTGAACCAAAAACGAAGGATTGGAATGAGGAGGATGGATGAAGAGAGAAGGAAGTAATTAGATAGAAAAAAAATTGGTAGAAAAAAAAATCTAGTGAATATAAGATTAAAAGAAAATTCTATGGATTAAGTTATAACTAATATAAGCAAAGAATAAGCAATGAAGAATTCTATAGTTTATTATCAATATATAAGAATTAATGGACAAAAAATATTATTATATGAAAATATAAATAGGTGTGGATGTATATTGATATTTAAATATATAAAAGACTAAAAATAAAGGAAAATAAGAATATATAGACCTATACAAAAACATATTTATTCAAGTGGATGGAGAGATGAGTCTAAGAGGAAATATAAAGTTAAATATATAAATGCAACTAGAAGGAAAAAGTAAATATGATGTAGCAACATACACATTATAAGGGGTTCTCTATAATATGTATTGTATATATAAATATATAAATTAATTTTGAAAGGATTAATGAGTATGCAAGTGTATAAGAGGATAAGTATATGATTATATATAATAACTATAATTGTTGTTAAGATTTCTAGTAAAGTAGAGGGGCCTATAGTGGGCCACCCTAACTTCGCACTTTTCAAAGTCTTATGTGAAAATTTCAAATCACTCCCAATTTTGTATAGCATCTTATTTGGCAAGTCCCTTGCTTATAAAAATTGGTTTCAAGGTCACATCATCAAATATGTTGCCATATCTACAAGCTTTCTGTCAAGGTATCCAAAAAGGTCCAAAAAAATGGTGAGACCGATAGTGGGTCACTAGGTCATGTATTATTGGTGTGTTGATGTGGCATCACATGATTTGTTAGTTTATGTACTTTATGGATAAAAGTGTTTTGCAATTGGATATTAAGTGTAAGTTTATTGGATATTAATCCTACCCACTCAGGCCTACTTCTATACCCACCATTGGACCCCTACCCACTATGGGCTCCTTTCCCTTAGATCTATATATAAAACTATGAAATTCAAATGAAAGTAAATTGAAGTGAAAGTGTATGAATAAGAATATAAATGTATAAAGGAGTTAAATAACACACATCTATAAAATTTGTGTGTTTGTGGAGAAGAACAAGGTGCTTCCTACTCACATTACCTTATCTTCCAGATATGGTAATTGGTTGCAGAAAATTGAATTTGAAAACCTTCCTATTGTTTGCAATTCTTATGGGAAAGTAGGTCATGTTACTAGTACTTGTTTGGTCATTAAAAAACACCATTTTGTTTGGAGAAAAAATGAACAAATGTCTTCTATTATTGAGCAGTCTTCTTCTTCTTAGATATACATGTAAGAATAATTAGAATTAGAGAGAAAGTAAATCAATAGATATATAGAGATTAATATATAGATATTATTGTGTTTTATATATTCATGGGCTTTCTATCTAATTCTTACTCTTTCATATATATTTAATAAATTCTTCTATATATAGATAAGCATTTATTAGATATATATGAAAAAGTAAGAATTAGATAGAAACTCAATCAATAAATATATAAAGATTAATCTACAAAACACAATAATAAATATAAGCATAGACAAAAAAAACTATAAAACTAAGAAATTAAATGTATATATGTAAAAAGACTAGGCCTATGAGAATGAATGAATAAGAAAAGCTAATAGGACAAGGAGACTAGAGCCCAAGAAGTTTGGTAAACCAAGGAAGAAAGGAAAAGGACACCAACTTCAAGGAAAGAAGACTGCAAGTCAAACCAAACAAGGTCATAGGGTTAGGGACCAGGAAGGATGAGGGAAGGCATGGAGAAAGGTTAGAAGGGAAGCCAAGCTAGGTTAAGATGTTAGCCTTCATCTCGATTAAGATTGGAAGGGTAAAACTTAATTGGAAGAGTGGCACTTAATGAGAATAGTTTTTTGGAGTTTTCTCTTGAAAAATTTATCTTGGATCAAAGTTTGGGTGTTCTCAAGGAAAATTTTATACTTGGAATGATAGGAGTACTCAGCTACAACAAAATGAGCAACATGGTTGTGCCCGATGCCAACACTATGCTCTTTAATCTTGATACTAATAGATCTGCCCATTTCTCCAATTTATGGAATCCCACAAGAACAAAAGACCTTGTAGACCCCTAAATTAAGTGTGGTCTATGTGGGATCTTGGTAGAAGGGATGAATTTTCTCGAGGTGGAGAGGGGTTTGAAGGTGCAAAGGAGGCCATTTTTACAAAGGATTTTGGAAATTTTGTTGGACAAGCCTGCAATATAAGGAAGGATCACAATGGCAGGAGTAGCATAATAATAGGTTGTTTGGGAAAGGAAAGATTTTTGGCAAGGTTAAACTCTCTAAAGATGTGCTTGCTACAATACCCATTCAATTTGAAGATATGGTAAAGGTGAGAGAGCTCATGATCGATGTGCTCAAGGTTTTTGGATTTGATTATATAAATTTTTGATCATCAGTGTTTCAGATCATATTCCATATTCCATCATTAGAATGAAATGAAATTTCGCTTTTCTCTATTTATCTCATCCAAATGATGGATCATAGATTATAATCTAAAATGTTGATAAAAAAAGATTACATAATCAAATTCAGAAATCTGACCAAACTGATATTATGAATTGTGGTTTCATGATTTTAATTGATTAATGTTTCTTACAGAAAACAGGGGCCACCAATGGCATGGTCCATCTTACTCCAAATCTTCGTGCTTGCATGTGGGTAAGTAAATATTCTTCTAAGACATTGTTTTTTAAATTAATTAGGGCACTGGATCAACTTTTTCTTTTTCTTGGCAGGATTACTATCAGTCAGAACTGCTACTTTCAAGGAGTCTATTACACTTCTTCCACTTTTGGTTCAGCAGCTCTAAACCTGATACCAATAATCATACTTGTGATAGCCACTTTTGTAAGGTGCAGTTTTTATATTATCTCTATAACATGGAGTGCAAAGGTAGATACAGTATCATCATTGACATGGCATTATTCTACATGGGTTTTCGTAGATTGGAGAAATTTGATATTAGAAGTTTGAGAGGAAAAGCAAAGATTGCTGGTACAATTGTGTGTGGGAGTGGTTCTATGATTATGACCTTCTACAAGGGTCCTTCTTTTAAAATGTCTTCCCATTCTGCTCATGAGACAGCCAATCCAAAGTCTGTTAATCATAACATGGTACTAGGCTCCATCTTGGTTTACGTGGGGCTCACAGTTTGGTCTGCATGGATTGCCTTTCAGGTAAATTTATCAATCCCTAAGCCACCCTTATGTCATTCATTAAAATTAGATATTGATAGTAATCTATTGAATTGGATGCAGGGCTCTATTATAAAAAGATATCCGGCTCAGTTATCCTTGACAGCACTCACATGTCTCTTTGCAGCACTGCAGTCTGGTCTAGTTTGTATGATATGTGAGCACCACAAGTTGAAGGTGTGGGCCATACGGTCCAATATTCAGCTTCTCAGTGTTGTGTACTCGGTAATCTCATTTGAGATGTCACAAATCTTTTTAACAGAACATTATATCTGTAATGCTCACTGTAAATGAGAGATCATATAAACCATGAGAGGATTCATCTTGTTACTTAGCTTGATTCTTAGTGCATTTGTAGGAAGTTGCTTGAAAGATGATTATTTAAGGGTTTGACAGTTAGGTATCCTTCATGCCATGTTTTTAGACTAACATGTCCTTATCTACCACTAATCTGGCTTTGCACACAGTTAGGTCATTATCAACTAGATTCCACTAAAATTTATGTGCTGAAGTTCAATGTGTGCAGGGCGTCATATGCTCAGCATTTGGGTTCTACTTACAAGCTTGGTGTATCCAGAAAAAGGGTCCTGTCTTTGCAGGAGTTTTCAGTCCACTGTGCACAATATCAACAGCTCTAGTGGAATTTCTCCTCCTCCATGTCTCATTTTATTTGGGAAGGTTGGTGTTCATTCAAATCTCTTTATCAGATTCAACGCTATGAAAAGTATCTGATCTAGTTTTGTACCAAAATTTTGTAATGATGTGAGGAGTGATAGTCAATTTCTCTCTTCAAGAACAATGAAAATTCACTGTTTTGTTTCTGCTATTCATAAGTTGGGTTGAGAAATTCTAGACTCTAATTTGTTTGAAGATTTTTTTATTTAATATTCTTGAATCTTTTAAGTTTATTGGCATGATTTGAAAGATTGTTTCTGAAGTCTATTCTATATGTTTTTATAAATATTTTGAATTACACTCAATGATCCATCATCAGAAAAAAGAAAATAACTGACTATTTATTGAACATTTTTTACTGGATTACACAAACTGTTGCAAGCATTTTTTATGATCTTTTACTCATATTTATTGATGATTCATCCTGTTCATTATGCAGTTTGTTAGGAGCATTTTTTATCATTTTGGGACTTTATTCTGCACTATGGGGAAAAGCAAAGGATCGCCAGAAGACCGATGAGATGCCAACAGGAGATGAAGATGCACATGCAGAGCAACCCAATGAGAAATGTCCTCAGCTGTTGAGAAAGGAAGAGAGCATTGTTTAATATTATCACACAGAGCTAGGCCCTACTCAATCATATAAGAACATTGTTCTTTCCCAAATAAGAATATAGGCTATACTAAATCAGATAAGAAATAAGATAAATTTTCTTCCTCAAAAGTTGTAATTTTTATTCTATTGTAGTTTCGCTGTTGGTTTGTTGACAGTTAGTGTTTTGTTGATCTTTTTTCTTTTGTAAAATTTTCTTCCTCAAAAGTTGTAATTTTATTCTGTTGCAGTTTTGCTGTTGCTTTGTTGACAGTTAATGTTTTGTTGATCTTTTGTCTTTTGTAATGGATTTCAGTCTTTTTCAATAAAAAACTGAATGATATTTTACATTCTACATTTCATAATATAATAGTAATAGAACTTTTTTTCATCTTGAATATCAAACTTATTATATATTAATGGAAACTGACATCTATTCATCAAAAAATATTATAATGAGATTGAAATTAACTGATATCTATTCATCAAAAAATATTATAATAAGATTGATTTTTTTTTATCTAATATCTATATGATTTTTTTAAACGTAATGAATGCTATGCTCCATTAGCACTATTTTGAGAGATGTCTACTATTGTTTGAGGAAACTTTTTTTGTATTATAATTCAATAGAGGGAAAATTTGTTAGAATCTATATAAAGTTGTGATGTTTGAAGAAAAATGTTTATTTATGAAATCTGAGGAGTAGAATGAAGTGAAGCTTTCCCTTCCTGACTTTTAAGAAACGTCTTTATGGATCATGCAATGAAGTGTTAATACCATAAGGAAAATGTAACTTGATGATGACACAGATGTTTTTAGTTTTTAATATCAAATATGTTTATATAATCTTTCAAAAGGGTCATTTGGTCATAATTATGTTTTTTGAAATTTATGAATAAATTATCATCAAAATTGTTCTTGTTGGTATTGACGTTTTTAATTATATGTATTTAATATTTGTTTATGGTTGAAATTATCATTTTTAAATATTTGGTTTAAATATTGCTCATCTCAAATACTCTTTTTTGTTTGTCTACACTATCACTTAGGCTAGAATGTGTTCCAAAGGTTTGTGTCACATAAGAAAGTGTGAATTAGAAGAAATCACATTCTACACTACTTATAACATAAATCTATCCTAACCCACATTTTGATTATACTAATAAGTACTAGTTATATAAGTAGATGTCTTGAAGAAAGGAAAGTTGATTGGATGATATGTAAGTTTCTAGGATTAATATGGATCTATTTAATATTTATTCTCATATAGGAAAAGGTTCCATAGTTAGAAAACATAAGAACCCATATTATTAAATTGTGTTCATATAAATAGATACACATGAAGAAATGAGAGTTGTTTTGATGATAATTAAGTTTTCATAAGTGAAGAATAATAAAGTTTTCTTTGAGGGTGATTTAGTCTAATTTAATAGAATGCTTATATATAAGCATAATTTAATCTATATCTAGTGGGTGTTGATTTGTAAGCTAGTGTAATTTGAAATTAAATGCCAAGCTATGTAAAATAAGCATGAAGGATTATGTTACTTAGCTCCATGACCAAATAATGAATGGCATTTGATGAAGATTGTGAACCTTGAGCGCATCTAGCTAGAAAGTGTGATCTCTCTATCAATGAAGTTTTTTAGATATCCTATTCTAAATTTATGCGTTATTCAAGATTAGGTCCACAAGTATGGGTTAGGTTTATGACCATGGATTTGTCCATTACATATAGATTCGGGAGCCTTCAAAATAGAGGAAAGTATGTAATGAGTAACTTTTGTCTCACAAATAAAAAATGGATACACAATAGGAGCTTGCTAACTATCTAGGATATTATAAGAAAACAAGAAATGAGTAAATTTAGGAAAATTTTGATTGTTTGGAAAATGGTAATGGTGGGTAAGTGCATAAAAATGGGGGACATAACACGAGTGCACAAAGAGGCAAGAGGTTGATATCATTTGAACTCAACCTCTCAACAGAAAAAAAAAAACTACAGACTGCAACCTTTTTAGAGTGTGCTCACATTGTGGAGTAGTCATATCACCATTGTTTCTCTACCAAATTGATACCAAAATATTGCCACGACGTCCTTGAGGTCAAGGAGGTAAGATTTTTTTAGTTTTTTAGTGTAAAAAATGATTAAATCTAGATATATAGAAATGGTTTTGAGTGGATTTTGTTTAATTTCCAAGAATTGAGAATGGCCCACTAGTTGATGAAAACCCACAACAAACCCCTTCGATAGTACCTCGACATCCTCTCAAGACATAAGAAAACATATTAGGGAAAATATAAAACAAGGAAGAACTTGAGTCAATAATTCAAAGGTTGAGAGATCCATTAGGAACAAACTCTCATAGGTCTACCCTCGTCACTTCACTAAAATTGATTGTCTCTAACAAAGAATCTATGAGTGGAAAAATCAACTATTGGTCAAACAAGAGGGCAGAACAAATACAATGATATTCCAACAAGTTATCCTATGAGAAAATAAAATAAAAATATATATTGAAATCCAACTTGTGTGCATTGTTCACTCACCCACAAACTAATGCACCCCTACATGACATTTGAAAAATGTTCCCTATCCATTGGTGCCACCACCAAGAGATAGGAATATTTTTTGGGATAGGTGGTGGATGGTTTTCGACCACCCTCCATGCAATAACAATGAGGTCCCACAATAATTTTTGAGGAAATTCTATTGCAATTTTATCCTCTACTAGATCTTGATTTACTTCAACATGCAAGAGTTCCAAGGTAGAGGTGGAGGCTTTGCATAGGACATAGTGGGGGCACAACATCCCTAAATCCAAGCACTAGAACACCTTGCTAGACCATATGCTGAGCATATCATAATCCCTTCTATTATGAAAGAGGGTGTTGAGGTCAAGACCCTATAGTTCGTCATCTCACTCACTCAAACTCTTTTACAACACATTAGGTTTTTAGCACATGGTGATGTGGGTGAGTCTTCCAAGTCTCAATGTTCATCTCACTTATGTTGAAACTAGAGGCCTCTTTGTGTTCATGGGTATGAGGACGATCTGGATGCATGTGGCTAGCAAAAGGACACATCTATGTTGGATTAGATTGTCATAATAGATGATTTTTAGGATTGAACATTTGGCATTAATAGACAAGTAAATTTGAACAAGGTCAAATTCAATTTGTTATATTTCATTTTGAAATTTAAGATTAACTAAACTATTATATTTATTGTAATCTAATTTTCAAGTTCAAATTTTTCACACTGCATTTGGTGGCCCTCTACCTCCTGCTTACATGATGATGTTGAGTCCACAATTATGTAACTAGTAAAGAAATAATAAGAATATTGCATGTGAATAGTTTAACCTTATATGAAAGGTAATCTTAAAGCTCATATTGGATGTTGAACAGGTAATTTCAATATCAACACTTGTCAATCAGAGTGGCCATACATCTTACATTGAGATAAACTTGACTATTTTTAATCATTAAATGTCTTTATAATAATGTTAGGTAGGTTTTGGAAATTTAATAACATTGTTTCATTTTTCAAATGATGATATCAGTTGATACTCCTCCTAGTATTCATATCATAATGGAGCATGGTGTTGTCCTAGAAGTGTCATCTTTGATGCCTTTGACAGAGGCATGAATTAGATTAGTAAATTTCATATTATACTTGTTTTATATATATATTATTGAAAATTTGAATGATATTCATTTGTAGTTTAATTTGTATCTTGATGCTTGCCACAAGGTTTCACAACTCCAAATCATGGGCATGTTCTTGTTACAGATGAAGAGAGGTAAAAATTAGTTCAAATCAATTATGAGTATGAAAAAATTGATTATTCTGTTATATGTCATTATATAACTCATCTTTTATAAATTAATGTGCATGTACTTTTTATTGTATTAGGGGGAGGCTCCATAATAGTTTTGTGAGGAGGTCAAGTCAGGAAGTTTAAAATAAATCATCATTATATGCCTCTCCATCCACTCAATAGTCAAAGGTGGCTTATGATCTCTTCCCTTCCCCTAGAGTAAAGTGATTACATTAGGGTCATTTTTTCTATGCGTAAATTCCATTTTAGAGTAATCATTCTTAGCTAATAATTGATTAATAAAAGTAATTAATTATTAGTCTAATTTATTCTCATGCACTTAAGCTAAACTTAGGAGTTCTTTATTAAGTTAACTAAGTGTTTTTTTGTTAACTGAAGTGAGCAATTATTAGGGTTTCTCCTATATAGCACTCAACCCTCATTGTATTATCTCTTTGAGATTTTACTCTTCTATTCTCTAGAACTCTCAACCTTTGAGGAAATTTGTTTTGCTTGAAGTTTCTTGAGGTTTCTCTATAGCTTTTTCTTGTTGAGGAATATTGCATATATTGTTTGTAGATATTTTGTGTGGAAGGTGTCTTTGTTCGTTGTTTGATCCTATGGCTTGTGGTTTTGTGGTTTTTCACAATTCTAATGTGGCATCAGAGTGGATTCATTGATCCCCTTCTAGATTTATGAGGTTTTCTCTTCAACTAGGGTTACAAAAGGTAATTTGAAATCTTCTTTGATTTTGTGTTTTTTTTTTTTTTTAATACAAAAAAAACACTAAAAATCTGCCACCCTAGGGTCATATGGGCAACCAGTGCTCAGCCCTTGGGGGGCTTTAAATTTATTTTTTTCGCTTTTTTGCAAAATAGACATAATTGGGAAAATGGGCATAACTTTTCATTGGGGTATCAAAATTGGGTGAACAAGATATCGATAGAAATTTGGTTCTGAGCACTATCCTATGGTGTTGGTTTTTTTTTTCTCTTTTTCTATTATTGGTGCATTCTAAAACCTATTGAAGTCAGAGGTGCAGTTTTTAGTCCTGATCTCAAACTTTTGACTAGTTTCTTTGTTTTTCATGATTCTAGCGGCATTGGAACCGCCTTTCAGAGCTCTTCACAACCATTATGCTTTTTTTCTAGATTGCTCTTCAGGTATATTTTATTCAGTCTATTGTGTTTTTGCACTCTAGTGAATTACTTAGATGTCTTAGATCTTTGAAACTTGTTATTTGCATGGGATGACTCATTTTTTTTTGTTCTTTATGTATTTCAAGTATTTTTTTCCTATTTGGGCATTGTAGACATCCTTTTTATGCAATTTGTCTTTTTTAGATGCACTAAGATAAAGTGTCATTCTAGTCTATATTTTTTGGGGATTTTGCACATCCTGTTGTGTCTTTTGTATTCGCACTATGATATAAAGTTCCATGGGGGGTTGATGTTTTCCTTTGGTTTTCTATCATACCATTTTCAAGTGAGTTTCCCTTCCACAAAAATAGTGAGTCCTAGTGATTTTGGCCTCATGTATGTCTACCTTAGTTTGCACACCCTTTTATTTGTAGGTTTTTTCTCCTACATGCACTTCTTGGATTCACACAATTTCATTGTTCTTTTCATGACTCTCCCCTTTCACCATTATGGGGGGTTTCTATTGTTGGTGCTAATGCTTCCTTGGTTTCATAGTTTGAGTGATCTATGTATACAGTTCTTGTCCTTATGTACTGTCATATGTAGCATACGTCAACCGCTGGTTACATGCATTTCAGTGAGATGGAACATTTACCATATGGATACTCTTGCATTCCTATTTCTAAAGGTTCTTCATTTCAACACCATATCATTCATCATTCGAGAAAAGTCTACAACTTCTTCATGCTCTTGTGATATTTTACATGATCCTCTTTTTCAAGACTTTATTTCAGTTGGAGGCTTCTCAGTCCTTCACACCTTGATTTGGAGTCTTTTTCATTCCTTCATTCACCTTTCTCTCTTTTGGAGAGGAATTTTCTCCCACTATGGTTTTCTCCTTTTCTCCATTTTTGAGAGATCTTTTGTTTGTACATGGGTACCTCACCAAGCCTTGTTTGTTGGGACCCATCATGTATTATTTTTTAGGGTTTTTAGCTACTCCCTAAGTCCATCTTAAGGGGGATATTAGATTAATCATTCATTAGATAATAATTTATTAATCCTTAACTAATTATTAGTCTAATTTATTCTCATGCACTTAAGCTAAACTTAGGAGTTCTCTATTAAGTTAACTAAGTATTTTTTGTTAACTGGAGTGAACAATTAGTAGGGTTTCTCCTATATAGCACTCAACCCTCATTGTTTTATCAATCTGGAGATTTACTCTCGAATTCTCAACCTTTGAGGACTTTTGTTTTCCTTGAAGATTCTTGAGGTTCTTTTGTAGCTTTTTCTTATTGAGGAATATTGCATATATTATTTGCAAAGGTCTTGCATGGAACATGTATTTGTTTGTTGTTTGATCTTGTGGATCATGGTTTTGTGTTTTTGCACAATTCTAACATGCCATTTTTGTATATATATTTATTTATTTATTAATTGCATATATGTGACATTATATGCCTAGATGGATTTGTTGTAATCCTATGTAATTTTCTTCTACATATATTATACTTTTATCGACATATAACATTGTATTCCTATATGTCTTTTTGGTTAATACAAATTTATTTTACAAATATTATTCATATTTCCTATAAATGAATAATTGAATAAACGAATAATTACACCTATATTTTCTATAATTTCTATAAATGATTAATTGAATAAATAAATAATTACACAAGTGACAAAATATATGATATGTGCTTGATAAGAATTGAATAACTACACAAGTAAAAGGAAGGAATATAAGACAGGTCTTTAATGAATTTTATCCAACCACCTTAGTTTTCTCTTTCCATACTAGATATTTTCTCACACATGATGGTTGTGTGACATAGATATATGACTGTCATATTTTCATTGTAATTATGTCTTGTATTGTGCACAAACTATCATTAAATTCTCTTTTTTTATGATTTTTATGAAATTCCTCATGGTTTCATACATCACCTTCTTCACCTTTGTATCTGACTATGCATAGACCTATATAATTTCATCACAAATGTCTTTAAATACTATTCAAATCCATGGATTTCATGTGTGTCTTAGAGAGGTTTTATTGTCATTTGGCTCCCTTTTCCTTTTCAACTATCAAGATAAGCCTACATGTAGACCATCCCTCATAAGCATCTCTTACAAGGTTTGTAGAATACAAATTTACTTCCTTCTTCACTATCTTTCATGAGTCTTTACCTGAAAACACTATCCTTGGCTCAATCATCTCAAGTTTGTAGGTTGTCTTCATTGTCTATGCAAAGTCACCTAGAGGCATAAAGATCACTATCATTATGAATTTTAGATAGTTATTTCTATTATATCTTCTAATATCTAGCATGCTCTTGACTCTTATTTTGTTCACCAATCATTCAATTCAACATACCATTGTACTCTTTACATCACTATCTTCATTTATGTTGTCATCTAGATAGTTGATTTTTTGGAATGAATGTGCTCTCTCTCTTGCTAGGAATTTCGCTATCATTTAGTCTTGCATTATACAAAATCCTCTTGACTATCCATTTCCATACATGTCGTAGGGTCTAGAAGCCTTCTATGGAGTGTGTGAATTGATTTGAATACTAATATCATTTTTTAATTGATTGTGGATCGATTACTTCTAATAAATATCATACATTTGAAAACATTATCACTATTAGGATTGTATTACTATAAGGAATTTTTGTACAACGCCTTACCATTATTGACCTTTACAAGTCATGTTGACTATCCTTGTCTATCATTTATCCATCTTGGATCATTAGCTTCCCTACAAGACTCTTGAATCACTAGCATTTGATATCCTTTAAGTGCTTTTTTAGTTTGTAAACACTCCCTTAACGGCTCAATCATTCGTACATCTACTCATTTGATTTCCTTTTTGAAGTCATTTTTATACTAGGTCACTATGATTTTACATTATGACTATGTGTTATAATTATGATTAGATGCACTGTGAATGGATCCTCTCATGGTCAAATAATTTGAGACAAATCCCACATATATGTATTCCAATCACACCCTAATTGAGGTATAGTATCCTCTAGTACACTTCTTTTTACTAACACTACCATCACTTGGTCACCTATAAGTGTGTACTAATAATTTGTATACAAGGACATCCTCACTAAAGAAACACATATCCTTGATGCTCTTTATAGCATGTTGATGAGAAAATTTCAATATTTAGATATTCTTAAATGATTTGTGCACATTGTCTAAGACAATGTGCCATCCTACACCTCCATTTACACAAACACAACAATTCTTATTCAAACATTAAATTGGCACACAAATTTCCATGTTGATGATAGTCCCTACCATGCTAGCTCCTCCTTCTATTATTTTGTCTTTTGGTTTCTTTAGAATAACATATGGTTCACCTCCTTTCCCCTTGGATTTGTTGCATTCATATCTATAGCTATACATACCTCTAACACTTTCATGCATATTATCAATATTTTCATCAATCAATTAATGCAAAATATTGGCCAACTGTAGAGCCAAATTTTAATTTTATGACTAGTGATTCTACTCAACCATTTATTACACCATATTATAGGTTCAACCCTTTATCCTTACAAATCCTTGCTACCCCCTTACCTATAGGCTTTGACATGTACCTATATTCAAGAAGTAAAACAAAAATACGAACCTCAAAGACATGTTTTTGCATTCACTGCCTTGCCTAATGATTTTTTGGTCTAAGATGCTTTGTTAGAAAAGATCTTCTAATTTTCATTGAAAGAGGCCATGTTGGATTGGTTATTATAACTTCTCAATAATTGTATTAACATATTTATGCAATTAATTAGTGAAATCCTCCAACACTTCTAATAAAACATTGAACCATAGGTCACATTTATTGACCTTGTCCATTGCAAGGAAGAACATGGTTAAAAGGTAACTAAATTTATATTTTGATATCAATCTCTCTTTTCTAAAATTTTGTATGCACTACCAAAATTTGATGTACAACATATGTTGATAAAAATCTTCATCCAATGTTATGTGATAAAATTCTTCTAATGAATACAACTATTTTTCTCATCCTCGCACAACCTTATGAGACTATCAATAGTCTATCAGTTAGCATGGGGGATCTACCTCATCAACTCCCTAAAATACCCAAGGTGGTGCTTCTTCTTTGCAAAATTACATGAAAAATAAAAATTTCCAACAAAAAAAATTATAAACACTTCTCAAGCTTCTAATATGCTTGGTGTAGTGCCTTAGAAGTGCATATTGTTCACTAAACTATCTAAGTTGTTAATAAAGTGAAAAAATTAATAAAAAATTAAATAAATTCAAATTCCTCTCAATTCAACCCCTTCCAACCAACCAACCTCTTCCAACTTCATACAACCAAAAGTATTCATGTCAGTTCATTCGACTACCTAGGCATGATACTTAGCGATGCATGTATATTCAACACTTAGTTCGAGACCACATTGATTTGTGTTTTATCTAGATTCTTGATGGAACATGAAAGTCAAATAATTTTTTTGTAAGTCCAAACAAAAACTTATAGATTTTCACTAATCCTTTTTCCCACATATTCAACTAATTTTATTGGGTTTGATCCTTCTCCCTCTACTTCGAAGCCTCCTACTCCATTCAATGATATGGTAAACATGGTGGATGCTCACCCCCAATCATCTTAGACACACAACATTCATATCCCTATCATATCCTTTTATTCTAATGACATGTCAATTGGTATGGAGGATTTCCCTCTCCATATACCTCTTAATTCAATGAGAAGACCATCAATGGATCTCTCATTGATACAACATAGTCAATTTTATAATAAAGTATATTCTCTTTATCAACCAATTATATTAAGAAAATTATGATGATTCACCCTAAGAACACATGATGGCTTGTCTCTTCCAACTATGGGTTACATTACTTTGTCAATCAAAGTTAGGCCAAGTGCATAAAAACCATATTCTATATCATCCCTAAATCTAACTTATTACATGTGAAGTTATTAATTCCATGGCTAAATTTCATAGAATTAGTTGCTCCAATGGTACTTAATTGTTTAAAATTTTCCCGTGAAGGTGCAGTGCACACTATCTAACATGCTAGATATAAACTACTTATCTTTTGTTGGGATTTTCTCTAGAATATTTTTGTCCCACACCTCCAGGAGCTTTGCAATCTCATAAATATTTATTATATAAAGCTTATTCAAAGTTCAAAGTGATTCATTCATGGTCCTCTTCTTCAACCGTAATCACTTCTCATATGCTCACGCAACTATTTATCATCCTTTTGTCTCTACACCTACACCTTTAATGGCTAAGGGAAATCATGATCCATTTGGATGATCCCCCATTCCTCCTAAAGTCTCAAAGTCTCTAGTGGAGCCTCATGTTCCTCCACATGTAATACATCAAACCAAGAAAAGATACCCATGTTCAAATATCTTCTCCATAGGTCTTCAATCCTCCCATGGATCCTTCCATTCCTAGACCTACCCCTTGAATAGGAAAGGTAAAGTAGCCTATAGGATGGGAACTATTCCTTGCACCAACAACTCATTTCTTTCCAATGACACCTTTTATTCCTGTGGTAGAAAAAGGAAATTCACTCACAATGTTGGTTCCAATGAGTGCACCCTAGGTCCCTCACCCTTTTCTTACCAAGACTGATTCTCCACTTGTTCTATACATGAGCATATCCCCACAATTAGAATAGAGATACCATTTTCCTCATCCTACAATGGCATCCAGGTCCCACCAATGACAAAACCATCTTGATAATGAATGTGAGTGTCATCAACATATGATGGCTCATGAGTAGAATTTTATGGAGATACCCACTACCAAGCATCCTCCTTCGATGTGACCACCTCCAAACATGGTCATTCCTCCATCTCTTCCTTCTCCACCTCATGTTGCTCTTGCAATAACATTTATCCCTCATCACAATCCTAATGAGCCTTGTACTTTTTATTATTTCTTTTGTCATCCCTATACTTTTTTGTTTATGTTTGTTAATCTTTCCTAGAGGACCCATGATATCATTATAGATACATGGATATAGGGTAGATGAAATATTATGAAATTATTCTATTTGTCTCTACATTCTTCTCTTTCTCATAAATTTCCTTTTTCACTTTTGGAGATGATGCAAAGTGTTAAGGCATTTAGGCCCCTTTCATGTTAATCCAAAAAATATATTTCTTTTCATATTTCTTTCTTCCTTTGTTCTCATAGTTCCAATAGACTTCAAGAATAATGAATTTACATCTTCTTCCTATGATGATACACATTATTATTGCAGAGAGGAACCCCAACAGTCAATGACCTCCACACGAACTTCACATAGGTCATGCATAGCAGCAAAGCCTTTGGTGAATATTTTGAAGAGGAGCCTATGTGACCAAGCTCATGTCATCTCTTTGAAATTCTCCTACTCTACACTTGCAGTGTGACCTCCCTAAGACTCCATTGCTCGAGCTTCCACTTGGGTGGCACTACAATACCCCACATGTCTCTCTAGAAGATACCACTCTATAGGATTTTGAAGACTTAGAGGAAAGTCACATCATTGTGTTTTCTCATTGACTTATACATATTTTCAAGCTACATCTGCTCACTCGTTCTCTTGATGAAAGCCTCAAAATTTAATCCACCAGGCTTGTTTCATGGTGTTTCATGGTTGTATTTCCTCTATGTACTTGCACAAGGGTTTATTCAACTCTTTGTGAGGAGATTTGTTTCGTGCCATATTAAACTGTCAGTAATTGCTTGTAAACTAGCTTAAGGGATTTTTTAGATCAAACCCTACACGACCTATTATAGATCATATGGTATCTAGCTTATATAGCATGGATTCCCACTTAGGCCATATTCAATGCCATATCATAGCACAAATTGACCCATTTATTTGAGCTTCTATTTACTTGTACAACCTCATCTCTTTTCCATATGAATATTGCTAACCACTAATTTCTCTTCCTCAATGGCAAGTTAGTGGCACAGCCTTAGATTATCTCTCTACAAGATTTTAACTGTTGCAATGGTCTATAGGGTTTCATGTGGCATGAGGTCTTCAATCTTGGCAGAGAGTACATTGTAGAATACATTTTCTTCGAAAAGGAATCACCTAAGACAATTAACCCCTAGTTGGAACATAATTGGTGGCATCTTTGCCACATCAACACAAAGAGGGAGTCAAATTCCTCTTATTCTCCTTGTTAAAATAATTAATGTTATCATTTATTGCACTTGACACAATACTTCTTAGTATTTTTAGCTAAACCATTAAGTGTTTGTAAAAGGGGGGAATTTTTTTTTAATGAAAGAGTTTGAAATTTGAAGTGTGAATAGTCAATAGGAAATTGGTTCTGATGTCAAAATTTTGACATCAATATTTTTGGAAATCATGTTGTTTTAATTTTTTTTTAAGCTTTCAAAGTTACTATTATAAGTGAATTTTGAGAGGGCATAACTTTCACCCTTCTTATTGAAATTTCACAAAAAAAAAAAAATATTTCTATCAAAATTTTGCAAGGAATTCATATTTTTTTGTATTTTTCAGATTTGGATATCTAGTTATGTAAAAATTGCCATGCATTATAAATGGTTTATTTGGCATCCAATCTTCACACAAGTTGTAATTATATTGCACATAATTTTGGGGGCTACAATCACCACTAATTATTCTTTGGGGGGCTCTTTGAATCGAGGGGGAAATCTAGGTGTGTTCATTTTTTAGTTTGTTGGTTCATGTGATCATGTCTCTCACACTAAATCCCTTTCATTTCAGTTTTCTCCATAATCCTCCTAATAAATAAAAAATCAAATTTGGATATTGTGGGATGAAAAGGCATACAAGAGAAGATTCTCTTAAACATCAAATTTCTAAAATGAAGAAACTTCTTCTCAACCATGGTATAGCCTTAATCATCTAATTCTAGCAGATGAAAAAAACCATCTAGTTTCACTCAGGCATATTGTGAGACACCATCATTTTGGGTTGAACAATGTACTTACATGGCTTGTATTGAGGACTTATTTCCCATGTCATTTGTTACTACATCAGGATCCATTATTGAATCATTCATGAGTTCTCATGATTCTTTATATTAGGATATTGCTATCATCATTTTAGATCTACCACATTGGGATTCATATCTATAAGGCATCACATCTTTATTTGTAGAATCCCACCTTGCAGATTTGGATGACTTTATTAAGGATATTCATATCATCTATGATGTTAGCTTTGATGAAGTTGTATCATCATTTCCATATTTGGATATTAATCCTTGCCTACATTGGATTCTATCATGATAGATTGTGTAGATATTCATTAGTTGACCTATCTGACTTAGTCATCATAATTTGTAGTATTACCAAATTCTCATTAGTCTAGTTATCACCATACACCCATGGTACTTATTCTCGAATCACATATAGTACTTGATCCATCTTATCAACATCTGTCACATATCAAAATTGGCTTAGAGATCATTGAGCATCATTCAAAGGTATCATTAGTGTTATTTCAATCTTTGGATCATGTATAGAATTCAGATACATTCATATTACTTCCTACATATTCCTATCTCAAATGTAAAGTCATATTGCACATATTTTTGGTTTTGTTTCTTCTCAAGGGGAGAAATGTTGTTTACCGGTCATGGATCATCTTCAGCATCCATTCTCAAGAATTTACCAACATTACATGCATCATTTTGAGGGAAGACTCCATGGTTTCTCTTCTCCTATCATTTTTGGGAGGAAGCATTTTCTCACATGGAGTTCATTATTTCACATTTTCTAGGGGGTCACATGACCTCTATTTTCTCTCCTATGGGGGAAAACATCAATTGTACTTTTTGTTAGAATTAGTCCTTGGGAATTCATGATGAATTCTCCATTTATCACTTATACACTTGTACATTCCATTGTATTTACATCATTTGTATTTTGGAGATGAGTTTTATTTCCCAATGGGTTTTCTCCTTTACTCCATTTTATGAGAAATTTAAACATGAGTACCTAACATCTAGCCTAGTAGTCAGACTCGTCATCTTGCATACATTACTCCCTAAGTTGTACTTAGGGTGTTGGTGCAAATAGTGACTTTATCAAACTAGTTAGCTTTTAGCCACCTAGAAAAGTCCTATTCATATTGCTTAAATCTCCACTTAGGGACTTTTAGTCTTTTTTGTCTCACTTCATAGCATTGAGACATGTGTCATCATCACTTAAAACACCTATTGTCACTTTCTTGCACACTTTTCAAGTGAGCTCACAAGTGTTGCACTATTAGAGGGCTGGTTATTTTTTCAATCCTACCTTCCTACCCCATCTACCTTTCCTATATATACAAGGTTCCTAATTGTATTTACACACTCATTTGTATATTGATAGACATACTATTATACTCATATTTTATTTACTTTTGGAAGGTTCTTTCATGCTCTTTGATCTTGGCATTCTCTGGCACAACACACTATTGTCTCGTAAAAATCCAAAGTTCTAGTGGTCATTGGATCATTACCTTCCCACTAGAAATTTGAAAGTAACGCTCCTACTACAATCGCGTCAAGGAAAATTATTCCTACTTGCCTCTTTTGAATAAAATGAAGTTATTTTTTCATGGTCTCATATTACAACTCTTATAAATCTTGAAGAAACTCTACTATTCTACAAATATCAAGCTATACCAATATTGTGCATGTCATTTTCTTGAGAATTTTTGTAACCACCTTCTTGTGACTGTGAAGAATGATAAAATTGAGGAAACGTCATTCTTCTTGAGGGTTTTGAAGGAGCTCCTAGGTAATTTTGAAGCATCTAGACTTTTTTTTTCTCAATATTATCAAAATCTTGGCTATTGTAGAGGTAAATAGCCCAAAGTTAAGGTTTGACTAAGGCAAGCCCCTCAAACAACCCCAAAATATTTTTCTTCTCTTTTCCTTGTGTGTAGGTATCTTTCAAGAGAAGAAGCATAATCTAGTGATATATTTTATAACTCTCCTTCTTACCATTTAATTTAATTTAATTTGGGTATTTAAAGGACTAGTTCCATTGTTGTTATATCAGTTTGAATATTATGTGTATTTTTTGAACTCTCTATTTTCATTCTATGCATGTAGACACCTATTTTGGGCTTAACTATACTTTTTCATGTGTCTAGGTGAGATGATAGTGTGACATAAGGAAACCTATGTGGAATGATAGTTTTCAAGGAAAGAGATTCTTAAAAGTTACCACAAGTACCCTAGAATTAGTGCTTTTCATTTTTGTTGAAATAGGTTTATAATTTATCTCCTACAGAGAGAATCTATTTTCACCAAATTGTTGTAGTTGAGTATTTGATATAGTAATTCATATTTATAGTTTAGTTATAAAATTTGTAAGAAGGATAACCAGAAGATTATTAAGGCTTTTGATTCATCCTAATGTAATAAGTGGATTTATTCTCAAGAAAAGTTAGTTTTTCTTTGTAAGAATATTTTTTTCATTTATCACACTCATGAAGCTACACTTATTAAAGTTCAAGTACAAATTATCACTCCTTAAGTATGCAAAGACATATTGTAAGTGTGGAAGATACTCTTCCTTTATCTTTCTAAAAAAGCTATCTAGAAATGTCTTTAAAACCTCATTTGGAGGTGGTTTTCTTGTTGGTTAACCAAACTAGTATAACTATGCATTCATACAACACTTCCTTTGTTCTAAATGTGGTATTACACTCATCTCCTTCTCAAATTCTAATATGATGGTGCTCACTCTTAAGATAATTTTTTAAAATTATTTTATGCCACTTAGAAAAACCATGATATCATCTATGTGTAAAGTAAATTGATACTTGATGTTGTTCTTGTTGATTATACAAGAGTATATACACACATTCCTAAACTCTTCACCCTTATTCAACATGAGTACTAGAGGTAGTGCATAAGGGATCGTGCTTTCCTAGATTACACCTCATACAAGTAGTTCTTCCACTTGTCTATTCAATTGTGTGATCATGTTATGGATCAACCTATGTGTCACTTTATGTGATAAGATAAAATATAGAATAAAATTAATCTATCTAGATGTTGCATACTAGAAGTAACTCTCATATTATTGCACCATTAATCACATTAGTAAATTATTTGAATAGTGCTTCAATATTAGGCCCCTCAAATAAACATAAATCTATCTCCCTTCTTTTCTTTTATGTGGGGGGTGATCCCACAATAGTGGCTTACACTTTTTGGCCAAACTAGACATTGAACTAATTTTTGTAACTAAATCTTCACTTTCGTGCACCTATAGCTACTAAACCATGAGGAATTTGAAGATGATGCAAACTAATGATTTCTAACATTTTGTATTTAGGTTCTAAATATATATTTTTTAAAAAAATTGGAATCAAATTGCATTTATTTTGCCATCTTCTTCGAGAACTAGTTTTAATAGTAAACACCATTTTTAAAGAGTGATGTTCACTTTAAACAACATAATTTTTTTGTATAAAGGATAAAATTCTATTTCTTTTTAATTTAGCTTGTAACTATGATATATAGCACATTCATTTGGTTTCATAGTGTTTTATTGAATATTTTATTCTTAATTAATTTTTGAAGTCAAAGCAATTACAATTTAGACATGGGTGGACCGTATACAACATAATTTTTTTTGTATGTATCAAATTCATTTTTTCTTATTGGATCAAGGACATCAATACTTAGCATGAACATATTTTTCTTTTCTTTTTTATAATCTACTATTTTTCCACATGTGCAGAACAAAGAGCTTGATTTTTGGTGAAAACCATATGTTTAATTAAACTTAAAAGAAATACATAATAAAATCAAAATATATTAAAATTATATTTGATGGATAGCTCGTACCGAGGACTACCATCATCTAGTTGGGTCTATGAAGTTTCCTCCATTTTTATCCTCAACCTAAGCTTGGAAAGGCATAATTTTGCAAAAAAATTGCTAAAGGAGAGGGGGAAGGGCAAAAAAGGGGGGTTCAAGCCTTTCAAGAAAATGGGGGTTTGCTCAAACCCCCCTTGTCTTGCAATTTTCCCTTTGTTTCCTTAAAAAAAACTTGCAAAAATGTGCATGACATCACAAATGGGTTCACTCGAAGGGGGGGTTCGAGCGAACCCCTTTTTGGGTTCATGCAATCCCCCCCTTCGAGCGAACCCCTAGAAACCCGAAATTTGTTTCTTTGGAGTGTTTTTAAAATTTTCCTTCATGAAGGGAATTGTAAACCAGTATTGTGGGATCACCCTAGGCCTAACTAATAGCACATAAAAACATTATTAGTCTCTCACCTCCTTTAGAAATTCATTTGCTAAAATCAAAATTATCTTTCTCTTATCACATTCTTCTTTACCCTACATTAGAAACTTGATTCAAACTTATTTTCATCCTTCATGATAGTGAATTTGATATTTTCCCATCGTGGATTATGCATTGATCATATTGCCTAGGTCCATTCATGAACACATGGAAATGAATTATTGAGATAATTCCCTTTCATAGACCATCTACATATTTGTTGGATGTTGTGGTTGTATTGTTGATATGTGGTTGTCATTGATGTCAACACTATTAGCATTGGTGATTCTAAAGGTTGTATATGTCAAGGATATTGAGAAAATTACAATAAATATATTGCAGGCAGTATGTGATACTATGAAGATCCAAGTGGTGAAAATTTTTGCATGTTGAGTTTCAGGTGTCACACACTAAAGGGTTTGTTGTAGAGTCTATCTAGTATGTTGTCTGAAATTTTCAATGGTACACATCAAGAATTTAGGAAGTTATGAAGTTTAGTGTTCCTACAGTCACTTTGTTATTGTAACAGGTGTTTTTGGAAGAGGATGAAATTTTGGCAATTTCAGTTGTTGTGCATGTTCCTATGGCATTCGTGGATAAGTCTAGATCATGGTCTATCCTTTTTGTACATCTGCATTGTTTGGTGTGATCGTGATCGGAGAATTTTCCAATGTATGCTTGAGTATTCATGTTCTTGGCCTACATGATGGTGGTAACATGTTGCAAATCTATGACGATTAATATTTTATTGTTTGGTGTGTTCGAGGATGTTGATTTAAGTCCTCACTATGCTATGACCTACTTAGGTTGGTGCACATCAATAATTGTTCATGTATTAAGGCCGACAATTGTAATTCATTCTTTATTCTTGGCCGACAAAGTTGTTGATGTAAATCCGTATAGTGAATATATAAGAGCAATTATCTCTTCGTTGTAAATGTATGCTCAATTTATGTATGCATAAAGATCAAATCATTTAGGAGTAGAGAAGAGTGTGAAGGATATTGAGCAGAGTGTGTAGAATCTTTTTTGTGCCTAATCGAAACTACCATCAGGCTTTTGTAGAAGCTAATTTCTCAGCTCAACCTCATCAGATGGATTTAATCTGATTATTTTATATAAGGCAGTGAGCCTTCCTCTAAGTAGTGAGCTTTAGGTAGTGTACTTGAATGCATGTGCATTCCCTATTCATTTCTTTCATTATACTTCTAATAGGGTATAATCTTTTGGACTAACATCCACCATGGTTTTTCCCCTAACAGGGTTTCCACGTATAAAAATCTTGGTGTTCATGTGTCTTTGATGTGTTGTTGATTTATGCTTCCACTATTAATTATCAGATTTGAGATTAAAGGTTGTTTTAGGTTAAATAAACTTAATTTTTGTAACAACTGATTCACTCCCCCCTCTCAGTTGTCCATCCTTGTTTTGCCAACAATCGGTATCAGAGCAGGTTCCTCTAAAGGGAAAGCTTAATAGCTTGAGGTGATCCGAGATGGCATCTTACAAGAAGGATAGTCCTAGATTCGATGGAACAAACTACTCTCTATGGAAAATCAGAATGGAGTGTCATTTGAAGTGTATTGGTGAACCATTCTAGAAGATTACAAAGAATGCATATACCGTTCCTCAAAATGGTCCCTCTACTATTGATGAAATCAAAGAAGCTGAAACAAATACCAAGACTATTGAAACATTGTTGAGTGCTTTGATAGATTTAGAGATGAAAAATGTGACATGTCTGAAGACTGCACATGAGATCTAAAAAAACTTGGAAACATTGTATGAAGGAGATGCACTAGTGATAGCTGCTAAGCTACAAAGTCTAAAAGGCAAATGGGAGGACATGAAGATGAGTGAAGATGAGAACATCCTCTGTTTCTCTCAAAAGATAAATGAACTGGTGATGAGCATTAGATGTGTCAGTGGAGTCTTGGATGAAGAAGATATTGTGGCTAAAATACTTAGATATGTGCCTCCTTCCTACAAAACAATAGCTCATGCTATTGATGAACTCGGGACGGTGAAAAATGTGACAAGAGACATGCTGATTGAAAAATTTGTTGCCTTTGAGTTGAGTGAATTTGGTGAATCTACTCCTAAGACCAAATCTGCATTGAAGGCTACTGTATCTAGGAAAAGAAAGCAAAGATATGATTTGGGAGAAAGTTCCAAAAAGACATTCAAGTATGAAGATGAGATGAAACAAATTGAAGATGAAGAAAAAGAATTAGAAGACCTGGAAGCATTGATTGTGAAAAGAGAAGTCATAGGTCATGGTAAGTACGAAGGAAAGTTACCTATCAAATGTCTTTCTTGCAGTAAAATAGGTCATTTTGCATCAAGGTGTCCTGAAAGAGTGTCTAAGTATAAACTTGATAAAAGTAGATTTCAAAAGAAATATTATTATGGTGAAGAAGGTGTTGTTGATGATGAATCTTATAAAGAAATTGGAAATGAAGATGAATGGGTATTCATTGCTATCAAAGAAAATGGCCAGATGTCCACCGAATCTACTAGTAATGTGAATGTTGAGAAGGCTCTTGCAGCAAAAAATGAAGAAAAGGATGAGTGGGTAATTGACAATGGATTCTCACATCATATGATTGGTGAAAAAAACAAGTTTGTAAGCTTAGAAAACTATGATGGTGGTGTTGTAAGATTTGGAGACAATTCTTTTGGTGTGATTCATGGTAGAGGCACTATTTCTTTTGGTCGTAAACATAATACTGCTGATGTTATTTATGTAGAAGGCTTAAAGCATAACTTGTTGAGTGTTGGAAAGATGGTAGACAAGGGTTACAATCTTTAGTTCAAGGATGGTAAGTGAAGGATATGGGGAAGTTCTAGAGATGTAATTGATTTAGGTACAAAGACAAGAGGTAATATTTTTCACTTAAGTGCTACTAGTGAAAGTTGTTTAATTTCTGAAGTTGATGTAAGTTGGTTATGACATAGGGGTTTGTGTCATGTGAACTTTGATAAAATTGTTAAAATAAGCTCTTCTCAAGCAGTTAGAGATCTTCCTAAGTTAGTGAAGCTTACTAACACTATGTTCAAAGAATGTCAAATGGGAAAGCAGACTAGAAATTCTTTCTAGAGAAAAGAACATAACTCTAATGGATTACTGGACTTGGTACATACTGATCTATGTGGTCCATCTAGAATCACAAGTCTTCAAGGTGAAAGTTACTTTATGTTGCTTATTTACGACTATTCTAGAATGATATGGGTTGCTTTTTTACGAGAAAAACATGAAGCATTAGGAAAGTTCAAAAGCTTCAAAGCTATGGCAGAGAATGAGACAGGCCAAAAGATCAAATGCTTAAGGTTAGACAGAGGTGGTGAATTCACTTCCTGGGAATTCAATTCTTTCTATGAAGAGCATGGAATCCAAAGAACACTATCTGCTCTTCGGACCCCTCTATATAATGGATTTGTTGAAAGAGAAGAGAACCTTTCTAGACACTGCTAGAACCATGATGCTGGAAGAAAATGTTCCTCATTTCTACTGGAGAGAAGTTGTAAGCACTGTTGTGTATACCATTAACTAGGTAAATGTCAACAGTAATTTTGGTAAGACCCTTTTTGAGCTATGGTTTTGTTATAAGCCCACTGTCAAATATTTCAAACTTTTTGGAAGAAAATGCTACATCAAGAGAGATGATGATATAGGCAAGTTTGATGCTAGAAGTGATGAAGGAATCTCTCTATGTTACTCTACTGAGAGCAAAGCTTAATGATGCTTTAATAAAAGGTTGAAGAAAATGGTTGAAAGTACAAATGTCAAAGTTGATGAAGATATTGATAGACCATCCAGATGTAGTTGATATGATTCAGATGACCAACATGACAGTACTAAAAATGGAAAGAATGTTCAGACATAGAATCAACTTCAAAATTTTTTGGTGAACCAAGGAATCAAGAAGCAGAAACTAGCAGAAGTGCAGAAGAAAGAACACAAGAAAAAGAAGTTAGAGAAAGTCCTAAAGTTCCAAGGTATGTAAGGTGAAACCATTCTAATAGTCTAATAGTCATATCATAGCAGATAAGAGAAAATGTGTGCAAACTAGAAGAATACTTTTAGAAGAGTATTGCCTAATTTCCAAAACTGAACCTAGCAATATCAATGAAGCATGCAAAGATGAATATTGGATGGAAGCCATGAAAGGAGAACTAATGCAGATAGAGAAAAATGATACATGGGATCTTTTTCTTAGACCTTAGAACAAAAATGTGATTGGAACCAAATGGGTGTTTGGGAATAAGCTGAATGAACAAGGTGAAGTGGTTAGAAACAAAGAAAGATTGGTTTGCAAAGGGTAATCATAGATGGAAGGTATTGATTTTGAAGAAACTTTTTCCCTTGTTGCTAGAATTGAAGGTGTAAGATTATTTCTTGCTTATGTTGCTTTCAAGAATTACAAAGTCTATCAGATGGATGTAAAGTCAACATTTCTAAATGGTGAGCTAGAAGAAGAAGTCTATGTTGATCAACCAAATGGATTTCAGCTGACTGACAAAGAAAACATGGTATGCCGATTGAAGAAAGATCTATATGGACTTAAGCAAGCTCCTAGAGCTTGGTATGCTAGAATGGATAAATTTTTGTTGAAGCTTGGATTTAGTAAGGGTACTGCTGACAACAATATGTGTTTCAAGTTGGATCAAAATAAAGAGTTGATCATTGAAGTGTTTGTTGATGACATTATTTTTGAAGGTGATGATGATTTGTGTATGAAGTTTGTTAATGAAATGAAAAGTGAGTTTTAAATTTCAATGATTGGAGAACTGAAATTATTTTTAGGATTATAAATCACTTAGTTAGAAGATGGGATCTTTATATCCTGGTCCAAATATGTAAAAGAGTTACTAAAAAAGTTTGGCATGGAAGACTCAAAGCCAGTTCGTACACCTATGGTAACCGGATGCAAACTTACATAGAATGATGATTCTCCTAAAGAAAATCAAACAAAATATAGGTCAATGATTGGTGGATTACTCTATTGACTCAGAATATGCTAGATATAATGAATTTTGTATGCATGGTTGCTAGATATCAAGCTGATCCAAAAGAGTCTCATGTGACTGTTGTGAAAAGAATCTTTAGATACTTGAAAGGGATAGTTGACTTTGGTCTTTGGTATCCTAAGGATGATGATCTTATCCTGAGCACTTTTATTGATGTAGATTGGGTAGGAGATGTGGATGACAAGAATATTACTAGTGGTGGTGCATTCTTCTTGGGAAAGAAGTTGGTATTTGGCTAAGCAAAAAGATTTTTTTTGTTTTCTTATCTACTTTTGAGGTAGAATACATTGTTGCTACAAATAGTTGTACTCAAGTATTATTGATGAAGCAGATGTTGAGAGATGTCAGAATTGAGTATGAAATAACCCATTTCCATATTCTATGACAACTCAAGCGCCATAAACATTTCTAAGAATCTAGTGTTGCATTCAAAGACAAAGCATATATCCATCAAATATCACTTCTTGAGAGATAAAGGAAGTGACAAAGAAGTTAGACTAGAGTATGTACCTACCAAGGAGAAAATTGTAGACATCTTTACTAAGCCATTTCCTAAGGATAATTTTGAGTGCCTCAGAGGCAAGTTAGGGGTGATTTCTCCTCTTAATCAGAACTAAGTGATGCAGGTCTTTGCATCAATCCGTGAATTCATAACCATATCTTATTTCAGACTGATGTTGTGGTGACTACTACTCAGGGGGAGTAGTTAGATTTTCTAAATATGAGGATAAGAGCATGTGTACCTTTGCCATTGATGTCAAAGGGGGAGAAGAAAAATGTGAAAAAATCTTGAAGTAAGGGGGAAAAGAGTCAAGAAAGGGAGAAAAGAGCTATGAGAGGAGAACTGCAGATCAAAGGGAGAGAAGTATGTGAGCAACCAGTTGTGTTGATGGTATTATTTTTCACATCATGTGTTTTCATAAACTAGAAAGGGGGAGATTGTTGGATGTTGTGGTTTTATTCCTGATATGTGGTTTTATTGATGTCAACACTATTATCATTGGTGATTCTGAAGGTTGTAGATTTTGAGGATATTGAGAAAATTAGAATAAATATGTTGCAAGAAATCTGTGATTCTGTGAATATCCAAGTGGTGATAAGTTGTGCACGTTGAGTTTTAGGTGGCGTGCACTAAAGGGCTGCTTGTTGAGCCTATCTAGTATGTTGTCCAAAATTTTCAATGGTACTCATCAAGAATTGAGGAATTTATGAAGTTTTGTGTTCCTACAATCACTTTGTTACTGTAGCAGGTGTTTTTGGAAGAAGAGGATGAAATTTTGGCAATTTCAATTGTCACACATGTTCCTGTGATGTTCATGGATGAGTCTAGATAATTCTCTATCCTTGTTGTACATCTACATTGTTTGGTGTGATCATGATCGGAGATTTTTCTTATGTGTGCTCGAGTTTTCATGTTCTTGGCCAGCATGATGGTGGTAACGTGTTGTGGATCCATGAGGATTAATATTTTATTTTTTGGCATGTTTGAGGATGTTGATTTAGGTCCTCACTACGCTGTGACTGACTTAGGTTGGTACGCATCAAGATTTGTTCATGTATTAAGACCGACAATTGTAATTTATTCTTTATTCTTGGTTGACAGAGTTGTTGATGTAAATCCATATAGCGGATATAAAGAGTGATTGTCTCTTCATTGTAAATGTATGCTCGGTGTATGTATGCATAAAAATCAAATCATTCGGGAGTATAGCAGAGTGTGAAAGAGATTGAGAAGAGTGTGAAGGAGTTTGAGTAGAGTGTGTAGAAGCTTTTATGTGCCTAACTAGAACTATCATCAAGATTTTGTAGAAGCTAATTTCTTAGTTCAACCTCATTAGATGGATTTAATCTGATTATTTTATGTAAGGCAATGAGCCTTCCTCCTAGCAGTGAGCTCTAGGCAGTGCACATGAATGCATGTGCATTCCCTATTCATTTATTTCATTATACTTCTAATAGGGTATAGTCTTGTGGACTAACATCCACCATGGTTTTTCCCTTAACAGGGTTTCCACATATAGAAATCTTGGTGTTCATGTGTCTCTGATGTGTTTTTGATTTATGCTTCGACTGTTAATTATCAGATCCGAGATTAAAGGTTGTTTTAGGTTAAATAAGCTTAATTTTTGTAACAACTGATTCAAATCCCCGTCTCAGTTGTATATCCTTGTTTTTCCAACAATATGCTCTAACAAAAAATGCAACTCACAAATATTGCTTCAACATAAATTTGTATCCCTTCTATAAAAATATATTTTATATGGTATAGGGTATGTAAAAAAATTAATCCCAACTTCTAAACCATTTTTATAGCCAATTTTTTTGTACTACCACCATCAATTATTGAATTGTGACACTTTCCTTCTAAATGATACTTACTATATAATATTGTCTTGGTTTCAACAAGAACAAGCATTAGCAAAAGTTTGTAAAACTTCAATTTTTTCCCAACCTTCAAGGTGGTGGATTATTTTTCATTTCTTTACATGATGTCTTTTCCTTTTGCAACATGTGTATATTTCTCTATATGAGCTTTCTCTTGTGTGATGTCTAGATACTCAAATTATTATTGTCCTAATTCAAATCCGATAAAGTACTAGTGGGACCTTATTTTTAACCTACAATTTATTGTCCATTCACCCTTCTTAGAGGTCTATGTTGGGATAGGTGTTTCATACACCTTGCAATTCTAATGTTCAAACTTTTTTTTAATTATTTATATGCGTAATCTCAAGGAAAAATTTCATCCCACTATGGTATGGCCATCTCTCCATGTGCATGAATTGGGATGACATGTGTAATATAATTTGTTGTCATGTATCATACGTAAGAGAATCTATGAAAATATAGGAAAATGTTATAAGACATGTAATGTATTATGTTATGCATGCAATGTAAGAGGGGAACACATGTTATTATGAATAATAAATCATGTAAGAGGGGAACCAAAAAAGAGCACCTATGTTGGTGAGAGGGAAATATGACACCTTTGTGAAAACTTATAATAGGCACGTAAGGAATATATTATTTTTAGCTAGTGTACCAAGACTTTCAATGGTATAAATTTGAATTTTAGTCATGTGGGTCTGGGAACCACAATCTCATGTTTTATCTCATGGATTATTCTTAACCACATAGTTCCATGTATTGATTATCCTATTTAATTATTGCTTGAGATGGAGATTTAATAGTGTATTACATGGTATCATTAAGTTGTCAAAATCAATCTATAATTATATTTTGATGTAATCTTCTTATAATTTTTGGCCCTTTATTTGTAATGTAATATTACTACTTTTGATATAAACATAAATGGTTCAATTTTAGAGTTTCTATTTTTTTCTCAAAATGGTTTTTATAGGATAAACATTATGTTATGGTGAGGTGTTTTTGAGTTATTTATTTCATGTAAATTTCTAGATCATATTTATATAAAATCCTCTCATATATTAGAGTAGGAATAATTTTTATTATCTTTATCTTCCTTTCCTTTTGGTATTAAATCCTAATCAACCTTATTCCTAGGTGGTTGGGAAAATATTTTTTGAACTAATTTTGGTTTGAGTAGGATGCGTAGAGGAGGTCATCTTTTTTTTATTGAATATGGAAATAACATATAGATTGGAGATGGATCAGCTTAACAACACAATTTTTTTATATTTTAAATCTTAAAATGAAAGAATTTTGCATAGCTTATGACTTAGGGGTTGTAGTGTCTAGAGAAAAGCATGTGACTAAGGTACTAAAATACTAGGTTGTGTTGGATAGAAAGAAAATAATTCTTATAAAAAATTTATTTCCTAGCTTAGTGATCCTAAATGTTACAAGAAAAAACCCCTAGTTAACAAGCTTTTTTATATAAAAGAAGTACAATTTGAGGATGGGTAATGGAGATTTTATTATTGATCACCTTAATTAAACACATTTTTTTAATCTATTTATAGTTTATTGGTATGCAAATAGAAGATAAAACCTAATGTATTATCCTAATTTTTTTCAAATTCATGGGACAACTTGGCGATGGCTATTAGAAGCCTTACTTCAAATCTTGTGCTTAATTAGGTAGTGGTTGTTTTATTCTTGAAAATTTTAAGGTGAAATTATTTTAAAAATACACTAAAAATTCATTGATAGTTAGAGGATAATACAAAGAAGGAAAAAGGTATATCTAAGTCTCTATTTAAAAATATAAGGTGAAATGCTAAAGCTTTGGCAAGATGGACCATTATAGAAGATATTGCAAGTAGAAGAAGAAGAAAAAAGAAGAAGGTAACTTTGATGATGATTATGCTATATCTTCTTAATAGGATGTAGATTATGTTGTTATTATAATCTCAACCACACATATATGTCAAGTTACATGCATGAACAACTCCAGAATGCCTTTTTCCAATAGTGGCATAGTGTGATGGTTAAGTTGTGGTGTTTTTGTTCTTTCTATCAAAGTTCAAACCCCACTAGGGTGTTATTTTTTAATGTTTATATTGGGGATGAGGTCCCCCATTTGTGACCCCACTGATTCATGGCTCTAGATAAAAAGAGTTTACCCCTTTAAAAAAACATCTAGAATTCCTTTCCAGATGAATCCCCATAGGGAGTAGTTTTTAGACTATAAAAGTCTTGATGTTGACATCCACCTTAGTTAAAATTCTTATCTATATATTTTTAGTGATGGGAGAGTCAATATTCAATTATTTGATGAAAGGATCAAGGAAATTCGTATTTTTGCACAAAACTAATTTGAAATAAAAATTGTTATTTGTAAGTAAAATAAATGATGTGGAGTATATTTTTCTTTTGTAATGGATGTTGTATAATGGTTTGAGGATCTATGGTTCTTTCAAACAAGTTTTAAAGTTGGTACTATCTTTCAACTTGATGCTAGCACTCACATACATTGAAATAGTTCATCGATACATGCTACGAGGACATTTTTTGAATATACATATTTGACATTGGAAGCAAAGTGAAGAGTTTTTGTGTATCCAATTTGAATGGTCATATATTCTAGGTAGCTAAAAATGCTCTTACTTTCGAGAGAAATTTACTTGCCAAAAATATAATGTTATATCACCAAGACAATGGCCATATTAGTGAGAAAGGTCTAAGGAACTTCAAAAATAAAATGTTACAGAGGGGCATGTTGATTATTCTCTTGAGCTTTATTTTGTGAGAATAAAACCATGCTCAACTTGACTTTATTCACTTAAGTCTTATATCATTTTGGATCTTATTCATTTTGATGTATTTGGTCCCATAGATGTTCCTTTCTTATCAAAACCATTGTAATATGTGTTTTTTATTTATGTCTTTACCAAGAGTAATTAGGTATACAAAATCATTGTAATATGTGTTGTTTATTGTTGTCTTTATCAAGAGGAATTAGGTATATTTTTTAAAAATAAAATCTGAGG
The DNA here is from genome assembly GCA_007115665.2 of Sequoiadendron giganteum. Taxonomy (NCBI): domain Eukaryota; kingdom Viridiplantae; phylum Streptophyta; class Pinopsida; order Cupressales; family Cupressaceae; genus Sequoiadendron; species Sequoiadendron giganteum. Next base: position 562,071,825 of record CM021103.1, read on the forward strand.
TCTTTAGTTTGTTTAGGGAGTTTAAGGATTTTGTAGGGAACCAAACAAGTAAGAGGATCAAGATGTTGAGGACTAATAATAGTGAATACTTTTTAGTAGACTAATAGATTTTACAAAGAGAATGATATAGAGAGACATAAGACAAATCCATACAACCCTCAATAGAACAGATTTGTGGAAAGAATCAACATAACATTGATGGAGAGGGCTAAGAGTATGATCATTTAAGCTAGATTGGAACATAGATTTAGGTAGAGGTGGTTAGCACTACATATTACTTGATCAAAAATTCTCCTACATTAGTTTTCCTTGAGGAATACACTATGGAGATTTGGATGGAAAAAATCCCCCTACTTCAACATAATTGATATTTTAGTGATCATGAGCCTACAGAAACATGGTCATTTAAAATATACTATAAGGTTGTCAATTATACCTTATTGGTTGTGGTTTAAGTTTGAAAATGAAGGATATTTGGGTTCCCTTGGCTTGAAATTTTTTACATGGTCAAAATATAATCTTCAAGGGGATCAAATTTTCTCATTTAATTGAGTAACTAGATGGAAGTGCAAAGTGTATGGTGTAATTACAATCAAAGATTGAGAGAGCTATACATGATGTTAAACAGAGGTTCAAGATGGAATAGATGAGGATAAAAGTACTAATAATTTAGATATCTATAAGTAATAAGTACCTCCACCTTATATTTTGATTCTTTAGGTCAATTTAATAAAGGAGACACAAAAATTATAGCCTACCTAATCTTAGATGTACTTTTACTATGATTACTAATACTAATGAACCTTAAACTATGAAAGGGGACATGGAGATGTATGATAGTGAGTTATGAAAAATAACCATGATTGAGGAGATGAATGCATTGAAAAATAAAGAGAGTTGGGACTTGTTTTAGTTTCTAGAAGAAGGAAACTTGTTGGTTGTAACTAGGTCTTCAATAATAAGTTTAGCTTTTGACAATAGAGTTGAGAATTATAAGAAAAACTTTGATATTTTTATCCAATTAATAAGCTATCATCTATTACGTTATTATTATTCAAGTCACTCAAGGACTCAAGCCTCTAGGATCACCTGTAAAACCAAGAAAAACCTTCTACAAAGGAGAAAAGAAAGAGCATAAATTTGCAATAATGGATGCAAGATTACAAGATTCAATATGTGATTGAATACTACAAATGTACATGAGATACCTTTCTTATAAAGGTGAGGTGATAGATAGGATTAGACAAGATCATGACAAGTGTCTTAATCCTATAACATGAGACAACTAACAACCTAACTACCTATGAATCATGCATTACAAGCTATATAAGGTAAGTTCTAGAAAATTCAACTAAGACTTCTAGAAAGAATCTTATATCCTAAGTAAACTTAAAACATGTGAATGTGTCCCCTAATTCCCTAGTGAGTGAATTAACTAGGTACAAGAAATATATTCACACCATCAATTATTTCCTATTAGAATGAATTTTAATCTAGAGATAGAATATATAGATATCAAAATAGATTTCTTACATGGTAGCTTTGAGGAAGAAATATATATCACAATCAAAGCACTATGTAAAAAATAAGGATTTATTTGTTTGTAGATTTAAAATTTTATATATGGTTGTAAATATTCACCCAAGATGTGGCATCATAAATTTATTTCATTTATATTGATATTTGTATTTGTGAGTCCCAAATTCAATCATTGTGTTTAATATAAATAAGATAGTAATTATTTCCTTGCTATCACATTGTATGTTAATGGTATGTTATTTTTTGGCAATAGTAAGGATATGATTAGTGAATTGAACTATCAACCATCTACTAATTTGATAAGGAGTTGGTGGAAGATTAATTCATCTTTGGAATGGAGATAAAAAAGAGAGAGTAAATAATAATTTTAGAAATAACTTTCTTAAATTGAAGTTTGAGGAACAAATTTATGTCACAAAAAAAAGAATTATGTTGTAAAAGGTAAATAGTCATTGGTTTATAGATTAAAAAATATATGTATGGTTGGAAATATTCACTCAAAATGTGGTACCATAAATTTGATGCTTTCAAATTGAAATCAGGATTTGTGTGCTTCAAATTGGATCATTATGTTTAATATTAACAACGTAGTAATTTTTTCCTTTTATCACATTGTATGCTAATAATGTGTTAATTTTTGGATAGTAATAAGGATATGATTAGTGATGATTTTTTATCCATATACATAATTTTATAGGAATGAGTTGGGGGACTAATAGATTCATCTTAGGTATGGAGATCAATAGAGATAAAATAAAGAAAAAATATTTTGTTAGGAAAAAGTATGTGAACTTTTTGTTACAATTTTTCAACAAGATGTATTGTAGACTAGTGAATGTTTCTATTTTAGTGTAGAATAATTTATCAATTTAGCAATGTTCATCTACACCTAGTTCCTTATGCTAGCATAGTTAGTAGTCTTATGTATAGTTTGCACTTGACTAGACATTACCCAAGTAATGGGAGTCTTGGGTAATTTGTTGGATAAGCCTAGTTGGAATAATTAGATCAATTTGAAGAGCGTCATTAGATATTTGTAGGTTAGTTCCAACTAAAATTTATGTTATTAGGGAGGTGAATTCTTAAGGTGTTGGTGGCATGAAATTTTTATTTAAGGTTATGCCAATGCTAATTGAACATAAGATGTCAATAGAAGAAGATATCCTAGTGGTTATGCTTTTAACCTATTTGGTGGTGCTATTTGTTGGATGAGAAAGTGATAGACTATGGTAAACTACTCACACCTATAAGCTTGAGATATTGTTCTCAAATAATTGACTAAGCCATATAGTAATTTATATTATATGTGACAACTAGAGTATCATTATATTAGTAAAGAATTCGAATTTTCACACAAGACAAAACATTGATGTATATTTATAGTATGATGGAGAATTGCAAGAAATTTCTTAAAAATGTTGGTACTTTGGGAATGTTGAATATGCATTAACCAATCTTATGAGAATGAATAAGTTCATGTGGTGTGGTGAGCCTATGTGCCTCTCAACTCATAGAAGATATTTGATAATGATGGTGTTCTCTTTTGATATTGCAAAGCATCGAGTTCAAAAAACTTTTTAATGTCATGACACATTTCTTCATAATGATATAACTAATGTAAATCAATGTGCATATTCTTCACCCCTAGATGTGTTACATATGGTGTCCCATAAGCCTCTGATAAAATCATTATCTAAAGGTCTCCTACAAGTAGCACATAAAAATATCTTCTATGACACAATAATCCATATGCCTCTAATGTATATCCTAAATACTTTCCCTTAAGGGACCTTTGAAACTATATCTCACATCAAACCTCACAATATCAATAATTCTAGGGAAACTATTGGAGGATGTGAGTCCTCAAATTTGTACTCAAAGTCATGGACATAATCTCATGTCATCACCTTCTCAATGCATCAACAACCACATTATCTTTACCATTGATATAGTGTACATCAAAGTCATACTCAAAAAGGAACTCCATCCATCACCTCTACCATGCTTTCAAGTTAGACTATGTGAAGATATACATAATATTGCAATGATATGTGTGTGTCATGAAAATCCCCTAGCCTAAAGTGCAAAATGAAAATGAAATGAAAGACAAAGGAAACACGAAAACGCCTCAAAATTGGCCTTGTTGTTCATTTGATTTGTGTGCTCCTAGATCGATTTCGGCAACATAACGACTTGTAAATGCTTGATTTGGATGCAAGAAGATGGTGGATTGAGTGCAAGATGATGGTTGGAGATGAATGAAGTTGAATGTATCAGATGGGTTGAATGTGATAGATTGCTTGAATGTGATAGATTCTGGTTGAATGTGGTTAGGGTTTTGAAATGGCTAAGTGTTAGCCATTTAACCAAGGAGAGATGAATGAATGGTCCAGATTCATTTTGGCCAATGACAAGAGATCAAGGATTGACCAAAAGGAATTAAAAATTCCTTTTTAATGTGCATGGGGAAGACAAATGGAATAAAATATTCCTTGGGAAACCTTGGGTGAATAAATGGAATTTAAAATTCCATTGGAAAGTACATTGGAATTGTAAATGGAATTAAAAATTCCATGAAGGGTGTTGGAAGAATAAAATGGAATTAAAAATTCCATTTGGATGTGGGAGAGTTGACTAAAGGGGGTGGATTAGACTAATTAATGAAGGATTAGAAGAGAGTTAGGTGGTTAATGATGATTAGAATCCAACTTGTAAAAGTTGGAGGATGTGACACCTCCTAATCATGGATTAGGAATGTGCACATCATTAATGATGGGATTAGGAGATGAATTACAATTAAGTGTGGATGGCACATAAAGGAAATTAAATAAGTGGGTTATTTATTTAATTCTTTGGAAGAAAGGGATAAAGGGGTAAAGTATTTAATTATTTAACTAAATACCTTAGGGATTTAGAGGACTTTAAGGATGTTAATTAAATCATAGTAACATTATTTAACTAATGTGGATAAAAGGATATTTAGACGAAAAAAGATAAATTTGACCAAATATAAGTGGTCAAATTTAGATGTCTACAATATGAATGAAGCTCAAAATGATGCCTAAGGAGAAAGTGTTTCCATCTAGTTAGATAATGAACCACTATTTCCAACTCAAAATCATGAGTAGGATAGTTCATCTCATGGGTTTAGAGTTGGTAATAATGGTCCATGTAGTATAAATAGATGGAGAAAACTTCTCCTTGACCATAATTTTGAGCTTCATTCAAATCATTGTAGTCTTTAGTATATCTTCACATAGCCAAACTTGAATGCACAATAGAGATGATGGAAGAAGTTCATTTGTGAGTATGAATTTGATGCACACTACATCAAAGGAAAATAGAATATGGTTGTAAATGCATTGAGAAAGCAACAACATGTGACTATTTCATGAATTTGAGTACAAATTTGAGGACTCACATCCTTTAGTAATTTCCATAGGATGATTGGTATTGCTAGGTTCAGTGTGAGATATAGTATGAGAGGTCCCATAAGGGAAAGTATTTGGGATATACATTAAAGGTGGATGAATTGTTATGCCACAAAGGACATATTTATGTGCCACTTGTTGGATACCTTTCAAATGATTTTATCAGAGGCTCATAAGGCACCATATGCAACACATCCAAGGGTGAAGAATATGCACGCTAATTTACATCAATTATATCGTCGTGTAGGAATGCATTGTGACATTATAGAGTTTTTTACTTGATAAATTGAGACCCACCCTTCAGTGGAAAATTATTATGCTACCTGATTTGATATTACCTCGGAAATTTAATGTTATAATTTTTTACTATATTGTTGGACCTTCAATTTCTATATTTGACTTTGGTTTCATGATATATATTGCATGCATGGGTTAACTTGATTTTGGTTATGAATATGTTTATGTGAATAGATCAATTAACCACATTATTCCCTTTCTTATGCAATTTAAATGACTTAGTAAACTTTAGATTTTAGGTCTCATCTCTTTGAATTTACCTCCTTTATTTCACATTGAAAACCTTAGACTGATTGATCCTAGTATGGATTTTCCTTGAGGCATCTTGAACAATACACCTAACCCTAATTAGGTCAACATCCATCATAGGATGTGTAGAATGGGTTAAAACACACAAACATGTTTCTCCCTTCCTTGTCCCTAAGGTGGCATGCTTATAATGTCTTGTATGTGCAATACCATTAGGTGTTATTGTAGGTCTATCATGTGGATCATGATATAAGGTGAAAAGTTTAGTTTTTAAAGAAAAAATTAGGTTTATTTCTATGTTCACGTGTTAAAAAAATGGGCATGATAGATGGTGATGGGAATAGTGCTAGGGGCTAAAGTGGACCAACAATTATTTGGTTTCTCATGGGAAGGGTAAGGGATTTTTTTTAGGAGGTGGTTGCCAAGGTAGGATTTTAGAAGGGGTGATTTTGTTTCAATGTTGCCTCTACTCCTTCTAAGTTGTCCAACCACCCAATTTTTGGTATCAAATATTTGGCCTCCTTTATTTAGCTCTTAAGAGGTAGATGATAACATGGTGTTTTCTAAATAAAATATTTGGGAGGAAATAAGTAGATTGAAATCCAAAAATGTTAAGCATAATAATATAATTATTCTTTTGGAGGGGGAGTTCAAGAGATGAAGAAAAAGTTGAAGAAGGGGTGGACATCAACCATACCACCAATAAAAACTAAAACAATAACATCCATATGATTCAAGATGGGTTGAAGCCTCAATATTCCTTGACCTTGGCTAGTCATATTTCTAAGAATTATAGTAGAATGATTGGCAAGGACATTGAGACTAGAAAAATACTATGGAGTTTATGAATAAAATTTTGGAGTTCCCAAAGGAGTGAGAAGCCATTGTGACTCTTAACCCCCTATAGCTAGGTTTGTTTTGTTGACTCTTCTCTACATTGTTGTAGGTTGTAGCTTCACCACCCCTCTTGTTCAACTACTAGTTACTGTCCTCTTTTGGAAATCTCTTCACTTCCTCTTCTATTGTTATTTTTTTAAAGGGATGGGGCCCCTTTCAAAACCCCTTTTTTACCCTTTACTTAAGAAATCTTTTTAGTTCAATAAAAGTAGATCTATAGAAGAAATTATTAATGTTTATCTTATAGCTTCCTATACAATTATAATTCTTGGTAATACACTTTCTTGTAAAATTAAGCATTTATGAGCATGTATTTTTTGCATACCACTATCATTCTCCTTGCAATATACAAAAAATATATATGCATCATAAGGTGATCATTGGAGAATCATGTAGGTATCAATTAAAGAAAGTAAAGATCACTTCACTAGATTCTTAAGTTAATAAAAAATATATTATTCTATTTACTCTAGAACTTAACTACAAATATATATAGATAATCATGCAACTTCCCCAAATATCAAAATTAGTTAGTTCATACCTCCATATTCTACTTAGCACAAAAATATTAGTTAAACTCTAAGATATTGTTGAGATCTCTATAAATTATTAGTATTTAATTTTTCTTCCCACATTGAAACTTACTTATTAAGGAACTCCATCACATTGTTGTCTATGTTGGGTGACATACCAAATTATTATTAATATTTTCTATACTATCTAGTAAAGCATTACAACTAATATAGCATGGTCACACTTGTACAACACAATAACATACAATTTGTTGAAAAGCATAGTCAAGGGTCACCATGTCCTATTTCAAGACTATGAGCCATTAGATAAAATACAATTGAATGTTTCTTCATGCTTGTGTTGTTTACCTCTTTATCTTCATGAAAGAAAATAAATGAGAAACTCATTTTCACATCTATTTTTCTACATGAGACTATTCCCAATAGGGAAAGATGATGATAAAAAATTGAGAAGTGCCAAAAGGAAGGTATATGAAAGTATACAACTAAAATTTGTAGAAACTCTGACTTGACACTTGTGGTGTAAATGGGTCACAATTATTATGTATATTTAATTGAATGACTCCTCAACTACTTTAAGAAAAATCATAAACCATATATTATAATATAGCAACATGGATATAGTTAATTTCTAATTTTATACAATTCCATAATCATTATGTTTAATTTCTAACAATAAGCCATAAGAAAATTTAGTCATCTTTGACTTAACATTAAAGGGTCTTGTTGATGGTGTTTTCTGCACAGCAACAACTCAGACATAATATGATATCCTATCTCTCTTGAAAGGTTAACCTCTATGGATAAAGAGATAACCCCAAGGTCTCTAATGTCAGGTCTTGACAATGCAAATAAAACAACTCAGAGATAATGTGAAAATGTTGGTAATCACAAATGGACCTTACTACAAGAAAACACTAGACTCGAATTTATTAGATCTAGCACTAAATTGATACTTCAAACCCTCAATTTAAATCAGATAATAAAGAAAATAACAAAAGATAAAAGGTTTTAGAGATAATTCTAAGACTAATTCTAACCCTAAGATTGACAATGTCAAAAGATAAGATGCTCAAAATGGACCAATCTCTCATAAACTACTTTCTATTTGACCCAGATAAATCTGCAATCTCACAAGAATAGTGCAATCTTTTAAGGTATTAAATACTTTCAAATCATGGACATTCATTCATGACAACCCTATTAAAATTGAAATGAACAAACATTCATGATTGAACTAAGCACAATTTTAAGTCCAAGCTAACTTTGCAAAGCAACTAACAATCAGCTAAGTGCAAAAAGTATGGACTAGAGATCGTCGCAAATATTCCAAGCATGAAACCCTAAACATCACCAAACTATCTAACAATAAACTCAAGCAATTTTAAAGATAGAACAACAAGAACCATGCCAAATAAAACATAACACAAGAGAGATACCAAATCACAATATCCTTCCTTATATTAAATCATCCAAAATGGCAACAATTCCAGTCTTTTGTTACAACACTTGCTTGAAGATAAACCCTAATTTTCTCAAATATGAAATCTTCTAACTTCTCCACTATATGCTACTCTATATATCTATCTTCTATATTCTATATTATATCCCCTACAAATGAGGCAACATGCCCAATTTATAGAGAACCCCCAAGATAGGTCGGCCTAAAGAAGGGTTTTACAATAATAAAAATGTCATACAATAGGTCAGCCTCAAAAGATATTCAAATACAACATGAAATGTGTAATTTGCACCAATTTCATCCAAGTCGGCCAGGGGTCTAAAAAATTCGGCCCAATGCATGTGGATAATGGGAAGCACAAAATTTGATGTAGCCCTATATAACTACTTCCCATCCTTGTCTTTAGCATGCTCCACTTCACCATGCACTACCAACAATACTCTATCCAATTCAGAAATAGGTGGCATAGGCAAAAACCTAACTTTTCTTTCCAGAGACTTGATGTCATCTCTTGCTTGCCTAATGGTGCCATCCCAATCAAACCTATTTGTTAAATACCAGTCAATAACTGCAATGTAGGTTGCAACATCATCTAGCTGATGTTCAATGACTGGACCTTCACTAACTAAGAGTAGACATCTCTCTACCATTTCATGAGTTGTTCCAAATTGAGATGATTTGGAGCAACCTTCTTCCTCCCTGTCATGATTTCAAAGAATGAGATGCACCTATCATAAATTCCAGTCAAGGTGTCCTCAATCTACTTCCCTTTTTTATGAATCTTCTTCAAGTCCCTTTGCCTCATCTGCAAGATCTCGAACCATTCCCAAGGCTTAGAAACCCTTGGGAAAGGAAGAATCCCACTCTTCACTAGTTTATCTTCAGTGTATTCCATAATTGTACTTGTTTTATACAATAAGAGATCAATATCCTCTTTGTCCTGGGCTAGCAGAGTCTTTAGCCATTCTACTGACCTCATGGCATCCCCTGCAGTCGATAAGATATCCTTGATGGCACCATCTCCTTTACTCTAGACTCCCTACGACCAGCCAACTGTGGCATGTGTAGTGCCCTTCATCTTTTCAAGCTCAGAGATTGTCTCTTGAGGCAAGAAACTAGCAACAGAGGAGGAAAAGCCAATGGACTGCAAGGGTTTCATCAACTCCTGCAACTACCTCTTCAATTTATCATTCTTCTTTTCCAACTCATGCTTGGTTTGTACCTCCTTCCTCAATCGGCCAAGGATCACAGCACTAGAGCCTTCATACTCCTCAATATCTGGTTCCATAGATGTATGCCATAGATTGATGGTCTGCACATGATAATCTTTTGCAGTCATCCCATCTCTATCTTTGTCAAGAGTAGGAGTAGCAACATGGGCCACTCTGTTGCCAGATCCTTCTCTTTCAATCCTAGAGATGACCCTAGAATTGTTCTTTGTTTTACTTTTCCCAATGTTAGCCATTAGGTCATCCCAATTGGGAGGAGTGTCCTCCACTATTACCAATTTTCTCTTTAGTTCTCTATCTAGCCAACCTAGAAAAATGAATTCAGTTTGCACCATTATCTTGTTTATCATGTTCCTGTTGGACACCAGGTGCATCTTTCTAAATAATTGGCACATTAGGGATTTCCCTGGTTGGATTCTCCTTATCCTGAGACTATTCCTCTACAATAACCTGTGCCAATGAAGGAATCCTAGTTGGTATCTCCTCCTTTTGAGGGGATTTTCCCTCCTGATCCTTAGTAGGTGAATTTGGATAAGCTACCAAGGGAGACTGAATTACCTTATCAATTTCTACCTCTACATTGTAGAGGTCTCCTTCCTAGAGTTCTTCTTCACCCAAGTCCTTAGGATCTTCATCCTTCCTTCGCTCTTCAGGCGCACTGCCGATATCTTGAGGAGGGGGTATGTTCTCTTGTTTAATGATAGGGGTGGTCACAAGAAACTTCCTCCTTTGTTGTAGAATCCTTTGGGGAAGGATTCCTTGACCTCCTCATGTATACCTTTTTTTTTTTCCCTGAACTTTCTATCTCTACCACAGGTGTCTCAATCTCCTTTTCTGATTTGGACGTTTCCTTTTCTTTTTGTGAAATTTTCACAAGTCTTCTTCTCTTTAGCAAAGGAGTAGTAGCATCCACTTCTTCCTTTTCCTCCTTATCTTTCTCAGCCCCTCTCCTTGAAACATGCCTTCTCTTCTTGGCACTGGGCTTCCTTTGTTTACCTACCTCTGCTACCTCTTCAGTTTGGACATCCCTAACCTTGATCTTGAAGGGGGAGTCCACCTTGGCCTTACCCTTAGGATCTTGCTCATGTGACTCCTTGGAAGCAGAATGAGACTCCAAGTCTACCATCAAATCATAGGTGCATTAGACACCTTCAATTTCTAACTCTAGCATTTTGTGCTTAAGCCACATTTTGGTATACTTAATCATCGAAGTCATGATTTGCCCGAACTCTGTCTTTTCTTCTTCTAACCAGTCAATCTCTCCAACCGGTTTGTCCTTCATAGCCTAAAAGATGTGACCCTGAATCATATTTCCATCCTCTTCGACTTGGTCAAGAATGGCCTTTATGTTATACAACCTCACTAGGTCCAATGGCAGCCTAGAGAATTTCTTCTTTCTTACATCAAATTCATCACCAAGGTTGGCCCAATAGTCTTCAATGTTGTCTTTGTGGCTATACTCTTTGTTGGCATTATTTTGTGCCTCACCTGTGATATCAAACCTTGCCCTCTTAGAATGGAAAGAGAGACCAAAAGTACTCATCTCCTCCTCAGAAGCATGAGTTGACTGGATGGAAGGGCATACCTCATTTGTGCCTATCTTCAAGGGGAAGTCATTCACAAACCCTATTTTATGTTTGTCTCCCTTCAAAATTACATCGAAGTCACAAATCTTCCTTGTGACTTCCAACAATATGATATGGTTCGTTGCGTACCTTGGGATTCTATAAGGAGCCCTTTGACAACCATTAATCCTTATGTAGGAGAAAGTAGGGAATTGAATGAATCATGCCCCATACCTCCTGATCAACTCCTTGGCTTTGTTTGAAATCCTAACATGCTTTGCACCCTGTAGCAACCTAGTAATGTACATGGTGAATGCATCATTCATCCTTCTATAGCTTCCTCCTCCTAGGTGCAGCTATGGATACACCTCATAGATTGCATCCTACCCAAATATACCTCTAGTACTCAGCCCCTTGTATGGGTGAAATCCTGCCAATGCATACACCAAGTAAGATGTCATGGTGAAGGTCTTGGTCTGCAATACATTGCACATATACTCATGGATTAATGCACTTATGACACTTGCCCAGTGGTATTTTATACCTTTCTCCATCCGAGCAATGGCATTGAACATCCATCTTTCGAATACCCTTGCATTCTTCAGCCCCACCAACTTGCTAAGGAGTGTAATAGCATCATAGTAATCCCTCTTGAATTTGAGTCTGAACAGTTGTTTAGGCAACTTGGAGAAGTGAGACTTGGGCTTCTCCAACCAATAATTTATTACCTATTAGGACTTAACCACATTTTCTTCTTAGTATTTCTTGGTTGCATCCATATCAAAAGCCACCACATGTGACCTATCAGGCATATTAAAAGTTTGAGCAATGGACATAGGTTCAAAATTTGCAACAACCCTTCCCTGGGGACCAATTATTCTTTGTGTTCCCCTGTCATAGATCCTAGCACATTCAAGCACCAACTCATAGCACAATACCATAGACAAGAATCCAGCCACATGTGCTAACCCAGATTCCAAAGTTCTTATGTCCAACAAAGGGAGGCCCTGTGCTGCCATTCCAGCTTTGAACTCCTCATAGTCCCACATAACCACATTGGTATCAGTAATTCTTGATGAGACAGAAGTCAACCTGCTCTCAAGAATCTTACTCTTTATGTCCATCTTTACCTTTTCCACCTCAGAAATAGCAGAACCTTTAGCACCTAGATCCCTTGCCTTTCCCTTGCCATGCCCAGAAAAAATCTTGTCTCGATCCTGCCTGCAAACAAGTAAAGACAACCAAAATGAGATCCAAGATAAACAACAAGTGTCAAAATCCATATTAAATCAACTATTTCGAAGTTTGGGATTTAGCCTCCTTCGCAGAATCCAGACTGGAGAGGAATTATGGGGAAATCTGGACCAGGCGGAATCTAGCGAAACAGACATGCAACCCCACATAATCATTTCAATCAATCAATATAACCAAGGAATAACCTGAAAATACTTAGCATAAGTTCATTTAATCATCCAGATACATGATAATCAAGTAAATTCTTATAATATCATCGAATTCCTCATTCCCACAAAACTTCAGAAAAATTTGCAAGAGATGGAAATCCTCGAAAACAACAACAATTTCAACAACCCGAGAAAATGAAGGAAGCTCAAAACATCTAGGAAAATCTCGAAGGCACAAATTTTAGCGGAATCAATAGAAATTTACCGTGAAAGCCCAAATTCGATAGAACGACCTAGCAATGGACTTCAGGAAAATCGAGAGGAAGCATAATTCTATGGGATAAACAAAAGTCTGGAAAAAGGAAAATTATGTAGAACAAAGAGGAAATGGGAAAACTCGGGGAAATCTAGCAAAGACAGAATTCCAAGGAGATAGCAAAGATCCGAACACCTATGTTTCCCTTCTATTCACCCAAATAGATTGAATGAACACGCATTCAAGATCCCAGAGCTCGACAATGACCTGACCTAAACTTGCAATGGATCAACCACGAATTCAAAACTCACCTCTAAGTAAATCAAGAGGGATTGGCTATGCCATAGGTCAAGAACCCTAAAACCTTCTCCATGAAAGCACGGAACAACTTAGGCACAACTTTCTTGCAAACAAGGATAGGAAATTCATGGAAAATGCAAGCAAGCCCTAAGATAACAATGAAAGACTAGCCCAAAGAAAATACTCAATAAAAGCACCCAAACACACTAGTAAGACACGAAACCCCCAAATGCCCAAGAATGGCATGCACATTTAGCAAGAACATAGCAATAAATAACATGAAATCACATGAAGCAAAGCAATTCAAACCAAAAGAGAGAGGATATCAAAATACCATCAGAATAGAGGGAAACAAGACCAAGGAAGCTGGCAATAAACTTCAAGCACGAGCAGAACATGAATAATGCTCAAGAAATCTGAATGCAACACTCAAAATCACTTCCAAATGCACAATCCAACAAAACACCTCAAGCTCAAGCGCTCCAAACTCAAATGGAAAGTAAATAATCAAATTCAAATGGCAAATTACTTCCCAAAACTCAATAAAAAATCACCCCAAAATTCGTGCAATCACCATTAATGCGATAGACAAGACGACCAAGACAAAAATCCAGGAATCCGACAGAGCAACGGAATTCAGACAAATCCGACCATGACGGATTTCCCTAGACTCAAAAAAAAGAAGCCACAACCAAGTGTCGAGAGGAAACCGAGCAAGTCTGGCTAGGGCGGATTTTCTCGAAAATAGCAAAAAACTCGGAATGCACCCTAAACTTAAGGTTTTCAATATAAATCACAAATGGATCATTCCAACTAATAGGATGAAAATCAAAGCATGTGCCCAAGCAAGAAAAACCCCAAAAATAGAAAGACCAAGACACCAAAAAGTGAAAATGAGGGTCCCCACCTTCAGTGGGGCGTGTGTGCAAAAATTGTACAACAAATGGTGACTCTACTAGGGAAATGCTCTAGAGAATTTCAAGAAAAACTAGAATCAAGAACCCAGAATCTTTGGTTTCAATCCTTACATCAAGAAACCTATGAACAAAGTCTCAGAAACCACTTATTCTTTGTGTTCCCCTGTCATAGTTCCTGGTACATTCAAGCACCAACTCATAGCATTGTACCATAGACAAAAATCTAGCCACATGTGCTAACACAGATTCCAAAGTTCTTTTGGCCAACAAAGGGAGGCCCTATGCTGCCATTCCAACTTTGAACTCCTCGTAGTCCCACATACCCACATTGGTATCAGTAATTACTGACCAGACAGAAGTCAATATTCTCTCAAGAATCTTACTCTTTATGTCTATCTTTACCTTCTCTGCCTCAGAGATAGCAGAACCTTCAGCACCTAGATTCGTTGCCTTTCCCTTGCCATGCCTAGCAACATCATGTCCTGATCCTGCCTGCAAACAAGTAAAGACAACCAAAATGAGATCCAAGATAAACGACAAGTGTCAAAATCCATATTAAATCAACTATTTCGAAGTTCGGGATTTAGCCTCCTTCACGGAATCCAGATCGGAGAGGAATTCCGGGGAAACCTGGACTAGGCGGAATCCAGCAAAACAGGCATGTAACCCCACATAATCATTTCAATCAATCAATATAACCAAGGAATAACCTGAAACTAATTAGCATAAGTTCATTTAATCATCCAAATACATAATAATCAAGTAAATTCTTACAATATCATAGAATTCCTCATTCCCACAAAACTTCAGAAAAATCCACCAGAAATGGAAATCCTCGAAAATAGCAACAATTTCAACAACCTGGGAAAATGAAGGAATCCCAAAACATCCGAGAAAATCCCGAATGCACGGATTTCAACAGAATCAATACAAATTTATTGTGAAATCCCTAATTCGGTAGAATGACCTAGCAACGGACTTCAGAAAAATCTGAAGGAAGTGGAATTCCACGGGATAAACAAAGGTCCGAAAAAAGATAAATTATGCATAACAAAGAGGAAATGGGAAAACTCAGGGAAACTAGTAGAGACGGAATTGCACGGAGACAACAAAGATCCAAATGCCTATGTTTCCCTTGTCCTCACCCAAATAGATCGAATGAACATGAATTCAAGAGTTCGAAGCTCGACAACGACCTGACCTAAACCTCCAATGGATCAACCACAAATTCAAAACTCACCTCTCAGTAAATCGAGAGGGAAATGCTATGCCCTAGGTCAAGAACCCTAAAACCTCTGCCATGAAAGCACAGAACAGCTCAGGCACAACTTGCTTGCAAACAAGGATAGGAAATTCATGGAAAATGCAAGCAAGCCCCAAGACAACAATGAAATACCAGCCCAAAGCAAATACTCAAGAAAAGCACCCAAATAGACTAGCAAGACACGAAACCCCCGAATGCCCAGGAATGGCACACGCATTTAGCAAGAACATAGCAATAAATAACATGAAAGTGCATGAAGAAAAGAAATTCAAGCCAATAGAGAGAGAGGATATCAACATACCATGAGAATAGAAGGAAATGAGACCAAGGAAGCTAGCAATAAACTTCAAGCACGAGTAGAACACGAATAATGCTCAGGAAATCCGAATGCAACACTCGAAATCACTTCCAAATGCACAATCCAGCAACACACCTCAAGCTCAAGTGCTCCAAACTCAAATGGAAAGTAAGTAATCAAACTCAAATGGCAAATTAATTCCCAAAACTCAATAAAACATCACCCCAAAAGTCGTGCAATCACCATTAATGTGATCGACAAGACAACCAAGAAAAAAATTCAAGAATCTGATAGAGCAACGGACTTTAGAAAAATCCGGCCATGACGGATTTCCCTAGACTCAAAAAAAAGAAGCCGCAACCAAGCGTCGAGAGGAAACCGGAAAGTTCGGCCAGGGCGGATTTTCCCGAAAACAGCAAAAAACTCGGAATGCACCTTGAACTTAAGGTTTTCAATATAAATCACAAATGGATCATTCCAATTGGTAGGATGAACATCAAAGCATGTGTCCAAGCAAGCAAAAACCCAAAAATAGAAAGACCAAGACACCAAAAAGCAAAAATGAGGGTCCCCACCTTTAGTGGGGTGTGTGTGCAAAAACTGCACAACAGGTCTCATTTTATAGCGTTTTATTTCCATCAAGTGTTGATTTTTTATTATTGTAAGTGTAGATTTTGATGGAGTTTAGTGGTGAACTATTTATCGAATTTTACATCAAAAAGAGAAATGAAATGTTCTTTAAATGGCTACTAAATGTGTCATCTAATTTTATATTTCTTATAAGTTATAGGTCTAGTCTTATGTGGGCCTTGGTAGCTTTAATGTTGGTAGGGACAAGGATAAGATTTATGCATCTAATCATGATCAGTAATCAATAATAATATTGAGTGATTGAACAACTTGTTCTATATGCTATTTATGAAATTATCTTAATCCTTTTCATTTAACATCAAATTTACATATTTTGACTCATAAAACTAAATAGGATAGTGTTAAGTATTCTTCATGATTCCACCAAAAGATTGTGGCCTACCGAAAATTCAAGTGATCCAAAGAATCATATTACTAATATTTTATTTAAGTATCAAGATTGAAGCTCCAACCGATGTCCATAAAGTTTGAATCAATTCTAGCTTCAACTAGCCTCAATTCCATACAACAACAAAATAGATAGTTGTTTCATTTTTTCAAAACAACTAAACTATTAATCATTTGGAATTTGTTAAGAGTGAAGTATTTTCCTCTCAAAAAAGGGGGGAGGAATTTGTTTCATGTGTGTGGGAGATGAAAATACATTTGCCTCATGCATGTTGTTGTGAGTCATCTAGTACCTCTGGTTTTGTGCTCTTTATGAACACTTTGGTTGCAATTTTTGTTGCCTTTTATCCTAGTAATCATGTCTTGAGTCACAAGTTGTGTATGTGTCTTGGGGATCATAGGGCATTTAGTTTAATTGTATTTTTTAAATTGAAATTCTCTATCTAGGCTATGGTACAGTCAGTACTTCTAGGGGGTGTTGGCTTCTTTCTCACATGGATGTGATTATTGAATTTGTGTGAGAGTGTATGGAAGTGGATTTAGAAGTCTAAACATGAAGCAAATAAAACCCTCAAAGAAGCTTTACAAACAGAAGAACTAGAAGCGCCTGCAACAAACACAATTTTCAATATGGGACTTAGAGGCAATTATGGAAGGACCATTGAAGACAGAGGGGAGGAGCCAAAAGAAAGATGCGTAGGAGGTAAGGACCCTCTGCTACCAAGGATTCTAAGAGTAAACCCTAATAAAGAAATGTTAAATGTTGTGAAAAAGAAGAAAATAGGTTAAAAAATCCAGCTATTTTTCTTGCTTGCATGGATATGAATAATCTCCCAATGAGGAATTTTTTTGATAATTGGTTAAATAGTGTGTGGGGTAAAAATATGGGAATACACATTTCATTTTGCAAGATGATTCAAAGAGGGTTATTTGTCATTTTCTTGAAAACGCATAATATGCAAAAGAGGGTTTTAGAAAAGGATTTTTGGAACATTGGGAAATCCCTCTTTAGGGCAATAGCTTGGTTACCTGAAGCTACCCAAAATAAATTTATTTTATTTTTTGTATTGAGAGGAATTAATCTCAAGAATGTGCCCCCATAGATGTGGGTGTTTTTACCTCAATTGCTAAAACCAATTAGTAAAGTGTTGCAAATTGAAAATACTAGGTCAACATTGCCACACGTGAATGCTAGAATAATAGTTTCATCAATATAGGGATTCAAACCCTTGAAATAATTGAGATTAAAATTGAAGGTGAGATGTTCAATTATGCATTAGAATCCCTAAAGGCTCTGAATTCCTACTTTCTATGTAAAATTGATGGACATCAAAAAAGAGATTGTCCAAAAATTGTAAACAATAGGAATGGCTAACCTCCTAGGCCTACCTTCTGTCACATCTCAATTTCATTACTCGCATTTAATAATGTTAAGTTAAATGAAATATTTAAAAAATGGAATTTTATCATTCAGTATTTATGGATATGATAAATGCAATAGCATTTGAAAAATGATTATCTTGCAATTTTATGGATTAAAAAGAGTTATTTCATAATGATTATCGGTTAAAGGTTATTGATAAAGTTGGAAAGTGCAAGAACGTGTGTTTGTAAGAACGAGTTGAATAACAAGAACTTGGTTGAGGCAGGAATGCTTAGCTGAAAGACTTGAATGGTAGGCAAGGTTGGAATTTGGACTCTCACACACCACAGTAGACCATGACATCTACATTTGTTTGTAAATGATAAATATCATTCAAGTGCATGTGTGGAATCACAATTTGGTAAAATAACTGATCTTATGAAAGAAAGAAATTTAGTGCATCTTTTTCTTACCCTGTCTATTTCAAAAATTGATTCAAAATAGTTTTAGAAATACATTTGATCATATACAATTATCATAAGGAGAACGATTATATTATTTGTTCTTTTTGATGAATTTGAAAATAGACTCTTGATAAAGGAAAGGGGAAAAATAAAATAAATGTATGCTTGTGAATTTCTACATAAATTAATATATTTATATGTACAAAAAATAAATATATTACTATAGGTTTTCAATAATGAGAGATTTTTTCTTTAATTCATAACTCCCATATTGAATGGGGAAGGAGACGACCCCTATAATGCTCAAAAATGGAAGGAAGTGGGTGGCTAAGTAATAGAGGTATGGAAGAAGGAATTAAGACCACTATCTCCAAAGATAGAAACGAAGATATTCTCGGTCAGAGGGGGCAATTTGAAGGAGGAATCTAGCAAAAAGAGAGGGGAATTAAAGGAAAAATCGATAGAGGAAGGGGGAACGACAGAATAGGGGAGATGTTGCTAATTTACAACTGAGGAAAAAGCACCAAGAATCACAGCTAAGAGAGGTATTCTCGATACTGTATCAAATGTTTCCCTTTTGTGTCAAATGGCATTTCATCCTCATGCTCTATCTTTAAGATATTGAGTATTCATGTGTTTATTTTTGCTTAAAAATTGTGCTCTTGGTATGTAAACCCATGGCTTTATATTTGTGTTTCGGTCACTGTTTAGTCAACCCCATATTTAGCACTATTAATATGCTTAAGGCCGAGCCACTATGTGTGAGCCCATTATTTTGGATACTCTGCATGCATGGTTTTAGGATGAACACCCATGGCGGGTTACCACCCACATGCTACATCAAACCCTTGTAGCCATGGTCGTTCGATCGAGCATTGTTGTGGCATTTCATTTATCTGAATAGTTTTTTTCTGTATTTTTATTTAAATGTTTGGATGGGCACTGTTATGGTGTTCGACTTATTGTCTGAGAAACTTTAAATGGTCGAATGGTTGACACCATTCGATGACTATTATTTCTTATGAGTTTTGTAAACATCTAGCTAATGCTAGCCGAACGATTCATATTACTCTATATGTTGATGAATGGCATGCATCATTCAACCTGTGTTTTGTTTATCACACCCACCATTCGGTGAGGTGAATGTGGTGAATCAGGCCCTGCTAAAAGCATGGGTCGAACGATGTTCTCACTGCTCCCTATTATTTTATAAGCTATTGATCAGTCTTACCCTGTACAGATAAAAGGGGGGTTATAAACGATATTATCGTTCTATGGATAACCCTCCACCGAATGTAGATAATATTCAAAAAAATCTTGATGTTGTTGTTGTGACACCCATGTTTGGCCATCTCAGGCCGCGAGTTATAATGAATTAATCGAATCATTTCTCTCTTACAAGATATCTTGATGTTCTTATATACATGTATATGTGTATACATGTTCAGTGTCATTTAGATCCAATGTTTATTTTTGAGTCGGAAGATATATATACTCTGTTACTTATAGATGAATGGTGCCTTCACTATATGGTTGGTTGAACCATAGCACAATAGACAACAGGTAAAATGAAGGTACATAATGTTAACCGATATCATGTTATCGACTACATGATAACATGCTTATCAACACCCTTATGTGGAATATTGTTGTGGTTAGAATAGAGAAACCAACATTATAGTGTTGATTTTTAAACGAATAATAAGGTGGTAAACAAAATTGAATGATATGTGGGCATATTTTGGCCAGAAAAAGAATTAATATAGAACCTAACATTTGTGCAAATTGAAGGATATATATTCTGTTAAATTCTGATTTTGTTTCTTTGGAATTGATTATTGTTAGTCTTTCAAATCATCCATGTTTCATTTGAAATTGATTTACAATCCATACGAGAGACAAGTGACTATTGATTTAACGTTTCTTATTCTATTTAAATTGAGACTAGTTATTGAAAGGTCAAATGGAACATCTGAACGAAGTTGATAGGTTTTCTGAATGTGGAAATTAGTATGTAAGAAATATTTTTCTCTTAATATTCAGAATGTATACGCATATTTATCCAAGATTAGAAGGCATATATGTGTACATGCATAAATTCTTCATTTATGCATGTACACATGCATGCGGTATACCTTCTTCTTTCATCTTAATTTACTCATTTGATTATGATTGTATACTTTCATTTGCAAAGGGAAGAACTTTAGAAATGGAACAGTATTGAATTGCAATATGATTCTTAAGGAAGGATAGTTATATGATGAATAGATGAATGACTATACTAGATTTTATATGGATTGCTTGTTTGATGAAATTGAAATGGAATGATACAAAATTAATATGATAGAATATAGCACACTGGAATATGATGCTAGTAGATGGTCTAAAAGGGAGGGATACCCCTTTGTTATGATGAACTTTTCTTCCAGGAATGGGTGCTAGAGAATGTAGGTTTTCTTTTCCAAATCTAACTTAAGTTGCATTTTATGCAACATGAGCTTGGCCAAGCTTTGCAGTCATTTTTATTACGAAAAAACTATTTAATATTTATCCTCTCTCTGTTATTTATTTTATCACCTAACATGGAACTTGCATGTTCTAACAACAGATAGAAATGTATGTAGTTGGGCACACACAAATTCCACCTTGCAAACTACATCTCTTGCCAAGTGTTTCGTGCAGGGTCAAATATTCTTCGATGGACTGAAGAATTTTGAGGAAGCATTGCTTCGTGGTTGGGTGGAAAAGCACCTCAACCATGTTCTCGTCCACCAATGGAGGTGAGTTGTCACAAAATAATTTCAATGGAAGTCTATTTTATGTACTTGTATCATAAATGTAAATATTGTATTGGCTATGTGGTGATTGAATGTCAGGTCAAAGTTGTACATTGACTATTGACATTCGGAAATAAATATAATTAGATTTGTTATTTCTTTTAATTTATGGACACAAAATTGCTATGTTGAAAAATAGTTATGGGATTTATGTCTCAAATTTATATTCATAATGTCAATTATTAAATTATTGAGGAATTTTTAGTTGGGCATGTTACACCTTCAATAGTTAGCATGCACAAAAATCCTTAGAGAGAAATTATATAGAAGTGTGCATATGGAATCTGACATAAATAATGGGTCCTTAAACCCTCAAGTAGGGGGAGAGAATGTGGTAGAACCATAGTCTTATTCTGAGGATTTAATGTGCATGAAGAAATGGAAACCATGCCTAACAATACTGATGAACAAAGAAAAATAAATTGTGGGGAAAACAAAAATGAAAATTATGAAACAATGGATACTCCTAATAAAGATAATATGGTCCCTTATGATTTGAACAATGGGAGTATCAAGAATGGAAAAAATAATGAAATTGTGCCTATGGATGAAAATATATTAAACTCGAGAAAAAATGCACAAGA
This sequence comes from Sequoiadendron giganteum, assembly GCA_007115665.2. Lineage (NCBI taxonomy): Eukaryota > Viridiplantae > Streptophyta > Pinopsida > Cupressales > Cupressaceae > Sequoiadendron > Sequoiadendron giganteum. The sequence goes on from CM021103.1 coordinate 562,093,751, forward strand.
AATTGTGCTTGATAAGTTAAAAAAGAAAATAAAAAGGAGAAGAGTTGAGAGACCCCCATACCCTCAAGAGGCTATAAGTTTTGTTGACTCTGATGGAACCCCATATGATAATGAATACAAAAAATAAAATAGGTATATTAACCATTTTAATCCCTTGTACCAGGAAACAAGGGAAGAACATAAAAGGAAAGGAAAGAAGGAGACTAAAGAGGAAGAACAAAAAGGAAGGAGGTGAGTAGAACCAATAGCTCACAAAAGCTTGGTAAAAAAGGCAAAGGTGAAACTATACCCTCTTGTTTTGATAGATTATATAAGAATCATAAATTCCCTCAACCTTGGAATATCTAAGGCTTAGAATCCCTAGAGAGGAAATATGTATCAAGAGGTCGTTTTGTAATAGTAAAAGGACATGGATTTCCTTCTAATTCAAAAAGTTAAAGCTATTGATTTCCAATTGCACAATGCTTTAAGATTTCGATGAAAAAATGTTAATGTCTTTCATACTAATCATCAAAAAGGGAAAGGTGGAATTGCAATATTAATAGGGCCAAGACGGAAGCCATTCATCACTATTTTTGGTTGCTTCCCCTATAATAGATGTTTTTGGGTAACAATGGAAAGAAATAACCAAAAAAATGGTATATGTTCAATTTATGCTCCAAATGATTATAGAGAGAGAATAAAAGTTTGAAGGTGGTGTCTTAACAATCTTCCCAAAAAACATTGGATTGTTGGGGGAGATTTTAACATGATTAAAAATAAAGAAGAAAAATGTAGAGGTTATCCTTGTGGATGGAAAGACAATGAAAGGTTTTATTGGACCAAAATGAAAAAAATGTTGAAATTATTCGACCCCTTGGAAGGAAAGAAGAAAGACAATAGGAGTATATGGTATACATGATGCAATAACCAAAGTGACAATAAAAGAGTTTATTGTAGACTTGATAGATTTAATGCCCATGAGGACACATTTTGCTTTGAAAGTAGAAAGGGATAAAATTGTTTGCAAGTTGAACCAAATACACTCTCAGATCATTACCTAATTGAAACTAGGTTTTTAATTAAATCTTGTAGGCATAGCCCAAGAGGAAAGAATGAGAGTTTGATTAAACTCAACACTAAGTTTTTGAAACACAAAGACTATTTGGATGGTATAAAAACTTTAAGGATTATTAATAGAAAATTATTGCCTATAAATTTTTTCTATCGAATACTAGGGTAATCTAGTTTCCATCTTGAAGGTTTTACTGAAAACTGTAGGTAAGTTATATGCACTTGATTGCAGAAGGCTAGAAACTCCCTGAATGACGAGTTTCTAAAGGCTGAGGAAAAAATACAATCTAGGATAAGGGTAATTAAAATCTAGTGGATGAAGTAACATATATTAAACATAAGCTCAAAAGATTTCAAATTAAATGGCACAAGGTGCTAGGATAAGGGGAAAAATGAATTGGGTGAAAGATGGAGATAAAGGTACCATATGTTTCTGTAATTTATTTAGGTCAAAACATGTCATTGAATCAATAGGACCGATCAGGAGTAATGATTCTTGGTTTCATGAGAATGAGGTAATTAAGGGAATCTTCCTTGAATTCTATAAAAACTTATTCACTGTAGAAGATAAAAATAACTCATGTAAAAATGCCTAGGGGGTTTGTAGACAAATAATTCACAAGAAAATCATAGAAGAGATGGTAGAGAATTTAAAAAGAGAAATATCTAAAGAAGAAATTAATAAAGCTATTTTATCCTTTCGGAATGGGAAGTCTCCTAGGGTTGATGGTCTTCTAGTTGAGTTTTATAAAGAGAAATTGGATTGGATAGTAGATGATCTCTTTGAGGTTTATCAAGAGGCCATTGAACAAGGAACCTTGGGGAGTGACATTAACAAAGGAATTATAAAATTACTTCTAAAGAATGGGGACAAAAGTAATATAAAAAATTGGAGGCCTATCACACTATTAAATGTATCATACATAATCTTAGCAAAATTGTTGGCAAGGAGGTTGACAAAAATTCTCCCATTGATCATAAACAATACTCAAATTGGTGGCATCAAGGGTAGGTATATTCTAGAAAATATAATCAGTAGTTGGGAAGTCTTGGATTGGGAAAAAAGAAGCAATCAAAAAATGAGGATCCTACTCCTAGACTTTCAAAAAGCTTATGAAAAAGTAGAGTGGTCTTTTGTGATTTCTATATTAGAGGTAATTGGCTTTCCAAATGAGTTCTACAAGATGGTCAAGGTCCTATTTAAAGATACAAATGCCCAAATTGAAATAATCTCTCTTTGATCCATTTTCCCTTAGCAAATATATAAGACAAGGTTGTTCATTGGCTCCTACTCTATTTGTAATTGTTGCAGAGGAAATGTATTATATCCTAAGAACTGAAAAACTAGGACCCAAATTAAAAGGATTTGTCCTTCCAAATAATTTATCTCTGCTTAATATGCAATTTACAAATGGCATTGCACTATTCCCTAAATTGACAGAAGGAAACATGAATAATCTAGTTGCAATACTAAAAGTGTTTTATATGTCATCTAGATCATTTTTTCCTAATACCAAATCCCCAGTTCTTATTTGGGATCATACTCCTCCCAATTGGTCCACAAATTTTGCTCGGCAATGGCATGGTCCTAATAAAGTGGTGAGATATTTGGGCGTTCCTTTCTTTGTTAGTCTTTCTTTGAAAGAAATTGTGGAACTAGATGGTTGCAAATTTAAAAAAAAAAAACTAAAGAGTTGGAACAATAACTATCTGTCTCTTGCAAGAAGAGTACAAGTTTGTCAAAAAATCCTTGCCTCATACTCAATATACTATGCTTCAATCTTGTTTTTTGTTAGTTACCAAATTAATAAGGTGCAAAAGCTAATTAGGAACTTTCTGTGGTTAAATGGTGAAGGAAAAGGAAACACATGTGGTTAAATGCCAATGGTGTTGCATAGGGAAAGAGGAGGGGGGACTAGGCCTAAAATATTTGTAAGTTCAAGGAATAATCTTAGCATCTAAATGGATTGTAAAGGCGATGATAAGGAATAAGCCTTAGAAAGTGTGTGTTAGAAAAAAAATGATGGACGCCACTCCAAAAAGGCTAAAAATTGGAAAATCATGCATTTACATGATATCCTATTTGGGAATTTTCACTCAAAGCCAGCTAGGTTTGTAATGTTTGCTAGGATCTAGAGGGCATGGGACTCATGGAGATACCTAATTGTTGAAAGAGAAGTTGTTAAGGTTAATGCCAATTGCATTATGGGATTCAAATCTATGTGGTGGAACTTGAACTACACTAATAAAATCCTAGCTCTTGCCCGAGGGTGTTCTGCAAAAAAATGGAATGGTAAGGGGTCATATGTTTTAAAGATATACTATGTAATAACTCTCTAAAAAGTTGGGAACAACTAAAAAATGAATTTGACTTACATGTTGCTCATAAGAGAACATATACAATGGTAATAAAGGCTCTAGATTCTTTGCCTTTTTCAATTAAGGATGTAAGGAAGAAGGATTTGAATACTTTTGTTGAACTTATGGTTCTCAACTAATAATTGTTGAATCCCACAATCTGTACAAATTTTTAACCCACTCCCAAGAGGTGCTTGATCATATCAATCAATCTTGGAACCTTAAGTTAAAAAGTAATGAGTGGTCTAAGATGGTCAAGGTCTATTGAGAAAATAAAATAGAACCAAAAAAGTCATGTTTTAGATGGTTATGGTTGCGGAAGTTAATCTTGAAAAGGTCCTTTTGCTTGCCTTTGTCTTGTTTGCAATGTTGTTGAAGATTTGGAGCATATCTACTTTTAAGTGTCAGTATACTTGTGCAATTTGGTCTATTTTCATGGGTGACTTTCTTGGGTGGGATAGTAAATAAAATGTCTCTTGGTTTGAAATATTGTGTGGTTATGTTAAAGGATTGAATGTTGAGTCAAATGTATTTTGGTTTGTCTTGTCTACTCAAATTTTATGGTTTCTATGGAAAAGAAGAAATGAGAATAGGTACTAAGGCAAAATGAGGGTTCTTAGTGAGTATAAATGTAGACTCACACTTTTGTTGATTATTGAATAGGTAACATTAGCATTGAAAATTTCTATGGATAGACTTATGAAAATAATGGAAGAAGTTGCTACTCCACTGTTCAAGGACATACAGGAGGTTGACTATTGGCCTCAATATTGAGGAAAATAGACAACAAAATCCAAAATGAATAATTGATTTCAAAATCAATATTCCAAGTTACACCAATATGAGATCAAAAGGGGTGTAGCAATAAGGGACCTAGAAATTACCCACCAGAACTTTGATACCAGCAACTAGGAGCACATTTCACCTCCAATAGGAGCTTTTTCAAGGATAAATTCATACAAATTAAGTAAGAACAATCCTATTATGAAAGAAAAGTGATATGAAAAGAGGAATATGATGTATAATGTTTTAACAAACCTTGTTATATGGTTTTTTGAGCTATCTTATAGCCTGGTTTGGGCTGATGTATTTAATGTGGCCACCTTGGTCACATATATTGTAACCAAACTCTTAATTTAGTAATATAATTTCAATTTTTAAAAAAGAGTCCTATTTTGAGTTCAATGATGTATTTATATATATAAAAAAATCATTCCTCAATAATTATTTACATCAAAAAAAATTATTTCAAAGGGCATTAAAAAAGTTACAAGAAACAATTATAAAGATAAAGACGAAATGTAGTGTTATACAATTTTGTGTTTTAAATAATAATATACAATAATGTCGTCAAAAATACTACCTAATGAAGTTAAAAGCATTAGTTATATTAATTTTGTGTGTAGGAGTAAGAGCAAGGGCATTGTGTGAACATGACTAGATTCTCTACAAAGAATTTTAAGTTTCATGCCACTTGCTACTAACTAAACATTCAACAAATTGACCATATCTTTCCAGGCACTTAAAATGATTTTTGCCACTCTTGCATTCATATGATCCTACATTTGGGTTGCTAATACATACTAAAAATGTTATTTGCAGTCATGATGTTATAAGAACCAATCCTAAATTTGAAGAAGTTAAATTGGTGTCTATTGCCACAACATTATAAAAAAGGAAAATTAAAGACAATAAAAAACTAACATTAAACCATAAAACACAAGCTCCCATAATGCTAAAAAATTAGAATTATCAAGCATATTTCCAACACAGGATTCTTTTGGTTGCCAAATTATGATAATCATGGCCAAATGTCCAAGCTACTTGACATATTCCTTAACTTGGCATACCCTCAAAAATTATGGTAAAGAAGCCACAAGAAATAGTATAGTAGTCATTATTATTATCTTTAAATGAATTGGATTGTAATTACTATTGGGACCAAGAAAAATGCCAATCAAATATTACACAAGAGAAATGGATGAAATGTAGTTGATAGATGTATATACAAAGCTCTTACTCCCAATTATAACGATGATTCAAGAAAGAAGATGCAATGCAAGTTGAAAATTTTTTAACTTGAGTCGAAGGAAATATGATTCATAAGCTCAAAGAATATATTTCATGTTCACCATTATTTTCTAAAAAATAAAATTTATAAACTAAGAAACAATCTTTTTTTCTTTCTAAAAAACAATCTTGAAATCAACAAATATTGAAATCAAATTTGATTGAATAAGACATACCAAATGATCTACATATATATTTTTGTACCACCAAAATTATTAATCAAAATTTCGAAAAAATCACTAAGAAAGTTCACAAAATAATATGATCTATCACCAAAATAAATAAATAAAAAATTTAAGAACTGTTTACTTCAGCTGTAACTTAAAATTGATTGCATAATATATTCAAAAGAAAATCATAATAATTAACATTTTTTTATGGAATTAACCAGATTACACAAATACTGACATCTCCACCTTAAACAAATTGCATACGCCTATAAGGAAAACCTTCATTTTACTAGTTTGTTTAAAACTTTTTGTTAATGTAGTTGTACCCGCAAAGCAACAAGAAATTATATTTTGGAAAAAAAATCTAAGTGTTCAGTACTAAATTTCTAAATGCAAAGCAATGCAAGTAACTAAATCTATCCACCTACGTGGTGCTGTATGGCTGAATAATCGGAAAACATTTTGAAATTGAAGTATCATCAGAAATCCATGTCAGAAAAATATCTTCAACATCATCTTCGAATCTTAGAAAAAAGCTCTACTACCGTAAAATACTCTGGAGCTTGCATTTCTCCCAGATTGGATGTTCTTCTGCTCTGATCCGGACTTAGCAGAATCACCAGATTCCTGGTTCTCCATATCTAATGGGAGCTTCATCTTTGCCAATGACTCTGTAAACTCCTGCATGCTCTTCATATACATGTCAACTATTTGCTGCTGCACCACCGGCTGTTCTTCCTCAAGATTTATACTTACAAGAGGAGTTGAAAATGCCATCCTTTTTTCCCCTTCAGAAATCATTGATTGATAGCTAGAAGCCGTACCATCTTTGATTGAATCCTTTGAAGACAAAGTTTCCTCATTCAAGGAAGTCCCATTATCCTTTAAAGAAGTTCCATTGGACAGATGCTCAAATCCACCAAGTCTGGTGAATTCTGGACCGAAGGCATCCTTCTGACCTTCACTTGGACCACTTTTAGTAGAACTGACAGCATTGAAAGGCGACTGCTCTGCATCTGGGTCAGTTTTGTAATCGAATAAAGTATTGGCCTTAGCAATAGCAGTTGAAGAATCTGCACACTTGTCACTTGTCCTGGTTGGGGTCATTTCATGATCATCTTCGTTTGAGGGAAATGAACTCGCTGGTGAAAATGATGCCCCTGATAATTCATTTTCATTTGGTTCAGCTATCATTATATCCCTCTTTGAAGAACTCTCGGGTTTTGGATCATCTGAGGCCATTTGGATATATTCAGAAACCATTTGATGGTTTTCGCTAGCTACTCGCAGGTCAGGGAATTCAATTTCATTATAGCTGGTAGGCTGGGTATCCTCCATTTCATGACCCATCATAAAGGCTTCTGAACTTATGGAGGATGGAGATAAGGCAAATATTGCTTCATCATTTGATTGACAGTGATAATCTGAGGGTACTGATCCATGATAAGAGAGACTCAACTGAACTATGCCAGCGGGAGAATGGAAAAGGTCAGTTGAAGACAATGTAAAATCCCGAGTTACTTTGCCCTTACCTACACAGCTAGCCAAGGGCACTAGGGCAATACCCAGTAACTGGTCTTCCAAGTAATTCCTTGCGCGGCTTAGCATCCAAACCTCACACCTCAGAGAGTCATCTATGCCACTGTTAATTTTGAGCTGCAAATTTTCATTGAATACCGGATTCCTCCCACCTCCGTTTGCTATTTGAGTTGGCAATGCTCCCTCCGGATTGCTGGTAAGAGACAGCTTAGCATAAACATCCTGCTTGTTATAGATACAGATATTGTGAATGTCTCTCGCATGGTGCACATAGATATCCAGAATACCCACAAAAGCTTGTTTCTGCCCCTCCCTGATCTCCTCTCCAACAGCATAGTTACGGCTCCCAATTACCCTACGGCTCTCTGGATTCAAGCAACCTTCATATTGGGTAGGACCAAAATTAGTCTCATTGCTCTTATAATCTGCTGGTCTACCTCTGTGGGAATTCATACTAAGTGGAGTCTCTTCTACTGAAGCAGCAAAACAAGAAACTTGATGATAAGAGTCCATAATATTCTAGCTTTGTTCTCACTGTCCACCTGAAATCAAACTACGGAGACTTGGAGGTAAAAGGATAAAAAATGATACCCGAGATTTTTTCGGGCTGATAAGGCTGAGGGCTCAAATTCTAACCCACTTATTAGGACAATCACAATACTGTGCAACAAAAACAACTGAAGAAAGGACGTTTGGATACTAGAAAGGACTTAAAAAGCACTGAATTCCCACCTCTAATTTTTAGCAAAATAACCGATCAAGCGTCCTAATGATGGGTTCCAGAGAGTACCCGAAAGAGATCCAACTTTATCTTCTCTGCATTTTTATTCCAGACGCTCACTTTGTAAGGAAAATTAGATCGAGAACGCGAAGTCTCAATAACAATAATACATTTGCGGTCAATGAAAGACGCCCCTTTTGAAGTATCAAACACAACAAAATCTTAAAACACAAAAAGAACGACTTAGAAACGCTAACTTCAAAGTTGGACTCCCAATCTTAAATACATACAAAATAAGAGAGAACAAAGAAAAGCTCTTAAAAGCGCCGATCATTCTCTGGTGCTTAATAAACCGAATACAATTGCAAGCATAACCAAGCACAATGAGGCAGTGTTTGGATGTACTTTTCACCAAAAATAATAAATAATTAAAATTGGTTAAATAGGCATCCAGTAGGCTGGATAGCCAAGGCTTTGAGCTTTTATTAGGGTGTAAATTTCAATATCTTTTTTACCGTTTATCAATTTATTGACGTTTGGTTTATCAATTTTTATAGAAGTCAGTAAATTTAATGTAAGACATCATATCAAAGTTGTAGTTTGATTGATTGATTACAATTAATGAGGGTAATGGTATATTTTTTGATTAATCATCCACCAAGTTTCAAAACATATGATATAAGGGATGAGACAAGGATCTAATCTTGAGTGACTTTGTGAGAACAAATACTCCTCAGTTCTTGAATCTTAGCTGAAAAAATATCAGCATAAATTTATACTCTTTTTTCGAATAACAAAACAATCTTATAAACAATATAAAATCCTTCATTAAAATAATATAAAATATTATAATCCTTACTGTTCTCAACTTCACAGAGCAAAATCAACTATTCAAAACTTTATATAAAGTAACTTAACTGTTCAAAACTTTATATAAAGTAGCCATTCGATTTTGATGTATCTATTGCTGATGGAATGTTTGGAAACATTTTCATTAAAAAAATTCACCCGTTGAAAAACTTGCTCCACCTGTATATTATATTTCTTGCATTGACAATCCATGTGCACCTTATTTTATTGTACTCTTGATTACTGTAATTTGTACATACATACACAAGTAAAAAATAATATTTTAAAAACTTTAAATAAAGAGTTAATATAAAATCCATTTATTGATAATCACTGAGTTATCAGCCCAGGGTTCACGGATCAATCTAAAACCTACGAAACCCTTCCTAGCTTTAAACTTCCGCAGACTGTCCCCATCCATGACCGACTCTTCCGCCTTCCGCTGAATATTAGACCTAAACTTTCAACTTAAAACATACTTTAAGCTAACGAGGTCAAGTATTCTACGGCAAATAGCGTCGGCGACATTGATGGCTCCATAAATTAACAGTACAACAGAAAATTTAAGCAATTTCAGCGGTCTATTAAAGATCAAAATGCGCAACTTTTCAGAATTCAACGAAAGTGGAACGGCAGTTAATTAAAAAAGACAAAACACCTCGAATAATATTTTTCCATACCGACAAAGAATCGTACCACCAGCACACCGCACAAGGCCAAAAAGATAACAGTATTTTTCATTCTTTTACGCGTGATTTGAAAGATAAAGCACAAAGTAAACAATGTCGGCTCTGTCAAAAGGTAGAAATGAGCTTTATTTTACTAGCCTTTGGCAACGCGGCCCTCCGGGATTCGAACCCTGGTCGCCGCGAGTACCACTTGGCTCCAGATTTTGCACGCTTCCAAACATTATGGCCCAGTTAGGGTCTGCCGAACCCTGCCCCGGAAGTAGCCGGTCAAGCCTGTTGATTTTTTTGCGTTGTCCCGACACCTGTACACCGCCATCCTTATTGGGTGAGACTTTGCTTTCCATTTATAAGTCTTGGTCATGTTTATGAGCTAAACGTATCGTGAAAGGCAGGGTGGGGTTAAAGTCTACATTGTTTGATATCATAGGGCTTTAATTAATAAGATAGAGTCCTATTTTAAAGTTTAAGCAAGAGAAAAGTCTACAATAATAATGGCCTATAATAATATTATTATTTATATAATATTTTATAATTGTAACGGTAAAAATGGTATACATTTTTCTTTATGTTTTGGGTCCATTTCAATTAAATTTTTATCTTTTGGATTCATTTTAATTAGATGGTTTTGCGTGCATTGATTAGTTTATTAAGGTGTATATTTTACATGGAAATTGGTAGATGACACTAGATTTATTTCATCTCCACTAATCTCAAGGATTTCAATCCGATCTGCAATCTTTGTAATCATCACTCTAGGTCAAATCTCACTTCTACGTGGAGATTGGGACCCCAAATTTTATATTTAGATTTTAACACTAGGTCCATGTTCCTCCTTTCCTACAAACTATTATGAGCCAACTAAAGAACTAATTATTTCAAAATATAAAGAAGTTGCACTAGGATAGTGTATTTAAGAACATGTCATGACTCATTATTATCATTTGAGACCTACATCCAAGAATATTTGCATGAGAGCATCATAGAGCATATTAATTGTATTATTAGTGTGCATCATCATCTTGGACATATTACATGCTTGAGCACTATCTTCAATATTTGTTAATTGCTATTAAATTGTTTAATCTAGGGGCTTGATCAAAGAAGAACAAACTCTTATCTAACAAGTTCCCAAATGGTGTCTCTCGACATCACCCACTTTGGGCATAGGTGTAACAAGGTGAGGCAAGAAAAATTCTAGTTTTTTGTAATTCGATACAATCAAATCTATGAATGAGGTTTAGTTATGTGTGTTAGGTTCACTTTGGTAAACGTGAATCTCAATTATAAGGAAATCCGATTATATTTTCAATTCTAATATGATTGTGTGAGAAGGCCTTATTTTTTTTGGTACCATGCTAAATCAATTTTATACATCTATCATGATATATTCATTGAATTTGTACCTAAGTAAATTTATTTTTATTTATTTATTTCTTGTATTGATTATATTATTTATTACAATATCATTTATCTGTCCACTACTCAAAATCCTTGGTTAGATTTATTTATCATTGTGGTTGAATTAATTTATCAAGGATATTTGTATACCTGAATTTTTTTCCTTGGATAAAATGGTGGATTTGACATTCAAGTTCCTATAAGATTTGGCCTACAAGTTTGACCCTCTTGTTGTTTGTAATGTTCATATATGGTAGTATGTTTATTATAAATTACCTTAGATCTTATTAAGGTTTGCATCCATCCTTTGTTTGTGTGTCTTGATTTATTTGTATTAGACTTTGCACTTATATTGCATAATTTATTTGATCTATATACCTCACATGCCCCTATTTGTGCATTATCGATACATGTTTTTATCAATTTGGATATATTTCTACACTTTTTATCTAATCCTTCAATCCTTAATACTCTTATGTGTTGGTGTGAATAAATGTCTTGTGCCTAGTTAATTTACATACTAGAAACTTAGGGGACATATTCAAATGTTAAGTTAGGATTATAATCTTTCTTCTGGAAGTCTTAGTTGTCATTTCTAGATCATATCTTATCCTAGGTTGTTATGAATTAGTTGTCTCATGTGATAGGATTAAGATACTTGTCATGATTTTGTCTAATCCTATATCTCACCTTGCTTTTATAAGCAAGACCTCTCAAGTACATAAATATATTCAATCAACATTTAATCTTGCATTGTTGAAGCAAGCTTTCTTTCCATTTTCACTATTGTGGAGGATATCTTGATCTAGCAACTATTACTGGGGGTGTTGAGGAGTCACCATTAACTATTACATGGTATCAAAACTCTTGTGTTGTAGATTCCTTCCCAGATCTAAGGGTTTTGTGTTGGCTTCAAGATTTTTCTGGATGCATGTAGGGGTTTCAAGGACCTCACAGTTGAATCTAGGGCATTAAACAAAGTCAGGTTTTCCTTTTGTTTCATCAAATTTGGTTGTATTTTGCCAAATCTATAAGGGTTTAAAAAAGTGTGAAGATTAGTTGATCTAGGAGGTCACTAATTTTTCAAAGCACTTTGGGCTCAAATGGAAATTGTCATTGCATTTAGGAGGTTGATCCGATGAATTTTGACTATAAATTTATCTATTTTTCAGTAAAGTTATTTTGGAGATTTTTTTTGCCTGAGCAGGCCATACGACCTCTCGAGCATACAAGTCCTCATATTTTATTTTAAAAAAATAAATTAATAAATTGTGATTTCTAAATTTTTGGGTAGCATTTATTTAAATATATTTGATGGCATATACTTTGTATATTCTCCCACAATTCGCCTACGTCATCCTAGTGCAGTCTAAAGTACAATTATGTTTTTTTGTCACATTGTAGATATAATTTTCGTTAGAGTTTTTTTATAAAATTTTAATTTATCACTAGTTTTTTTGTTTTATGGGATTAGAGATTTCTGGCTATCGTTATTCTTTGTCATCATTTCCTAGGCACCTGGACCCTAGCAAGTTTTGTGGGAGGTCCCTTGGATAGCTCCCAAGGCTACTATCCTGGCGGTGCCTAATGGGTGGCGTGCTAGAGGCTGCCACCCCTATGCCACCAACCCTATGCCCATGCTAGTGGCAGTATTTTTTTTTTAAATGTCAGTTGTGGTTATATGGTGTGACCATAGTATAGCACCCAGGCACCCAGATTTGACCCCCCAAGTGCCTAAAATAGGATTTTTTTCAAATTGTTATAACTTTTGGTCCAAATGGCATATAAAATCAAACAAAAGATTTCCAGAAAGATGGCTCTATGAATTTTTCAGTGGTGCGGGTTATTTTTTATAATTTTTTTGTTTGGTGGCATTTATTGCTAATTGAAATCAAATCTTTTATTTGGCTCCCAAGCTCGAAACTTTTTTCCATGATCTCTAATTTTTGCAATTCTTGTAGCATTGGAAAGGTATTGAGGAGCTCTATCCAGTCATCCATGCTCTTTTTCCTATTTCTATCTCAGGTACATTATGATTTTGGTTCTTTCCCGATGGGTATTTTGGAGATTATTTGGATAATTTTGGTAGTTGGGAGGGTTTTTTTTATCATTGTACTTCATCTCATCCATATTGTATGTATTGATCTCAAATTTTATCATTTGATAAGTGTATTATCATTGTAATCATCCGTTATGTGCAACTCATCCTTCTATAATTATTTTGACTAAGGACAATTATGAGTCATGGAAAAAAGGCATCATAACACATTATAGGTGGCTAAATATTTTGTCTCATCTTTATGGACTCATTCTTGAGCCAAAAACAACATGGAAGAAATATGTTTGGGGTGATAAAAATTATCATATTAAAGGATTAATTGGTTCTAATTTTAGTGTAAGCATCCTCAGAGAAACCTAGCATAAGATTTCAGGAATCTCGTGCCTACACATTGTTTGGAACAAAGTTTGGGAGATTTTTGGAGATCCACAAATCCTCCATTCCTAGATGATCGTGCTTTAGATTACCTTATTCCACTTGATGATGTTGACAATATACCCTCTGATGATGACACCTTAGAAGAGTTTGAATATGATGTAGAACTTGAGTGTCTTGGTGATCCAGAGACTTCTCCTACAACTCCTACTTCTCCTATTGAGATCACACATTCATCTTTTGTTGGTGTTTCATTATGTACTTTCAGCGATTCATTAAAACAAGTATCTATTTATCTTCTTGATTGGGATTCCTATTTATTGGACATTGCATCTTTGTTTGTGGAGTCTCACATTGTAGATTCGAAAGACCAATTTGAAGGTTTATCTCTCCTATTTGATGATAGTCATGGATCACCTATTGTCACTTCAGATTTGTCTTTGGAGTTAGTTCAAGATCAATTTCCATTTGTTCATATTTTGTCACAGTTTATTGTGATTGGGCTTGTGTCTGATTGGCTAGTGGCATCATCATCGTCATCCAAGAACTTGGAAACACATTAAAGAAACTTTCAAAGACACAATACATATGGATTCCACTTCCTACTAATTCCTATCTAGAATGGGAAGCCTTCCTACATTTGTATTTGGTTTATCTTCTTCCTAAGGGGAGAAACAATGTTTGTAGGCATTGGATTATGTTTTTCCTTCAGACATTAACCATATTTGTAGGAGATTACACATTATTGGGGGATTACTATCTCTATTTTTCCCTCTTATGGGTTATTTATTGTATATACATTATGGATATAGTCCTTGGGGCATCATTGGGTCCTCCATACATCATCCTATTTTTATTTTTTTTCTCTTTTTTAGAGATGAGTTTTGTCCCACTAGATTTTCTTCATTTCTTTGTTTGTGAGAGATTGCATTTGTCTTTGTAAATGGGTACTTAACATGGCCTTGTAGTCGGGACCCTAGTCTCTTTGCATAGTTTACATAATAATATTCTCCCTAAGTTGCACTCAAAGTGGGATTTTGGTGTGAATAAATTTCTTTTACCTAGTTAATTTACTTACTAGAGACTTAGGGGACATATTCACATGTTAAGTTTACTTAATATTATAAGCTTTCTTCTACAAGTCTTAGTTGTCATTTATAGAACTTTTCTTATCCTAGGTTTTTATGAGTTAATTATCTCATGTGATAAGATTAAGACACTTGTCATGATCTTGTCTAATCCTATATCTCACCTTTCCTTTATAAGCAAGGCCTCTCCTATACATCAACATATTTCATCAATATTCAATCTTGCATTGTTGAAGCAATTTTTCTTGCCATGATTTTCTCTCTTGTGGAAGATATTTTGGTCTAGGAATTGTTCTTAGGGGTGTTGAGGAGCCACCATTAACTCTTACATTATGTTTTTAATCCTATGGCTAGGAATGCATTTTTAATAAAGGTGTCATTCCATCATTATGTAAATTATCATCCTTCATAGAGCTAGTTAGTACTTTTCCTTTCATTTTATATTTACTTGCTTCACTTACTAATGAGTTTCATATAGATCAATTTTACTTATCCAATGGCTAATTAGAGTGATAAGAACATGAGCATAGTGATGTTCTACCTTTGCACCTATTGCCTTTAGACTATACTTTAATTTATGTTAATGCGAATTTAGGCCTAACCTCTCATGATATATCCACCCTAGATCTTCCTTCATGTGATAATGATATATCTAATTATTGTATCCTTTATACATCTCATGCTAGCTTTCCTTATACACATGGATTATTTTCCTTTTTCCACTCTTACTTCATCTTTCCTTGATGAGACTAAAGATGTAGATATACCTACTTCACTATCATACACACTTGATGGTCCTTCCCTTTCCTATGGCTCTTGTTATAATGTTGATATGTTTAATTAGGATCATAGTTATGATTCTTTATATTCCCATGATGAGGTTGATGAATTTTTATTCATGATGATTTAGTTTATGATGCACATTATTTTTATACACTTGAAAAGATTCATTTAATGGTGATTAAAATACAAATTTGTATGTTAAGTATCCTTCGTATCCTCATATTATGCTTATGCACATAGTGATGTTTTTCTTGATAGATCTAAACACAATTTGATTCATGTCATGATTATTATACATTAGTCCATGATTTATTGTGTGTCTGTATCAATTAATTTACTTTTTGATGCAAAAACATCCCAAGACTAAAAGCAATCATGTATCAACAAAAAAAATCATGCTCTTTTTGTTTTACAAATGTTTCCAAGTATTATTATCATTTTGCATTGGTGTGGCTACATATTTATTATTATCATTTAGTTTCTATTACAACAAAATAGCTCTATCATTTTCCTCCTAGTTTAGTTTCTTATCTTCACTTTCTTCTTCCATCAAGAAGATACCCCAGGCTAGAGAGGAGTCAATATTATAGAAGTTTAATCTCTAAGTGAGCATCTCATCAATGTCTTAGGATGCCAATCCCCTAGCTATGAAGATTTAATTATTTATTTCAAGCTATTTATTTTCAAAAGAGTATATTATAATTGATAGTAGAATAGATAATTTATCTTGCATCTCCCCTAAATTTATGACATTATATCCTAATATTAGGGATTTAGCATTAGTTAGATATGATTTGATTTGCTTGATTATATTATATTGGTGTAGATTACAATTTTAAATCTTAGTTTATTTCAATAGTATTTTATTTCTAAAAAACACATTAATGGTATCAAAGACATAATCATCTGCAATAAAAAATATTAGCTTTCTCACATTGTAAATTTATAATCATTCTTGTTGCATTCTATTAGCTAATTAGATCATATTATTGTAGCTTCATAAATTGTCACCCTTGACAATTTCACACTAGATTTTACTCCCTCCTAAGCGTATGGACCTAATTGTACATCTAATGTCTTAAATTATGCATTCCATGGTCCATTTGGACATTTACCAAAAACACCAATGTACAAAACCAAGGAAAAATATTAATATTTTTCTCCCAACATTTTACATCCCATGAAATAGGGTTGGAACAATGGTACCCTGAGCGACTTGGTCCACCTATTTTTCCTCTAATTTTTAATATGTCAAAGTTGACATTTTATTATTTGAATTTCAAATATCAAATGTTAGCTATCGAGATTTTTTTTTTGTGAAATTAGATTAATTGCATATAAATGCATAATGTTGTCATAATTTCAATGAACAAGAGAATCCATTGGCAATTGTTATACTTCAAGATCAAGTCACGAGTAGTCAAGAGTAAATTGTTTGCAACATTTCAACATTGAAGCATCATGTCAAGTTTTATGTGATTTTTCTCATGTTTATGCTATCATTTTATTTGTGAGGACTAACCCTTGTAGGTCTTCAAGGAAATCAAGCCAAGTTTCAATCAATCCTTGAGGAGATATGCATGAATTCAATCCTTCAAGGATATTAGATCAGATGAGTAGTGAGTTGCAATCCATTTTTTATTCATCATTCATTTTTCATTACCCTCTATCCCTCAAAAGGATAGGCTCTCTATTATCAATTTTTCCATTATGGAGGTGGAAACACTAACATGAGGTTTGACTGAGGCAAGCCCCTACATGGCACAACCCTTTCTCACTCTTTGAATGTGAAGGTTTTAGATGTGAGGAATATTAGAGGAATATTGAAGATAATTTATTTATTGTTGCATTCAAAGCCAACAACTTGACAAAATATAAAAAATCAGTTATCTCAATATCCAACAAAGATTTGATAGTGGGATCGAGAAGGAAGAAGCCTTTGATCAAAATCTTGAGGACTATAAAGAAAAATTTAAAATTGATCACTCAGACATAGGCACCCTAGGTGACTGTTAACTACTGAAATTGCACCTTGTTGAACCTGAAGTTCAACACCTCAGTGTAACATGGGAAGACCTCTAAAGCCCTGGGTTACTTGTAGGTAGAGTTCAACCTCCAGAGAAGGCCGGCTTCCTAACTGGTAATATCATCTAACCTACTGATTTTGTAAAGGGAAAAAGAGAATGAAATGCATGAAATGGAATAGGAACTAATCATTAAATATGAAGTGATACACCAAACTTATGATGGATAATGAAAGAAACATAAAGTAACACTTGATTTTAATTGATAGAAACTATATTTGCACAACCTATTATAGTGAATCTCTGCATAAATATTTCACCAAAAGGTCAATCACAATAATTAACAAAAGGAAGATAAACTTCACAATTGGAAACTATAAGTAATTTTTACAACACAATCAACAACCTGCAACAATTCTCTAATTGCAGGAAAGGCAATGAACTATGAGACAAAACTTAAGAGGAAATTATGGAAAAATCTCACAAAAAGCTTGATCAATCACTGACATGCACAAATTGCAAGAACAAGGAAGGCAAGAATTTCAACACCAAAATACTCCAAGGTCTGTACTGTATTCCATCTCCAAAAAACTGAGTTACAAAGTCTGCCAGTCTGAGAAAGGATTGCAAAAATCACTAACTCCCAAAAACTACAAAATAAGAACTAACTCCAAAAATGAAAATTGAAGTGATTCTATGCAAAATCTCTCCAAAATCCATCAAAAAAAGGGTTGGAAGCTCCTTGGTCGTGTGTAACCAAAAGGCCTAAAAAATAGGCCTCAAACTCCCTCCAAAAAGAGTCTAAAATGAAGAAAAAGTCAATGCATGACCTTTTCCACCATAAAAGACCCTAAATACGCTCCAAATGTCTCCAAACTAACCTCAAACAACCCTATAATCACTCCCAAAGTTTTGCAACTCCCCTATATCTTTGGCATTTGAAAACCTCCCTAAATGCTTGGCAACAAGTCATCAACTTCCAACGACCCCTCATGACCTAGTCATATTGACACCATCGTAGCATCCTATCTTGCATTACAATAACATTTAACTTAAGTGATTTATAAAGACATCACTAAGATAAATGTTTTACATTTTGGTTTTTTATGGAATTGAAATTGAAAACAAATTTCCATTTATGCAAGAATAAAAAATATGAATTGTCCATGTTTGAAGGAAAAATGCAAAGGCATTTTGACTTGGCTTTAGCCTATCGACATATCTAGGGCTTCTTAGAAAACCTTAAAATAAAAACCCGTCCAAAACATACTTCAAAATACTTGCTGCTCTGCAACACTCTGCGCCGCCAAGGGTTTTTATTGAGCTCCTCTCAGGCTTTTCGGGTGAAACTATGGAAAATATAGGAACTCTTCATTGCATTTCATCCTTTG
This sequence comes from Sequoiadendron giganteum, assembly GCA_007115665.2. NCBI lineage: Eukaryota > Viridiplantae > Streptophyta > Pinopsida > Cupressales > Cupressaceae > Sequoiadendron > Sequoiadendron giganteum. Next base: position 562,112,318 of record CM021103.1, read on the forward strand.
CACATTCTGGAAACTTCATTCCAGTCTTTGAGGATGCTGCCATAGGTTTGAAGCTGAGCTTCAACAAAACTCTGGAAATCTATCACTTTTCAGAAGCCAAAACGTTGAGTTTCTTACTATCTAGATTTATCATGAAAAGATTCCATATTTCTGTTTGTGGCCCGTGGGTTTCATTGTTTGAACTTGTATTTTGAGGAAAATGAAAACAAAACCATTGTCCGCACTCAGTCATTTACATGTATATATCTGAAGAAGTAAAAAGAAATGCCCATTTTCAAGCTCCATGTGCATCTCTTTTTTTATGTACTTCACCTGGCATTGTAAAATCCACAAGAATGCGTGGCCAGCAGTATCAAAATCAACATTAAAGAATATGGGTATAGATCAAGGCTCTAGACATTTCTTCCATTTTCTTTATGAGCACCACCTTTTACCTTATGTTGCAGCCACTACCCTTTAATTTCTATTACAGATCAATGTTCAAGATCTCAGATCTGCTCTCTTTATTTCCTTGCAATCATTATGGTTCATTAACGCAATTACCGAAATGAAGTTTTTTTCTGTCATTGTCCTTATGATAGTGGGATCCCATTTTACCATCATGGCTTGATAGCATTTTAAACCCTCACAAATCCATCCACTACAAAATCTTCTCTTAAATCTTGATGAAACCTTGCCACATTCTAATCCTAGGGTCTAGTTTCTATTCCTATCATTATTTCACTTAGTCGCATGTTAGCATCGATCGTTCTTCATGTTTCCAACTATTGAGCTCCTTTCACTATTGTGACTCCATGCCACGGTTAGCTACTTATTGTTTTGAATACCTGTTATTCATTATAAAATCACTCTTATAGCAGTGTTACTAATTGTTTTCTAGTAGGATGATCATTTTTACTTCTTTATATAGTGCCATTTTTGTGACCATGTTTTTAATCATTACTGCTACAAGATTCATTATGATAGTTTTCTATGCTTCAACACTAAGCATGCTCTATTTTCATTAAGAATGTAGCTTTTGTAAAACAAAGGTAACCGTGGTTTAATGGTTGTCACAAGGCAATGTCCATTGAACTGTCACACTTGTATTCATACATTGAAACTATCCATTCATTCATGACTATTAAGGCTACCAAAAAACTGTCATCCCATCTCCATATGTCTTACTTTCAGCCCCGATCCTGTAGCATTCCTCCTTGATTCTGCTGCTCACTTTGTTGCATCTTAGATGAGTATTGTTATTGTCATCTTTATTGCCTTATCATTGTGCACTTAAGGAGAGCTTTCCTCTTGATTGTATTATTGTTTAGAGCTTTTCATGATGATTGTGACCGTCCCTTCAACCCATGGTGAACTATAGCTTTTGATGTGAAATGATATAACATATCCCTGTTCATTTATGATAATTCTTTATGGTTGCACATTTTATTATGAGTTGGGCTCAACCCTTGTGGGAGCCTCATTCTATCCCACTCATTTTGATTTAAGTCATATTTGCATATATAGCTGCACAAGAAACAAACAAGTTAGAAAAAATGATTGTCCTTTGTGTGTACGTTGACCAAATGGTTTTTAAACACCTGAGGCATTCATTGTTCAACTGACACACATGAGATAAATTGATGCATGGATAGGTGGATAACATAAATGAGCATGTATAGATTTGACTTTTCATTGCTTAAAGTATAACTCTAACACATTGTTTGACTACCGCAGGAATAGGAGCGTATGGAAACTAGGAAGGACAAGCAACAAGGACACATCAGAGTGAGACAAGCCTCAACCAGTCATTCAGGCAATGACTGGTCATCCCTACTACATGTTTATTTTGACTTTCTTCCTTTATTCATGTATCAATTTATCTTTATTTGCATCCAAGAGAAGTCAGTCTCACGACTTGTTGTGTGAGACACATGTATCTTATCATATTCAATAAAGATTACATTTTTCAGAAATATGTGTCTTTCTATGTTACAAGCATATATATGAATGTGAAAATTTGCAGTTGCAATCTTTAAAAAAAAAATCATTCATGTATTTGAATGTGATAAAGAAGGATGATTGAATGCACCTTATCTTCTTTGGCTCAAAACAAAATTTACCCTTTTGAACTCGTAGGTGAAAAATGGGTAACAGTGACTTAGTCCTATAAATTCAACTCTAAATTTATATGACAGGTGCACACAAGTCTACTCAACACAAGTCTACTCAATTTATTTATGAACATGTCAAATTTGTTTGTGGCTTTCTAGATTTATTATTTTTACATCTGAGTAGTGCATTTTTATCATTATATAGTTGTATCATTGAATTTCATAAAAAAAACATTCCAAAGTCCCCAAATTCAGATCTTGGGATTGCTTGACTCACCTTCAGGTTGCAAGTCAATCTCATTGGTGAACCCGCAATAGAGGGATACAAATATTTGCATGAAAATAAATTAGAGTTTCCCATCATTTTTTTTTGAATGGCTTTGAACAAAGGAAACCCTTCGAATGAAGGGGATTCATTTGAACATCTATACCTTTGAATGAACACCTCCTTTTGAACAAACCATATTTAATGGCATGCATATATTTTAAAAAAAATTATGCTTTGTCTTTGTATGATGCCATATCATGGGTCTTCCTTTGAATGAAGGGGGCTTCAAACTAAGGGCCCCCCTTCATTCGAAGGGGTCTTTAAAATGAAGACCCCCCTTTTCACGTCGCTCCCTCCACTTCAAAATTAATGCATTTTTTAACTTTCAAAGCTTGATTTGGAGGTGCAAATGGAGTCCACTTGATAAACCAAGTTGGAGGACCATAATCCTCAAAATAAGCTTTCCAACAACTATAAATTTAATAATTTTATTTATTTTTAATTTTAAGTTTTACTAAATATAGGTTTTTCACTTAACATCAAGTTCTCTATTCTACACATCTGGAAAAATAGTAAATTAGTGGATTTTTTATTTGAAAAATATATATGCACTAGGTATTGATGTTCTTGTTCCAACAAAAAATTTTGAATTTCAATACATACAACAAACGTTATGCAGGACTTAGTGCACCTATGTATAAATTGTAATTGGTTTGACTTCAAAACTTGATTAAAAGAAAAATAGTCTGCAAAATGTTATGAAATGAAATTAAAGCACTAGATATCGATGTTATCAACCTAAATTCAAAAGAATCATAATTTTATTGTTTATAGAAAAAAATTGATGCAGGTCATGGTATAGATCACTTTTTAAAAATGTTGTTTACTATTAAAAACTAGTTATCAAAGGAGATGCAAACAATTCTAATTTAGTTTTAATTTAAAAAAAAAAAATTAAAATTTGTAGAGAAAATCTCACAAATCACTAGTTTGTATCATCTTCAAATTCCTAATAGTTTAGCTACTATAGGTATCGTAAAGTGAAAATTTCGTTCAAAATATTGATTTCAATGTCAATTTTGGCCAAAAAGTGTAACCCATTATTGTGGGATGACCCTTATATCCTAGCCAATTTTGAATTTAAATGATACTTGGCCCCATGGAAAATACCCTTGAAATCCTAAGGTGAATTCCTAGGGTTTCACTTTTCCACCTTATCAATTATTATTTAGGAAAATGTAGTAGAAACATGAATTGTTATTTAATTCTTACATTCAGTTTAATCATGCATTCATCAATTTCAATTATCATTCAAAACATTAATTGAATCAAAGACCTTACTAATAAGATGAAGGAAATAATAAACAATCAAACAAAGAGATCAAGTGAATCAAAATCCTTGCTAATAAGACAAGGCAAACAACAACACAAGAACAATCAAGCAAGTAGTCAACACAACCAAACACAAACCAAGTTAAACATGAAACATAACTACCACACTAGGAATATAGCATAAAATAAGAGATTCTAGATCTAACTAGTAGATTAACCTAGATCAATATTTATTTTCCCTAACATTTGAACATAAACCAACTAGGGTTTGATGATTAGATAACTTTCTCAAAGGAGAGCCAATCTTCTAGGGTTTGGTTCTTTTGCGTTACAAAGAGGAGAAATTTTATGTGTGTTTTGATTAGCCTATTTGAAATAAACTAGATCTGAAAATGTAATTTATCACACAAATAAGAATGAAAATTTTATAAAAAAAATACATATCTAAGAAATGAAGACGGAGAGGAACCAACACATAAAAATTGAGCCTGAATTTGAGGGCCAAGGGAAAGGGCGCCCTTGAATAGAAATGATGCTTTTTGGGATCTTAAAAACTTTAGATGATATGACATGGTCTACTATGTGTTTTCCTTTATCTTTATGTTGACAAAACTTTTGGATATGATCTGCACATATGAAAAGAGGGGTAAAAGTTATGTTGTATAGGGGCTTGCCTCAGTCAAACCTCATTTTTATTTTTCACCCCCACAAACAACAAATGATAATGGTAAAGAGGGCTTACCCTGGGTTGAGCAGAGGCCAAATAAATAATAATTAACTATAATAACAAATGAAAACGGATAATGTTACGTTAGTTATGAAATCTTTATCAAAGTGATGTTCACACCATAAGTTTCCATAAAGATTTGATTGATGAATGATTGAATTTCTTGAATAATTGTAGGAGGTTAGTCCAAAAACCACAATAGATTTTTGTAGATAGCATGTAGAGGATAACTCATATACATCTTCATAATAAGAGCATGATTAATCATAATAATGCCCTTTTCATACAACTTCTTTTAATGTTCAAATTAGAGGGAAACTTGTTTATATATGCATCCCAATCAATCTTTTTAGACATAAGTTGACTTGGGATCCTTTTGAAATCTCCAAGGGTCGACACCAAGATGTTAATTATTAAAATAGGTCACCATTAGGTCAAGGACACCCTTTTCCCTTGACTAGGTTTTACTGATAGAAAAGTTGACACATGCAACACAAGAAGGGTATAGACCACCTTACCTCTCCTAAAAAAGGGTAATAATCTTAAGAATCAATCACCTTCCATGTAACGCCCCACCACACAACCCTAGAGGAAGTTGCATTTAACTACTTAAACAGAATAATTTTTTTTTTAAAGTATAATTTAATAAGCAAGTTTGCTAACTAACGCTAACAACCTCTAAGGTTATGAGATAGAGGTTATATAGAACCTAAACAAAAAAACATGATTTAAACCATGTCATTTAGTTACTAAATAAATTAAGCACATACATTCCATATAAGATAATTTAAATTAAGCATAAGAGATAATCATCAATTTCATTAATCCATAAATTAAACCATAAGGTTACAACACTCATTCCCCGAATGAGGCTAGCCATCAATAATATTACAATTACAACATTCCACCTCGATAACAAAGAGGGGTAAGATAATACAAGATAACTAAAATGAAATAAAGCATGAACTGATACTGAAACCAATGAGCTCTCCAACTAGAAGTCTCATCCACACGAACATGAAGAAAGAACCCAACGGATTTAGGTGCACGCCACCCAACCAAGTGGAACCCAAAGGCCCACCCCTCGTGCTAGGAGATAGTAACCAGGGATCCTATTCAAGACCATCTACCTCTAGACACAGGCTAACATAACTAAACCAAACTGAAACAACCAAACACATGTACACCACAAGAGCAACTCAAGGTACAACTCAAGTCCAACATAAGTATAATCATAAGATCAACTCAAATACCATACAAGTACAATACAAGGACAACTCAACATGGTCACAATGCTTCCAAAAATAAAGCAGAATAAGTATGTTAAAAGAACCATACACAAAATAATCGAATGCCAACTATGGTCACATCAGGTATGTTAAGGAAACCATACCAACCAAAAACAAGGACCAACTGTTGTCTTAGATAGAGTTTCATCACACAGGTCGTCATGGGTTATCCTTGGGAATCTTCATAGGCTCCGGCCCCCACAAGAAAAGGTTATCCTGGTGACCTTTACCGAATCTCGGCCCCCACACTCACTCATGCGGAGCCAAATACCTTTCGTATAGACAAGATAGATGACCTTGCCATTCCAAGTCTTCTCATCTCATCCCAAGCCTAACCGAGCACTTAGGCCCATGAGTGAGGCATTAAAATATTGATTAGTGTGAGGTTGGTCCTAAGCTTCTAAGTATTGTTTTAGTTATCACTTGATTAAATAACTTACAATGAGTTATCCTGGCACCACTTCGTGTGCTGGCCCCCATTGCAAGCCACTCTTCTATGATGATAGACACACACCATCTAAACAAACATCTATGGAACTAGGGTGCACAAAACAAGATAACACATCCACTCCTTTCTCAAGAGTCGACAAAGATGAACCCATCTCCAAACACTGGAGGGAACATCAATAACAAGACCGCTCTCGACAAGGAGACACGGATCCCATAATCTGCTCCTAAATCAAGGAGGTACAAACATTAAAAAAACCGCTCCTGACAAGGAGGCACACATTACAGAATCCAACCCTCATAAACGATAGACCATCTGGAAGACTTACAAATTTACAACACATTTAACTCACTTCCCAAGACGATGACGGGAACAGTTCACAATCAAGACAAGCAAGAATTAAATTCTACTTTGGGTTCACTAAACCCATCCCCTTGCTAGTATTCATAATCAAAGCATTAATGAACGGAATTAAATACGCCATTAAAAAAAAAACATTTAATTTCCACGTAGCATTCAAAGATATAAAACATTAACCTGTATTTTAATAATGCAGATAAAAGCAAAATTCCATTTTTAAATAAAATATTTATTGCCTATTCAATAAAGTTTACTTTCTAAAAAATAAAACAATAATCCCTTTGCAACCATAAAATAATAAAATGATATTCTCATTTCCCAAAATATTAATATTAAAATGTTAATATAATTACCATTAATTAAATCTCACAATTATAATATAAGAACATAATATTAAAATTGTTTAATATTATACTAACAAAAAATATTTGATATATAATATTATATCAAGATAATTAAATATTACAATAATATAATATTTAAATATTAAAAAAATCATAATATTTAATTATAATAAACATAATATTATATATATATTTTTAAATATTAAAAGTTTTATTTAAAAGAGCCAAGGCGAGCCTCGGTCTGTGCGCCATGTTTTAGGTCTGGTTGTGTGTTTAGGTTTCCAAGGGCCATGGATTTCCCACACAGGGCGGCGGTGGCGGCGTTTCAAGTCAGGCGGTGACCGAACCAGGCGGCAGTGCGTTTCAAGCCGGGCGGAGTTACCGGCGGGGTTAAAGGGTGGGTGAAGGCAAGTTGGGTGGGGCTGTCGAAACCAAGTGACGTAGGGGAGCGGAGTGGCAGACAGTGGTGGCACTTTCGCCAGGTGCGATGGCGTTGGCAACATCGGCCACCCATCGTGGTGGTGTGGCCTGCACAACTCGCGCGAGCCACTGGAGGGAACGATGGCGACGGGGTTGCATGGACATGAGGAGGTGGCGACGGGGTGTGGGGAGCGCTCTGGGCTTGGCTCCCTCCACCCGCCTCCATGGGAGGTGTAGTGGGGGTTGAGCCCCCAGCCCCCCAAGAAATTTTTTATTTTTTATTTTTTTTAAAACCCACTGTCATTTTTGACAGTCATTTTATTTTTTTAATATATATATTTTTTTAAACCAGAACTAAAAAAAAAACACAGACCCAACCAAATTTCGTATTTTCTAAAAGATTATGCCAACATAATTTTATAAGAGAAATATATAACAAAATAAAATCACATAGGTTTGAAGAGAGATATATATATATACTCATTTCCAATCATACAATTTGATACTTCAACCAATTGAAGAACAAATGGAAAACAAACAAGTTTGACATGATATTTTGCAACCAAAGATTTATTTCTAAGAGGGTTTTTTCTTTTCTTTCTTGAACAAAACAAAACAAGAACATAGGTTAAAGACTTGATAAAACTTTCACCATAGAGGTTCCAACAAAACAGGTTTGAATTTCAATCATGCATCCCAAACCTAAAACCATTTATAAATGAATTTACAAAAACAATTAAAACTATAAATATGAACCTGATAATCCAAGAACTTGAGAAGATCCAGATGATGCTCAGCTCCTTCCTTTGATTTCCTCCTCAGATCAACAAATTTCACAAGTCCAATACAAAACCCACAAAATTGATAGATTCTTTCTCACACAAATTCAATCTTTTTCCAAAAACTCCAAGATCCCCAAAAATTGAAGAAAAATTCAACAACATAAGGATCAAACCCTAAAATTCAACAACCACCCTAATAAATTCTTCAAAACAGAAAATGCAAAAATATCTAATTTCTTTAATTTTTGAATTTTCAAATTCCAAATTTCACAATTGACTTTTTTTAAATCATTTTTCTATTTTTTTTTAATTCCAAAATTCACAATTGACTTTCAATTCAATTTTCAATTTCAACAATTATGCAATAATTACCAAAATGAATTTGCTTAACTCAAATTAATTAATTTAATTAATTCAATAAAATAAATCTAATCCAAGATTAAATTATTTTATTAATTAAATTAAATTAACTTAATAACTTTAAATAACATTTTCCACATAATAACCAATTAATTCAATCAACAACTTAAATACTAAAACCCATTTAATTCCTTTTTCCAACTTGCAATTAAACAATGAAGAGAGGGCACAAAATTCAAAGCAGCACATCCTGACAAACAACTCATGACATACAATGACTAGGGTGACGACTTGGCACGAAAACCTAGCTACTATCTCCCAATCGAATACCGTTGGGTATTGAACATGCTCTCACTTGTGAAACTAGGTGGAGTTGATGCCCTGTACCTGTCAACCTACAAATCAAGTAAAAAACAACCTATAATATGAACAACATAAAATACACACCGTGAAGAGGAAATCACGGGATCGTAGGGCACTTGCAAGCGAGTGATACGATACTGTTCCCTTCACCAATATACTGCAAATAATTGACAAATCTAACATGCTAGTATAATCCAAAGCATAAACATCTTTAATTCAAATAACCACCATGCTAATCAAAACATGCCATAAAGATAACATCATATTAAAATACCATCACATCCAAATATAACATTAACATCGCTTTATAGATAGCGATCAAATACAACCAACTACCATAGTCAAGGTACTAACATAAAATTACAACATAAAAAAGTATCTGAATATACAGAAATACACCAAAGCAACATAACAACACAAGGACATACTATCCAACCAGAAGGCAAAACGGAGGGGTATTACATTCCAAGGTCTTGGGAGTTGGGTCACAACTTTTCTATCTAGCTAAGTAGTCAATATGTTTGTAATTTGTTCAAGGGGCATGTTGCTTTTAAATTAAATTGTGCAAGAATTTTTACTTATAAACTAGATCTAATATTAACTAAATAGAGTTTTAAGAAAAATTAAAAGATGGATTAGGGAATGTAAGAAAATGCAAAGATATTGATTCTAATTAATCCAATAATCCATTGTTTAAAGAGATATTTGATATAAACTATAAATAAATAAATCTATGAAACACACATGATCTATTTTATCCATAGTGCTAGATTTTGGAGCATTATTCAACGTCCATAATAATACTCATTCATTAAAATTCTCACAAAATTCATAAAAATACTATCCATCTCTCAAAATATCATAAATCAAATTAGCAAGAGAAATAACATTCAAATGTAGGAAGAGATCTTGAATAGACATAACCAGATATATTTTATTATTCCTTTGAATTCAAAATCTTCTTCAATTTGAGAAAAACTGCATTGGTACAAGGATCTACTTCTTCTAAGATCAATTCCTTATGAAACCTAACTATGAAGATGCAGTGAAATAAATATTTTTGTAAAATATATACTATTGGACCTCTAGTCTAATTCTCCAACCTTCAAACCATTGGAATGAAAGAATAATTATAATAACTAGGTAGATGGAGATAGTATTCCCTTCTCAACCAACATGCAAAACACCCAATGCACCCAACATGCAAGATTAGCTAATTTAGGAATTTTCCAAAAGAACTCCAATTAATATGCAAAAATTTGATTTTACAAAAATCATCCCCAGTTAACTCTAGTTGTCTCCACAATGCCTCCCTTTTGAAAAATAAAGGATAAAAAATGATGTATTCTCTTTTTTGAAATCATATATTGATGCCTAAGTTCCTAGTCATTTATATTCCTTGAAATTTGCTAACACTTGAGTGATCAACTTTACCTTTGGTCCATCAACCCATTCCTATATGAACTTAGTTTTTTTAAACTATTGGATATTATTGTTGTGTACCTTTCTAACCTATGGATATTATCTCTAACCCATTTGAGGTTGGCCTCAATGTTCATTACCCTATCCAAAATGGCTTCCTATGCCTCTTTTGCCAATTAATTTCACCCTCTATCTTTGTAGCCCTAATTCTTTTAATAGTTTGCAGAGTGTCTAGTCTATGTGTATCTTGCAATAGAAGATCTGGACTGGTGATGCTAACTGCAAAACTTTCAAAAATTGAATATTTTTTATATAACTCTTTATACAATTCTAATAGATTCAATCTATGTTTAGCTATATGTTCTATTTTAAAAAATACAATATTGATACTCTTATCCAAAAAAATTATATCTTCATCACCCAAAATAGTTGCATTTTTAAACTCTTTTGATCCTATTTTACTTAGCTCCCTGAGGTGTTTTAGGTCTACCATATAATTTTCATCTTCATCCCTCAGGTTGTCAATATATTTCTACGACTCATCTTCTAAACTATAAGCCTTTTCATATTGTTGGTATCTAAAAACCAACAATTCGTCATTTTCCTTCTTAAGATTTTTAGTCCACTTGTCAAAAAATTGAGATTTTCTCATCTCATTCAAGGATTCCACTTATTTACAAACCATAAAAATGGGAACCTCATAGGATGTAGCCTACTCAATCACTAGAGAAACCAACCTTTTCAATATTTTTTTCATCTGCTTGATTTGTGTCTTGAGCTCATCCTTGCTCTTTTTATCCTTAGTCATCCTAGCCTTGACTCAACTAATGACTAGATCCAAGGATCATATTTTTCCCTTCATGTTTGTTTCCCTAGTTTGATTGTGGATATATGATAATCTGCCTCTTGGACTTTGCTAGATTTTTCTTGCATTTCTAGTTCTCTATCCTTAGCTAGTGATGAGGATTCCTGATCCTTCTTTTCTGTCCTTCTACATTTTCAACTAAATATTATTTCTCTTCAACAATAAGTATATGCTCTTGTTCTTCTTTCTCTCCAAGAATTTGTCTTTTCTTAGTATGAACTTGTTGATCTTAAAAATATTACTCTTTCTATTCATATTTTTGAGTATGCATGGTCCTAACTTCAAATGAATTTATTTATCCATAGGAGTTTCCTTAGGCAAGTCGGGTCTTATATCCATCTGATCACTATTTTGACATTATTTTCATCTCGATGCAAGGGTACTTATGTTTCTATTGCTCTAAATGTGTAGGAGAAGGAAGATCTATTAATTTTACCACCTCAATGATTGGTGGATCTACTTCAATATCTTTCTCTGGAACTTTCCCTAGGGTATACTTGGTGGGGAGGAGTTGTGCAATAAGTATTACACCTAAAATTGATACTACCCCTACTTCTATAATGTTATATGTTACTAAAACTGTCTTGAAGGCTTGTGTTATCTTCTCCATTATTTACTTTGTATTGTGAACTTCTTGAGCCTACACCTTTTCTCTCTTCATCTATTTCTTATACCTTGTTGGAATTGATGAAGATAATCCCTCTATAAAAAATTTCTTCCTCCTCCTAAGATAGGTTTCCTTACCCTTGAATTTTTTGATTCTCAACTCAATCCATGTGTTACTTCGATTAAGGAATTTCTCAAAGACAAATTCAATAGATGGATCTATTTTTTACCAATAAATTAGGTCTAATGTCTTATTATCAACCTTATATTTTGCATTGGATCCAAGGTTTGACCCTCATTTGATAGCCCTTTTGGGATGTCATCCCTTATCCCAAATTATTTCATTTGAAATATGGTCAACCTTTCATAACTCCTCTTTCTAATCTCAAAATCATCTTGGAGGTTGGCCCAAAAATATTCAATGTGTGGTTTGTGAAATGGGAACACAGAAGAACTAAGGGCTTTTATTTTTCCCTTTGGATCAAAATTGTCCCTAAGTACATAGGGATTTAAGTTTAATGCTTACAATTCCTCTAAGGTAGTGTTAACACCAACAATGGAGGGGCATGCATAAAATCCTAATTGAAAAGTGTATGTCAACCCTATTTCTTGTTTGACTTAAAAAAGAAGGTGTACTTCCATAAGTTGTATGGAAAACTCATTTAAAATTAGCTTACCACTACAACACCTTGGTAGTAAGTAAGGTGTCTAATCAAAACCATATATCCTAATATAAGGAAACTTGGGAAATTAAATGAAAAACTGATCCTAGTCCTTAATCAATTCCATGGCTTCCTTGGACATTTTGAATCTTATGTCTCTAGTGATTTGATTGATCAAAAGGTAGAGAAAAGCATCATTAAATCTCTTGAAATGATTCTCTACTTAATTTAGCTCCAATTGGGGATAAAATTCCCATATCTTACTCTACATGGGAGCTTCTCCTCTAATTCCCTTAGTAGTTAGTCCTAGGAAATTCCCTACTCTGGCTACCGAATACACCACATAGGAAGACATGAATAATTTCTTTAAAGTGTCCCTTACTATGATAAATTGGGTATGAAGGATGTTTGACACAATTTGGACCCAATCCAAGAAGATCTCTCCTTTTAGGATGAAATGAATTAAGTGTGAAATCCATTTATCATATGTTTTAGACTCCTTGCCAAAAAATTTGTATAAATAAAGTGATGTTTTCTCCTACTTAATATAATTCCGATCTTGAGAGTTTGTATGTAATATTGGTGAAAAATTTCATCTCATTTATAAGCCATATTTTATTGGTATTTCTAAGACTCCCACTTATATATTTCTTGTATTCCCCAACTGTCTTTGTTTCAATTTCCATTTTGAGCTGAGCATAGGGAGGCAAATAAAATGTTTCTCTAATCATGGGTGCAGATAAATCAATTATATTAGTAAATAGTGATCACAAAACTTCCTATCTAAAGGGTTATAGTGCTGGACTATATATAATATGAGTTTTGGGCATTGTACTACCACTAGGAATAAAGCCACATGTACTAATCCTAAATTAGAAATATTCTAAGAGATGGAATCTTCCATTGTTGAGCTAGAACTAGAGAAAGATGAGAAATAGAACACAAAGGTATTTCAAGTACCACCTACTTTGATGAGAGGTGAACTACAAACTTCTATTGGACCCGATGATAATGATATCTCTATCAACACTGAGCTTTCTAAAGAAGAAGAAGAACATGCACCTCAATAATTAAGGAGGTCTACATGTGTTAGGTGACAACTAGAAAGTTTTGTGAAATTCATTGTTGGATTCTAGTTGTATATTTTATTTGATTGCTAACAATCATGATCCTAGAAATATTAGAGAGGCTATGACTATGAATGAAGTAGATTCTTGGATAAAAGTCATGGATGAAGAGATGGATGCATTGAATAAAAATGATACTAGGGATTTGGTTTGCTTTCCCAAAGGACAAAAACCTATTGGATGTAAATGAGTGTTTAAGAAAAAATATGGTTTATATGGTAGTTTTGAGAAGCATAAGGCACAATTGGTCACTAAGGGGTATTCTCAAGTGGATGGAATTGACTATGGTGATATTTTATCTCCTGTTGTGAAGCTGGCATTTATTTAGTTATTTCTATCACTTAAAGTAGTGTATGATCTAGAAGTGAAACATATAGATGTGAAGATAGTGTTACTTCATGGTGACTTGGAGGAAGAAATATATATGTCATAGTTAGATAATTTTGTGGTTAAAGGTTAAAAAAATATGGTATGAAGTTAAAAATTCTTTATATCGTTTGTACATCAATATTGTCGAATGTGGTACCAAAAATTGACACCTATGTGTTGGCTTTGGAATTTATGAGATCTAAATCTAACCAATATGTGTATTTTAAATGTGATAGTCACATTCTCATGATTGCATTATATTTAGGTGATATGTTATTTTTGGGAATGGTAAAAGTATTATTTCAGATTTGAAGTCTCAGTTGTGAACATAGTTCAAAATGAAAGATCTAGGTGTAATGAGGTATATTTTGGGGATGGATATCCGAAGAGATAGAGCTACCAAAAAGATTTGGTTAAGCTAGAGCAAGTATGTGAGCTTAGTGTTGGAGAGATTATGTATGAAAACTTGTAGAAAGTTAGTTTTTATTGTGTTGTAGGGGACAAAGATTTATGTGGAGGATTATCCTTGAAATATCTTACCAAGATGGAGGACATGTCCAGAGTAACACATGCAAGTGTAGTTTGAAGTATTATTTATGTTATGGTCAGTACAAGGCCATACATTGCTCAAGCAGTGGGATTATTTAGTTGGTATATGGATAATCCTAGATAGGTACATTGGGATGTAGTGAAGAGAGTGTTCAAGAATTTGCAAGGTAATTTTGAGTATTCCTTATGTTTTCAAGGTTATCCTGTTGGACCTTGGAATTTAGTCAGTATTCATGGATATGTGGATTCAAATTGGGTAGGTGACATTGATAGAAAAATATCCACCAGTGGATATGTTTCATGATGTTTAGTTGTGCTATAAGTTGGATGAGTAATTGGAAATCTATAGTCACTTTGTACACTACAAAAGTAGAGTGGATGGAAGCTACTCATGCTTGTAATGAATCCATTTGGATTAAATAATTGTGTTTTCATATTATTTTTGATGTAGAGACATGATTAAAATTTGTTGTGATAGTCAAAGTGTCATTTTCTTAGCAAATAATCCTACTTTTTATGCCAAAAAAAAAAAATTGATGTTCAACTTATTTTTTTGTGATATGATAGAAGACAAAAAGGTGACTTTGGATAAAGTTGACACTTTGGTGAATGTTGTAGATGCACTGTCAAAGATAGTGAGCATAGATAGATTCAGATGGTGTTATAGTCCATAGGCATATGGGCCCTAACTAGTTGATTGCAGTAGAATCTTGATAAGTCTTCAAAAAGTGGGATAATTTTGGGATTAAGGTGTCTCAACCTTTGAGTCCTAGCATTAATTAATTTATTATTAGGTGCATATTAATTTATCCTATTGTTGAGATGACATCCTACATGGCAGGTGATGAGATATGACAAGATTCCTATTTTTTAGGAAGTTCACACCCACTCTTGGAGGTCCTATTAAGACACCTTAATCCCAAAATTATCCCACTTTTTGAAGACTTACAATAGATTACAATTTATATGGCCTGCATAGTCCCTATAGTATCCTACATAGTCCTTGTAGTAGCATTGCACATAGTATTTGTTACAATGTTAAGAATTACTATGATATATTTTTCAATAATGATGTTTCTTTCATTTTTGGAATATATAAATTTCATACATACTCACCTTAGTATCTATAACCTTTGTGCGTATAGCCACTATGCCTTTCACAATGTTACACTCTTTAATTGACACATAGATTAAACTAGTTCATTTTATTTCTTAAAAATTAAATCTATATTATTATCTACCTCAATTTCACCTTATCACCCTATATCCTCCTTATATTTGTGCAATTAACTCTCTTTTGAAAGAATTTACTCTCATGAATCACCCAACACACTCAATCAAATCTTACAAGATAATATCAACATTTAAAAATATTGAATCATCGTGATGCAAAAACCGCATGTACTATAAGACATTATCTAAGATTTTTAATTTTTATTTTTTAATTTTTGGAAAATCTTCAAAATTTATAAATGGTGTTTTTAGAGGCATAATTTTCTTAGTGTAAATTTAATTTTTGGTAGGTTGTGCATGCTCTAAAATTTTGACCTTTCCTTTTGAATTTTTTAATCAATATAGGTGTATTTTGATTGTCCTTATTCCTCCTATCTATCCATATACATGATGCCAAAATTATACCCACCCTTGTAACTAGTTAATAGGTCACATAACTCCAACCACCATTGTCAAATCATCCTTCACCAACCAAGAAATTAAATTTTTGGCCAAATAAGATTTTAATTTCCTAGAACTTCAATTATTACCTCCCCTCCTTTAGATCACACCTTTAGAATAAAATCTACAATAGAATAGTTGTTCTTAGTGAAATCCATATTATATTTGTATTTTATTACTTCTCATTTAAAATCTGTAATTTCACTTATTAACTAAATATTTTGATTTTTATCTTTAATCTATAATGGGGGTCAATCTCTCTTTATATTAATCGCTATAGGTGTTCAAAAAATTCTTAATATGCTCACTATTTTTAACCCACCTCATAATAATTGGATTTGACCATATATCCAAATTTAGCTTCTTTGTGATCTTTTACTTCATAATACCTCATAACTCAATAAGATCGTGTCACATATCAAGATTTGTAGACCATGAGTTACTTGATAATCAAGCTAGCCTACACAAAAAGAGTATCACCTGATTACAAAATTTGGAACAATCAAAATTCTAAAGTTATTAGAAACTAAGAAAGGAGACCATTTTGAATAGAAATTGTTTCTATCATACTTATTATTTGATGTGTAATGCCCCGCCACGGGACCCTAAAGGAAGTTGCAACTCAACACGGAAGCGTACAATTTTTTTTCTTAAAAGTGCATTAATAACAAGAAGATGCACAACACTTCACCACATCCTCTAAGGTAACGTGATAAGATTGCATTAATTACCAAAACATACACACCACTTTTACATAAAACATTATTAAAATATTAACCATACATTTAATTGCGCATACTTACAAAGCATAAAAGATACTAACACTAGGATACCATATAATAAGTTTTAGATTACAATACTCATTCCCAGAATGAGGTAGATCAAACCTAACTATTACAATTACAAGAATCCTCCTCCCAAAAAAATGAGGGGAATAATAATTACAAGAGATAATCTAAAGTAAATAGAAAGCTTAAACTAAAGAATGAAACCACTGCGAGCTCTCCACTGGAAAGCCTCGCAATGCAATTTGCAAATCAAAAGGGGACCCAACGACATAGGGCACACGTTCCTCCCAACCAAGTGGTACCCAAAGGCCCACCCCTCGCGCTAGGAGACAATAACATGGATACAAGGACAATCCCTACCACCTCTAGTCACAGGCTAACTCAACTCTAAACAAAACTACCACAAGTACAAGACTAACTCAAGATTACATTGAAATCAAAGTTTAACAGTATGACACTCCAGTAACCTATACATACAACTAACCTAGGAGAAACGTCACTCAAGGTACATGAGTTACCCGCCAGATCTTTCCAGATCTTGGCCCCCATTGAGCTTCACCCTCTTATGGTTATCATGCGATTCATCACCACTCCAAACTAAGGAGGTACAAAATATCCAACACTCCATTCAAAGAGAAACAACCATTCCTCGTTCGTGGAAATCGGGTGACTCACTGAAAACAACAACCTTACCACCATAGAGAACTACGAAAGACAAGACCATGAAATGATAACTCACAAATTAACATTCCTCACAAAGAAGACTTATAATAACTCATCTAATACCTCTTTTCAATTACCCCTAAATACCACATAAGATATCTCAAACACATCATAAAGGCATAATAGTTTAATGTTTACAATATTCTAATTTATCACAACCTTGCATACAGTCAACAAAATAACTTATAACAATTCACACCGCTCAATTATCCCAATTTAACTAATTAATTAAAAAGGTACTTTCAAAGAAAGATAAACATCACACTATCCATTTCCCCTATTTCCTCAATTTAAAATAATAAAACTTTTGTTTCTTCTAACATATTGTATATATCTTTTAAATACCTATTCTCGCAATACACTTAATTAAATATTCATTTCCTCTAATTGCAATTAGACGAACCACATAGGCAATCAACACGATAATTACATCTAAGATTTGGATTTACTAAATCCTTTCGCATTCAATGATAAGAAGGAATAATAAGACAAGTTACACACTTTTCTCTAATTTAATAAAAACCTTTATAAAGACGAAGAAGAAAATTCAACTAATTAACTAACCGATTCTTCAAATAGAGATAAACATCCCACAATCTATTTCACCAATTCACCAATTTTAAATAATAAAACATTTGTTCTTACAAAAAGATTATATTATATAATTAAATATCTCATTCCACAATTACATTTATAAAACATCATTTTCCTCTATTTGCTTAAATACCCATTTCCCTAATAGACCAAGGCATGCAAATAAATTATTCTTCCTTTTATATCTCCTGATTGCATGCAACAATTTAAAACTAAATAACTTAAAATCTAATTTTAAAAAAACCATAAAATATATCTACATTAAATATGTTTAAACAAATCTCCATTATCAATAAATATCTCCTTATTTAAAAGTTAAAGCAATAATATATACTTAACACATATTCATAATATATATACATACATAATTATATTTTAATATATAATTATATATACATATATTTATGATATATATAATCATTAAGTATATTTTTATTGATATTCTATAAACAAAATATATTAACCTATATATATAATATATTTACACATTATATATACAAATATATACATAATGTGTATATATATAATATATATACTTAAATTACATATGAATTAAATTAGCAAACTCCAAATTCGCAAATAACAAAAAAAATGGATGAATTTCATATTAAAATTTTCCAGGAATTAACAGGGTATGCCGGACTGTACATACAATACAGTCAGCCACACATAAAGGAGGGGAAGCAGTGCTCCCTATGGGGCAGGACGTCCCCCCATGCGGTGGGTGCACTGCCTCATAGGCAACGCAATGCCCCACACACTAGTACAACTGGGCAGTGGGGAAAATAACTGCCCCACCCACCACTAATTTTTTTTTTTTTTATAAAACAGATTTTCTTTATGACAGAATACAGTACGATTTTTAGAATGCTTCGCCGTACAATGATTTTAATTGCATAAATATTTACAATAAACATTTTTAACATCAAGGGGGTAAATTTTTTATTAGATCAAGGAAAAATTACAAAGCAAGGGCATTAAATGGCCCTATCAAGTTCAACCAAGTGATCCAATTGTTGAGACAAACCTGGGGGTAATTGGCCCTGATCCACCAAATTCCAATCTTGAATATGATCCGACGCCCATTTAGCTAGGCAATCAGCCACCCCATTCCATTCTCAGGGAATATGGGTAAAAGTGATATAATCCAAAGAAGCACAAAGGGTGAGAATTTGTTGCACAATCAAGGCCAGTTGCCAGCTCACATCATCCAGACACCGCCTTTTCAGTAAGTTCACCACAACTTGTGAGTCAGACTCACAGATGATCCTTCGCCAACCCAGTTGACTACCCCGCTCCATAGCCAATAAAATAGCCTGAGCCTCCATAAGATTATTAGTATGAAGGCCCTTATACACAGAAAAGATAAACTGAACCTCTCCATAGCTATCCCTACCAACACCCCCAATCCCAACATGACCTGGGTTTCCATGAGAAGAGCCATCATAATTGATTTTTAGGACTCCATGAGGAGGAGGAGTCCATCTCCCCTCCCTATTCACCTTCAGGGTAGGATGTCTACATCTGTTACGCATGAGTTGTCGTTGCAGAGGAGGAAGATGGAGACGATTGCAACAATCCACATCCTAAGGATCCACCAACACAGTCAGATCACACTTAGCCACAATGGTTTCCCCTAGCGAATGTAGAATTTTCCACCATAGATGAGAGGCCCTTAGCGGCGAATCCTAAAAAATCCACCTATTCCTTTCCAACTACAAGTTCCAAATAATAAAGGAGGGCCCAAGAGCCCAAGCAGCCTAAAGAAAGGTGGTAGAAATAGGGGCCTTACCCCACCGTTCCCCAAACTCCACCAAAGAGGAAGCATGCTAGCAAGCCATATTCCACACCCCCCACCAGAAATGCCAAATATCCCTGGCATAGGAAAAATGAAAGAAGAGATGGGAGACACTCTCTTCACTACCATGACATAAAACACACATAGAGGGGTTGTGAAAGCCCCGCTTACATAAATTATCCCAAGTAAGACACTGGTTCTAAGCCACTAACCACATGAAGAAGTTGCACTTGGGCCAAGATAGCTTGTGCCAAACTTGTTGCCACCAAGGGAACTCGATGTCTCTAAACAACTGTCTACCTAACTGCCTATAACTAGTCACCACAAAGTACTTTCTAGACAAGTCGAAACCATCCCAAGCCAAGACATCAGGGCCCCTCAGAGAATTACAAGCATGGGAAGCCAAAAGCTCGAACAATTCCTGCCTATCCCCCTCGGACCCTCCAGGCGGCCACTCAGAAGGGTGCTTCTAGCGAAAACTAATAGTCAATCCACCATGCTGCGCCACCTTATAATGCTCCACAGTATCCCAGCCAACCACAACAAAAACATCACAAAGGGATTGAAGGTGAGGACAAGAAGAGAGAATTACAATAAACATTTCATAATAAATAAACATATATATTATATATATGTGGGGATGTATATATAAATAATACATATTTATATTCACATATATATATTGTATATATATTTATTGAGTTTCAATAATAAATCAAATTGGGGAAAAAATTTCTGAAGAAAGCATCTACAGGCAAACTGGACAATCAATTTTTATTTTATTTTTTATTTTAAGGAAAATTTGCATAATAACAATAATCGTTTTCCCAAATTTATGAAAGGGTTTCAATTTCAATCAAGTCACACAGACTTTCTCAAACTTCTATAGGCAGATTTAAACAAATCTAGAAGATTACAAAAATTCCTTTCCTCTAAATTTACACAAAGGTTTTCAAAAACTAAAACTAAATTCTTAAATCATAGATTGCTTTCCTCTGAGTTATTTCACAACAATTCAACAATAAAGAAAGCCTTTCAGATTTTGAAAATAAATTTAAAGCTTCTACAACCAAAACACAAAACTTCTTGCATAGGCAATCTTTTCAATCTCAATTAAACCATTTAAAGCAAAGCTTCTACAAAATTAACTTTTGTACAAACAATCTTTCTCAACAATTAAAATAAATAAATTAAAACTTGAAGGAATTTGTTTTCCTGAAGCTTGAAGAAACGAAAGTTGAAGCAGAGCCTCCCCTTCAGAGATCATTTCCAAAGCTTTCCCAAAATCACCACTTCCAGGAAGATGCATAAATACAGAAAACCCCTTTGAGTTTTCTCAATTTTTAACCAGAAACCTCTCTCAAAAATAATATCTTTTCCTCTCCAAAAATCTCCTCTCAAGAAACTTCTCTCCTTTTTTTTCCAATTAAAATTCCTCTCCAAAAATCCCCTGTGAAGAAACTTCTCTCTCCCTTTTCCAATTCAATTCCTCCCAAAAATAATATCTCAACGAAGATTAAATAATTAATTCTTCTCACACACATGTCACATTCAAAATATCTTCTCAACAATCAGATATTTTCTCAAAGCCTTTTGCATGTTGAAATAATTTCTAATTACAATTTAATTCCAAATTGAAATTAATTAACACTAATTGAAAATTTACAATTTAAATTTACATTAATTTCCTCTTTGCTTTTAATTTTCTCAACAACATATTTAATTAATTAATTTAATTATTTAATAAATAAATTCAATCCATTGGATTAAATTTAATTAATTAAATAAATCAAATTTAATTAATTAACTTAAATAAAAACTTCTATCACAATATATAATTTTAATTTAAATAAATATCAACACTATTTAAAGCAATAACTCTAAGAATTTATTTCCATAAACAAGGGCCCTTTCGAATTAAATAATATTAAAACAAACACCAAAGACACAACTGACTCAACTGACGACACACTATGGCTAGGGTGTAGGCTTGACAAAAGTAACCTAGCTACTATCTCCCAATCATCATACCATTGGGTCAACACGCTCAAACCTGTGAAGCCAGGTGGAGTTGATGTCATGTACCTGCAAACCTGTATCCAAGGCATCAATAGCACATGCATATAAAATCATTATAAAATACACCGTGAAGAGGAAATCACAGAATCGCAGGGCGCTCGCAAGCGAGTGATGCAATCATTTCCCCTTCACCAATATAGTATCACCAAACTGACACTTCCATCAATAATAAAACTCATAAGCAATGATCATGCCATAATAAACCAACATTATTTTAATCAAAGCATGTCAAGTATAACATCTAGGAAATTATGTCTCATAACACACATAGTTTGTATTGCTCAATAAGAATTGATCAAATAATAAAACATCTTAATCTAGCATAAGAGAAAAACAGAGGGGTGTTACATGATGGATGGTGTTCCTTTCTACTAACACCTTTCTAATTGATATTTATTAAAAAATCAATAAGGTAGAGCCAAGTGAAAGTGTTCCTATTTTATTAACTCTTCCATCACCCATTTTAAATTCTCATAACAAATTTGATGGTGAAGAATTATCCAAACAAGATCCCATAGTTGTTATGCTATACTACAAAATTATCCTAGCACCTTTTGAACCCCACATGAGCCTTTTATTACTACTAACTTGTCTAATCCTATTGTTAAAAAATATGCGAATCTATTACCAAAGGATATTACACCCTACCTTTTCCTAAATGCACAGATGTGATTGATTTTATCACATCAATAACCATAACTATTTGGAGGCCCTATCAGATTTGTTAGTGGATAAGAAATCTTGTGCCCTTGGATCAAAATGATCAACACTTACTTTTTTGTCAATTTACATTATACCTTAGATCAATGATAAGCTAGTCCTAATACACATAAAGCTCATGCTCATGTTGAGTCACTAAGAAAATATAAATGAGCCACTTAAAACTTGAGAAACTATTGGAAACAAGTCAACACATGAATAAATAAAAAAGGTGAAGACTAAGGTATATAGTTTAGATTTCACATAATTTTTAACTAGTTCACTGTGAGTGTCAATTAATATCTTGACTAAGGTAGCATAGAAGGAAGACTCGCCCAAGGGAAAGATGGTTTTGATGCTATATTTTACTCTCATGTATTGCACTAGGTATTATTGACTCATTCTTGTCAAAATTTATTTGACCAAGACAATAAAAATGAGGCTGAGACATATGGTATATATATATAAGGTCTAAGGATTTAACAAGGCAATACATAGAACCAAGATAAGGTTATGTTAGATCAAGTGTCAACACTTTGATGAGTCACTATAACCATTCATGGATGTTCTAAGACCACCAAAGAGTCACTATTTTCATAAATAAAAAATAGCTAGTGATGTAATATGAACCCCCATAAATTGATTAAATATAAAGTGATAAAATGGATTTGAGATTAGGAGAAAATCAATAAGTAAAATATGTAAGCATTTAAACTCCATAACATGTAATAATAAAATATATCATTTGATAAGTATCAATATATGATCAATGCAAGAACATGTAACAAGAGTCAACAAGAATCCACCAATGGTGTCTCAAAGCTTGAGGAAAAAGAAAATTACTAATAGTCAATGTGTCGGAGATAAAGATGTAAGAATAGTATATTTTGTGTAAGATATAAGCATGCAAATACATTCATAAAAGGGTCAAGGGTAAGATGTGTGTGCAAAGTATCATCCCTCATAATTGAACCCATTATGGTATGGAATATTAATTTATATTTATATTAAAAAAATTAAATCTATATATTCTTTTGCATCTATAAGGACAACCCAAGAGCTATATACTGATCTATACTTGTATGTATGAAAGAGAGACAAAAACTCTATACTAGTTTGTATTTGTATATGAGAACCCAAAATTTATATGCCAATATCTTATTTTATGTATAAGAACCTAAATCTATATATCATATATATTTATACATGTAAAATAGAACCAAAAATTATAATATATAAAAATAAGCTAAAATTTTATATCAACTTATAGATGTCAAATTAAGAAACTAAAATATAAATCTTAAAAATATTCTCTATAATATAAAATTGAGACCAAAATCTATATAATAATTTTATATACTAGAAATTAGTGAAATAAATGACCTTATGACTGCTAAAATATTAAAAATAATTAAATTTCATATCAAAAGAAATGTACCATTTTGATATGTAGCATCATGACAATTAATATCTTGCATTATATATAATGAGTTAGGAACAAATCAAGGAAAAGAGGCATAGTTTTTTTTCATTTACTATATAAGGGAGATAATTTCATTCCTACTTTATCCTTGTGAGAGCACATCAAAGAAAAATCATGACACAAATAAAAATCTATAGATCAGCATTCTAATATGTACGCACAGCTTATTACAAATTACATTTTTCAAAACTAATTTATTTGAAGGGTCTTTAAAGAAATAATTTTAAAAATGTTTGTTTATTTGAAAGGGTGTTTTTATTATCTAAGGGTTTGTCCTTCACTATGTTTTTTTAGATTTCTTTTTTTTTGTTAAAGTAGATTTTTCTTTTCCTAAAAATTAATTTATTCAAATAGAGATTGTAGATATTAAATCATTTTGATAAGATTGATTTTGAATGTAATTTATGTTTGAATCAAAACACTTTTAAGAATAGTTGTCAATTGACTTTTCTTCTATATCTAAATTATTTAGAAAATGAAAGCAACATTTTTTGTCAAAACTAACAATTTGTGGATTATTATTATTTTATATAAATCTCTTTAATCAATAAAATATCTATTTTATCATGAAAAAATGAATTCAATTGATAGAATAAAATGGATAATTTATATAAATCGTCGATTAGCTCTTAATCACATAATTATTTATTCAATATGATATTTATTTGCGATTTATAAGTGAGATAGTTTCACTCTTTAATTATAGGACTCTTATTTTATCAATAAATAAATAATAAATTATTGTGAATGAGAATGAGAATGAAATTGAATAGTTGTCCATATATAAGATTCTTATATGAATCTTTTCAATGTAACAAGCTACTATTTGTTATTCAATCTAAATGAGGAGAAGTTCTCAAGTTGACAAGTCCTAACTTAACACAATTTTGATAAGAAATTTTATTTTTTAGAAAAAATTCAAAATATTACAAAAGTAATGTAGAAAAATTTGCGGATGATTTTATATAATTGTATTCTAATAATCATAAATTTGACTTGATCATATTCATAATTAGTATATTTTCAAATTCATATGTTTTTTAATATCTTTATGATTTTTTAATATGATGCCAGGAGTTGATGTGCAAAATTAGTTTCTATGGACACATGATGAGATCAATGTACATGAAAGACCTTATGACTAGAGATTTGTGTTTCTAAATAAGATAAGCTACTAAAAATGTCATCCCTTCAAAAAATATGCAAATCTGCTTTTTATTAATTCAATATTTGATTACCCATTAAGAGATAGTACAAAAGAAAATAGAATTTAACAAACCATTATAAATTAACACATGACACTAAATGTATATTGAGAAATCTCTTGTAGAAAAAATCCATCATTAAAGAGAGACACACCTATTTATTGATTTTCAACACAAAAATTCATATACAACTCACTTTCCCTCTTCAATCTAGTAGAATTTTGAGTTTTGGCAACTCATGTGCACCTATAAAATATACATAAAACTCACCATTTCAAGCCCCTCATGATTGTGTGAATATTAGTTAGAAAATTAAAAAGTAGTTTTAAAGATTCATTCTCACCAAAACCATGGGCAACAAAATAACACAAAAAACATCCAAAAAGATGAAAAATGACATTTTTGGGAAAATATCACAAAATCCTATTGGGGGTGTAATGCCCCACCACGTAACCCTAGAGGAAGTTGCAAAAACCATGAAAGCGTACAATTTTTTTTTTAAATTTTAAAGGGCAATATTAACATGAAAGGTTTACTAACTATCACAAACCTCCTCTAAGGCACGAGACTAAGGTTACATATGATTCCCATAACATAAATATAAATTCATTCATAGCATATGATTAACTACTTCTGAAATTAAAGTACATACATTCTAAGCATTAAAATTGCATCACATAGAATAGAAATACATCAAGATCCAAATATTACATTAACTTTCAAATAAGGTTTACAATACTCATTCCCAAAATGAGGAAGATTATACATAAGAGTTACAAATTACATGAGACCTCCTCAAACACAATTTGAAGAGTAAAATAAATATAAGTGTCAACTGAAATAATACATCAAAAGAAAGGGACTTCTCAACTGGTAACCACGAGCTCTCCAATTGGAATATCTCGCCATCATGAACAAAAGTAAGGGGACCCAATGGAGTAAGGTGCACGTTCCACCCAACCAATTGGTACCCAAAGGCCCACCCCCCATGCAGAGACAGTAACAAGGTTCCCTAGGCAAGACCATCTACCACTAGACACGGGCTAACACATAATTGAACTTAACAAATACTAGTACAATAGTAACTCATAGGGTATAATGCTTCCAGAGTTAAACAATTAGATACATCAGTGAACCAAACTTACTGCTAACATAAAAGGAGTGACACCACAAAGATGCATGGGTTAACCCAACAGATCTTCCCAGACCTCGCCCCCCATTGAGATTCACTCTCCTACTGTCAACATGTGGAAAAAATCCACAACCAAAAGTAACTAGAGAACACGTATGTATATTCAATCCCTATCCAAAGATAAATGACATCACATCCCCGTTCATGGAAACCAGGTGATTTATTGAAAACGAAAAAAACACACTAACCAAGGGTAACAAAAAGATTATCAGAAACTTGTAAAATAAATTCAAACTAGTATAATATATATATATATATATATATATTTATATAAATTTATTTAACCAATTATTTCAATCAAGAAACAATATTTTCAAAACATGTTCTATAGAATTTACTTTTCCAAAAACATCTGAAAAGCTATAGAAAATTTCTCAAATAAAAACACAGAGGATTCTTTTAAGTTTTCCTAGACAACGAATTTAAAAGAGAAAGAACACTTATATTCTTACAGACAAATTTTACAAAAAATTTCCCATGAGATTTAATCTTAGAGAGAGTCTAATTTCTTCCAATTTTCAGATCCCTAATAATTTTTCCTTCTGGGTTCTTTTTGTATACAATAATCCCACTTTACAGTTTGCAATAGTTTCCACAGGGGGTTTAATTTCTATAGAGGCTATCATTTTCACAAAAGATTTCACATACAACATTTACAATTTTTAACAAAACTCAAAGCTTTAAAACTTGCACAAACAACCTTTTCCAGAGAGTAATCTAAAACTAAGAAGCTTTTCCAATAAGAAACTAACTAGAATTGAAAGAGGAATCTAAAATCCAACGCCTATGAAGATGTGAATTGACGCAGCGCCTCTTCCACAGATCCAAGTTTTTTCCCAGACCAACTAGAGCTTCCTCCAGAACAATTTTTTTTTTTCAAAATTTCAACAAAAACAACCAAAACATGCAATCACAAAAAACTTTCTTTCTCCAAACTTCTTTCCCAACAAAATATCCTCTTATCCTTCTTCCGTGAAGAAGCTTCTCACTTCTTCTTGTACAACCATAAATTTCTCCCCGTCAATAAATTTTCCCAACAAACCTCATAAATTTTTAACACATGTTGAAAACCCAATATATCTTTTAAAACTGAATTGCAGAAAATCCTCAAGATATTTTTAAAAATTAAAACATTTAATAATTTCAAAAATACTTAACATTTCAAATTTAACTTAATTCAATTAATTTAATTAATTAATAAAATAAATATAATCCTTAGATTAGATTATTTTACTAATTAAATTAATTTAATTAATTAATA
The DNA here is from genome assembly GCA_007115665.2 of Sequoiadendron giganteum. Classification (NCBI taxonomy): domain Eukaryota; kingdom Viridiplantae; phylum Streptophyta; class Pinopsida; order Cupressales; family Cupressaceae; genus Sequoiadendron; species Sequoiadendron giganteum. The sequence goes on from CM021103.1 coordinate 562,140,200, forward strand.
AAATAAATATAATCCTTAGATTACATTATTTTCCTAATTAAATTAAATTAATTAATTAATTAATTGTCATCTTCTAACATCAAAACCGGATTAATTTAATAATCATCTTAAATAATTAAATCCATTAAATTACCTTTTACAAACTTTGCAACATAATAATTTCAAAGCAAAATTGAACAACATTTAACAAACAAAACCAACTATACCCAATGACACACTATGACTAGGGTAATGGCTTAACACATGAATCCTAGCTACTATCTCCCAATCAATCATTATTGTTGGGCAATGGACATGCTCAAACCTGTGAAGCCAGGTGGAGTCAATGTCATGTACCTACAAACCTATAAACAAGGCATATATCGAGCGTGCATAGATACATCATAATAGAACACATTGTGGAGAGAGAATCGTGGAATCGCAGGGCGCTCACAAACGAGTGGTGCAATTTTGTTCCCTTCACCAATACAATATCACAAAAGTGATAATTCTAACATCAATAATCTACTCATGTGCATATAACAATATTATTTCAAATAACCACTATGCTAATCAAACTCATGTCTTAATAATAACATCAAAACAAGGTAACATCACATCATAATATAAAATCCACATTTCTCTAAAATAGCGATCAAATAATAACAAAGAATCACAAAGACACACACTGTCAGAACATAAGAGCAAAATGAAGGGGTGTTACAGGGGGAGCTCCATCCCCTATACACCCTTCCCTAGCATAGCATTTAGTTTTACACTTCCTAAAGTCTTAAAATTTGATTATATTGTATAGGAGGACCCTTCAAGGCCAAAAATATTATACCTAGGATTGTAAGGAGATGCCACACTATCTTAAAAAAATTATAGATAATGAGAAAATACTTCATAATTTATAAAATACTAAGGATTATCCTCAAATTATTCATAATTTACATACATCCACACTAGTATACAAAATAATTCATTTATTATGATGTAAATTCATAAAACTAGAGTTAAACAACAATAAAATTTATGGAATACTAACATATAAACCATCCAAGCATTACTAAACTATAAGAAAAAAAAAGAATAATAACACAATACTAAGAAGTTGGAGAAATAAAAAATGGTGAAAAATCTAGGAAGATTGAGCTACTCTAGATCATCAAATCATTAAAATATAGTATTTTCATGAGCACTATGCAACATACAAATCAAAACTAGCTCATGGCTCTTTCAATTAATTTCCCATGTGCAAAATTATGTTCCAATTTTTCAATTTTTCTTCTAAATTACTATAACATAATGTAACTACTTGAAAAATAGAAAATAATAAAATTATCAACCCTTTGAATGAATTTTTTGATTGGTTTTATTCCTTAAGCCTTAAATGAGGAGTTTGAGTTTTCCATGAAGTATCACAATAAAATAAAGACATGAAGTATCACAATAAATGAAAAACAAGAAGTATATAAGAAATTCCTAACCCACATCAATAGTTTCAAAACCTTTGGAGAATAGGTAAAACTATTAGGATGACTTTCAAATTTTTGGATCAAAATTTAGATCAACTCTTGCTAAAAATAATCGATTTCACGTTCAACTATAGAATCCTTCATTCTCTATATTCTCTTCAAAGTTCTACCTTCATAAAAAAATTGGAGAAAAATCTTAAATATGAAACTATGAAAATAAAATGAGGCTTATCACTTCTTGATTGTATATGACAAATTTTGTTTCTCTTATACCTTCTTGATATATTTACAAATCACACCTCCCCAATATAAAGTCCTTTGGTAATTAAAATGTAAGGAACACATCAAGTGAAGTAAATTCTTCCTTACATCCTTAATAGAAATACTACTTTTACATACTTGCCATTTTCCCTTTAAGCCCAACCAACCAAGTTTCATGTACTACTCTCCTTGTTTTACTATGTTTCTTTTGAAGCACTATATCATCCTGAAAATACTTTTATCCAATTTGGACAATGTCTTGAATTAGAGGTAAAAATGTTTATTGTTCATAATCAAACATGAAAGTCTCAAACAAGAGTTTTCAATATTTTCCATCATGTAGATCTTCATTTAAGATTAAAAAAAATCCAAATGTAGTACATTAAGATAGGCTTTCTCTATGATCTAAAATAGACCATACGTCAATGGATTTAGCTTCCTTGCTAATCCTTGGAGTCTTTCCTTACCAAATAATTATTATACCAACTCTTCACCCTTAAAATTATGATCTATTTGGTTGTTTTGAAGCCTTTTTTAATAATTGGATTAAATATTTTCAACTTCCAATGTGCCTTGAGATGCATTTTATAAAGCTTATTTAGCCTTGCGAACCTCTAGATCAAAATTTTCTTCCTCTTTAGATTACTATCCAAACATTTGATGGATTGGATAGTAGAAACCTAAAAAATGTCTCAAGGGAGTGAAATTGGTTGAGGTATGAATTATCCTATTGTAAGACTAATAGATGTACTCTAGATTCTCATCCTACTTCTTTATATGTTGCTCATTGTAGAACCTCAATAGTTATACATACAATTATAGAATTCACCACTTTAATTTGACCATCAATTTGAGAATATAGTTGTAATTAATCTCTTCGATGGGGTTTCCATTATTTTCCATAGTATACACCAAAAAATATCCCCAAAATATTATTATCTATCTAAAATAACATTTTATAATAAACCCACTTAGTAGACCCACACTCTACCTCTTCTCACCCATTTGAAAGAGCCCTAAAATCGAATATTATGACAACAATTCTTGATATCATCTATATTATTTTTTCACTTCAAAATCCAAGTATCACATTTACATTCATTTAATTTAACATTTATCATTTTTATCTCAACTTATTTATTTAAAATAATTATTTATACAACTACTTGAATAGTTTAAATAAAGGTGTGCATTTTTCATACAAACATCAGATACTGCTGGAGAATATTAAAAACTATCAATATGATATTTGAAGCACAAGAATAAATAAATTGAACGTAGAATTGGAATGTGAATTACCAAAAACCTTTAACTATTTTATTTTTTTAAATAGATAATGTGCATACATCATGATTCCACCTCTCCTCGAGATGATTTTATTTACAAAATTATAAAGAGGAATACCCAAAAGAGACTTTGATTATACTTGAATGGACATGATAAAAAAACAATAATAAATAAGGACAAAAGTTTCTTAATCACATGGTTAATGCTCAAAAATGCTTTGTTGGAATGAAATATGCTTTACGGCTCTTCCTTTAACAAATGATTTTCTACTTTTTAAATGACACTTGGTATGGCTTTTCATTTAATAACCTATTTGATTTGGCATTAAGGGACAAAGTGTATGCAAATATAGTAAATGTATAGCTCTATATTCAATTTATTTTATTTTGTATGCAAATCAATTCTTTGGGATTTATGAATTAATTTTATAGTAAATCATTTGTGTTTGGATGAATTATTATTTACACCCTTTTTCTATTTAGGGTTAGGCTATATGGTATGATAACACGTGGACTTGTTAGGGCTAGTTGTAATTTTTAAATGTTTGTATTTATTTTAAATTATTATTTGATTTATCTATTAAAAATGTTTTAATTGGAGTGGTATTCATTGTCACTTTAAAATGTAATATGATTTTGTTATGATATTTTAGAAGAAATTGTATTTTTTTATGAAGTTTTGAATCATATCATATGATCCTTCATCATGATAATAAATGAATTATGTTGAAAATTTGCAAGATTTAGCAATCATAAAGATAAGAAGATTTAATAAAAACAAGGAAATATAGGAAGGATCGAGAGACAACAAGAAGGAAAAAATGAAAATAAAAAGAAATAAAACACAATAATAATAAAATAAAACAAATCCAAAGAAATTATAGTATAACACATGAAAAAAGAAGCACAAAAAAGAAAATAAAATAATAATGAAAAGTAAAGAAAAATGAAATACCAAAACTATAAGTAAACAATAAAAGGATATAAATTGATGAAGATGAAGATATATATATATATATATATATCAATTAAAGAAAACTAATAATACATGGTAAAGAGAATGAGAGATAAGTTAAGCTAAAGAGTAAGAGAAAAAACAAAAATGAATCTAACTAAGAAAGTAGAAAGAAAAATCATGATAAAGACAAAAATGGAGGAAGACTTAAAAATAGGACAAAAAGAAAACCTAAGGAAACCTCAAGAACAAGTAAAAATAAATACCTTGATATTTATTGCTATAACAATAAATATATTATAGAGAGCAAGAAAAGAGAATAGGGAAGGAGAGGGTGAGAGAAAGAGGGTTAAATGAAAGAAAGAGAGAGGACTAGGTCAAAGAGTAGGAACAAAATAAATGAAGATGGAAGGAAGAAAGGAAGAAAGGAAGTAAAGAATGATGGGGAGAGAATGGTGAGACAAGGAGTTAAAAAGGGAAAATAGGGAAGGAGGGATGAGACAACAAAGTGGACAAGTGGGGAAGAGATCAATGAGAGGGAGAGGTTGTTGGATAGTGTTGGTGTTGTCATTGACATCAACACCTAGTATTGGAGTTGTTGGAGATTGCTAGTAGTGTTGTCATCAATGTCAAGTGTGGATGTGTTATGGTTTGATGTCAACCCTTAGTGTGGAGGTTGTTGGAATTGTTGAGAGTGTTGCACTATGTTATCATCTATATTATTGTTTAATGTAAACCTTTGGTATATCCATGATAAGAAGGTGTTTGTGGTGTTGCTAATGCAGTTGGTTCACTTGGTTTCCAAGTGCTTTTGAGAAAAAAATGTATGAAGAAGTGTACAGGGTAACAAGGTGTGTTTTGTGTTGAGTTATACATTTATTCATGGTTGAAGATATGCTTGTGTGGTTCATACATGATGATTAGAGGTGTTCAAAGATGCTATATCCAGAGTTTTAGGTTCTGGATCATTCTATAGTGGAAGATGTGTTTGACAGTGTGTTTGTCTGTGAAGAAGGATTGTTTGGGAGAAATGATATTGCTTTGCATTTCTCCATATTGTGGATTCTTGTCTTGCAGATTTGAGAACATGCTAATGTTTCCCATATCTACCTTCCCTTGGAATTTTGTGTGTTCAAGTGTTTGACAAGGCTGGTTAGTGAGTTTCATGTCTATGGTAGTGTTGTTGGTTGCACAGGATGGTGGCGTTCTCAATTTTAGGTGGTTGTAGCAGTGTTACAAATTATTCTAATGATGCTAGAATATTCTGGGATGTTGTGTGGATACTGTGAAGTGTTTCTTTATGGTATGCATGTTGTTTTCAAACCTGGATGAGCATGTATGTGGTCTCTTGTTAGTGTTAGTGTAGGTTTGGCCGACTTGGCACACTAGCACTAATTGTAGAGGTTTTTTGTTGTTTGTGGAAGCATGGAAAAGCGTGTCGATGTAGATTTGGGTCGTAGTTAACCCTTGGCATGGTCTACTTTCACTTATTTCAATTGTAGAAGTGTTTGGTCCTAACCTATTTGAGTTTTCACATTTGAGGTGCATACATTTCATTGAGGCAGACTTAATTGAGATTGTTTAGGTCGTGGACGATATAAATGCAAGGTGAATTGTTGGAGATGGTGTGTGGTGTGTAAGAGATTAAAATGTGATCAAGTGTGGTGATCTGAGTGTGAGCTTAAATTTCTATGACTCTAGATGCAGTGAGAAAAAAGATCTTTATGTTTTTAGTGTGCCAAAATTTGCTGGAGGGAGTGAGCCAAAGGTTGCAGATGGTGCAAAGTTGTAGTGGTGGATTTTTCCTATTGCTATGAGATAGTGAATTTCTTTGTAACAATATTATTTCTTTCTTTCTTTTAGACAATGATTCCTTCTAGCAGTGAGCCTTATTGTAATTCAGTTTTGCTATTCATATATATGTGAGCTAATCCTCACTGTGGTTTTTCCTTGCTTGGGGTTTTCCACATAAATTTGGTGTTCTATTGTGTATGGTTGTGTTTTCATTATTGTTTCAAATGTTTACAAGATTACTCAACCAAGAATTATATTCCCTTAATTTCAATGGTTGGTATTTTTAGTTGGGGTTTCTTGCAACAAATATTTTTTCTGGCCCCCTTTTCTTGACCATGCAAAAGAAGGAAAAATTATTTTTCATATCACTAATCAAGATTATCTAATTATATTCTAAATGACACCTCGAATAAATAACAACAATCCCCAACAATGACATCAAAAAGTGATAAGGGGTCATCAAACCTCATACTTCAGTAAATTAGTAATCTTCCAATCTATATAGTCTACTTGCTATATGTAATAGGAAATCAAGTATCGCATTCAAATGATTTCTTAAAGTTATGAAATAATTGAATACTTATGCATGGATAAAATATAAACTAGGAGAATGTTTGAAATCTCAATTTACAAAAAATTGTGTGAAATTTAATTTATAGAAAAAAAAATAATATTTTTTTGTATAAAAATGAACAAAAATTTAAACTATTCCTAAATTTGTGACGTAGAATTTGAATAAGGAGTTGATGGCTATTCCCTCGGCCTTGGAAGTCAAAGAAGTGGTTTTGTCTTTTGAAGGTAACAAGGCCCCTGGCCCTGATGGCTTTCCTTTCCTTTTCTTCTAGTCCTGCTGGGAGATTGTCTACGAGGATGTGATTAATGCTACTAAGGAGTTATTTGGCTCAAGAAGTCTTCTCAAAGAGCTTAATGTGAATTTCATTGTTTTGATTCCCAAATCTATTGATACTCAGATTTTTGGTGAGTTTCACCCAATCAGCCTCTATAATTCTATTTATAATTTTTTTTTGAAAGTGCTTGCTTCTAGATTACAAAAATTCTTGTCAAATCTGATTTCTAAGCACTAGAGTGGTTTTGTTAAGGGTCATCAAATCCTTGATTCTATTATTACGGTTCATGAGCTTGCTCATTCCATTAATGTGTCTAAAAACCTAGGCTTCTTCTTGAAGTTGGACCTGATCAAAGCTTATGACAGAGTGAGCTAGAGATTTCTTTTGAATGTCTTGGACCGGTTTGGTTTCTGTAAGAAGTTTCTCTAGCTTGTTGAGCAAATAATTTCTTCTCCCTCATTTGTTGTCTTGGTGAATGGATCTCCTTCTCTTTTCTTTTGGAGTTTGCGTGGGTTGAGGTAGGGAGACCCTATCTCACCTCTTCTTTTCATCCTAATGGAGGAGGCTTTGGGACACAATATTTAGAAGGTGCTTCATGCTGGTTCTTTGAGGGGTCTTTTGCCTTCATCCAAATGTGATCTGAATACTCACCAACAATTCATTGATGACACTATTATGATGGGTGTTTCTTCTGTTAAGGAAGTTAGAGTTGTTAAGTGGTTGTTGGCTAACTACGAGAAGGATTCTGGTCAGAGGATCAACCTACCTAAGAGTCGGATTTTCTTCCTCAACACTCCTGAAGCTTTGTAGCTTAAGCTTGCTACAATCTTATCTTGCAATAGAGGTAATTTCCCGTCTTCTTATTTATGGCTCCCTTTGTGCATCTCCAATATTTCATATTCCTTTTGGTTGGGTTTGCTAGATAGATTCAATAAGAAGTTAGTAGGTTGGAAAGTTGTGCTCCTCAGTCAGGCAGGTAAAATTCAGCTTATTTCATCCACTCTTCAGAATTTTCCCCTGTTCGCTATGAGTCTTTTTAGGATTCCTGTAAAGTTTGAAGATAAAATGGAATAGATAATGAGAAGGTTCCTTTGGTTAGGGGTTGAGACTAAAGCCAAAATCCCTCTCGTGGCATGGGAGTTAGTTTGTAGGCTGAAGAAGTGGGGGGGAGGGTCTTGGTATTAGAAATTTAAAATATTTTAATAAGGCTCTTTTGTCAAAAAATGTTTGGAGGCTCCTGAATGGGGATGTTGCGTGGGCCCCTTTGGTGGGTAATAAGTATTTTTTTGGTTTGGAGAGACCTTAAAACATGTTTTATTTAGAGGATATTCCTTCTGGTTCATGTTTTTGGAGGAATATTATGTTGTGTAGGGACTTGATTGCTAGAGGTGTTAAGTGGTTGTTGGACGATGGTACTAGTATTCTTTTGTGGGAAGGATTTTGGTGTGGGGTCTGCCCTCTTATTTTTCTTCCTTGGGCCCCCCTATTTTCCTCTTGTGTAAATTCCCTTTTGGGCCCAAGGTGGTTAATTATTTTGAGGATGTGGAGTGGAATAATTTCAAGGTTTGGGGCCTATCTTTGAAGATTCTGAAGGACTTCTTGTGTAAGGTCTGAATCCCCTCTTTTCCTAGACCGAATAGAGTCATTTGGGCCCCCTATGCTAGTCGAAATTTTTCAGTGGCTTATGCTCTCATGAGTTCTTTGGAAGTGCCTACATCTTTCCCTTTCCGGGGGAGGTTATGGAATAATAAATTGATTCCCAAAGTGAATGTCTTCTTCTAGCTGCTTATGTAAGGTACAGTTTAAAAGATGTTAGGAATAAGGTGTCTCAACCTTGGATAATTCCTATTCTTATTATTTGTTTTGTAAAATGTATTTCTTGCAAATAATGTAATTAGGTGTGAGTGTACATGTCTAGTTGGCATGTTGATGTGTCACTCCACTTGATGTGTCGGCATCTTGAATTGTGTGTAAGGAGATCATGGCTGAAATGGTTATGATGGATTCCTATGACACGTAAGAGCTATTTCTAGAAGTTTCAATGACGGGTGAAGACATGCAAGACATGTGGTAACTGATAAAGTTGAGTACTGTACACTCTTCCACGATAGTAAAACCCTAATACGGCTATCTTTGGAAGTTTCCCTAAAAAGGAAAATGGTAAAACCCTAATACGACTATCTTTGGAAGTTGCCCTAAAAAGGGAAAGCGCATGATATAAGCGTTTTTTAGGGTTATAGACTATGATAGGAAAAGAGTGTATTGTTGGTATGATTTCATGCTACTGGATTTGTCTTTGAGTGTCGATTGTCTCCTGAAAGAACTTGTATTGCAAGTGTGTTGTAACCGTTGTGTTGAAGATAATACATTGTGCAGGTTTTGGAGTGCTGGGGTTTTTTACTGAAAGGTTTTCCCCAGGGTAAATCATTGTGTCATTCTCTATTTTCTGTATGCTGGTATATGACTGCAATATCATTGTTAAAGTAGTTAACGAATCTGAAGTTGTAAGGATTTAAAAGAATTTGCACAATACTTTCCTTTAGAGATTAGTGTAGGAAGTTGTTTTTGCACCTGAGTTTCCTTACAAAAGAAAGACAACCTTTGTAAGAGGGGGTTTTTTATTCCTAATACATGTGTTCTCTATGAAGCTAATGGTGAGAATTATCTCCATATTCTCTTAAGTGTGATTATTATTTTTCTCTTTGGAGTAAATTTCTCAGACTCTGGGATATTGGATGTGTCTTTCCAGATTCTCTTGCTAAGATTTTTTATCAATGGAATTGCCCTTCTTCCTCTCCCATTTTGCGGTGGCTGTGGGACCCTATGGCCCCACATATTGCTTGGATTATGGAAATAAATAAATAACAAGATCTTTCGGGAGTCTAAACTCAAGGTTGATAGTCTTTTTATCAAGATCCGATGGGCCATTCTGGAGAATTTTGCTGATTCAATTTGATTTTTCTTAGTGTGTCCTTTCTACTTGCCTTGTTGGTTATGAGCTTCTAGTGACTTATAATTGGAAGATTATTTCAATTCCTATTTTTAATCCTACGTCAAGCTCAATTACTAGATTGAACACTAGATGGCAACCTCCTCCCTTTCGTTGGGTTAAAGTTAACTTTGATGGGGTAGTGAAGGGGAATCTCGGGTCTGCAGGTTATAGGGGGTGTTAAGAAATGATGTTGGCATACTCCTTGGCATGGTGGCACTCTCGTTGGGAACTTAGATCAATCATTGTGCGAAGGCGGAGGCTACGTTCATAAGTGTTAGATATGCAATCAACAAAGGGTACTCCAAATTATGGGTGGAAGGTGACTCTATGAACATAATAAATTATTTGTGTGGCACTCATACTTTGAGTTGGAATTTTGACCAAGTCATTAAGGGTACAATAATCATTTTGCAATCTTGTGAAGAGACCCACATCTCTCACGTTTACCGAGAGGGAAACTTGTTGGAATTTATTTTTTCCAATGAGGCTGTTAGTTTAAATGAATTTCGTTCATGAGAGGAGGGATCAATTCTTCCTGAGAAAGCTAGGGGTTTATTGAGGAATGATGGTGTGGGTTGAGGTGATGCAAAATTTATGGTCTAGTACCTTCCTCCATTTCACATGCTTTGTGGGTGTCTTATTGCTCTCTGGTCTCCAGTTGAGTGTTTTTCACAAGGGTTTTGTGAGTCATGTGTTGGTAGTCATGGGTGCTCATAGGAGAAAAATCGAGTTTCATTCATGTGGGCACATTCAAAGAAAGAAAAAACTCTAGAATATTTTATGCCATGGTAATTTTACTCCATTTTTGGAGAGACTACACGGGCATGACCCTAATGCCTTGGTGCAATTTATTTCTTTCTGGCATAATCAAAATCTCAAGGTTAAAGGTATGGAAGTGGAGGTAAATGAGGATTTGGTTGCCACTGTTATTGTGATGCCGATAGTTGGCCAAAATTTCTTCAAGGATAAAAAGAGTAATGAGGAGGTGATGGTCTAGGTTTTTAAAGATGATGAGCAGAAGCAATTAATCAAATTGGAGAGCTAGGGCTATGAGAGAACTTCCCTTGAGAAAATTTGGGCAAGCATTGCTAAGGTGTTGATGCATTACATGATTATGGAAGGGAGGTTTAGGGCTATTCTTGGTCACCATTTTACTCTCCTCAACCATTTTAGACATGGTTTGTTCATTTCGTTTCCTTTCTTTTTGTTATCATCTTTGGAGGTCTCAATGTATGCACATCTGAAGAATATGAGGGCCCCCATCCTCCATGAAGGACTTATTTTATTAATTATGGAACATTTCAAGACTCTTATCCCTACTCCTGCCATCAAGGGCAAGGAGAATACTTTAAGTGATGTGTTTGGGTTATCCGAGTCAGATTCCTCTTTGCATGAGGAGGAGGAATGGAACGAAGAGGAGGAGGATGTTTCTCCTGCATTTGCGACTACGTCTTCGAAGAAGAGGAAGGTGGTTGGTGCTAAGAGTAATAAGGAAACTAAACGGCTTTCCCTTTCTAGGAGTGAGGACACGGAGGTGGGATCAGATGATTCTTCTCCCAAGTCTATGGAGGTGGTTGTTGGTAGAGATGTTGTTGGTGGTGGCCTTGAGGTGGGGACACAGGATAATGTTGTGGGTTTGGTTGAAAAATCAAGGAGGTTGTTGATGCGTATTGCTAACCTAAAGAACAAGGCCTCGAAGGTTCCGACTAAGGACCCCAATGTAACTGGTGATGACAAGGATTCTGGTGATAAGATGGTGGCCATTGAGGGTTCCCCTATGCAGGACTTGCCCAAGGAGGAGAAAGACAAGGAGATTAGGGGTTGGGATGAGGAGGATGCAGTAAAGAAAAAATCTAAATAGGAGCCTTTGAAGGTAAATTCTCTTTTTGAGGACTTTTCTTACCTTGATGATGACACTACCTCCATGTATGAATTACTGGATATGGCTAGAGTTGGGGCCACTAGTACCTTTAAATTAGATAAGTGGAATCTACAGGAGTTCAATAAGATTAATATCAAAATCAGAGGGTTGAAGGAGAATCTGAAGAATGTTTTGAAAGGTTTAGTGCCAAACATACTTATTGACATAATGGTGGACCTTGAAGGTTCTTATCATGACTCTAAATCTTAGTGTGATGAAAGATTGTTTGCACTGGAAGCCAAGGTTTTAGTTATAAATGTAGATATAAAAAAACCAATGTAGGCGTGCCATATCTCTATGAATAACATCATAGACTCCTTGGAAGTCCTTTTTAGAAAGATTAGTGAGCTCATGGAGGATCAAGATTATTTCATTGAGTTTATGGAGAAAGAGCACACAACCAAGGGCAAAGGTAAATAAGTTGCTAAGGATGATAACAAAGGACCTATTCTGAGGGTTGGCTGATTGGAAGAAATCATTTGATGCTGAGAATAAGGAGCTATTGGATATGGTCAAAACGAATAGGAACAAACAGATTGAGGTGGACAACACTATGAGTGGCTTGAACTAGTGCTTGGTATTTTTCTTTGTTTCTTTCTATTTCTTGTTGGTTGTAGGTTTCTTTTAGGTTGTTTTTCTATTTTGTGGCTATTGGGTGCTGATGGTAGTTTTTTTCCATATTTTTAGGTTAGCACCCGCTCTGTTGTGTTTTTTGGTTGTTGGGTTGCTGTTGGTGGTCTTTTGAAAATCCTTTCTTGCATCATTTTGTATCTTTTGTTGTAAAGGGTTTTAGGTCCCTTCAAAACCTATTTTTCCCATATAATCAAAACAAAATACTTAAACTAGTTGAATATTGTATAAAAAAATAGACTACTTTATGGTTCTTTGAGAGCAAGGCTATATAACCAAATTATTTCAAAATATTTTCAATAAATGAACTCCCTAAGTTAGAATTGTACAATAGTTTTATTTCTAAAAATATAATGGTATGGTCACAAAAAAATAAATATAATACTATATAACATAGATGAATAACCCATATGTATAAAATCAATTTACTTTATTTAGTGATAGAGAACAAATCCTGATTGTGGTAAGAGTTTGAGATGTCAATGTCGGGAGATGATTTCTTCCTTGGGTTACAAATCAATCTATCAGAAAAAGGTATTTTCATTTCATAGTCAAAATATGTCAAGGAAATATTGAAGAAGTTTGGAATGGAGGATTCTAATCTAGTATGTACCCCTATGGTTACTAGTTGTAAGTTGAGAAAAAATGATGAATATCCTAAGGTTGATCAAAGCGAGTATAGATCAATGATTGGTGGATTGCTATATCTAACTGCTACTAGACCAGATATCATGCATGTATCATCTTATGGAAAGATTTGAATAAAATCCCAAAGAATACCATGTTTTAGCAGTAAAGAGGATGCTTAGATACTTGAAGGGTACTCTAGATTTTGGTCTATGGCATCCTAGGGATACTGATTTCTCCTTGAGTGCATATAGATGTAGATTGGGTATGTTCTATAGATGATAAAAGAAGTACAAGTGGATGTTCTTTCTTTTTTGGAAGAAGATTGGTTTCATGATTGAGTAAAAATAAGGATTCAGTGTCATTATCTACTACAAAAGTAGAGTATATTCCAACAACATCATGTTGTACATAGGTGTTGTGGATGAAACAAACATTGAAGGATATCAGAGTATCATATGATGAACCTATTTCTATATTGTGTGATAATACAAATGTTATCAATATTTGAAAGAACCCAGTAATGCATTGAAGAAAAAAACATATCTCTATCCGATATCAATTTCTAAGAGAGAAAGTTGTAGAAAATGAGATGAAGTTGGAGTATGTGCCTACAAAGGATCAAGTTGCAGATATTTTTATGAAGAATCTTCCTATTTATATACTTTTGAGTATCTCTGGCAAAAGTTAAGGGTTATTTCCCCTCCTTTCAACTAGATGCATAAGTTGGTGCATCTATCTAGGTGAGCATTTGAGATACATTCTTGGTCTTGGATTGATGTTTGAGGCTACCTCCTAGGGGGATTAAGTAGTAGTATTTCTAGTTGATGCAATTTTTTTGTTGGTACAACCAAGTGGAGCATATTTTATGCCCCTAAGGGGGAGAGTGCAAAACATTTGAGTATAGTGGAGAGAGAGAGAGAAATTTCTTGTTGTTTTTGCAAGTGGTGTCAAAGTGATGTATGTAGATGTCAAAGGGGGAGAATAGGAAAGAAAAAAATGTTCCATGCAAGTGTTTTCCCTTTGAGGAAGTAGAAATGTAGAAGAGAGAAAGAGCAGTGAAAAATGTGAAGTGTGCAAGAGAGATAATTGGTTGAGTTTGTTTCCCTATGCCATTGATGTCAAAGGGGGAGATATTTGGTTGAAAATCCATAGTGCAAGAGAGTATTGCAAGAAATAATATGGTCCGAACAAGGGGAGAGAGAGTTCACTAGAGAATGAGAGAATGAAGAAATCCTCAAGTAGGGGGAGAAGAATATTTTGAAGTAGAAGTAAAAGAGAGAGTTTGAAGAGTAAGAGATGCTCCAGTCAGGGGGAGTTTTTCTTTTTGCAGAGTTGTTTTTTTCTTTTGTTGTTGATGGTTTTTCATAGAGTTGGTGTTGCCATCAATGATAAAGGGGGAGTTTTTGCAAGTATTGTTTTGGTGTTTTCATCGATTTCAATAGTTGGTCATTGATTTCAACCTCTAGTATGAAGATTGGTGGAGTGTTGTCATTCATGTCAATAGTAAGTGTGTCGCACTATGTTGTCACTAATGTCAACCTCTAGTGTGGTGTTGAGAAGATATTGTAGATATGAAATTTTTTTGTATTATAGATATTGTAGTCATGTTGAGAAGGTGTTGTATTGTTGTGTTGGTTTTGTTGATGTAGCTGGTTCACTTGGTTTCCAAGTGCTTTTGAGAAAATTTAAATAAAAGAGTGTGTAGTGTGAAAAAGAAGTGTTTATTTTTGAGCTTTGTAATTATTCATTGTTGAAGATATGCTTGTGTGGTTTGTACATGATGATCAAAGGTATTCATATATTTTATATCTAGAGTTTTAGGTTCTGGATCATTCTATAGTGAAAGTTGTGTTTGACAGTTTGTCTATCTATATAGAAGCTTGTCTAGGAGAAATGAGATTGATCTTCATTTCTCTAGTAAATTTTCTTGTATTGTGGATTTAGGAACAAAATTAAATATTGTGTGTAACTTCATTCGCTTGAGGTTCCAAGTGTTGAGGTGTTCCACAAGGCCGGTTAGTAAGTTGTATGTATGTGTTGGGTGATCCCACAAAGCTGGTTTACAATTTCTGAGAGGAACTAGTTTTCGCTGAAATCACATATTTTTAGAAAATACAATGATTTAAGCCTTTAAAAGTTCCATTTTAAGGATTCCAATTGAAGATGGTTTGATCAAACCACCTTAGATCAAACCCCCTTGGATAGAACCTCACTAGTTTTAAACCATACCTATAAATGAGTCTCCTTTACACCTATCAAAATGCTGATAAAAAATCACTTTTGATTTACCTTTTGGGGGATCAAATGAATTCATTTAAAATTTATTTCAAATGATTATGGTATTCCTCTAAATGATCTATCCCACAAATATAATTTTAATATGTTTTGGTTTTATTATGTATGCTTTTTTTTAGTTTTATTAAACATAGGTTCTTAACCGAAAATCAAGCTCTCTGTTTTGCACATGTGGAAAAATAGAAAATTATCAAAATATATATTTTTTAAATATGTTTGTGCTGGATATTGATGTCCTTGATCCATTAAAAAAAATAAAATTCAATTTCGATACATACAAAAAAAGTTATGTTATATACAGTCCACCTATGTCTGAATTACAATTGATTTGACTTCAAAACTCTATTAAGGAAAAAGTATTCAATAGAAAACTATGAGACCAAATGAAAGTGCTAGATATTGTAGTTACAAATATAAATTCAAAACAATTATAATTTTATCCTTCATACAAAAAAAGTTATGTTGTATACGGTGAGCGTCACTTTTTAAAAATGTCATTTTCTGAAAAAAACCAGTTTTCATGGGAGATGGAAAAAGAAGTGCAATCTTATTCCAAATTTTTTGAAAAAAATATAATAGAATCTACAGAAAAAATGTGATGAGACTCTAGTTTGCATAATCTTCAAATTCCTCACAGTTTAGCCGCTATAGGTGCTTGAATATGAAGATTTAGTTAAAAATAATAATTTCAGTGTCCAGTTTGGCCAAACATTGTAAGCCACTATTGTGGGATCACTCTGTTAGTGTGTTTGGTTGCACAGAATGAAAGTATTCTTGGTTTCAGGTGCTTGTGGTATACTTTTAGTTCTAATGATTTTGTAATATTATCATATGTTGTGTGGATGTTGTTCAGTGTTGTTGTGTGGTTCTCATGACTTCGAGAAGCATGTGTGTGGTTGCTTGTAGTGTTAGTTCATGTTTGGCTAACCTAATTGAGATTGTTTAGGTCATAGATGATAAATTCAAGGAGATTTGTTGGATAAGTGTGTGGATCTATGTGGAAAGTGTGAAAGATGTGGATTTGATTAAGTGCGGTGATCTGATTGTGAGCTTAATTCTTATGAATCTGAAGCAGTGATAAAAAGGGTCTACATTTTTAGTGTGTTTGAAGTCTCTGGAGGCAGTGAGCCAAAGGTTGTGGATGGCATAAAGTTTCAATGATGGATTTTCCTATTGCTTTGAGATAGTGAATCTCTCTATAATAATTTCTTCTATTCTTCTTTCTTCTTGGCAGTGTGACACCTGACATTGATCATTTCTTCTTTTTCTAGTCGTCGAGTCTAATTGTATTCAATATTGTAATTCATATATATGTGAGTTAATCCTCATTGTGGTTTTTCCCTACTTAGGGTTTTCCATGTAAATCTAGCGTTCTTATGTGTTTGGATGTGTTTACATTTTTCGAATGCATGATAATGGTTTAAGGAATAACAAGGGTTTGCAAATTAATTAGGGATTAAATGTTTTAATGTACAGTTCATTCACCCCCCTCTCATTTTTTGTGTTCATCTAACATATAATTGGCATAGTGTTCCCAATAAGCTCTCATGGCCTATCATGTTGCAAAAATTATTTTATTCTACCTTAAAGGAAATTTCTCTTGGTTGGCATTAGCAATTACTTTAAGGTGGTGGCATACATTCCATTATGTGCTTCACTTTGTTCACATGTGTTGAACTTTGTGATGTGTTATAATGATCATATTTTGTAGCACCTTATGAAAATTATTGGGACTATAATTCTTGGTGTGGTTGACACAAGAACTCACCTAGTGAATATTAGACTTCACTGAGTTTGCATTTGCTACTGTTGTGAAAACTCACCTAGTGAATATCAAACTTTACTATATCGTGTTGTTTCTTATCAAGATCACCTAGTGAATATCAAACTTCACTAACATGCAATTATTTTATTCATAGGTCATCTAGAAAATATTGGACTTTGCTAGTGTTGTGATTTATGGATATATTAGGTATGAATCCTAGTAATATTTATGTAGATCTTTCTAGTCCATGATGTCATACTCCCTTTTTTGTGTTTTCATTTTTTTACATTGTGTTTGTATTGTGTTTATGTTATGTATATATTTTGCATTATGTTAGCTTTGTGTATGATTCATGTTTATCATGTTGCATTGCACCTTGTGTGTGTGTGTTTATTTTTCTTTACATTGTTTCTTGTAGGATCTTGAGCCTGGGGGCTAGAAAAACCCCTAGATTTGATTTCATCCTATCTCTTCAATGTTTAGATAAAAGAACCCTTCTTATCTTATCCTTAATTTATTGTGAGCATGACTGTAAGTTCATACTCTCACTAAAGTGGGGGATAAATGTAGCATCGTAAATTGTCACCCTTGAAAATTTCAAAATATGTTTAGCTCCCCCCTATGTGCTTGGACCTAATTGTGCTCTTAATTTTCATGTTTAATGGTCATTTTTGGGAAATTAGAATAAATTTGGGAATTAATATTTAACAATTTTGTAATGATAGAAAAATCCCCAAAATACGTTTGGTCCAGGGTGTTGTCGCCCTTGAACAACCTATTTTGGCCTAATTTTAAATATATTATTGTCATAATTTTAATATTTACAAATTTGAATTTATTTCTCGGCTTTTGATAATTAATCTTTCAAAAAAATGAATAAATGTATATAAATACAAGTATTTTTCACCATTTGAACATCTAAGGAAACCAAATGAAATTTTGAGCAATTGAGCATCCTAAAAATTAGTGAAGAGTAGAATAAGCAAGATTTACAACGCTTATTATCAGTCAAGATTCATGTTTTCAATGCATCAAGTTTATATGCGATTTCATTCATATTTCATGTTCATTTTTTTATGAGTACTAACACTTTCAAGACCCTCAATCAAGCATCCAATTCTCCTTTTATGAGATAAGAAAATTAACTTCGTTCCATCAAGAAAAACATATTTGAGTGGTAAAGTTGCACCACTTGTCATTTATCACTTGTTTTTATCCATTTGCCTTTGCCCAACTAAGGGTAAGAACTCTTTACATCATCATAGACATCATGGAGGTGTAAATACCAAAATGAGGTTTTACTTAGGCTAGACCCTATATGACATAATCCTTTTTCCCCTCTCTTATGTGCAGGTGGTAGATCTGAAGTGGATTTGGGAGAAGATTGCATACCTAATTGCAAGATCAAACATTAAAGCCTCCTAATTCAATGAATTAGGGAAAGAATAATTATACATCAATATAGATAAAGTTTAAAATATAGATCCAATAAGAAAGAACCTAAAATTTGTGACCTTCCAAGACCTATTCATAGATTCCTAAGATTTTCATTCTCTGGTCTAGGGTGCCACTGCCCCGTCTAGGAAATTTGATTCCTAATGTACATACCAAGTTCCTCTATCTCTACACTTTGTTGTTTTGTTGTCCACTTCCGTGTTTCAATTTTGTGTATCTTCATAGTTAACCTAGGTATACATTTCCATAACCAAATCAATATCATCCTCCCCTAAAGAAGAACCAAAACCTTGATTTGCAATTCTAGCTCTTCCATTGAGGTTAGTAGCCAAGTGGGTGTATGTGATCAATTTTAGTTCTCTCTAGTGTAATGTAAGAGAAAGTGTGATTTAGACCCTAGATACCTCACTAAATTCTACTCAATAATGGCATGGAAAAATTATTCTTGTGCCTTATCATTAGGAAGTATTTTAAATCATACATACATGTCCAAAATTATTTTCAAAGAAATCGTTTCTTTAGGAATTGTAATGCCGTAAATTGAATCCTAGGCTATTTCACATTAAATATGCCTTCCCATTTAGTTACAATTAAGATAATTTTTCTCTTTAATCTCAATTCCAACCCAAACCATCCTTCAAAACCTTGCATGTCTAGTTCCTCAATTGTCAAGTTCGATTTTCTCCTATACAAGTGTGTGTTACATAAATGTCCATGCACTACATTAGCAGATCCCACAATTTTTTTTAATTGTGTTAGCCATTGGGAAATTACACTTGCCATATTTTAGAAGTGTAGTGCCTCTACCAACCTGCACTTTCATCAATAATCATTCGGGCATGCTATTTTGAACCAAAACCTTCCCTCTTTGTCTAGAAAACTTGATATTTTGAACTACATACACAACTCTGTGGCATTCTTCAACAATCTCTATCTCTCTTTCTCATTCACATCTTTCTAAAAATTCATCATTCCACCATTGCTACAATCACAATGACATATTTCAAAGCTCTGTTGTTATCATTTGAAGAAGTCACTTTCATCTTGAGGATTCTTGCCACTTCTTCATTGCACCAGAAAGCTACTTTGCTTTTGTGGCTAGGGGTGGTAAATCTTTAAGATTTTCTATTGATCATGTTGTCTTTATTTTGTTAGCATATCATTATTTCCATTATTTAATGTCTATTTCTATCATCTTGTCTTAGGTTGTCTGTGGAGGTAGGAACACCAAAATGGGGGCTTGACTAAGGAAAACTCTTATATAACCACCCAACCCATCTCTTTGGTCTTATGTGTGTAGGTACAGGTGAAGGAGTTATTTGAAGGGAGTCTTTAATCTCACTGGATGTCTTTGATGCTATTTTGAACTCTCCTTTATTTTTAAGTTATTTAATTTCATTTAGAATTTATATTTTAGCTATTCCATACTTGTTGTGTACTCATATTTTGTAGTCTTTAATATTGAAAAAAATGTATGAAATATTTTGTGTTCCTCTATGGAATCTTTTTAAATCTATTTGTATAGGAAACTAGAGTGATGCATTATTGTTTGATAGCCACACACTTGTCCTAGACAAAAGCTTGTCAAGTTGTCCGAGAAACCTCTATGTTCTACACTTTTTGTTTCTAAAGTCTAAAGAGTTTGGATATTTTTTGTGCTCTATTAAAACAAACATTCAATTAATTAGTGGGTAAACTTGAAGGTTTTAGTTACCTAAGACTTACTTGAGTGGAGGGTAGAAACTCGAATCCTCGAAGGATTTGATTATCCTTCACAACAATTCATTTTTCATACTCTACAAGAATATTATTAATTTTAAGATTGAGTATTTCATCATCATCGGTATCTAGATTTCATTGAGAATGTTTTGTGTAATCAAAATATTCTCGTTTATAAATTAGATTGCGAGGACTCTTGAACAACTTAGAAAATTGATTATTATTGATCATTGCTAAAGACCTAAGCATTAGTTATAGTCATTGGTATTTCTCATTAGAATATAATTTCCACCAAGAATTTATCTAATTATGAGTTAGATAAAGGTTCAAATGTAGTAGAAAAATAACCAATTTGTAGGCTAGCTTTGTTCCTTATGTAAGCCATAATGTTCAAAATGTCAAAGCTTTCAATGTGATTCCATACTCTATGTCTATATTGCCTGAGTGGAATCTGATTATATTGGTATCTATTATAGACTTGATTCATGAAAATTTCAAAATTCCCTCAAACCTTGTGACAACACACTCTATGCCCCATCACAAATTTTAATATGTGTATTAGCTTTTCATATTTGACTATGTTATTAGTGAATTTGAATTGGACTATACAAGAAACTAAGTGCTACTTACATTGTACGTCAACTAATAGAAATCTAGTCTTAAAAACCCTATTTGAATTAGCTTCATCATAACCAAAGGCCTTAGATCCCTACTATGGGATATAACTCCCTTTTTTTTACAATAAATTCATAAATACCCAAAATTATGGAAATCTCTTGAAAGTCATTAGATTGTTTATATTGTATAATTGTAAGTTTCATCTTATGTTCCCTATGCATCGTAATTTGATTTATGAGTCCTCTCCATGACAACCAGATGTGTTTTTTTTTTGTGGCTATGTATCTATTGAGGGTAAATGACCAAGATTGGATAAGTAACATACCATATGCTTCTAGGACATTAACAACTTGTATGTCTATTATTTAGTTCCCTTGCCATAATTAATTGTTAATAACTAACTAAATTATCTATTATTTTACTTAACTAGGGATAGTCCTAGCTTGGTATAGACTTTACATGGTATGGCATTTTCATATGTGCCTAGATCTACAAGGTAATTGCATATATTATTTTTGAAGATCCAAATTGTTAACAAGAAGGGGTAGTTCACTTTTCTCTTTTTAAATGGATAGGTTAGCATGTCTAATTATTATGGATTATTATTGTCTTTACTAGTTAAAGACTTTAAAAACCTATCATTTTTCTCAATTAATTGCATGGGGTAAAAGCACAAAGTTGTGTCACACTTTCAACCAACTTATCAACACAACTAAATTTAAGTATTTCTAACTAAAAATCATTTTTTGTCAAACATATGATCTAATAAGATTCATTCTAGCTAAGTTAAATACTTCCACAACTTTTTCAACTAAAATTGATGGCTAAAAATATATGGAGCACCACTTGCAATCCAATTTACCAAAAAAATAAAGTTGTTTGAAAAACTTGAAGTTTCAATAACTCCTGTTAATGTAAATAACATTTAATTTTTTTTATAAAAATACCCTTTTGTAGATCCATAAGTGTAGTTTTCAAAAATATATTTTTTAATAGTTTAATTATTATTTATATTTTGTTTTTTATTTTTAATAAAATTAGATTATCAACACAAAACATTAAGTTGATTACCATGAGAAGGAAAAATACTAAAACTTATTAAAAAAAGTGAAAAAAATATGATGCACTAGATAAAAGAATCTATTTCAAGATGGTATAATGTTTTTTCCATTTTGTATAAATATTTAATATGAAAGTTGACGTCCAATGGAAACAACTAGTTTTTGATTCACACACATTTTAATATTTATCAAAATTGGAAAAAAATATCTATGCACTAAAGTTTCAAGTTATAAATATACAAAAAAAATTGAAAGAATTTTTTTTTAATTTATTGTAAAAAGTTTAACATCTCATGCAACTTCATTTTTCAACATTTTATCAACATCTAAATTATAGTGTTAATTTATTAAAAACTAGTTTAAAATATTTTTAAAATTTTTTTTAAAATAAAAACATAAAATATACTAAAAAAAATTACATATTTGAGTAGTTTACATCATTTCAAAATTCAAAATTCAAAACAAAGATGTCAATTTTAGTGATTCAAGTTTAAAAGTTGGATCAAAATTGGATGTTTCCTTTATAAAGTGTGACACAACTTTCTACTTTTACCCCATGATTTCATATAATGTGATGTTTGTGTTTGTTTTCTTCATGTCTTCTATTATGTTATATGTTGATTTTGATATCATGATAAGTTAATTTTCTTTAGGTAGTGATCTAATATTGTTATTAGCATGTGGATCTCCTAGAGAACATTGATTTGATAGAGCATGTGTTATGTTTAGGGGAATAGAGGTTGTCAATGGATTTTTTACTTCTATGAGCCTAGTTATTTCATTGAAATTGTTGGAGATTGTTGGTCTCATCAATGATTTCTTTAGTTTCATTTTCATTTTCTAGGGGAGATCATATTTTTTAGCATGAGAATAAATTCTATCTTTTTGGTTAGTTGAGATACTCATATATTATAGTTTGGTACTAATTCCATGTTTTCATTTTCATTTGGATTATGTACACTAAAGAAAAAACTTGAGACAATCAACTTTGTCATTTTGAGCAATAGAATAAACCCCACACCAAGTTGGTAGAGCAACCTCATAGTTGATTTACCATTAGACATTGATTAGATTTTTAGTAAAATTTAAAATAGATACCCATACATTCTTATTTTATTCTTATTTATGCTCTGATTCTTATTATTGTTAGTATATTTTTAGTTCTCGAGAATAGAAACATGTGTCACTTGTTTCCTTGTGTTCTCAAGAACAATTGCTAGGCTTATCTATTAACTAATAACTCATCATATCATTGGCTTAGTCCCAAAATTATTTGTTGAGTATTTCATTAACTCGGTAGTAGTGATTCAATTCTATTATTCTTATATAAGATAGTTACATAAAGTCACCTAAACACAAATAATATATTTTTACTTGTAGTGGATTGTGTAGGTATTATAGAGCCATGTGGCATCATAACATTAGATAACATTGTTGATTTTGTCTCCATACTAAGGAGTTATATCCTTGTTTGTAGATAGCTACCAAGAGGTATTAGGTTGGATAGATACTATGGATAAGTGAATTTTCTTACCAATCATAGGTCATATAAAATGAAGGAAACAAAATAAATGCTATGTCCTCATGCTCTACATGCCTCAAAATCAAGCCATCCTTGAAACCTTGAATGTGTTAGCTTGCAAACTTGGTTCAAAAGTGATTACATTTGGATATAAACTTGTCGATATTCCTTGAAAATTGTGGGCCACCTTTTAGATTTTGACTATTGTCTATCCAGTTTCGAAAATGTACTTTTGATCGTATTTATTAATTAATTGAAAATCATAATACAATAGATTTTTTTTTTTTCAATTAATTAATAAATACGATCAAAGATGCATTCTCAAAACTGAATACACGTTCCTCTAGATTTGAATTGAAGTTCCTCCACTATACCAAGCAGCTACACCCATATTTAGTGGTGAATAAACCAGGAACGTGTTTACAAACAGTGTGAGAGCATTTCCCTATTAAATGATGGTTTACGAATTTGACAGCCCTAGGTTTGCCTTTATCGGAGTGAGTTTTTCCATAGTGTTTTAGAGATAAAGAGCTTGCAGTTACCTGTAGAAAAAGAATTCCTTTTCTTGGCCATGTAGAGATGGAATCCTAAGTTCCATGAACTAATTCTCTGTGTGATGCAAATATAATCCAATGGTGGAAACCGTCCTCTGTAATTACATGCTTTATCTAGTAAGAGTAACCAAACAACTCAGTATGGAACGTCACTGCTGACTGAATTGTAGAATGTATTATAGTAATTTTCTTACAAAGATCCTTCTGCGTTGATGGCGGGTTGGTGATGGTCAAGATTGGACGGTAGATTTCACTATTGATTGTGTTGAAAGATTTGGTGCCACCACCGTCGTAATCTCTTCTACAGTTGAAATCATCATCTGTTCCAAACTTTTATCTTCTCTTGAATTCTTGAATACCCATATACTCTTTCCTTATTCATTTGCTCTAATTTAATAATCTCTAGAACGTCTTGGATACACTTTTCTTAATCTTAGCTTTATCTATTGTGACTGTAACAAGCCGACTTGACATTTGCTTGCCTACCATTATGTGAGATTGTAGAGTAAATGCGGGCAGTTGGGTCTCCCTCATGAGATATCACCACTAATGCTAATGATGTGGAGCTTAAAACCAACAACGTGGTATGGATAGTGGTAGCTTGAAGCAGAGGATAATGGTATTTTGTATCCATCCATTGCTTTTGTCATGAGTTCCCATCAAGCATCATTGGCCGCACAATCCAGAACTTCCTCATCTCTAAGAGCATGATGTGTCCTTAACCCATTTGATGTATAAGGGATATGTGATGACTAATTATCATTCTTATAATTATTCTCGAGAGACATTTTATAATAACAGTAAGGGGTGGAGTGTAATAAGGAAGACATAAAATTTATGTTTTCATGTATATCGTAAATAAAATAGTTCAAAAGCAATAAAATAAGTCTTAAGTAAACAAAATAGCTCTAAATTGATATTTCTTAGTATATTTGAGATAGATGTAATTAAGATATCTACAATAGTTTTAATATTAGTCATTTGTTTTTAATTATAGTAATGCATGTTACGATTAGGACATTGATATTACCCAATGATGCTTATAAACAAGAGGCATTAAGTAGTTGTTGTGGATTGTAACTTATTCTTCTCGTAAGATATTTGGAGGTTGGTGTCTCAAAGTGCCTCATTGTTATCAAGTATTTACATCTTAGCCTCTCATATTATTCTTTTGTGATAAGTAATTTCATTACAAGTAGTATCAAAGCATGTTTTTGGCATGATCTTGAAGGCAAGAAACGAGGAGGATTTTATCAATTTAGTAGGTTGTATTATCACGAGTGCTTTTCTCTAACGATGTTTTTTTATTTAAATTTAGATGAGTGATCAACAAAAAATTAAAGAAGCTCTACAATATATATTTAGGGAAATTTGGAGTTTGAAGAATTTATTATGAAATTAGGGTTTTTACCAAATTCATTTTCATTGTTGCAAAATGATTTTTTCACAAAGGCGAGGACTAGACAAGTAATTTACTAGAAGGGTATGTGTAGGATCATGATGGGCCAAAAAGTGGCGATATGTAAATCATATCATGGCCCATGTGGCTAACGAATTTTTTTTAACCCAAAATTGATGAAACAAAAAGGGTTTTTAGAGGAGATTCTCAGCTTTCCACCGATATAAATTATTCTTTACTTTGAATTTAATTAATAATTATTATTCATTTTCTATTAGAATTACAAATAAAATCTTAATTGATAGGTTGATTGAAAAACATCTATAACTTTCAAATGGTATTATATTTTTTGAATCTGAAACATGCGTCACATTCTATGCTTCGCCTACTATAGGATTAAAAAAATAAAATTGAATTTCATGAATTTTTGACCAAGTTAAGGTGGTTAGACAGACGAGATTTTATATTTTTTAAAAGTTGTCATAAAAAAATCATAATTAATTATTTACCTAGAAAAAAATTATAAAAAAATATGCATCACATCGTGACATGAGTCCCCTACTTATATCTAAAATTTTATAAAAAATATTATCATTTTATTGTGGTTAGGGTGGTTAGACAGACACCTACTTCTTATTTTTACCCTAAAATTTAAATACTACTGCATTGAAATTTCAAATTTTCACCAAATAGAATTTTAAAAAATAAAATAAAGGTCCAGTAGTTTAGAAACTACATTCAATTTGCTACAAATTCTATTTTTACATTTTTTGGAAATAATATAGATAACTTATTCAAATTTTTACGTCAAGTTGTCTAACTCTGATTTTATATCTTTTTATTACCACTTAAGGGCCTGTTTTTTCCATGATGATTCTGCACATACCCAGAAAAACTATAAATGTGGATTTGTTTTGAATATATTATTATAAAATTGGTTAGTGACGTCATAGTGGGGGCTTCAACAAGAAGCAAGGGAAGGAATCTTGTCACACCAAAGAAATCTCTAAATAAAGAGGATCTAGTAAGAGAAGAGATGTCTTTCTTGGATTTTGAGGCTACTTTAAATGAAAAATCATCAAATTTTATAATGATTTTTTTAATAATATTTTCTTAGTTAGATCTAATTCAAAGTTTCTTTAAGAATTATTTAACAAGTTATGAGAAAAAAAAATCTATAGAAACTCCACCATCACCACCATGAGCTCACATAGTGGAAAATCACATTCTATATATCAAAAGAAAGTACTTTATTTGATCTTAAGATAAATCTTGTTAGTGTAATTAATATTTAATTACACTTGCATAACTTTACTTAGGTAATAATTAGTTTACTTAATTAATAAGTAAGATTTATTTAGTTGAGTTTTTTTTAGGTCAACATTAGGGTTGCATACATTGCTTTTATAAAGCAATTCTCTTATTGTAATTTTTGAATTCCTGAATATATCAATTTGCACATCTTCATGCAAAGCTCTTCTTTTTTATTATTTTTCTCTTTTGTGGAAGGTTTTTAGGTTTGCATCTCTGATCTTGGTTTCTAACATGGTATCAAAGCCTTGATGTGCTACCCCTTCTCAAATTCTGGAGAAAATTATGCAAAGTTCGTTCAGGGTTCCTCGAGGATTTTTTGCCTTGATTTCATTTATACAACATCTTGGATTAGATTGGGCTTCACCATTGGATTTAGAGCACTAGAAAAAGTCAAGAATGACTTTTATTTTTCTAATTTTCATCATCATTGAAGAAATCTATGAGGGTTTCAAGCTCGGTGATTATTGCAAGCTCTGGAGGTAGCTGATTTTTTAGAGCATTTTGAGCATGAATGGAGGTCACTATTGCATTCGCAGCGGCCAAAAAACTTAAGGACACCTATCATTTGGTCGATTTCTAAGCACTTGATCCGGAAGGCAAAAAAAATTTGCTAGGAAGGCCGTACGGCCTCCCCAATAGGCACTCTGAGGCACGATTTTTGAAAAAAATGAAAAAAAATGCATTTTTGGGGATCTGCACCGACACCTCTAGTTCATATGCGAAGCACCACCACCGTGCCACTCGGTGGCCACCAGGAGTGACGACCACTGGGTGATGCCACCATATCCCGTCGCCCTCCTCTGACAGTCCCTGCGAGCTCGGCCAACATACACCGCGGTCACATGGGGGACCAGGCACTATGCGCCTAGCCCCCAATTGATTTCGCAGAAACCGCATGGTGACATGGGAAACCAGGGCTCCGCCCCAACCCCCTATCCACCAGCCCTCTGGTCGCGCACAAGACCAAGGGCTGAATTTTTTTTAGCCCCTTGGGCTGTCTATAGGCCTTATTGGCCAAATTGGAGCACTTTTACAAAACCGGGCGTAACTTTTGCGTATGGTGTCTTTTTTCGCAAATGAGACACCGTTGGAAAGATGATTCCGATGTCGATCCATTGGTGAAAGTATTTTTCTCTGATTTTTCTCCAATTTTATTTTGCAGGTCCTTGAACTCAGAACTTGTGTTTTTCACTCCGGAGGGCATATCTTTTGACTCGGTGATCCTTTTTTCACCATTCTTGCGGAATTGGAAAGATGGTTCAGTCATTTACACAGATCTAAGGTATTTTTTAATTTTATTTTTATACATTTTGAGGCATTATCTCCTTTTTTAATCATTGGGTATTATAATAAATGAACTGATATAAAATTCCATTGGGGGGTTTCTTGCATAATAATCTAATTAGAGTGTGCATGCACTTTGATCTTCATCTTGTTTTGATGAAAAATTGCATGGGTTGTAATCTAGTTTCTTAGTTTCTTTTGGCCACTTTTTTATCTGAGCTTGACACATATCTTATTCATTTTGGTTCACACTTTAGATTGAGAGCCTATGGTTAATGATCCGCATCAGATCCATCTTAGTTTGAGGGCCACTAAATTTGTGCTTAATGTTCCTGAGTCTTTATGGTACTTGTTTCCATGGAAGAGTTTTAGTCTTAATTTGGCATCAACATCGAGATTCATGGCTTCTAGATTATGTCATCTTCATATCATCTACTGTTGCTTGATGGATTCCAAGGTTGTTCTAGTTTGGAGTGTTCGAGTGTTCTGTGGCATCGGGTCTATTGTTGCTTTTATCACGATTCCTTGAGTCAATCAGTGACTCTCATCTGGTTTCAGAAGTATACAAAAGTATCTTTCCTTGCTTGCTAGATTGCGGTTCTAGTGTTACTCTACAATGTTCTTCCAGTGCTTCTTTGTAGCAGTTATCTCATTGTAGGGGGGTTTTTCCCACTGGGTTTTCTTTCTCTACCTCATTATTGCATTTGTACATGGGTACCTGATTAGGCCTTATTTCTGGGACCCATTCATTCTTTCTTGCATTCATCTTAGTTTTAGGTGCATGCTTATTTAGTCTCCCTAAGTTGCACTTATGGGGGGTGTTAGTGTAATTAATATTTAATTACACTTGCATAAATTTGCTTAGGTTTTGCTTAGGTAATAATTAGTTTACTTAATTAATAAGTAAGCTTTATTTAGTTGAGATATTTTTAGGTCAACATTAGGGTTGCATACATTGCTTTTATAAAGCAATTCTCTTATTGTAATTTCTGAATTCCTGAATATATCAATTTGCACATCTTCATGCAAAGCTCTACTTTTTTATTGTTTTTCTCTTTTGTGGAAGGTGTTTAGGTTTGCATGTCTGATCTTGGTTTCTAACAAATCTTGCCATAGAATCAAACCAAATGAAGCAATGATATTATTAACATCAAAGAGAAAGGAAGTTTGAAATAGGAGATTCACATCACAAGATTCAGGAAGCAAATATGTCTTCAGGGGAAATGGGGATTCCTGGCTTTTCATTGCTTTGAATCTAACCCACTATCAATACCCAACTAATTATATTGCAATATTTTAGGCACTTATTTTTAAATATGTACATGCACAAGCTTTATGGGAAGTATCCATAAATGGTAAGATCACAAAAAATATAAAATATATCCTCAAACAAAGTTCAATATTAATTGTTGAGGAAAAATTATTTTTCTATTGACATTAGCACCAAGTTTTTTCCCTATGGAAGATCAAACTCAAGGTCAAAAATAAGTACTTTTCTCTCTCAATGTGAATCTCACAATTGAACCAACCCAAATGAAATAATGGGATGGCCAACACCAAAGTGAAATAAAATTGAAAATATGAGACGAAGTTTTCTGATGTTGTAACCACATATTAAAAAAATGTCCCTAAAGAAAAAAAATACAAAAAATTATCACCCAAATATTATGGTATTAATTAGATTTGGCATAAAATTTGAAATCTTGCATATAAGATAGAGTTGCCTCAAATATATATTTGCATGTATCTTATTTAAAGAAAGGTATTGGATAATAGGTTTTATTATAGATAGGGTTTCCTACTTGATCAATGAAAAGGTAACAATCATATTCATTCCTTAATTGAAGTAATTCTCAACAAATATATAAAAAATGACTCAAATCATCATTGACAACCTCATAATGTGGAATATTTTTTCTCTGAAAGATGGTACATGTGAAGATGAATATTTCATGCACAATAATCCACTAGGATTATGTAATAACAAACTATGACCCATATAATCCTTATATTATTCATTCATTAGGTCCTAATTATATTTCATGTAAGCTAGGTTAGCCTTATTGGGAATATGAAATTAATATTTACCAAAATATGATTCTAAATAAGGGATAGTGAGTACTTATTGAGGATCATATTACGATTTGTATTATTATTATTATAACTATTTGGGAGGTTTCTCCCTTAAATTGACTCATTAATATCAAGTATTTGTATCTTAATCTCTCTTATATTCTTCTATTGTGATAATTAATTTTATTATAAATAAAACAAAATAAAATTATCTTCATATTTGACTCTTCATGCTATAAGTTAAAAATCACTTCACACTTTTCACCTTATGCCTATGCACTAATTTTGGTCTCTACCACCCTATTCATATATAGGGATAATTTTAACTATAATTTCTTAACTTAAAAATTCATCATCGATGTTCCATGGAAGAATATTCAAAGTTACCTTACTATTACCATCACATCTCAAAAACCATAATTCTTAACTCCTCACAAACACTAGCTCTCTCTCATGCTAGTGTCTAATTAAAATTTGATTTTCTTCCCACCAAAAACCCTAAGAAATTATCTTGGTGTGCTTTATCAATAGCTATTTTCTATCAAACATTATAGAAATAGGTCTTAATCCTCATTTTAGACCTTTCAAATGATAATATTCAAGTCACTCAATATAGTTTCTCTTATGGAATTAATAATAAGTCTTCTCATTTGTTAATGGCTCCTTAACATCTCTCCATTAGAACATACTTAGAAATCCTCCATTACTGAAGCATGTTTTAGTTCTTAACTCCTTCCTTAAACTCTAGGGTGCATAACACCCTCTTATTTCTCATATTATTATTCCCTCCTAAAAGACACTATTTTTTCTCCATCCAAGTATCTAAAAAAATGGTTGAATAAATCTTCATCTCTCAAACTCTCTATTGTTGTGGATTAAATTTCTATTCACAAGCCCTCAACACACTATTGATATTTTACTAAGCCCTATTTCCTTCTCCATTGCACTAAATACACCACATCGGTGATAAAAAAACCTCTTAAATTTTTGTGTTTGTAGGAATTACACACACCATGAATAAATTACACTTAAGGATCACACACTCTTGAAACATAGGGAAAGTGGGAGCTTTATAACCTAGGTCATAAAACACTTTTCTCCTATTATCATTCAATAATGTCCTAGGGATCCTAATTGGATTGAAAAACAACCTTACAAGGTGAGTCAATTCAAAATGAGGAAGACCTAGGAAGGGTTTCTTTTAGACTTTAAGGGGTTCACCACCAAGCAAAAGCTTGCAAAAAGACAATTGAATAGTCAACCCACAAAATCAAGCAATGCAAGTCAAATAATAAGACCAAATGATGAAATTAAGCTACACCAAGTTAGGGTATGTGTACTTGGGGAGTCTGGAGATGCAATGAGGATTCTAGAAATGCAAAGAAGCTTCCAAAAAGTGCTTTGGAGGACTAAGACGCCCAAGATGACATATTAGTCTTGCTATTTTTCAGGGTAGATGCAAAGTCTTTGGATGCCAAAATAAAATCCTGAAGAATCTCCAAGAAATACCCTATGGAGGACTAAGATTCCTTAGTGGGGTATTAGTCCCATTCTGAATTTATGAAAAATTTGAATGTGATCCCGAGCTCTTAGGTCTACACTTGCTTCTCTCCAAATCTAAGGTTTTGAAAATTTCAGATTTGACCTATAGGTGAGTTTTTGTCAAGATAACAACTTTGGCGATGCAACTTTCACAACTTTTCAATCTTTCACTCCAAATGTAAGTATTCAACCTAGATCTACAAATACAAACACACAAGAGAGGGAAAAAAATTGATTGTTAGTGAATGGGGATTTTCCTTGGTCAAACCCCTTTGTAGGTAATTAAACCAAATTATGAAATGAAGCATAAAACATGAAATATGTAAATGATATCACCTTGGATGATGTCTTGTGAAGAAAATATGTAATCTACCATGTAGTGGCCATGAAGAATGTAGATCTTAGATCCTTGGATTTTATGTGAACAATGGTTGTAAATAGATCTTCAATGCTACATCCACAATATTGGCTCAACAACATGAATGGATGCACTAAACCCTTGACATGATGCTTGAATCTAGATGATGGTTCCAAATGCTTGGTGAATTGCTCTTGAATGCTTTTGTGGACTCAATTTTTCTAGAATAGATGTTCTCACAACTTGCTTAGATGAAAATGAATGGGGAAACCTTGTATTTATACTTATTCATGCTTAATATCCCAAAATTATACCACAACAAGCTGACATATGAAATCAATAATTAGAGGAGGCTAAATCATGCCCGAATTTAAAATTGGACCTCGAAAATAAGCCAAGGAATAAGATTCCCTAGGTGGCATCTTAGTCCCAAGGCTCAAACCTTGGGGCACAGACTCCAAAAAGGGACCTTTTTAGGTGGTTTCAAAATCAGGGTCCTAGGACCCATGGAGGACAAAGATTCCCTAGGTGGTTTTTTAGTCCCAATCCACACATCAGGGACTCACAAATAGAAACATTAAATGATAATTTATCTTTTGAGGTTTGTCAATATTTTCCATAAAAATATATAGTTTATTAGACTTGTGGTTTCAAAATAGGACTAATTAAGCCATAAAAAATCATTAATAAAGCAAGGTGAGCCCAAACAAGTGTGAAAATACAAGGGTATGCATTTCACTACACTACATTTAGTCCTCACTTTAGTGAGAGGGTGAACTTGCTTCAAACTCACACTAAAGTATCCAACCATGCAATAAAAAGGGGTTCAAATGTATGAATGTTAGTAAGATAGGATGAAAATAATCAAGAGGGTGGCTAAGCCCCCAAGATCAAGATCCTATGGAAAACCAACATAGGCACAAAGGAACACACTTGTAAATGATATATGAAGCAAAAATCAGATCGTAAACATACACAATCAAAGATAAGAAAAGGGAAAAAGGAAAAGAACTACAACGAATCAAGCTTCAATTGGTTGTCCAATGTAGTGGACCAAGTCTAGGCTTGAAGAGGGTTTGCAAGTGGAACACATTGCCCACTATGCAAAGAAAATGCATGTTCACAAGGGCTAGTGGGAGCTAGTTGTCCACTAGGTGAGCCCCAAGAATTCCATAACAATGCCATACCCCATGACTATGATAAGGAAAAATATGTATGCTCACACAGGCTAGTGAAGCTAGGTGTTCACTAGGTGAGCCCCAGGAAGCCACATCAAAGCCATACCTCCATGAATTTAATAAGGTACAAAAATAAAATAAAATGCAAAAAGAAAGAGTGATGTTCAAAGGGATTTTTCTTAGTTTGTGCAAGGTATCATCTTAGGTAAAATTGTGCTTAATGTTTTCAAGAGAGAAAAATTCAAAGAAATATCATGCTCTCGAAGGAAATCACGCCCAATGACACCACCAAGCAAAGGATGCATCGCAGGAAGAAAGAAAATTGCACAATGAAACATGAGTGTTGATGTATGCCCCCACATTAAAGAAGTTGCTAACACCATTACTGTGAGCAATTTCTTTAAAATAGAAGAAGAAATGAGAGCTCATTTGGAAAGCCGTATGCCAAGTCATATGTTTCTGATAAGATTCGTCATGAAAAAGGAAAGGGGTTGCTACCAAAATGTCACATTTGAGCCAACTTAAGGCACATCGCCCACATTAGAAGCTTGCTCTTATATGTTAATGAAAGGTGGTCAACTAGCCAAAGGAGACAATGACAAGTGACATACAAGGACAAGGCTACCTTACCCATTTCTCCCACTTAGTGCAGGACAAGGGTGAGCCGAAATGATTGATGCTAGAGTGAAAATTAGTATCAATTAGAGGAACTAGACCTACCCCACATAACGAAGAGCACAAAACTCCTTAAGATGTTGGATTTTACTACTCAAAGCCTTGCATTCATTAGTAGAATGACCATGAAATCTATGATATGCACAAAATGAATTCTTGTAGTAATTTTTTTTTATGTACTTGGAGGGAGAGATATCAAGAGATCTTGGAGGATTCTCAACAAGATACTCTCTTGATGAATAGTAAAATATTTTCCTTTATTTGTGCAAGATATCATACACACACTAAAGGCTTTAGATGAAAGTGGAGATAAATGTGGTAAACCTAGATCTTTCTTGAAAAAGTATGGTATGTCGGTTTGCTTTGTGTGTTCATTATATCCATGTGTAGGAGGGGGATTGTATCCAATACCATAACAATCTTCCAATTTAGATGAAGGGGGGTTTATTCTTCTGAGAAGGATTGTCTTCTTCATGAGAACACAATTATTTTTAGAGTTATGTATCGTTCCTTCATGAGGGATGGGAGTTAAATAGCCCCCATGGGGTAATGTTGTAGAATGAAGTTGAGAAAATGAAACAGAAGGTTGTTTTCATTTAGATTTTGAGATTTTTCATTCTCCTATAAAGGGAGGTGTAAAACCCCAATCATTATTATAACTCATATCTGAAAATGAATTGTTGGTATATGACTCTTTGGATTTTGAGGGTGAAATTTTGGATTCTGTATTGAAAGGAGGTGTAAAATATAACGAACATACATTATCACTAAAGAGATTTGTTTTAGGTAAAGGAATAGCATCAAATTGTGTAGGCTCAACTTTTTATTTCAGAATGAAAATATTAGGAGAGTTGGAAGTGTTTTGATCATGTTATTCATAGCTTCATTCATCTTCTTCAACCGTGTATATCTTGTTGTTGTATTCAAATTTAATTATATGGTGGAGAGTAGAGGGGAATCCTTTCATAGCTTGAATCCATGGTCTCCCTAGGAGAATAATGCATGAAAGGGATCCTAGCATGATATGGATAGGGGTAGGCAACACTAAAGGTCTAACCTCAATAGGTAAGGTGATCATTCCTAGTGGTGGCCTATTAACATTGTAAAAGCCATGAATATGAATATCATTAAGTTGAATAAGCCTCTTGTCGATGTAAATTTTGTCTAGTAGGTCAATGCTACAAACATTAATTTTTGTGCCATTGTCTATGAGAGTGTGCTTAACTGTAGTTTCATTAATGATCACCTTTATCATAAGGCTTCATTCTTGTTTTGAGTCTCTACTGAGGGAAATTCATGTTTAGGGAATGTGATTTTTGATTATGTGACTTGTGTGGGATGAAAGGAGGATGCTACATTATTCAATTCCATAGAACCTTGGATTTGCTCCTACTTTATTTGTAACATTTATTGAAATAGGCACTTGTATGTAGGTGATAGTTGAATAAATTGCCATATGGATATATTAGCAAGGGTCTTCTTAAGATCTTCAACTATATTATGAAAGGTGAATGAGGAGCATTAGGAAAAATATGTTGAGGTTATGGTGATGTTGTGGAAGCTATTTGGTCCCCTACACGTTTGAGAAATTGTGTTATATTTTGGTTGCTGCAAAATTTTGTTAGATTGCATAGTATATTTCAAGAAATCTCTTATTTTATTATGTGATTTGTTAATGGGAGGTGACTTAGGAAGCTCACTAATTAAAGGAGATCCAATTTGTGTCATTAGAACCTCAACAATCTTATCTTTATTTTCATGATCTCTTAGTGAAGAATAATCTAATGTCACTTCACCTAAGGAAGCCTCGTTACATGAGTCAATGTTTAGATTTTCTTGCACCATGATATCCTCCCTAGGAGGATATTTTTTAGGAGAACCACAAAATAAGTTTGTTCATGACACTCAAAGGTAGGTTCATCTAAAATGACTTCATCACAAGTAGGGGAATGATCAATGGTTGAATGGTCTTTCTCAATAAGGGTTTCCCTAGGTGAAGGGGGACAAATAAGATTCTCTATCATCAAAGTATCTTATTCACAATTAGGAGATATATTAGGAGGACAACAAATGTTATTGTCATGATTACCTATGGTTTTGTTGTCTTTTTCATCAATGTCTTGTCCACTAAGAGAGGTAGAAAGAGAGAAACAACTAGGATTCTCAAAACTCTCATTGATTAGTTCTTCTAACACAAAAATATCTTCTTCACAAATAGGAGAGATATTAGCGGAAGAACAAATATGATCATTAGGAATGTCCAAGGTTGTATTCTCTTTCACTAAACCACTCTCATGGGGAGAGGATATGAAATTTTTATTAGCGTGCCTAGAAAGGCAAGGTACTAACATTGTTTGACCAAAAATGAAAATAAATTTTAACCATCTCATGCAATGCTTTAATAATGTAAACAATGTATACACATTTATCCAATGTATGCAAAAATTTAAAAATACAAACAATGTATTTACAGAAATGAAAAGAAATTTTACCAAACTTATGCAAAGTTTTATGAATGTAAATATTGTATATGCAAAAGTGAACAGTACTTTTATCCATATTATGTAATATTTCAAAAATGTAAATCTTTTCATATTTTCAGACCTAAAACAAGGTAATTTATTGATGGGTATGTGCAAGATCATGATGGGCCAAAAAGTGGCGATATGTACAAGTGATATGATGGCCCATGTGGCTGATGACATTTTTTTTTACCTAAAATTGATGAAATGAAAAGTATTTTTAAAGGAGATTCTCAACTTCCCACCAATATAAATTATGCTTTACTTTGAACTTAATAAATAGTTATTATTCATTTTCTATTTGAATTATGACTAAAGTCCTGATTGAAGAACACCTATAGCTTTCAAACGGTATCACATTTTTTGAATCTGAAACACATGTCACATTCTATGCTTCGCATACTATAGGATTAAAAAAAATTGAATTTCATGAAGTTTTGACCAAGTTAAGGTGGTCAGACATACGAGTTTTTATATTTTTTAAAAGTTGTAATAAAAACTCATAATCATAATTAATTATTTACTTGGAAAAAAATTACAAAAAAAATATGAATCACATTAGGACATGAGTCCTCTACTTATATTTAAAATCTTATATAAAAATACTATCATTTTATTGTGGTTAGGGTGGTTAGACAGACACCTACTTCTAATTTTTCCCTAAAATTTAAGTACTACTGCATTGAAATTTCAAATTTTCACCAAATAGATTTAAAAAAAAATAAAAATCTAGTAGTTTAAAAACTAAATTCAATTTGCTACAGATTCTATTCTTACATATTTTTGAAATAATATAGATAACTTCTTCAATTTTTTACGTCATGTTTCCTATCTCTGATTTTTCGAATTTTCATCGCCATTTAAGGGCCTATTTTTTCCATGATGATCCTGCACATATCCTGACTACACTATGCAATAGAATAAAAATGAGATATTGTAAATTCCTTTTTGAAATTTGAAAATGTAGTGAATGAAGAAAAATTAAGCTAGATTCACTAAATTTGGTGAAACAACAAATAAGAAAATTGAAACGAAAAAGTAACTACAACAAATAGAAGCACAAAAAATAAATTTCAAACCCTGAAAACTACAAAGTCGAAGTCAACATGGACTAATATGCCAGTAAGGGAATCTTAGTCCTCTTGGTGAAATTTTGAGTTTTCAAAAGTTGAATTAGATAGTAAATGGTTCAAACAAGAATCTAAGATAGGAATCCAGAGAGGGACTAAGGTTCCACCAAGGGCATTTTTGTCCTAGTTAGGGATTTTTTCAAAAAAAATGAAAAAAAATTGGGTTGATCAAATGGTCCTAGATTGCCTACCCAAGAACCTGATGTTGAGAAGTAAAAAATTGTGCAAATTAGTGCAAGAAAAAGTAACTAATGACAAGTAATTGGATGCAAAGTTGACTGTAATTTTTTTTAATTTTGAATGCAATAACAATGTCCCTAAATGCAATTAGGATGATTAACAATGCACTTTTTCAGTTTGTTAACGAGGTGAAATGATGCAAGAAAAGAAAAAATGCAACCTTTATGCACTTTTACTAATGCAAATATGAGAAACCCTAGATGCAATTTCAAGATGCAATGCAAGAATGAATGCAACCTAGATCTAGGACTTTAATGGACTCCAAATCAGAAAATGAATGTTACAAAAAGTCAGGTTCACTGAAATGTGTTAGATAATAAGTTATTATGCTTAATTAATTATATCATACTGGTTAATTAATTAAGTCACTTATTCCTCTAGTTGCTTAAGCTAAACTTAGGCGCATTAATAATTATTTATTAATTATTAAGTGTGCACACTAGGGTTTCATTTAGGGTTTCCCTTTTAGGGTTTATTGATCTCCTTCATAAGGATTGATCTCTTTGTCATATTTGAGATTCTCATAATGCATTTTACACTTTGAGGTTTACAGATCTTGTTTGTTCTGAATGTCTTTTGCATATGACAGGTATCCATTTGCATGTAGGTGATCTTGGTTTTCTAACATGGTATCAGAGCTCCAGACCTATCGCTGCCTGTTCGTGATCTGAAGATAGGGGTTCTTAGTGAGTTTCAAGTGCAAGGGTTTCCACAGGCATTTTTTCTACAAGATCTGAGGGTAGCCGATTTTTTGGCATATTACAAATGAACAATGCCATCGCGTTCGCAGCACCCCAAAACCCTAGAAATGCTTGTCAAATCATCCATTTTCGAGCAGTTGGTTTCTGAGGCAAATTTTTTTTGCCAAGGAAGCCGTATGGCCTCCCTGGCATGCTTCACGATGCATGAAAATTAAAAAAATCAAGACAAGGCATTTTTCGGGATCCACGTCGGCTCCTCTAGTTCAGTCGGCCCCACCATCGAGCGGCCACTGGGCGACCACCAACCCGCCGCCACTGTTGGTGGCTCCCCCAAATCTGTCATCGGCCCCTGCCTTCAGCCCCTTTCGCCGAGCCCGGGGTCCTATGGAGAACCGGGTGTCCCAACGCCAGCCCCCGCGGGCACCCTGCTTTCAGGTCGAGGTCACATGGGGGACTGGGTGCTATGTGCCCAGCCCTCGGACGGACTCCCAATGCCCACCGCAGGTCACATGGGTTACCAGGTCCCAGAAGTTTTTCTACAGGGGGCCGAATTTTTGCACCGACGACCACATGGCCGTCAAATTTTTTGCAATGAAGTGTTGACATCAGCATGACGTAATCGGCCATACGACAGTTTGTCCCCTTCTAACCTTGATTTGCCCTAAAAGAGCAATTTTTTTGTTTTTGGCATAACTTGGGCATACAGTATCGAAATCGGGCAAATGAGATATCATCGAAAAGCTGGTTCCGAGCACTACCCTGGGGTGTAGTTTATTTTTTAGTTTTTTTCTGTTTTGCTGCATTTATTGCTGGTTGAAGTCAGATGTTTATTTTATGCTTCCGAGCTCATAATTCTTTTCCACAATCTCCGATTTTCGCTATCTTTGTGGCGTTGGAAAGGTATTGAGGAGCTTTATGTTGCTGTCCATGCACTTTTTTCTATATCTATGCCAAGTTTTTCATTATTCCAGATTTGACCCGATGGGTGTTTTGGAGATTACTTGGATATTTTGACAATTGGGAGAGTGCATCTTACATCTTTGCACTTCATTTTCAGTGATACATCATTCAATAATTGACTGCTGCTTCATAGATTCCAGCGTTGTTCCCATTTGGAGCTTTCGAGTGTTCTGTGGCATCGGGTCTATTGTTGCATCATTATGATTCCGATATGGTTTCTTGTAGACATAAGTATCTTTCCTTGCTTGCTAGATTGTGGTTCCAGTGTTACTCTACAGTGTTCTTCCAGTGCTTCTTTGTAGCATGTCATATCATTGTAGGGGGGTTTTGTCCCACTGGGTTTTCCTCCTCTACCTCTTTCTTGCATTTGTAAATGGGTACCTGATTAGGCCTAGTTGTCGGGACCCATCTTTGCTTGCATGCATCTTCTTCTAGTGTTTTAGCTTCTTCCTAGGTTCATCTTAAGGGGGGGTGTTAGAGTAATAAGTTATTATGCTTAATTAATTATATCATACTAGTTAATTAATTAAGTCACTTATTCCTCTAGTTGCTTAAACTAAACTTAGGCGCATTAATAATTATTTATTAATTATTAAGTGTGCACACTAGGGTTTCATTTAGGGTTTCCCTTTTAGGGTTTATTGATCTCCTTCATAAGGATTGATCTCTTTGTAATATTTGAGATTCTCATAATGCATTTTACACTTTGAGGTTTACAGATCTTGTTTGTTCTGAATATCTTTTGCATGTGACAGGTATCCATTTGCATGCAGGTGATCTTGGTTTTCTAACAAAATGAACCATAGGGAAAGTGGGGGCTTTATAACCTAGGTCATACAACACCACTTTTATCCTATTACCATTCAATAATGTCCTAGGGATCCTAATTGGATTGACTAACAACCTCGCAAGTCGAGTCATTTCACAATAAGGAAGACCTAGGAAGGGCTATTTTAGAATTTAAGTGGTTCACCACTAAGAAAAAGCTTGGAAAAATACAATTGAATGTTCAACCCATAAAATCAAGAAATGCAATTCAAATAATGAGACCAAATGATAAAATTAAGCTACACCAAGTTAGGGTATGTGTACCTGGGAAGTCTAGAGATGCAGTGAGGATTTTGGAAATGCAAAGAAGCTGCCAAAAAGTTCCTTAGAGGACTAAGACGCCCAAGATGGCGTATTAGTCCCTCTATTGTTTTTCAAGGTTGATGCAAAGTCATCAGATGCCGAAACAAAATCTTGAAGAATATTTGAAAAATACCTTGTGAAGGACTAAGATGCCTTAGGTGGCATATTAGGCCCATTCTAA
Organism: Sequoiadendron giganteum; assembly: GCA_007115665.2. Taxonomy (NCBI): domain Eukaryota; kingdom Viridiplantae; phylum Streptophyta; class Pinopsida; order Cupressales; family Cupressaceae; genus Sequoiadendron; species Sequoiadendron giganteum. Next base: position 562,180,651 of record CM021103.1, read on the forward strand.
ACTTTTGAAAACTCTAAATTTGATCCTAATCTCCAAGGTCTGCACTTGCTTCTCTCCAGATTTGAGGTTTTAAAACTTCTAGATCTGACCTGTAGGTGAGTTTCTGTGAAGATGACAACTTTGGCAATGCAACTTTTGTAATTTTTCAATATTTCACTCCAAATTATCTTCAAGTCTTCAACCTAGATCTTCAAATAAAAACACACAAGAGAGAGAAAACTTGTTGATTTTTAGTGAATGAGGGTTTTCCTTGGTCAAACCCCTTTGTAGGTAATTAAACCAAACTATGAAATGAAGCATAAAGCATGAAATATGTAAATAGTATCACCTTGGATGATGTCTTGTGAATTAAATCTGCAATCTACCATGTAGTGGCCATGAAGAATGTAGATCTTGGATCCTTGGATTTTATGTGAACAATGGTTGTAAATATATCTTCAATGCTATATCCACAATCTTGGCTCAACAACATGAATGGATGCACTAAACCCTTGACATGATTCTTGAATCTAGATGATGGCTCCAAATACTTGATGAGTTGCTCTTGAATGCTTTTATGGACTCAATTTTCTAGAATAGATGTTCTCACAACTTGATTAGATGAAAATGAGTGGGGGAACATTGTATTTATACTTATTCATGCTTACTATCCTGAAATTACTCCACAACAAGCCAACATATGAAATCAATAATCAAAGGAGGCTAAATCTCACTTGAATTTGAAATTGGACCCCAAAAATAAGCCAAGGAGGACTAAGATTCCCTAGGTGGTGTCTTAGTCCCAAGGTTCAAATCTCAGGACATAGACTCCAAAAAGGGACCTTTTTAGGTGGTTTCAAAATCAGGGTCCCAAGACCCATGGAGGACAAAGATTCCCTAGGTGGTGTTTTAGTCCCAATCCATAAATTAGGGACACATAGACAAAAACATTAAATGATCATTTATCTTTTGAGGGTTTTCAAGATTTTCCATAAAAACATATAGTTTATTAGACTTGTGGATGCAAAATAGGACCAATTAAGCCATAACGAAACATCAATAAAGCAAGGCAGGCCCAAACAAGTGTGAAAATGCAAGGGTATGCATTTTAATACACTAAAACTCTCAATCTTTCCAATGTATGAAGATTAAAATATATTGTTTAGGAGATTGGATGAAGTAGCCTCTTAATCATAAATAACTATTTTTCTACATGCTTTCAACTTTAGAGAGGTGTATCACATGAGAAGGATGTACATTACAAAATCAATAAATGTCATGAGCGTTAAGGATTTTTAACAAATAAATCCCCAAAAAATTGAGCATTCAAAGGCCTATACATAGGAGTTTTTTTTAATACATTAACACCCCCTTTGTACACAAGTGCTCAAACTCTATATATAATAACCTAGACCTTATAAATTATTGCTTAAATACTTAAAATCAACATCTAAAATATTACCATAACTCTTTGTTGAGCGTAAGGTAAAAAATTTCCTACTTTGAATCTCCACCTTATGTTTCTACATTCATTTGGTGACCACTGCCTTTGTTTTTATTTAAGATAATTTTAACTACCTTTTCCTTTTCCCAAGCAATGTAATAATAATGAAAATAATCCTAACCTTAGGAACATTCCATCTATTAACACTAAAATTTTGGACCCTTGACCTTTAAATTACATGTGTGTTGATCCAATGTGAGTGTCTAGACACTTGTGCAAACCTAATGCTAGTGTTTAGACACCTAATTAAACATAATGCTAGTGGTAATGTTCAAGTTTTTAAAAGTATTTTTATTCACATGTTCATTCCCTAATCTTTACTATATTTTCAACTATAATCTTCCTAAAAATTGAGTAAAAACCTATTTTGATCACTCTTTCATGAAATCATATCAACATAATAATTGAAAAGCTTATTACCACTTCACCAGTTTCTAGCAACATATAGGTTATTTGTATCTAGATTAAATCAAAGAGTGGGGAAATAAGACATGAATATAAAGTTTGAAGATTGTGAACCTCATTATGTCATTCAAGCTATGAATTATTTACAATATTCTTCCCCTATTTCTATTTCTCCCATCCAATCCATCACTCTTCTCACAAGAAATATCTAGAATCCATTTTCTCTTGGTTCTCATCACTTGTCAAAGTCTAAAAACCATTCCCAATAGCCTTATAATTAGATATAAACCATTTTCTACCCATTTACCTTATTTTCATCCTTCATTTTGATCCCCATAAGGTGCCCTCTTATGTCTCCATCAATCACATATCACATTGCTCTTAATTTTATCCTTAGGGTTTTATCTTGTGGTCACCATATCTTACACACACCACTTATACCTTGTCACTAGGTCTATAAACTTCGTACATTTTACTATGTTTTTTGTAAAATTTGAATTACACCTTAAAAAAGAGACGAACAAAGGTAAGCAAGCCCCTTTAAAAATAGGTTTTATTTCCCCTTTTCTAAAATTTTGTCTTATATTTAAATTATCATTAGGATTGTGCATGTCTATTTTATGAGCAAGAGAAGACTGAAAGAATAAAGGTGAAAAAATCCTACAATCTTAAAGAACCTTAGATCTTAGGAAACATTTTTTCCTGACCTATTACATCACCCCTAAGTGGTATTAGTGATCTTAACTAGTAGCATTGTTGTCATTATACTATTCTAGTGCCTAGTTTTCAAAATTTGTTAAATCGCATGCCCAATTTTTTACTATATTTTTTCAAATTCCTCAACCCATTCTTTGATTTATAACTCACATATTAAACAAGTGCACATTTTAAATTTATACATTTGATTTCTGTAAAGAAATTATTTATGGTTAACACTTCTCAACTCCTACACTTTCTATTATAGATTAAATATGTTAAAAATTTATTTTATAATTTCTCTAATAGTTTAATTTATTTGATATTTAGTAAGAAAACCATCTCCTAAGATTAAACACATAGACTATGAAAAAAAGAAAAATAGGAACCATAGGTCTAATGTGTTAACCTAGGATTCAAACTTGGTGTTTTGAGTTATTGTTTTCTTATGTTTCATTACAATGGAGATCAACAAGGTGTTTAGATTGACTTTTAACCATGAAGGTAAGTCAATCAAACCTAGGTCTACATATTATTGATTCTTGGAATGATTTATAATTGATTGGAATGGATTAACCTAATTAGACTATGTGAACTAATGTGTAAAATACAAGAATTTGACAATTAACAAACTAAAACAGTAAATTACAAGAAGATATGGGAAGTTTAGAGGATTGCATAATTGTCGTGAATTTTTTTTGTTGGTCTAAATACTGGGATAGAGTCTCCCTAGGGCCTATGAGTCCTTGTACACCTTTCTAGCTCTTTTTCCAAATCCTCTGAAGAAAAATTTGAGCTTATGATTCTCAAATGCAGTGTTGTCGGAACATAGCTGAATAATTCTATAGGTGATTTTTTCATGAGTTGACAAGATTTAGGGATTCAATTGAAACAATGAAAAAATTGTTTTCAATCTTCCTTTAATCCTCTTCAAACCTAAATTTTTTACATTCATAAAGAGAAGAGATGTTGTTCCATTTAGTTTCTTTCCTTAGTAAAACCCTATGTTAGTGTTTCCACTTCCATAATGGTAATGTCAATGATAAAATGGATAAATGATAGGAAGGAATTATGAAATCACAAAGTGCTACAACTCACCACCCTTAAATGGCTTCCTTGGAGGACTAAAGTCATGCACACCACTTCAAGGTCTTGAATGCTTGAATTTCTTGGAGACCTACAACAAGGGTTAGCCTTCACAAATAATGATAACATGAACACACATAAACTCACATAGGATTTGACATGATGTTAGGATCTTGAATTGTTGTATTAAAACATTGAAATACTACTCTTGACTTGCTTGATGGTGCTCCTAATAATAACAATTGCTCATAAATTCTCCTTAATGTTTGTTCTTTTTCAAATGATGCAATAACTAGGAATTTATTCAATTCATCACAAATTAAATCATAGTAGCTGGAATTTGCAATTTAAATTTTGAATGTTAAAATGTCAACATCGACATATCCAAAATTGTTCCCTAAAAAAATAGGGGGACCGATACACCCTAGAGCGAATGGGTCTTAGCCCTATACTCTAGGACATTTAGTGTCATGGAAAAATATTATGTAGATGCATTTGTTCAATGCTTGTAATTTCTCATAAAGTGGTACAAATGGGTTATAGAATGCATAATTTAGGAAATTAGGGACCTAATTAGGCTCAATAATTTAGAGGGAGCAAAACATAGTGTGAATTGTCAAGGGTTACAATTTTCGACACTACAGACTGTAAGGACTTAAATTTTATTTTATAGAACCTCAAAGACCCTTTTTCGAGTTTTTAATATTGTTATACAAACTTCTACCTTAACCAAACATCAAAGCAAGGAAGCCTCACTAACTTATTTCTATTTACATTATCATCTCTAAAAAAAAATAAAAATTTAAGTTTAAATATGAAATATAATATTGTTGTATTTGATTTATAAAATATTATAGATTAAAATTGTTAAATTTAAAAATAAAACAAATAGGAAGTTAAATAAATAAAACCTTAGGTTACATGTTATTTATTTGTTCTTTCACATACCTATGGTCTCACTCAAAAAATTTATTGAGATAATTCAAGAAGGATCTTTGTAGTTAACATATTTTATTCATTGAGTTACCCTACAACTAAGGTTGGGCTAGAGAAATTATGAAGATTCTTGTCTAATATCATGAGGTAGCATGTTATAAAATGTTTCTCCTTCATTAATTTATTATTTTGTGAGCCCCATAGAAATTTGATGAAATATCTGTAGAATAACCAAAGAAGGCATCACATATCTTGTGATGATTTGAGGTATTGTGAAAGCTCTCTCCACCCACATAATTATGTAATCAAGTAACCACCAACCTACAATTTGAGAAACACACAGTGCCAACTTTTGGAAGATAGTGCATTTGATGCACATGGACATAACTATAAATTATTGACCATCATTCACTATAAAAAATGATAATGATGAAGTGAACTTGTTATGATGTAATAAATCAAATAAATAGTGAATTGGTGATTTTGGTGTTATCATTTATCTAGGAAAAGGATTCTTGTATTCAATCAAAGCACAAATAGCATTCGAAAAATATGACACCAGGTAAATATAAACTCTTACCTATGCATTTATAAACTATTATCAAATATGAGTAGTGATTAATTATTCCCAAATATGACCCATATATTATCTAACAGATCAAGGATTTCAATCAATTCTACATGAAATATATTGTTGTTGTGGAGCTTGCACTAAAATTTTGTAATAAAAGATAATTGCATCCTAGATCACTAGCTTGACTTGAAGTAAAGAAAAATTGTATCAAGGTCCCTTTTATTTACCTATTTGTCCAAGTTGATGTCAATAATTTTTAATTTTTTATATATATCATGTGTTGGCTCATCTATTACCCAACACATTGAATTAAAATTAAATAACAAAAATATTAAGATCCTTTTCATTCACCCATTTTCCCATATTGATGGCAACTAATTTTAATTCTTTATATATTGTATATTGACTCAATGATTAAGCATGAACAAAAATTATAATAAAATCCCTTTTATTTACCCATTTTTCCAAATTAATGGCAACCGGTTTTAATTATTTATCTATATCATATGGTGGCTCATCTATTTACTAACAAACCTTTAACTAAAGTGTTGGGGAGGACGAAGAAAATTATTTATGACCTTGATTAAAGCATTGAATCTTGGAGATGGACCAACAATTAGTCGAGGATGGATGTGAGAATTTATAAAATTTGTTTAATATTATGCTTCCACTTCAAAGCTGTTCAAATCCTTGCTTCCCACATTATTGTAGGTGAGAATGATGAATTGACAACTGGCTAAAGAAATTGAGAATTGAGATTCTAGTATTTACCTTGAAGGAAAAGATGGTACTATGAAAGGGAATTTTTAAAAATATATGAGAGAAATGAAACAAAGGATTTTTTCTATTTACAAAGCTTAGGTGGTGTTTAGCAACAATAATACTAAATGCATATGAGTATAATACTCGTACCTGACCTTTCATTGAATCTATTAGGGGTTTACACTCTTGTTATAGAGAATTAATAGATTGGAATAATGAATTCTTAAGATTGTGTGTTCAATATTAGGTATAATTTTTCCACAGTCTATAAAGAATATTATGAAAGTTTTCAGATTCAATTGTGTACGCCTTTCTAGATCAACATTTTGAATTACTCTCATATTTATGATGATGGACCACTACATGTAATTTGAAATGTTGATCTAGAAAATAATACACCATTCAATATAGAAACTTTAATACTATTATGTGTTTAGAACTAACACTGAATGTGATGTACCAAATCTAAATATAATGTGTGAACAATAAAGAAAATAGGTGTGTGCTCACTTATTCTCCTTAGTTCATTCAATATGGTCCTATGAATCCTAATTGGATTGACTATCAACCTCAAAGGTGATTCAATTCTCAACAAGGAAGACCTAGGAAGGGTTATTTTAATCTTTGAGGGGTTCACCACAAAGCTAAAGCTTGGAAAAGACAAATAAGCATTCAACTCACAAAACCTAGTAATGCAAGATAAATGAATGATGCAAAAAATGAAATTATGCAACAACAAGTTAGGGTATGTGTACCTAGAAGTTCTAGAAATGTAACAAGGATTCCGGAAATGCAAATAAGTTGTCAAAAAGTGCTATGGATGACTAAGATGCCCTCACTGTTGTCTTAGTCCCGCTGCTATTTTTTTTGGGCAAATGCAGAGTCTTTAGATGTCGAAACCAAATCTGAAATCATTTCTAAAAAATGACCTTAGGAGGACTAAGATGCCCTACGTGACTACTTAGTCCCATTCTAAATGTTTGAAATTTTAGAATTTAGTCCTGAGGTCCAATGTATACACTTTTTCTTCTTTGATCTCAGGTTCTGAAACTTTCTGATATGTCTTGTAGGTGATTTTCCATGAATATGACAACTTTGTGATGCAATTTTGCACTCCAAATTATCTTCAAGTCTTCAACCTAAATCTGCAATCACAAACACACAAGAGGAGAAAAACTTGTTGATTTTTAGTAAATGGGGGTTTGCCTTGGTCAAACCCCTTGTTGGTAATTACACCTTGAAAAATGAAATGAAATGGAGGGAAATGATGAATGAACAACATGCAATGTCACAACTCACCAAACCCTTTCTATGAATTCTGCAAACTTGTGTGAAATGGCTAGATTGAATGTAGATCTTGAATCTAATGAATGCTTGATGAATATGGACTCAAGTTGCTTACTTGAATCAAAACCCTACATCACAAATGTTAGCTCAAAAACACCCATGATACCAAAATCTCCTTGATATGATACTTGAATCTTGATGATGGATCAAAATGCTTGAATAATTACTCTTGAATGCTCTTGTGAACTCAATTATTCTTTGATGAATGCTCTCACAAAAGAATTGGATTGAAATGAATGAATCAACCTTGTATTTATACTTATCTATGCTTAATATCCTAAAATTACACCACAACAATCTGACATATGAAATCATTAATTAAAGGAGGCCAAATCCCACTAGAATTTGAAATTAAATCCCGAAAAAATCTTGAGGGGGACTAAGACACCCTAGATGGTGTCTTAGTCCCAAGTCTTGAAAACTTGGGGCACTGACTCCAAAAAGGGGCCCATTTAAGGTTCCACTGAAGGGGGTCCCAAGACCTCAGAGGGACAATGACGCCCTAGGTGGCATCTTAGTCTGGACCCAAAAATTAGGGATACTCAACTAGAATCATTAAATTATCATTTATCCATTAATGTTGTCGGGGTTTACCAAAAAAAGATATAGTTTGTTAGGCTTGTGGATGCAAAGTAGGACCAATTAAGACATAAATAAAGATAAATAAAGCAAGGCAAGCCAAAAAAAGTGTGAAAATGAAAGGGTATGCATTTTCCTACGCTACAGTATGTATGAATGAATGGAATAGATGTAGTCACAAGATTAAATAAGACAAATATTTTTGTATCAAATATTTTTTATGGGAAAAAACTCATCGCTAAAAGATGTTTGTAATTATATTATTTATAATGAACACTAATTCAATGCAACAAGTTGTATGAAAATTTATTGTAGAGTCTCAATCTAAAACATACCCTACTTCTACAATCTTTCTAGTATTTCCACACCAAAAATGTACAAAATGTCTTTAGTGTATTTTATAGTGAGTTTGGAAATGGAAAAAGTATCCCTTTACTTTTCCTTTCCTGTTTGGGCCCTCCTTTTAAATTGAGCATAATGTTTCCTTGATTTAGTGTTGAAATGTGCTTGACACATTCACATTAGGTCTTGGGCCCTTGTGAGATAAATTAACCTAATTGTACCTTATTTTAAGGTGTTGTAATGTGTTTTTCTACACTTTCACACTTTTCGAGGGTTGTCATTATTAATTGGGTTTCGTTATTCTTTAATTAGCCTTATTTTGCATCCACAAGCCTTAATTAATGCATCTTCCAAGGATAATCCTGACATAAACCAACGCCCAATCATAATTCATGTCCTTTTAGGTTGTGTGGCCTATATTTAGTGATCTCATACTCATATGACACCTTGGGTGTATGGATCCCACCTAGGTTTTAGGGCCTCGATCCTGATTTAACATAAATCTAAGCAATTTTGAAAATATGCCCCATAATTAATGCCTAATGGGACTCATACGCCACTTTTGGAATACGAGTCCCATGTGGCAAAAAATTTAATTTAATTAAAATTACTAGTGGAATTTTATCCTCCTAGATTTGATGTTGGCTTGTAGTGTTGTAATTTCAATAAATTTGGCATAAACAAGTATAAATACAAGGTTATTTCACTCATTTTCTCCTAACAAGAAATCAAGTGATCCAAGACTTTCATGAGAGCATCCTTATAGAAAATTTGAGCTCACAAGAGCATTCAATTGTTTAAAAGAGCATTCAAGAGCCTTCAAGAGTTGTTTATCAAGTGTTTTGGAGTAGTATTCATGCATCAAGCATCATGTCAAAGTCATCATGCATCATGTTTGTGTTTTACTTAACAATTGTGATGTAGGGTTTTATGATTCAAGCTAGCATTCAATTCAAGATCTATCACATTCATGAAAAATCCAAGATATACATCCATTGGAGCCACTTCATACATGTTTGCAGCACTTTATTGCTAGGGCTTGGTGAGTTGCAACAGCACATTTTGTTCATTCATCATTCCTTCATCTTATTTCATTTCAAGGTTTGATTACTAAAACCGGGTTTGACCAAGGAAAACCCCTTTCTACTAACAAAATTCTTGATATTTTATCATTAATGTCATCGATTGGTCTAGTATTCTTGTCTCCATCTTATTCTTTGTTTTGGTAGTGATGTTACCGGCATAAGGGTTTTTTGTTCTATGCAGTTTTTGGTTCGGCCCTACTTGGCATAGAGTGGGATAAATTTTTCCATCTACACTGAAATATTGGGTAATGCATTCATCTGTTTATATCTCCAAGTGCAAGATGACTATGTGGATATGTAGATCCGATATAAAAGTGAAGTGAAATAATCTCAAAGATAGAATGAATGAATGTATGTGATGTATGGTAGAAAATTGTTGATATATATTACGAACTGATATATGTGATATAGTTAGATAGAGCTATGTTTGTACAAAAAAATTGTGCTTCAGTGAGAACTATATTCATGCATACGCAGATGTAATTTTAATGGTTCAATTTTGTAATATTCTCTTCGACTATAAGTCGTCTCTCAGCTATAATAGTTAGTTTTTGTATTTAGGGCAGTGAGCTAACCCGGTAGTGAGCCACCCTAATAGTGAGCCAAACTGGTAGTGAGGCACCCTTGTATTCTATAACTGGTTACTTAATACTTGAGAGTTAACCGTGTTTATGGTTTTACCCATCTTGGGTTTCCACAAAAAAGTCTTGGTGTTATGTGTTGTGTTTTATTCAGTAATTTTTAATTATGTTAGGTGGATAGCTATTCAAAGGTTTTAATATTTGTAGAGGAATATTGATTCACCCCTCCCCTCTCAGTATTTTGGATGTTCAACAATTGGTATTAGAGCCAAATCCTTTAGAAGATTCTAACAACTCAAAGGAGACCAGGTTGAACATATGGTACCCAGATCTACCATGGATCGGAAAGAACTCATGTCGGTTCTTAAAGAACTTGAAATCATTGAAGGTGAAAATAAGGCTCTCTCATAAAATACTCAAATGGAAAATGATTGTATCAGTAAATTGAAGGATCAAATCCGAAAATTCAAGCTAAGGCACAAGGAGGTCAATAATGAACTCAAGCTAGAAAATAGTACTATCCTTGATTTGAAGGCTAAGAGCGAAGAAGACAAAAAGACCAAGGAACATTTGAACAATGTAATCAAAGGGAAATCTGATAAATGCAAGAAGCTAGAACAAGAAGTTGCATCTCTCAAATCAGATTTAGTAGAATCAAAGAAGCAAGAGATCAAATACAAAGCAAGTTTGGAAAAGCTTGATGAGATATTAGCAGCTCAAAAATCACTGGAAAACAAGGAAGGATTAGGCTATGAAATTGGTGAATGCTCGCTTAATAAAAAGAAAGAACTTGATTTGATAAAAGAAGCTAAAATCGAATCCGACAAAGAAGACAAACGTAAGTCTTTGGAAGAACAATAGGTAAGTAGGAAACCCCTCTCTTTCAATGGTCATTGTTTTAATTGCAATAAATTAGGTCATAAACCATTCAATTGCAGAAGCAATATGAATCAAAAAACTAATTTTTACTCTGGTAGATGTTATAATTGAAATGTTTATAAAGCTAATCAATATAGGGAACCAAATAGAAACAATTATTTTAGTGGTTATTGTTATACATGTTATGGATATGGACATAAAGTTAGCCAGTGTAGGTCAGGACAAAAGGAGAGATCCAATAGGTGTTGCAATTGTAATAAAACTGGACACATTGCAAGATATTGCAAAACTGGTGTAGTCAAGCCAACCAAACCAACAAAGAAGGGTGATAAAGAAATGGTCAAGGCCAAAATGAAGAAGATATAGAGAAAGAGAAGAAAATAGATCCAACTTTGGTGCATACATCTATTTCAATAATTATTAGCTCTCTGGCTATTGCCCAAAGGAGGAAGGAAGTTCAGAACAGCGTGTGGACATCCAGTAAAGTCACATCTATCCATTGTATAGAAAATAGAGAAAGGAATTTTGATGGATTTAGTGCAAAGAGGTGCATTTATTGTAGAATTTGCATAAAGGAAATTTCACAAGTCATCTTTGATCACTCAAGTGAAAAATTTGCAAGAAGGCAAGAAGAAGAAAGAAGTTGTGTTGCCTCCTAGGGTTTGTGAATTTGGAAAAGTTATTTTTCTTGAATTTCTCTATGCTTATAGTCATGGCCACTCCCTCTCTGGTCAAAGTGGTAGCTCAACCTCATCTCAAATTCAAGAAGTATCTGAATATATCAATCGATAATGATATGGGTGGTTTTTTATTGAGAATCTCGCATGGAGTCATTCCTTCAAAAGATTTTAGGGATTTCATTCATTCGAAGCTTGAGGAGTTCAATCACACCAAGTTGCTTGATTTATGGATAAATGAAATCATTGGTGATGACTTTAATATCAAACTAGAATACAAGGCTATGGTGGAAACTAAATTGCATGTCTGGAATTATTTTTCACATTTTTCTTTTGATGACAAATGGGTGCTAATGGCTATGAGGATATTCAATGACACTTTTTTGTGGCTAGATGAAGCTCACCTGAATAGCAAAGAGGTCATGAAGGTTGTTACTGGGTTGAATGACACTAACATTCTTCTGGCATGGAAGGTGGTAAAAACAAAGAAGTTGAAAACCTAACTTAGTTCATTTTTGACAGTAGGTCTTAGGCAGTTGATACAGTTTCAAACGTAGCAATGAGATATGTTGCATAGGTCATTGGCAACAAAATTTACTACACAAATAGATATAACTCCTTCTCTACTACAACTGTCTACACTGCATACGATATGGTAGTTAATGGAGTGGACTACGACCTATGTGAACTCATCAAAGAGAAATTTCTTGAGAATTTGAATCAATGCAAGTGAAGCAAGAAGAAGGTTGTGTTCCAGTATGGAACAGTTGCACTTTGTTTTCTTTTCTATTTCATACGTGAAATTACTGGTCATGTTATGATTGTATGGTCATCTAATAAACCGACTGCTCATTAAATTTCTAAGCGAATGAAGATGTATGTTTATCCTATTGCACAAGAAATGGAATTCACTTCATTTTTCTCTTTACTACAGTATAAAATACACAACTAGAATAGAATCCTTGAGTTTGTAGTCTCCAAGTACAAGAATGATATTACATTCATAGTCATTGTAGACAAATTTTTCATGGAATTTGTTGTTCCAAGAAATTAGTGGATACCCGAATTGGGGTATGAATTTTCAGAAGAGTATGTGGAATTCCTTGCAAAATTTTTGTTAGAAATTCTGGTAGATGCCTCTCAGAAGAGGTTTGGCACTAGAGAAGAAAAATTCAAAGAAATATGGGAAGAAAAAATGACAAAGGAAATAAAAAAAGAGAGTTCAGAAGACTCTAGAGGTAATAAAGGAAGAAGGAGGTATAACTGAGGAAGATCTTATAGCAATCAAAATAATTACTCGGAGTGCAATTGGTACTCCTGTAAAAGTAGTTGGTTCTCCGGAAGAAAAGGAGAGTTTGTATGGTAAGAGGAAGAAAGGCCTTTCTCCGCCTACTCCAAGCAAGAAGGTGAAAGAAGAAAAAGAATCTAAAGTTCATATTTTTACTGAAGAATCTAAAACAAAATCTAAACCAAATAAGTACCATATTATGGTCTGGGAGAAGAAATTGAAAGAGGTAACCCAAGATACTCCTGATGTAGAGACTTTGTTTGAAATTATTGTTGAAGGAAACTTTAAATAAGTTGGTGATTTATACAACACTTACACGTCCAAAGGAAAAGAGAACATTACTCAAGAATTTATTTTATACTACTCAAGATTAGATGGGAACATAGAACATTTTAAAGAGGATATTCCTAATAGTACTTGGGTTGGTTTAAACACAATTCAAGAAAATACTAGGTAGATTGATAAGCATATTATAAATGAAGCTATCTCTAATATTTCAAAACTTGTGAAAGAATAAAGTTTAGTAAGTTTTAAGGAACTTAGCAAATCTAGGTTGAGAACAAAGAAAAGGGAACACAACCTTATGGAAAATAAAGAAGCTGCAGAAAAATTGAAAGAAAAAGTCATTGACAAGCTTACAAGCATGGCAGGTAAACTTGGGATGTTGATCGATGATGGCTCAACTACATCATCTACTACCCCCACTTGATCTCATGAAAAATTGGATACATAAAATGTTGTAAACCTTGTACCAGAATATACAAATGTAAAAGTGTATAATCTTGATTTGAATCCTCTGAAAGTTGGGTACTCTCATTCTCCGAATAAAAATGTTGCTCTGGTGAATTTGGATGAAGAGAAAGAAAAATAAGTTGAAAAATAAGAAGAAAAATTTGAGAAGGAAGGAGAGGAACCAGGAAGTATAGAAGAAGAAGAGATAATTGCAGAAGAAATTGATACCGATAAACAAGAAGGAAACACTGAGCAAGAGGAAAGAAAAGAACCGGTATGAGGGGAAACTGAGAAAAGAAAAGAACCGGTATGAGGGGAAATTGAGAAAAGAAAAGAAACTGCAAGCACTTCCACCAGTACCTATTTTGATGACGCCTTGAAGAGTTTACTTGATTCACCAATCATGGTCTGGCCTATCCCCTCTTCTAAGGTATTTCTTGATCTTGAGAAAATTAACCCTGTTCAAAAATTTTAAATCGGTGGATCCATTTAGGCCTCAACCAAAGCTAAAATGATTAAGGAGCTAGAGGAAAACAATAACTTGATTGAAGAAACCATTGCTACTCTTCAAAGCATTATTCCATAATACAATTTAGATTAGTCTAGAAGCAATGTAGTCAAATGCAAAAAATTAGTCAATGTTGTGAAGGACCTCTCTACATGTATGAATGAAAATCGCCAGAAGGAGAAGGAATGTGAAAAGAAAGATATGTGTGCAAGTGCCATCTCAAATCATCATCAACTTATTTGATAAGGGAAAGACCTTCTTGAAGAAGGAAAATCTTTGTATGTGTACAACTTGCAATGGCTGGATGCCACAACTAAAATCAGAAAAGAGATTGACTCAATTGAGTCAACAATCTGGCATGCATATTAGTATTTCAAGCTATCTGAATATTTGTCCAGTTTTGAGAGATCCTCAATTGAGGAACTGTACAAGAGGTATTTCAAACTACAACAACAATGAGACATCATTTTTCCCTTAGGCAATCTCTAAGAGATGTGTGTAGATAGTATTTCATTGATGAATCATGACCTCTTGAAGGCACAACATGCTACTCTTTTTGAACCTTTCTCCATTATCAATGGAGAAAACCTTCTTGTGTCTATTCAAGTTCATGCACAGATGTTAACTAAAGAAATATTATAGTGGAATGAGAATAAGGGTAAGTGGATTTCCCATCTTCATAAGATCAAGCAATCATTCTTCGGTGGCACATCTGATGCTTCTTAAATATTTTTCTCGGCACCCCTTGTTCATTGATATCAAAAGGGGGAGAAACATTGAGAAAAAGATATTTTTTTGAAAAATAACAAAAACAAAGATGATTATCTCAGGGGGAGTTTTGGAGTTTATCTTTTTGAAGTCTTAGCATTCCGTAAATTTGTTTTCCATCAATGAAAAAGGGGGATATTGTTGATATTTTTTCATTGATGTCATTGATTGGTCTAGTGTTCTTGCCTTTGGCTTTTTCTTTGTTTCGACAGTAATATTACCGACACAAGGGTTTTTTGGTCTACGCAGTTTTTGGTCTGGCCCTTTTTGGCATAGCGTGGGACAAATTTTTGCATCTGCACCGATATATTGGGTAATGAGTTCATTCATTTATATCTCCAAGTGCAAGCCGACTATGTGGATATGTAGATCCAATATAAAAGTGAAGCGACATAATCTCAAAGATAGAATGAATGAATATATGTGATGTATGGTAACAAATTATTGATATATATTACAAACTGATATATGTGATATAGATAGATAGAGTTGTGTTTGTATTAAAAAATTGCACCTCAGCAAGAACTGTATTCATGCATATGCAGATCCAATTTTAACAATTCAATTTTGTAATATTCTCTTCGGCTGTAAGCCGTCTCTTAGCTATAATATCTGGTTTTTGTATTTAGGGCAGTGAGCCCATTGGCGGTGAGCCACACCAGTAATAAGCCACCCCGATAGTGAGTCAACCTAACAGTGAGCCACCCTTGTGATGGGACTCTTAAATTCTTCAAATTTAAGATGCCCATTTCAAAATTTTGCCTCTGCACTTTCAGCAATGCACTTGATGAATCAGTTTGATTGACCCACTTTAGGGGGTTAGAATTTGAAGCCTATTGATCTTCATGCAAAACCAATTTGCGGACATATTCAATTGAAATATGTGAATATGCATGCCATTTTTCAGCTTCCCACAACACGTTTTGACAAAGTTTCAAAAAGTAAAGTTGGCAGGTTTTGACAATGTTCTATTATTTTCATATTGTCAGTTTTGTGACATAGCCTCCTATTTGAGCTTGGATTTCACAACCAGTTGACTTTCATGTCAAAACGAGTGTTGTTTTGTTTTCTCCATACCTAAATGATCTCAGGTGTCATTTTTTAGAGCCTCATGATCTGATTTGTTATTTTTAACAAGTCGAAACCTAATGTAGTTTGTTCAGTTTCGCATTTGCATTCCTGACAGCCTTTCTGAGTGGTCAACTTTGATCATTAATAAATTTAGATCAGTGATGATTCAAGCGAATTTGTTTTGCACACGTGCTTAGGTTACCTTAATGAACTTGTATGTCTGATGGCAGCTCGCCAAGAGTTTATTCACTATTTTTACAAATTGGCAGTTGAATGAGTTTTAATTGGTTTAGAACAGCTGTTGTTTCATAAAGGTTTGATTGAGTAACTTTGCCGATTAATATTTTTCACCTCGTGACATGTTTCTCTGAGCTGTATTTTGCATTTTACTCTTCGATCAAATGTCTAAATGATTACAAGTTTTGATGTATCTCAGAGGTCGTTTGACTAGTTTCCTAAACCGATTCCAGAGCCCACTTGGCCTGTTTTCATCATTTTCCAAAAGTTTCAGGAAACTGATTTCGATGAAGACCTAGTTCATGTTTTCACTTCACATGATTCAAAATGCAGTGTCAAGTCATTTGAGAGTAAAATTTGTTTGAAAATGAATTTCTTTTTAGACGGGCCCACATGGGGATCTGACGTGCTTTTTAGAGTTATAGTGTGTAAGTGTTGCAATGGTAAAATGAAGTATACGAATCCATCAATGGTTGTTTCAAGAAACTTCCAATTTGCAACGAATCATGCAGTAGAATCTCTTGAAGAAATAATTCAATCATCTAAAAATAATAGATGAGGGTTCTCTATATTTGAAGTTTCTTGACATTGAAAAGGCTCACAAGAGAAGAAAGTTGTTTTGGGGTCTTTCTCAAAAAATCTCAGTAGTGTTATAATTACCCCTCAAGTATCAAACATAGTGCTTCAAGTTTGTTCCTTTTCTAATGAAGCATTTGTTCCACAAAATAACACTCTTGGAGCTTGTCCAATGCTTGACCCATGGGTGGATTATATGACATTAAAGAGTTATATTTGGCAGACCATCAATTCCTTTGAAAATAGGATGCTTTTTTGAAAATAATGAGATGCCATTGGAGGTGTTTGAAACAAGGTATGGACAACCATCAAAGCATGTAAGTTCAAAGGATGTTTTGAGGCTGTTGGATGCAAGAATTTTACAAAGCAACTTGGGAAGGGAATGTTATACCTCCAATGCCACCATGGGTACAGGATACACATCTATGCAAAATGGACTGTTTAAAAATCTTTTGACACTTTCAAGCAAGTGCAATAAACAAAAACCACCATGCCATGTGAGGAGAAAAGGTGTGATTTTCAACAAGGATATGTGCATCCATCAAAGCACATGGGGACAACAGGGCGTTTGCAGCATAATGGATCAAATTTGTTTGAGGAATTGATGGTGTAGATGGCGCACTAGAGGAGGTGCATAAAATGTATTTATTGAAAATACCTTAGAAACTTTTAGACAAATGCAAATTGCAGCTGAGAAGGGCATGGTAGCAGTTGGAGATGATTTGTGCCCCATTTATTGGCATCCTGCCTACCTTGTTTATGTATTGCTCCAGGAGGTCGGTAAGTGTGTGGTGAGGCTGCCTTATCTTTGCATGCCCACGCCTATTCCAAAGCATAGGAGTTTTGTAATGGAGGTATGGAGACCATCGAATCTACATGGGGTCTCAAATGGATGTGCTTGGTGAGGCTCAAGGCCATTTGGAGAAGAGTAGGTGCAACCTGGAATAGGTAAAGACATCCATCAAATTATATTGAAGAGGTAGTGTGGGCTCATGCCTTCAATGTATTTGTTGAAAAGGCTTTAGAAATTGCCAAGAAAATGAAGAGGCACGTGCATTGCAGAAAGGGATAATAGAAACAAAAGAGTTAATGGAGGACTCACGAGAGGCACGACCTGCAACAAGGTAAAGCCATTCATCATAGTGAAAGGAATAGGGAACACCATAGTAAGAGGAGGAGGCTCGAGCATTTTGTGCAATGGCAGCTATGTTTGCAGACAGACACGAAGTGAAAAGGTGAGATTAGGGAAGAAAGCAATCTTAACCCTTGTTTGTAAGCCTTGCGAGAGGTATGATGATGCAATCAAAATAATTGCGAGGTGTGTGAGGATGCATTTTGGTGGGTCCGAAAAAATTAAAATGGGCCAGTGGTATTTTGTATTTAAAATGTTTCCATTTTAAATATTTCAATGCATGAGTAAAGTGGCCCGACAAAATAACCGGTGGGTATTTTAAATGGTCTGGTTATAAAATCAAAGGCATCCACATTTGAAATATGCTGGCAGTAAGATAAATTTTGGCCCGATGTGGTGTTATTTTTAGAATCCTTACCATTTTAAATGGCGATTGATGGCATAGGGGTGGTAATTTTATTTTACCAATGGAGCGAATTAAATATTCATTTTACGGGGTTTTATTTGCTGGGAAGTTGAGTATTTTTATCCACGGGGGTAAAATTTTTAAATGGAGAGTGAATTAAATATTCACTGTGGGTGTTTTAGAAAGTGAATTTATTCACTTTATAAACATGTATCATGTGCTGGAGGTAAAATTGCAAAGTGTGGCTGCAACAAATAAAGTGGATTTTATATTCATTTTATATTTGAGGGCATGTGGGTATTCTATAAAGTGGATTTATTCATTTTATAGGTAGGTATTAATATGTTGGGGGATTGGAATATTAAAGTGCACAGGAAATATTTTAATGCAAAGTGAAATTCTATTGGTTAAGTAAAAATAATGTGCAACAAGTAAAGAAATCTGAAAAAAAAAATTCACAGAAGAGGTATTTTCCAACAGTTTGGTGAATGATGAGATTCTCCACATGGTCTGATTTTCTGTTTCAAGGTAATGATGAGCAAAGGCATTTTTGAAATAATAAGTTTGTTTCTGCAAATGATGAGAGAAGAGAGATGTTTTTTGTTGATCAACGAGAATGGAGCTTCTAGATGGCATTCTCATATCAGTTTTAGGGCTGCTTGTAGGATTCTATTTCTTCTCTTCTCTTCTCATTGTAAAGGGTTCTGAGTTTTTGTATTGTGCTAGGTAGATAGAGAATTGTAAATTTTGAGTTATTTCTTGAGTCTGTAAGCTGTAATTTTTTGAATTCATGAGTAAATACAATCAGTTTATGCAAATAAAATCATGAAAGTGTTTGCACATTCATAAATATCTTCAAATTGTCTCCATATTGGTACACATTTAGTCATATAAATTCAATAATACAAAGTGTCTTTGAGCTTATCATCTCAAATTTTATGAGATTGTTTTGTCTATTCATGGTTTTGTTTCAAAGAAATGGTTAAAATTCTTTGAGAAGGTGATTGTGATTTCAAGTGTGCAGATGGGATTGGATAAGGAGAATTTGATTGATAATAAGAGAGGGATTGTTGGTGCAAGACACTAACAGTTGATGCAAAGCATTAGAAATTTAAATCTACTGGTTGAAGTCCATTTGTTGGGGAATTCATTTATGTGTTTGACTCCATGGCCCAGAATTGGCACTGATCTATTATTCAATTTTGTGCATCTCAAAAACATTTTATAAATGAAAAATGATTCTTAATCTTACTGTTTGGTTTTTTGTATGTCTTGCTTTCCAATTGATGAGAGATGGTTGATTTACTGAGAATGTAGCCAAGTTTGAAGTTGTCAATGCTTCCCTTAGTGTATTTTCATTGGGACTTATCTACTTTATAAAGCAATGTCGGTGTATGAGTGAATTAAGGTTTGGGAATTGTATAGGTTTACCCACCTTGGTCCTGTAGAGCTAGAAGTGTAGGAGATGTCAGTCTTTGACTGAATCTTTTCAATTGGCCACTAGCCTTTTGTGGTTCTTTGATATAGAGGTTGGCTACCTCTTAGAAAATTTCAAATCCTAGCCAGGTTACATTTTAAAACACCAATAGAATGGCGACTCTATTGGGGAGAATTTGTGAAAATTCTAATTGCATAATCTAGCCTTAAGAGTCATTGCATAGAGTCAAATGATTTACCATTCTAAAGTAAGTTCAAATACTGAAGGATTTCAAAACTGGAGGAAGATTTGTTGCAGTGAACCTAAAAATTACATGATTTGTGGTGCTTTGCTAGTGGAAGGAACTCATAAATAAGTTTAAATATGAAAGAGCTTCATAATATTTGAAGTTCAGTCCTCTGTAAAAAGAGGTGGTGACTTTGTTAATAGAACCTGTTGAAAATTTGAAGAAAGATCCAGATCTACAAATATTACCAGTCAGGAAGACAATTTGCAGCAGCTGCAAAGTTTCCAGGTATTCTTCACTTTTGGTTTTCAAGAAATTTCATTATGAAAACCATATTTGAATATCTTAGACAAAACTTTGGTTCCCTATTGAGTGATTAGCACTAACAAAGAGGGAAAGGACAATAATATTTAGTTTGCATACTTCTAAGTTGTAATTTGTAGCCTATGTATTTTTTTGGAGAAGTATGTTTGCTTTAAATTTTCCCACTAAGTAGATCTTAAGCTTAGATACATTGGAATTATGCATTGTAATATTATGAGATCATTATGAAAGATATAAATAGGGAAATGAATGATCAACTGTAGAGTTGATATGTGAAATTTGATAGAGGCATACCAAGATGCCTCAATATATGCACCCTAGTATGGTTTCAGGTGCAACCATGGTATGTGATCAGTCCCAGCTAGATTGTCAAAGAGGTTTCAACACTGGAAGGTATAGAGCTATCGATTTCAGTAGCCTTAGTGGTTACCCAAATGACATTCCAAATAAACTCATAAATAAGTTACCAAAATTCATTGGTAATAAGTCAGAATCAGCAAACAAGCATCTCCAAGAGTTCAGTAATGTGATGGATGATTATGAGATTGATCACGAAGATGTGATCATGAGACTATTTGTTCAGTCCTTGAGAGGAGATGCAAGAAATTGGTTCTCTTAGTTACCATCTTCTTCCGTTCATTCATGGGAAGAGCTCAAGGCAGTGTTCATGGAACAATTTAGAGAAAGGATTAACCCTGTTTTGATAAGGAAAAGGTTCATGAACATGGAGAAAGGAAAAGATGAGTTAGTCCCATCTTTTAATCTCAGATTTTCAATGATCACTAGAGAGATCTTAGAGAACATAAGGCCAAATGATGTTGAACGTTTGGTCATATATTTAGGAGCATTTGACAAAAAGATAAGTTATTTGTTAAGGGATAAAGAGCCTACAACCCTCCACCAAGCATATCAGATGGATATAGACATTGAGAATAATTTGAGATACTCAATGATGAAAGGAAATAGGGTCGTGAGTGTTGATCATCCTAACACACCTAAGGAAAATAAGACTCATGGATCAGTTAATAAAAGTGATTTTCAAGAGGAAAATGATGTTGCTGCTCCAATTTCTCCATCATCACAATTTGTAGATCCTAATGAACCCCATGATAAATGTCATCAAAATGTGGTGTCTCAAAATGAAGGTAGTAGCTTTCTTATTCAAGAAAATCATAACATAATACACAAGAATGAAAAGAGTGTATCAAAAAATGATGATACTTGTTGTATAAATGAGGACATTAATTATAATCAGATTACAATCAACACATGTGTAGATCCTTGCAATAGTGATGAAAAGGAAGTTACACGGTATGATGAACAAATAAATATGTATGAGTTTTTTTCTTGTAATACCTTGAATGATGAAGAAATAGAAGAGATGAAAGACATCATTCCATGTCATGTTTCAGTCAGTGAAGATGATATAAATATTGATAAAATTCCTTCTTAAGTTAGTGAACAAGACATTGAAGATGAAAGTTCAAGCACTCACTGCAAATAATTTGAGCATGGTCTATATGGTGATAAGTCTTTTTGTGATGAGGATGATGGTGAAAACCAAACTGATTGCTTTTCTAATGATTATGATAGCTCTTATGAGAATGACTTAGAGGTATGTTCTTCACACAAAGGATATAGTGATATGGATACTGATGAAGTCATTTATTCACAAGTGAATGATCCACTTACACTTGAGACAAACTTGGAATGTAGTTCAAGTTTGACATCAATGGAGCTTGTTGATTCTGTCAATAATGAAGAATCCGAGGATGAACATATATGTGTTCAATTTGCTAATTATGAGCATAATACTACTAGAAGTGATGAAGATGTTGATGAACCTATTTATATCTTTGATGTCCATGATTGTTTATATGAAACATAAATGAAAATATCAATTGCACATGAAAAGAATGATAATGTGCATAGTGATGAAGGAATGAATTCAGTTGTGAATGATCAAGTTGTGCATAGTGACAATCACTTGGACCTAGAAGCAACATTATTATCCATAGATAATGTGAAACAATTTGATGGACTTTCAAGTTGTGTTGAGATTAAAAGATATTTTGACCAATGTGTAGACAAGCCATATGATGCAGATAGTAATGGGTGTGATGTCTGTCAGTGTGAGATTGAATGTGGATCTTGCTTTGATGATCTCTCTCATCTTCACAGCTTGCGAATAGATATGTTTTCTTTGAATAAGGAATCCATCGATGGGAAAGAGAATGAAGGTGTTAATTTCATTGCTAATGAGAAATTTTCTGATAACAACGAGTCTCTTGTACATGGGTCAGTATGCCTATCAGATGAAAGTGCACATGAAATTTTCTTTGCTGATCCTATTACTCTTGAAAATGATAGCATTGAATATGTTATGAAAGATCAATGTGAAGACCTTGATTTAGGGTCAAATTTTGAATGGTTTGAATCTGTATCTGAAGCTTCCCATATGGAATTGCATGATGGTTTGAAGAATGAAACTGACCTCATATGTGAACCTGAGATAGAGAACACTGCTCATGCATTGGAGGTTGATGTTTTTGCTGAATTCCATGATGTGAATGAAGATGAAAATATTTTAGGTGTTGACAAATCTGATTTTCAAAATCTTGAAACACATGATAATGTGTTTGAGATGTGGTGTTTGGATGATGACAATCTGACCTGTGATGTTTTTCAATTGGAGATAAAAATGTATGAGCAATTTTTGCTCAACACACAAGATAATTGCATGTTATTTTTCAACCATGACATCTCCTCTGAACTTGATCATGATGAAGGGATTAGTGAATGTGATAAGACCATATTTTCATGTGATTTTGATCACCAGTTTCAATTGTTGCCACTTAGTACAAAAACAAAGAATGAAGAGAGAGGCAGTGATGTGACCTATATAATTCAGTTGTCATGTGATGACAAAGCTAAACAAAGAGAAATTTTCAACTTGCACAGAGGTAGCCTGATGCTTATGTTTGCACAAATGCAGTCACCAGTGTTGTTATGGTTTGACAGAGGCAAGCATGAGTTGAGGGAGATCATCTCCTTTTACAGATTGGTGTTTGATAGAGGTAAATGTTAATCCCAGTTTTTTTATTTGGTGACCCGAGGTCATCAGATGAAGTTGAAAAATGAAATTTGAATAGGGGAGCAGTTTGAGGACACTTGACAGACTCAGTATTTGGTCTACTCTCCCTAGAGATCTGGAATCTTGATATGCCCATAGGGGGCATACATCCCCAATCGGAGCCACTGATGGCACTCTTAAATTTTTCAAATTTAAGATGCCCATTTCAAAATTTTGCCTCTGCACTTTTAGCAGTGCACCTGATGAATCAGTCTGAGTGACCCACTTTAGGCGGTCAAAATTTGAAGCTTGTTGATCTTCATGCAAAACCCATTTGCGGATATATTCAATTGACATATGTGAATATGCATGTCATTTTTCAGCTTCCCACGATAATTTTTGACAGAGTTTCGAAAAGTGAAGCTGGAGGGTTTTGACGTTGTTCTGCTATTTGCAGATTGTCAGTTTTGTGAAACAACCTCCTGTTTGAGCTTGGATTTCGCAACCAGTTGACTGTCATGTCAAAACGAGTGTTGTTCTATTTTCTCCATACCTAAATGATCTCGAGTGTCAGTTTTCAGAGCCTCATGATTTGATTTGTTATTTTTAACAAGCCAAAACCTAATGCAATTTGTTTAGTTTCGCATCTGCATTCTTGACAGCCTTTCTGAGTGGTCAACTTTGATCGTTAATAACTTTTGATCAGTGATGATTCAAGTGAATTTATTTTTCACACGTGCTCAAGGTACCTTAATGAACTTGTATGTCTGATGGCAGCTCACCAGGAGTTGATTCACTATTTTTACAAATTGGCAGTTGAATGAGTTTTAATTGGTTCAAAACGACTGTTGTTTCAGAAAGGTTTGATTGAGTAACTTTTCCAATTAATATTTTTCACCTCGTGACATGTTTCTCTGAGCCGTCTTTTTCACTGTACTCTTGGATCAAATTTATAAATGCTTGCAAGTTTTGATGTCTCCCAAAGGTCGTTTGACTAGATTCCCAAGCCGATTCAAGAGCCCACTTGGCCTATTTTCATCATTTTCCAAAAGTGTCAAAAAACTGATTTTGATGAAGATCCAGTTCATGTTTTCACTTCACATGATTCAAAATGCAGTGTCAAGTCATTTGAGAGTAAAATTTGTTTGAAAACAAAACAAAATTAGCCAGGCCCACATGGGGACCCGTTGTGCTTTGCATAGTTATGGTGTGTAAGTGTTGCAATGGTAAAATGAGGTATATGAATCCATCAATGGTTGTTCCAAGCAACTTCCAATTTGCAATGCATCATGCAGTAGAAGCTCTTGAAGAAATAATTCAATCATCTAAAAATAATAGATGAGGGTTCTCTATATTTGAAGTTTCTTGACACCGAAAAGGCTCACAAGAGAAGCAAGTTGTTTTGGGGTCTTTCTCAGAAAATCTCAATAGTGTTATAATTACCCCTCAAGTATCAAACATATCAAACATAGTGCTTCAAGTTTGTTCCTTTTCTAATGAAACATTTGTTCCACAAAATAACACTCTTGGAGCTTGTCCAATGCCCAACCCATGGGTGGGTAGTATGACATTAAAGATTTATATTTGGCAGACCATCAATTCCTTTGAAACTAGGATTTTTTTTTGAAAAAAATGAGATGCCATTGGAGGTGTTTGAAACAAGGCATGGACAGCCATCAAAGCATGTAAGTTGGAAGGATGTTTTGAGGCCGTTGGATGCAAGAATTTTACAAAGAAACTCGGGAAGGGAATGTTATACCTCCAATGCCACCGTGGGTACAGGATACACATATGTGCAAAATGGACTGTTTAAAAATATTTTGACACTTTCAAGCAATTGCAATAAACAAAAACCATTGTGCCATTGGAGGAGCAAAGGTGCGATTTTCAACAGGGATATGCGCATCCATCAAAGCACATGGGATAGCAGGGTGCTTGCAGTAGAATGCATCAAACTTGTTTGAGGAAGTGATGGTGTAGATGGCGCACCGGAGGAGGTGCACAAAATATATTTATTGAAAACTCCTTAGAAACTTTAGATAAATGCAAATAGCAGCTAAGAAGGGCATGGTAGTAGTTGAAGATGATTTGCGCCCCATTTATTGGCATCCTCCTTGCCTTGTTTATGTATTGCTCTAGAAGGCTGGTAAGTGTGTGGTGAGGCTGCCTTATCTTTGCATGTCCACGCCTATGCCAATGCATGGGATTTTTGCAACGGAGGTATGGAGACCATCGAAGCTACATGGGGGTCTCAAATGGATGCGCTTGGTGAGGCTTGAGGCCATTTGGAGAAGAGTAGGTGCAACCTGGAATAGGTAAAGACATCCATGAAAGCATATTGAAGAGGCAGCATAGGCTCATGCCTTCAATGTATTTGCTGAAAAGGCTTTAGAAATTATCAAGCAAATGAAGAGAAACACACATTGCAGAAAGGGATAATAGAAACAAAAGAGCTGATGGAGAACACATGGGAGGCGCGACCTACAACAAGCTAAAGCCATCCATCATAGTGAAAGGAACATGGAACACCATAATAAGAGGAGGAGGCTCGAGCATTTTGTGCAGTGGTGGCTATGTTTGCAGATAGGCGCAAAGTGCAAAGGTGAGATTAGGGCATAGATCAATCTCAACCCTTGCTCTCAAGCCTCGCGGGAGGTATGATGACGCAATCAAAATAGTTGCAAGGTGTGTGAGGGTGCATTTTGGTGGGTCCGGAAAAATTAAAATGGGCTGATGGTATTTTGTATTTAAAATGTTTTGATTTTAAATATTTCAATGCACGAGTAAAGTGGCCTGACAAAATGATCGATGGGTATTTTAAATGGCCCAGTTATAAAATCAGAGGCATCCACATTTGAAATATGTCGGTGGTAAGATAAATTTTGGCCCGATGTGGTGTTATTTTTAGAATTCTTACAAATTTTAAATGGTGATTGATGGCATAGCGGTGGTAATTTTATTTTACCAATGGAGTGAATTAAATATTCAATTTATGGGGTTTTCTTTGTTGGGAGGTTGAGTATTTTTATCCACGGGGGTGAAATTTTTAAATGGAGAGTGAATTAAATATTCATTGTGGGTGTTTTATAAAGTGAATTTATTCACTTTATAAGTATGTATCATGTGCGGGAGATAAAATTGCAAAGTGTGGTTGCAGCAAATAAAGTGGATTTTATATTCATTTTATATTTGAGGGCATGTGGGTATTATATAAAGTGGATTTATTCTTTTTATAGGCAGATATTAATATGTTGGGGGATTGGAATATTAAAGTGCACAGGAAATATTTTAATGCAAATTGAAATTCTATTGGTTGAGAAGTAAAAATAATGTGCAGCAAGTAAAGAGAGCTGAAACAAAATTTTCATGGAAGAGATATTTTCCAGTAGTTGGGTGAATGATGAGATTCTCCACATGGGCTGATTTTATGTTTCAAGGCAATGATGAGCAAAGATGGTTTTGAAAGAATAAGTTTGTTGCTGCAAATGATGAGAGAAGAGAGATGTTTTATGTTGATCAACGGGAATGGAGCTTCCAAATGGCATTCTCATATCAGTTTTAGGGCTGCTTCCATTCTTCTATTTCTTCTCTTCTCTTCTCATTGTAAAGGGTTCTGAGTTTTTGTATTAGGCTAGGTAGATAGAGAATTATAAATTCTGAGTTATTTCTTGAGTCTGTAAGCTGTAATTTTTTTAATTCATGAGTAAATACAGTCAGCTTATGCAAATAAAATCATGAAGGTGTTTTCACATTCATGAATATCTTCATATTGTCTCCATATTTGTACACATTTAGTCATATAAATTCAATAATACAAAGTGTCTTTGAGTTTATCATCTCAAATTTATGAGATTGTTTTGTCTATTCATTGTTTTGTTTCAAAGAAATGGTTAAAATGCTTTGATTAGGTGATTGTGATTTCAGGTGTGCAGATGGGATTCGATAAGAAGAATTAGATTGATAATAAGAGAGGGATTGGTCATGCAAGACACTAACAGTTGATGCAAATCATTAGCAATTTAAATCCATTGGTTGAAGTCTGTTTGCTGGAGAATTCATTTATATGTTTGACTCCATGGCCTAAAATTGGCACTGATCTATTATTCAGTTTTGTGCATCTCAGAAACATTTGATAAATGCAAAATCATTCTTAATCTTACTGTTTGGTTTGTTGTATGTCTTTCTTTCCAATGGCTGAGAGAGGGTTGAGTTACTGAGAATGTAGCCAAGTTTTAAGTTATCAATGCTTCCCTTAGTTTATTTTCATTGGGACTTATTTTCTTTATAAATAAATATCGGTGTATGAGTGAATTAAGTTTTGGGCATTGTATAGCTTTACCCACCTTGGTTCTGCAAAGCCAAAAGTGTAGGAGATGTCAGTCTTTGACTGAATCTTGTCAGTTAGCCACTAGCCATTGTGGTTCTTTAATATAGAGGTTGGCTACCTCTTAAAAAATTTCAAATCCTAGCTGGCTTGCATTTTAAAACACCAACACATTGTATTCTATAACAGGTTACTTAATACTTGGGAGTTAACTCTCTTAGTGGTTTTTCCCATCTTGGGTTTCCATGATAAAAATATTGGCATTATGTGGTGTTGTGTTTTGTTCAATAATTTTTAATTATATTATGTGGACAGCTATTCAAAGGTTTCAATATTTTTAGTGGAATACTGATTCACCCCTCCCCTCTCAGTATTCTAGATGTTCAACAAAAACACTATTTTTCCCTATCATTAGTGTGTGATTTGCATATCTAGGTTGAAGACATATTGAAGAGAAAGCTTGGATAAATTTTTCAAAGTTTTCAAAGTTGTTAAATTTGTCACCTTGCATTGGAGATCATTGAAAGACATCTATAGGTTACAAATCAAAGATTCAGACCCAGAAATCAAGTGGAAAAGATAGATCAGATATTGAAGAGTAGAATCAAAATTTGAATTTCTAGAAAAGCCTAACTGGACTGATATGCCAATTCTAGCGTATTAGTCCCAGTATAGCCAAAATTACAAATTTCTAGAGTTTCAAACATATCTCTGCCAGATTCCAGTTCTTGCTCAGAAACCCCAATCTGGGACTAAATCACCTAGACTAGCATATGAGTCCTAGAAGACATTAATTTTAGTGTTCTCAGCATTTCAAGTCCTCATTCAGGTCTCTACAGATTCCCATGTGCACACTTTTGATTTCTCAGCTTTCTATTTTGTTTTACATGCATTTTTAGGTCATTTAGTAAATTCTTGCATTACATTAGGTTTAAACATTAGTTCTTGCATTTAATTAGTCTTTACAAGCCCTAGCTTGGTGGTGAACCCCTCTTTAGTCATTATTCATAACCTAGGACATCCCTATTGCATATTTATTTCTCCTTTGCATCATTCGATTGAGATCTCTAGGGTTTCCTTAAGTGAAACTTGAGTGCGAAATAAGAACCCTATCTCCTCAAAGATAGAGGGAATTCCCCTATTTCCATTGTTTCAGTGATTCCATAACCTTGTGTAACTTTGGTGCATTCACACAAATGGTTATATATAGATATATTCAATGGAATACCAACCATCCGATTGTATAACTAACTTTTTGAATACCAAGAGTTGTGTAACCATATTATGTACATATGTGACATTGGATTATTGCACCTATTACCAAGTAAGATTTCTCCATATGGGAAATCTCCTTGTAAACTTTATCATGTTCATACACTATGAAACAATAAGTATAACCTTTATATTGTTGATATTAATAAGTTTTTATGTAACCACCACTACCAATTTACATGCTTGTGATAGCACATACAAATACTTCACTCTAAGTTTCTTGTGATAACTTGCATTATCTTCCAAGTCATTATCTATCCCTTGTATTCTATTGACATGTTCACCCATTCCATCACAAGTGCACACCTATATCAATAATCATGCTGCTAGTAGTTATAAAGTAACTATAGAATGGTGAGTTCTTCTAGGGACCTTCTAGTGGTTATCACAACCTTTCTATATGTAGGCAAGGTATGAAAGTTGAATTGTAACCACCATCGCATCATTACCACATATTAGTAAATATAAAATGCTACACCTTAATACTAGAAACTCAAAGCATTTCACCATTTCATCACATTCCACCATAAAGAATATTATTTACAATAGGAATTCTCTCATATGAAAATCACATAAATTCCAACACTCTTTTTATGTGTCCAATGTTCTATATCTGTCTACACCAAGAACTTGCTTAGAACTCCCATTACTTGGGCATTGTCTAGTCTTATGCAAACAATCACATACGCAAGCCTTCCTATTGCATTTGCATAAGAAAACTTCTTCTTGTTCTCCAAATCGTCTAAAAATTTAGGATATTGTTTCATACTCAACTTTGTCCTAGTTGGTAGAGATTAACTTATTAAATTATTTTCCTATATCCAAAACCTCCATGGGACTATCTCAAAATACTTCTTCTATTTCATCCATAGTTTCTTCTTAGTTCTATCCTTGCATGCATCTCCATTCTATGAATATATCAAGTATCTCCTACATCTTTCATATCAAACTTATATAAGACAACTAATATTTAAGTTCTTAATCAATATTTTATTATATCTAATGATAACATATCATCAACATAAAATATAATAATGAAATTTAATAAATTACCTTTTTGATACATAATTATCATCAATTCTAATGAAACTCAACTTAGTTACTAAAGAAACTATATCACCAAATCTATTATGTCAACTTGAGGATATCCCTTTGCCACCAACAATGCCTTATATTTTTTAAGTGATCCATATACTCAATTTTTTTTCTTGAAGACCCACTTACAACCAATGGGCTCCCTATCCTCAAGAAAATGCATCAAATTCCAAGTTTTACATTGTTGTAATGCTAACATCTCTTCATCCATCGCATTTTTATAAGAACTTTTCTCATTGGAAGTGAGAGCCTCTTCCATAAAATTTGGTTTACTATTAGTACAAGTGAGACAAAAGACATAATAAAAATATAGTGGATTGTATCTTTCAAGTGATATACATTGTCTAGTAGGCTTTCTTATAGTTTGTAGCGAAGAAATTTTAATTGTATGCTATCCTTATATTCTTCTTCAGAGTTTATACTAGATGTCTCATCCTCTTCCTATACCAAATTGTCATGTAGGCTATTATATTTATCTTTTGCTTCATTTTTTTTTTCCATATATGTTTATATTTGGGTAGAAAGTAGAAACCTCTTGACGTTCCTTGACAAATTGTGGACCACCCTCTAGATTTGAATCCCATATTACTGTAAGCCATCTGTAGATCCAAAAACAGATCACTTGATATCGTAGACTATAAAAGAACCTTACCTTTCCTTTCCTTTCCACCATGCCAAGCAACTACACCCATATTCTATTGTGGATGGCGGATGAATAAGGAACATGCTTACAAATAGTGTGAGAGCATTTCCCTTTTAAGTGATGATTTACAAAATTGACAGCCCTAGGTTTGCCTTTATCGGAGTGAGTTTTTCCATAGTGTTTAAAAGATAAGAGCTTGCAGTTGCCCGTAGAAAACAAATCCTTTTCTTGATAATCCAATGGTGGAAACCGTCCTTTTAGTTACGTGCTTTATCAAACAACTCAGTAGAATTCCCTTAGGTCGTCTTCTACTTCACTCATTACGAGGATAGGGGACGTCACTGCTGACTCAATTGTAGAATGAATTATATTATTTTTCTTCCTCATGGAGGCAAAGATCCTTTTGCGTTGATGGCGGGTTGGTGCTGGTCAAGATTGGACAGTAGATTGCACCATGGATTATGTGAAAGATTTGGTGCCACCACGGTCGTAATCTCTTCCACATTGAAATCATCATTTATTCCAAACTTTTTATCTTCTCTTGAATTCTTGAATACTCATCTATTCTTTCCTTATTCATTTGCTGTAAATTAATAATCTCGAGAATGTATTGGATACACTTTTCTTGATTCTAGCTTTATCTGTTGTGACTGTAAAAAGCTCGACTTGACATTTGCTTGCCTGCCATGATGTAAGATTGTAGAGTAAATGTGGTCAGTTGGGTCTCCCTCATGAGATATTACCACTAATACTAATGATGTGGAACTCAAAATCAACGTCGTGGTATCGATAGTGGTAGCTTGAACCAGAGGATAATGCTATGCTGTATCCTTCCATTGCTTTTGGCATGAGTTCCCACCAAGCATCCTTAGCCCCACAATCCAGAACTTCCTCATCTGTGAAAGCATGATGAGTTCTTAACCCATTTGAGCTATAGAGGTTACGTGATATATTAACTATCATTCTTATAGTTATTCTTGAAATGCATTTTATAATGGCGGTAAGGGGTGGAATCTAATGGTGTGAATGTGTTAACAAAATTCTTACGCATGATGAATTCTCAACTCATTTGAGTTATAGAGGATATGTGTCGATAGATTAACTATCATTCTTATAGTTATTCTTGAAAAGCATTTTATAATGGCAATAAGGGGTGGAGTGTTCAATGGTGTGAGTGTGTTAACAAAAACTCTTACCTTTTATCTTAAATTTGGCATTCATTTATATGTTCAAATATTAATATTTAATAAGAAACATAATGTTTTCAAAAAGACATAAAATTTGTGTCTCCATGTATATAGTAAATAAAATAGTTTCAAAGTAAAATAAAATAAGTTTTAAGTAAATAAAATAGCTCTAGATTGATATCTCTTAGTTGTTTTAGATAGATGTATTTAAGATATCAATAATAATTTTAATATAAGTCATTATTTTTTAACTATAATAGTGTATGTTAGGATAGTTTGATTGGAATTAGGGCATTAATATTACCCAATGATGCTTATAAACAAGAGGCATTGAGTAGTTGTTGTGGATTGTAACTTATTCTTCTTGTAAGATATTTGGAGGTTGGTGTCTCAAAGTGCCTCATTGTTATCAAGTATTTATATCTTAGCTTTTCTTATATTATTCTTTTATGATAGTAATTTTATTACAAGTAGTATTAAAGCATGTTCTTGGCACCTTGAAGGTGAGAAAAAGGGAGGATTTTATCAATTTAGTAGGTTGTAAATATCAAGAGTGTTTTTCTCTAATGGTGTTTTTAATTTAAATTTAGACCAAGTGATCAATGACACATTAAAGAAGATACAATATATATTTAGGAAAATTTGGAGTTGTTTAAAGAATTTATTATTAAATTGGGGTTTTTAATCAAATTTATTCGCATTGTTGCAAATGATTTTATCACCAAGGCAAGGATTGGAGAAGTAATTTACTAAAAAAAATTATAAATGTGTAGTTGTTTTGAATATATTATTATGAAATCGGTTGGGGATATCATAATGGGGGCTTCAACAAGAAGCAAGGGAAGAAATCTTGTCATGGAAAAGAAGCCTCTAAATAAAGAGGATCTTGTAATAGAAGAGATGTTTTTCTTGTATTTTGAGGCTACTTTAAATGAAAAAATCAACAAGTTTAATAAGGATTTTTTTAATAATATTTTCTTAGTTAGATCTAATGCAAATTTTCTTTAAGAATTATTCAATATGTTTTGAGAAAAAAATATTTTCTCTAGAAACTCCACCATCACTAGCATGAGCTTGCATAGTTGAAAATAACATTCTATATATCAAAAGCAAGAACTTCATTTGAGATCAATATAAATCTTGCCATAGAATCAAGCCAAATCAAGCAATGATGTTATCATCATTTAAGAGAAAATAAGTTTGAAGTAGAAGATTCACATCACAAGAGTCAAAAAGAAAATATGTCTTCTAAGGGAGATTAAGATTCTTGGTTTTTCATTGCTTTGAATCTAACCCATTGTCAACACCCAACTAATGTCCTAAAAAAAAAATCAATAATCGTTGAGGCAAAATTATTTTCTCTATTATCATTAGCACCAAGTTTTTCCTTATAGAAGATCAAACTCAAGGTAAAAAATAAGTAGGTCTTTCTCTCTCAATGTGAATCTCACCACTGAACCAACCTAAATGAAATAATGGGATGACCAACACCAAAGTGAAATGAAATTGAAAATATGAGATTATGTTTTTTGATGTTGCAACTAGATATAACAAAATATCCCTATAGCAAAAGAAAAAAGAAAGACAAAAATTTATCACCCAAATATTATGGTGTTTATTAGATTTGGCATAAAAAAATTAATGTTACATATATGATAGAGTTGTCTCAAATATATATATTTCCATGTCTCTTATTTAAAGAAAAGTAATGGATAATAAGTTTTATAATAGATAGGGTTTCTACCTCATAATGTGGAATATTTTTTATCTCAAAGTTGTTACATGTGGAGATGAATATTTCATGTACAATAACCCATTATGATTATGTGATAACAAACTATGACCTATATAATCATTTTAATATTCATTCCTAATTATATTTCTTGTAAGCTACATTGATCTTATTGGGATTTTATGGAATTAATATTTACCAAAATATGATTGTAAATAAGTAGTAGTGAGTAAATGTTGAGGATCGTATTACAATTTCTATTATTATTATTATTATTATTATTATTTGGGAGGTTTCTTCCTTAAAGTGACACATTATTATCAAGTATTTGTATCTTAATCTCTCTTGTGATAATTAATTTCATTACAAATAAAACATAAGAAAATTATCTTCATATGTGACTCTTCATTCTATTAGATAAAAATTACTTCACGCTTTTCACCTTATGCTTATGCACTCATTTTGGTCTCTACTACCCTATTCATGTATAGGGATAATTTTAAATAAAATTCCTTAACTTAAAAATTCATCATTAATGTTCCATGCAAGAATATTCAATGTTACCTTACTATTACCATCATAACTCTAAAACCATAATTCTTAACTCTTGAAGGACACCATTTCCCTCTCATGCTAGTGCCTGATTAAAATTTTAATTTTCTTCCCACCAAAATCCTTAAGAAATTACCTTGGTGTGTTTTATCAATAGCTATTTTCTATAAAACATTATCTAATAGAAATAGGTCTTAATACTCATTGTATACCTTTCAAATGATAATATTCATGTCACTCATTATAGTTTCTCTTATGGTGTTGATAATAAATCTTCTCATTTATTAATGGCCCCTTATCATTTATCCATTAGTACTTAGAAATCCTTCATTATTGAAGCTCGTTGTAGTTATTAACTCTTTCCTTACACTCTAAGGTGAATAACACCCTCTTATTTATCATCATTATTATTCCCTCCTACAAGACACTATTTTTTCTCCATCCAAGTATCTAAACAAAAGGTTGTAGAAATATTCATCTCCCAAACCCTTTATTGTTGTGGATTAAATTTATATCTACAATCCATCAACACACTATTAATATTTTACTAAGCCCTATTTCCTTCTCCATTTCACTAAATACACTTAAATTGGTTATAAAAATTCCTCTTAATTTCTTTTGTTTGTAGGAATTAGACACACCATAAATAAATTCCACTTAGGGATCACATACTCTCACTATTTTCAATATATTTGAGGTTGAAATATTTATCTAGGAGATTGGATGAAGTAGCCTCTTAATAATAAATAACTATTTTTATCCCCCCTTTCAACTTTAGAGAGGTGTATCACACATGTGCCAAGGATGTACATTACAAAATCAATAAATGTCATGAGCATTAAATATTTTTTACCAGTAAATCCCAAAAATAGAGCATGAACAGAGGCCTATAAATAAGAGTCTTTTGAAGATACTAACACCCCCTTTACACACAACTGATCAAAATCTAGATACAATCACCTAGACCTTGTAAATTAGTGTTTAAATATTTAAAATCAACATCTAAAAAATTCCCATAACTCCTTGTGGAGTGTAAGGTAAAAAAAATTCCTACTTTAAATCTCCACCTTAAGTTTCTACATTCATTTGGTGACCTCTCCCTTTCTTTTTATTTAAGATAATCGTAACTACTTTTTCCTTTTCCCAAACCATGTAATAACAATGCAAATAATCCTAGCCTTAAAGGAACATCCCATCTATTAACTCTAAAATTTTAGACCCTTTACCTTTAAAGGACATGTGTGTTGACCCAATTTTAGTGTCTAGACACTTTTGAAAATCTAATGTTAGTGTTCATGTTCAAAATTATAAAAGTACTTTTATTCACATGTTCATGCCCTAATATTTACTAGATTTTTTCAATTATAATCTTCCTAAAAGTTGAGTAAGAACCTATTTTGACCACTCTTTCATGAAAACATAATAACATAATAATTGAAAATCTTAATATTACTTCACCATTTTCTAGCAACACAAATAACCTTTGTAGAGATTAAACCAAAGAGTAGGGAAATAAGATAGGAATATAAAGTTTGAATATTGTGAAGCTCATTATTTCATGCAAGCTATGAGCTATTGACAATACATTCTTCCCCTATATTTTCATTTCTCCTATCCAATCCATCACTCTCATAAAAAATATTTAGAATCCATTTTCTCTTGGTTCGCATCAAGTCAAAGTCTAAAAACCATTCCCAATACCCTTATAATTAGATATAAACCATTTTATAAGTTCCTTTCCAAGTTATTTTCATCCTTCATTGTGATCCCCATAAGGTTCCCTCGTATGCCTCTATGAGTCACACATCACATTGTTCTTAATATTATCCCTAGGGTTTTATCTTGCGATCACCATATCTTACACATACCAATTACAGTTTGTCAATAGGTCTATATACACCATAAATTTTACTATTGCACTTTATAAAATTTGAAGTATACCTTAAACAAGGGACTAACTTAGGTAAGACCCTTTAAAACACTTTTTTTCCCATTGTCTAAAATTTTAGCTTACATTTTTATTGTTAGGACTATATGTGTGTATTATATGAGCAAGAGAATAATGAAAGACTAAAGCTGAGAAAATCCTACAAACTTAAAGAACCTTAGATTTTAGGAAACTAGTTTTCCTAACCTAATACATCACTCCTAAGTGGTAGTAGTGCCCTTAACTAGTAGCATTGTTGCCCATACACTATTCTAGTGCCTAGTTTTTTAAGTTTGTTAAATCTCATGCCCATTTTTTTACTATATTTTTTTCAAATTTCTTAACCCATTCTTTGATTTACAACTCACATACTAAACAAGTCCACATGTTCAATTTACACATTTCATTTTTTTGTAAAAAAATTGTTTACGCTTAACACTTCTCAACTCCTATACTTAATATTATAGATTAAATTTGTTAAAAAATATTTTATAGTTTCTCTAATAATTTAATTCATTTAATGGTTAATAAAAAACCATCTCCTAGGGTTAAACACATAGAGTTAAGGACTTAAATTGTATTTTTTATGAAGACTCAAAGACGCTTTTCTAGTTTTTACTATCCTTCTACAAACTTCTACCTTCACCAAACATCAAAGCAAGGACGCCTCACTACTAATTCTAGTTACATTCTCATCTCTCAACATTATTTTTTTCTTTAAGTAAATATGAAATATAATATTGTTGTATTTGATTTATAAAATATTATAAATTAAAGTAATTAAATTTAAAAATAAAATAAATAGAAATTTAAATAAACAAAACCTTAGATTGTATGTCGTTTATTTTTTCTTTCATACCTATGGTCTCACTCAAAAAATTTGTTGATATAATTCAAGAAGGAACTTTGTAGTTAACATATTGTATTCATTGAGTTACTCTACAACTAAGATTAGGATAGAGAAATAATGAAGATGCTTGTCTAATATCATGAGATAGCATGTTATAAAATGTTTTTCCTTCATTCAATTATTCTTTTGTGAGCCCCATAGAAATTTGATCAAATATCTCTAGAATAACAAAAAAGGCATCACATACCTTAGGATGATGTGAGGTATTGTGAAAGTTCTCTCTACCCATATAATTATGTAATCAAGTAACCACCAACATACAATTTGAGAAACACAAGGTGCCAACTTTTGGAAGATAGTGCATTTGATGCACATGGACATGATCGTAAATTATTGACCATCATTCAATGCAAAAAAATTCAAACATGATGAAGCAAACTTGTTATGATGCAATAAATCAAATAAATAGTGAATTGGTAATTTCGGTGCTATCATTTATCTAACCAAAGGATTCTTGTATTCAATCAAACCACAAATAACATCTGACAAATATGACACTAGGTAAAAATTAACTCCTACCTACGCATCTATAAACTATTGTCAAAGATGAGTAGTGATTAATTATCCCCGAATACAATCCATCTATTGTCTAATAGACCAAAGAGTTCAATCAATTCTACTTGAGATTGATTGTTTTTTGTGGAGTTTGCAATAAATTTTTGTAATAAAAGATCATTGCATCCTAGATCACTAGCTCTACTTAAAAGTAAATAAAAATTGTATGATGGTCCCTCTTATTTACCCATTTGTTCAAATTGATGGCAACCATTTTTAATTATTTATATGCATCATGTGTTGGCTTATCTGTTACCCCACAAATTGACTTAAAGTAAATAAAAATCATATTAAGATCCTTCTCATTTATCCATTTGTCTATATTGATGGCAACCGATTTTAATTATTTATAGACTCATTGACTAAGCATGAACAAAAATTATAACAAAAATCCCTTTTATTTACCCATATGTCCAAATTAATGGCAACCAATTTTTATTATTTATCTATATCATATGGTGGCTCATCTATTGCCCAAGAAAATTTTAATCAAGTGTTGGGGAGGACGAAGACACAATTATTTATGACCTCGACTAAAGCATTGACCCTCGGAGAGGGACCAGCAGTCGACCAAGGATGGACGCGAAAGTTTATAAAATAGGTTTAATATTATGCTTCGGCTTGAAGCTATTCAGATCCTTGCTTCCCACATTCCTGTAGGTGAGAATGACTAATTGACAACTGACTGAAGAAATTTAGAATTGAAGGAAAAGATGGTACTGTGAAAGGTACTTTTTCTAAAATATATTAGACAAACGAAACAAATTGATCAAAGGATTTTTTTCTGTTTTCGAAGCTTGGGTGGTGTTTAGCAACAACAATGAGTATAGTATTCTTACCTGACCTTCCATGGAATCTGTTAAGGGGTTTTCATTCTTGTTCTAGAGAGTTGGTAGATCAGAATAGTGAATTCATAAGATTACGTGTTATAGTATGGAAGTTTTTGGATTCAATTGTGTATGTTTTTTTAGATTGATGTTTTGAATCACTCTCCTCTTTGTGATGATGGATCTTTGAGTGATTCAAAATGTTGATCTAGAAAAGCATACATAGTTGAATCGAGAAACTTTCATACTATTATGTGTTTAATTAATAATCAATATGATGTACTGAATCTACATAGAGTGCGCATCAAAGGAATGGAACAGTATGCAGTCACAAGATTAAATAAGACGTAGATATTTTTGTATGGGATATTTTTATGGGAGAAAACTTGCCACTGAAAGATATTTCCAATTTTTTTATTTAGAATCAACACCAATTCAATACAAGTTGTATGAAAAGTTATCATAGAGTCTCAATCTACAACATACCTTACTTCTACAATCTATCAAGTATTTCCACATCAACAATGTACAAAATGTCTTCAGTGTGTTGTATAGTGAGTTCGTAACCTTTTGTAACATCGGCGTATTTACATAGATTGTTATATATAGATATATTCAATAGAATACCAACCATCCAACTCTATAACTAATTTGTTGAATACCAAGAGTCGTGTTAACTATATTTTGTACATATGTGATATTGGTTTATTGCACCTATTATCAAGTAAGATGTCTCCATGTGGACAATCTCCTTGTAAACTTCATAACACTCATACACTATGAAACAATAGTCATAACCTTTAAATTGTTGATATCAATATTTTTTTATATAACCACCACTACTAATTGACATGTTTGTGATAGCACATACAAATACTTCACTCTAAGTTTCTTGTGGTAACTTGCATCATCTTCCAAGATATTATCTATCCCTTGGATTATGCTCACATATTCACCGATTTCATTATAAGTGCATCTATATCAATAATTGTGCTTCTAGTAGGTACAAAGTAACTATGGAATGGTGAGTTCTTCTAGGGAACTTGTGGTGGTCATCAAAACCTCTCTATATGTAGGCAAGGTATGTGTGTTGCACTATAACCACCATCACATCGTTACCACATATTAATCACTATAAAATACTACACCATAATACTAGAAACTTGAAAATAATTTCACCATTCCATTACATTCCACCATAAAGAAGATTATTTACAATAGACATTCTCTCATATGAATATCACATGAATTCTAACACTCTTTTTATATGTGTTTGATGTTCTATATCTATCTACACCAAGAACTTGTTGAGAACTCCCATTACTTGGGCATTGTCTAGTCTAATGCAAACCATCACATACATGAGGCTTCCTATTGCATTTGCATAAGGAAACTTCTTTTCCTCCAAATCCTCTAAAAATTTAGGATATTGTTTCATTTTCAACTTTGTCCTAGCTAGTAGAGATTAACTTACTTAATTTTTGTCATACATCCAAAACCTTCACAAGACTATCTCAAGATACTTCTATTTTATCCATAGTTTCCTTTTAGTTCTATCCTTGCATGTATCTCCTACTTATTTCATATCAAACTTATAAGACAACTAAATTTTAAGTTCTTGAATCAATGTTTTAAATTATATCTAATTATATGCATATCATCAACATAAAATATAATAATGAAAATCCAATCAATTACCTTCTTGAAGTATACACAATTATCATCATCATTTTTTCCAAAACTCAATTCTAGTATATGGGTGTCAAAATTTTGGTTCCACAAGATATAAGGATTACCTTAATCCATATAGAGACCTATTCATTTTATAAACTAATTTATCATTAGCTTTCGCATTGTATCGCTCACATTGTTCTTTAAAAATAATCTTCTCTAAGTCTCCATGCAAGAATAATTTTTTTGAATCCGTCTACACAATTTCCAAATCAAATGTCACAACAATAAATAACAACATAATGGAAATCAACTTAGCTACCAAGGGAACTATCTCACCCAATCTATTCTGTCAACTTTAGGATATTCCTTTGCCACCAATAATGCCTTATATTTCTTAAGTGATCCATGTACTCAATTTTTTTTTTTTTGAAGACCCACTTGCAACCAATGGGCTCCCTATCCTCGAGAAAATCCATCAAATTCCAAGTTTTACATTGTTCCAATGCTATCATCTCTTCATCCATGGAATTTTTATAAGAATTTTTCTCCTTGGACGTGATCCTTTTCCATAACTTAGTTTACTATTAGTACAAGCAAGAGAAAAGACACGATAAAAATTTAGTGGATTGTACCTTTCAAGTGTTATCTATTGTCTAATAGGATTTCTTATAGTTTGTAGCATAGAACTTTCAACTGCATCTACACCCTATTCTTCTTCAGAGTTTGTACTAGATATCCCATCTTCTTCCTCTACCAAATTTTCATGTATGCTATCCTATTTATCTTTTGCTACATTTTTTCCTTCATATATGTTTTAAAATGCACCCTCTCAATTTTAGTATTCTTGGACTATTCAATTTAATTCTTTACATCAAGTCCTTGATTATGACATCTCATGAGAAGAGAACCTTCAAGGTTTCCAAATTCTAAAGCTTGTAACCTTTAACATTTTTTTCATATCTAATTAAAATACACTTTTTTGAACATATTTTGTCATTGATATTAGAAGTTCAGTTTGTTCTGTGTTGGAAATTTTACCGTCAAGATGCAAAATCAAGAAATATACATTATTAGTTGTCGAAGAGTGTGTGTATAACTATCGTATGCTTGTAATATCATGCTTGCATCTATTCTCTATGATATTGGTGGTCTAGAATTTTGTATCAGTATGTTTAAGTTCATTTCTTAGAGCATCAATACAATTATGGTCACCATTTCTTTCAGAAATGCAATTTTTCTCTATAGTTTTAGAGAAGGGTATGTCTACACTAGTTCTATCATATTCCTAAGTTTCTCTAGCATATATTCAACTATTGAGGTGAAATTCTTTTGTCTTTGTGTATGTCTATCAACCTATTGGAGTTCAGGACATGTGTGGTAATGGCTAGTAGCATGCAAAATTCAAATCTTTTGTGTGGTGTTAATATAGGACCCGGTTAAGGTTCATGTGGCAGCATACAGTATCATGTTCTTTTGGTGACAAAAAAATTGTATTTTGGACTGACCTATGACACGTTTCATGTATATTGAATTTAGGTCCACCTTGCGTCCTCTTGGCTATTTGTGGATCCTGACCGACATAGAAGAGTGTTAATGTAATGTCATGTATATACTTCAAATTCATAGATGCATTATATGTATCAGTGTGTGACTACATGAATCAGAATTACACCTATGCAAAGAAGAGTTGGTCATGTGGTAGGGTTTTTCCCTTGGTCTCCTCAGCATGGGCCAGTGCGACACTCAGGCTTTGTGACATGGTTTAACTGCCTCTTATGGATCTTTGATCTTGTATAAATCCAACGGTTGTATCAAGCATTAATAGGTCGATCTTTTGGTGCAACGACAACCGTCTTTGCAAAAATTGGTATCAGAGCAGAGGTCACAAGTTTGAACCCCTCACTTGCGTTGGGGGGATTGTTGCAAGGTCTCGCCCTTGGTCTCCTCGACATGGGCCAATGCAGAGCTCGAGCTTCATGACATGGTTTAACTACCTCCTATGGATCTTGGATCTTGTATAAATCCAACGGTTGTATCAAGCATTAAAATGTTGATCTTTTTGGTGCAAAGAAAGTCATCTTTGCAACAGGTCATTGGTGAAAATTGAAGAGAAGGTGGTGAAGATAAAATGGATAATTTCATTTTAGTGTGTGTGCATGTATCATAAGATCATTTGCAGTAAGGAATAGTATCAACTATGATTCTGGTAGATGTATGTGTTGCATTAAATATCCACAAGATTTCTCATAGACTAGTGCATTCTACCTACTATATTGTTTCATTTAGGGATTGGTGTCTCCAATAGGTTGGATCCTACAAGCACAATAGGGGATTTTTGTCTCTGGTAGGTTGGTACCTACTTTAATGTGTAAAATTTACTTGTGTATTTATGCATTGTGAGGTTACATTTGGATAGTAGATCCGAGCAACTATTCTCACTGTGGTTTCCCCATCTTGGTTTTTTCACATATATCTGGTGTCCTCTTGTGTGATTTATGATTTTATTTTTTATTTTCTTATGTGACCCATTAAGTATGAAGAACCATATACTTTGATAGTTGTAGCAAAAGTTAATAATTTTGGATTGATTAGATATATTGATTCACCCCCCTCAATAGATTGTGTTCCCTTAAAATGGTATTAGAGCCAAGTTCCTTTGAAGAAGCCTAACATATTAAGGTAGTTCTGGGATGGCACACTCAGCTAGTCAGGAAGGATTCTCTAGAAATAGAGGACCACTCTTTGATGGATCCAATTTTCTATTTTATAAATTTAATATGGAGTCCTATTTGATGGATTTAGGAATGGACATCTAGATTTCAATAGAAGAGGGATATGAGATTCCTAAAAACCCTCCTAGGGATCAAGCTAGGAAAAGGGCTTGTGAACTGAATGCTAAGGCAAGGAATGCTATTTTATGTGGATTGACAAACTCTGAATTTGTGAAATTAATGCAGTCCAAAATATTAAAGGATATATGGGAAAAATTATAGACCATTTATTAAGGTGATGACAAAGTCAAAGAGAAAAAATTTCAAACTCATAGAGATCGGTTTGAAAATCTAAAGATGAGAGAAGATGAGAATATTATCACATTCTTTCTCTATTTTGATGAAGTTGTCAACTCTATCTGAGGTCTTGGTGAGAATTTGAAGGAAAATAATGTTGTGAAAAAGGTACTCAGATCTCTCCCTAGAATATTTGATTCTAAAGTCTCTACTATTAAAGAATCTAAGGATACAAATGCTTTGAATTTGACTAAACTGTGTGGAACTCTACGTACATTTGAGATGAGATTTGAAAGTAAAGACTCTATTAGGAAAGATGCTACTTTCAAAGTATCTAAGAAGTAGGTTGATCAAGATTCTGATATTGGATCAAATCTAAAAGAAGCAATTTTTTTTAGGAAGTCAAAAAGAGGTTTTGGTAAGTACAAAGGAAAGTTACCTTTTAAGTGGAAGATGATGAAGATACCTCCAGAGATGAAAAATAAAAAAATTGTGTTGATGAATTTTGAGACTACTGAAGGAGATGCAAAAATGGATTTCAGAAACAATAAAGATGAATTAGATATTGTGGAAGAATTGATGTGTGCTAGAAAGGAAATCAAAAGGATGAAGAATATAATTGTGGAAGAAGTGAGAGCTAAAGAAAGAATATCAAAATATTTGAAGAAATTAGAAATGGCAATTGTTGATCTGAAGACCCAGAACAAAAGAAGCCAAGAGGATTGAAGAAGTTTTGATAGAAAAATTGCTATCAACAAATAAGGACTATGAGAAGCTGAAAGCATGAATTGTGACAATAAGAGAAGATCTTGAGAAATAGTTGTAGATGAAGTTTGGAAAGAGTATTGAAACCCTATATCAAATATTGGGAATTCAGAGAGCTTTGCACGTCAAAACCAAAACTAGTTTTAATGATCAAAAGAACAAGGTGACATAATAGTATGTGAAGTCTTCTAAGGAAAGTTTAGAAGTGACTAGCTCTAGAAGTTCAAGGTCTAAAATAATCATGTAAAGTGATGAAAGCATGAGAAAAAATGATGGCGTTATTCAAGTCTAGAACAAGAGAAGAAGATTTGGAAGATAGTGATACAACGCCAAGTTCAATTATCATTTCTCTAGTTATTGTTTTAATTGCAATAATTTTGGACATAAGGTTGTGGACCATAGAAAAGCTCTAGTAAGAAGAAATAAATTTGTCGACAATAATGCATTTTCACCTCTGTACAATTTTAATATCATTTCATTCAAATACAAATTTGAATGCATTGAAAGGAACTCTAGAAGAAATTTTTAGAGTCCCCCTCTATCGAAAAGTGGAAGAAAAGGATCAAAAAGTAGAAGTCATGAATTAGATAAAGTGTGGAAGAAGGTTCT
This sequence comes from Sequoiadendron giganteum, assembly GCA_007115665.2. Lineage (NCBI taxonomy): Eukaryota > Viridiplantae > Streptophyta > Pinopsida > Cupressales > Cupressaceae > Sequoiadendron > Sequoiadendron giganteum. The sequence continues at coordinate 562,224,942 of CM021103.1, forward strand.
TGGAGAAAGGAAGCGAGTTAATGATTGCTCAAACCACTCTACATGATCAGAAGGAGAAGACCATGTGGATCATAGATAATGGTTTCTCAAGCCACATGACCAGAGATAAAAGTAAGTTCATGAATTTCTAGAAATAAAGGTGGTCATGTGACTCTTTGAAATAATTCTATTGCCAAAATTTGTAGAAAGGTTACTTTGAGTTTGGATGGTGGTAGGACAAAGACACATGATGTGTTATATGTTGAAGGACTAAAACATAATCTATTAAGTATCAATTAGATGTGTGATAAGGGTTATAAGTTATTTCTTAGTGTTGAAGATTGTGAAATGAGGGAATCTAGCACTAGAGAACTAATTGCAGAAGAAAGCAAGACAAACAATTACATATATAGTATCAATGAGTTAAATGGACAAATTTGTCTCACTATGTAGAGATAAGAAAGTTGGCTTTGACATAGAAGGTTGGGACATATAAAACTTTGATGATATTGTGAAGATTAGCTCGAGAGGAATGGTTTGGGATATAAGAAAGGTTAAGAAGCCTCAATCAATTAGTTGCACACCATGTATTGAAGGGAAGCAATAAAGAAGAAAATATCTTGCTAAGGGCTATTCCACATAAAAACCATTATATTTGGTTCATATAGATTTGTACAGACCTATGAAGAAAAAAATTCTACAAGTTGTCAGGTATTTCATGATGGTCATTGATGATTAAACTATGATGACTTGGATTAAATTTTTGAAAGATAAGTTAGAATCCTTTGAAAATTTTAAGGCATTCAAGGAATTAGTAGAAAATGAAACTGAAAGAATAATCAAGGTTTTGAGATCAGACAGAGGTGGAGAATTCACTTCTGACATGTATGATAGATTTTGTGAAGATCATGGGATCTAGATACAAAAAAAATCTCCTAGAACTCCACAAAAAAATGGAGTTGTTGAGAGGAAGAATTGGACTATACAAAAGATAGCAAGAACAATGTTATGTCAAGAAAATCTACCGAATATGTATTAGAGAGAAGCTACTCAAACTACTTTATATTATTTTAACAAAGTTTAGATTAGAAAAAAGACTAATAAGACACCATATGATCTATGGAGAGGAAGAAAATCATTACTCAAACACCTCAGAATATTTGGAAGAAAGTGCTACGTCAAAAGAGATGAAGAGAACTTGGGTAAGTTTGATTCTAGGTCTAATGAAGGTATTTTCTTTTGTTATTCTTTAAGAAGTAAAGCATATTGTAGACACATAAAATTGACCTAGGCTTGTGAACTCGATTTTCTGCATATTTATTTTTAACATAATTAAAATATTTAATTATGTCCTTTTGTCCAAATTTATTTATTAATTAAATAATTTTTAATTATTTAATTAATTCATATCTTTTATTCCTCTTGACTATTTGAATAAATAAATTAGATTTATTTTATTTAAATACACCACTAATTCCTTATGTCCTCTTTCATTAAATAAATTGCTAATTTTATTTAATTAGTCTATTATTTCCTCCTGATTATTTAAATAAATAAACTCCATTTATTTATTTAAATAAGTCTATAATTCTAATGTCTTCTCATAATTAAATAAATTCTCCATAGTTTATTTAATTATTGGTCACTTTATCCATTCCCTACACAATTAAATAATTAGAATTAATTATTTAATTGTCCCATTGACTGTTCCTCTAAATTTAAATAAAAAATCATTTATTTAAATTTCCACTTGGCAATTTCCCTCTTTCCAAGTAAATAATTGTAAATTTATTATTTACTGTCATAGGGCCCCACTACTTCTAAATTAAATTAATTTTTAATTCAAAAGTCAGCTCTCCCTATCAATAAATCAAAAAAATTAATTCCCTTCAGCAACCTCAAAATTTGTGTCCAATATCCTCTTTTCACATGTCATCCTGACCCTTGATTTGATTTTCTCAAAATCAAATCTCAACCATTCATTTTGCATTGTTGCCCTAACCCTAATGAGTGGTTGTCACGTGTATTTGCAGTCATTGATCTTAGGGCATCTTTCATCTTTTAATCTTGGCCCTCCATTCAAATTTGGCATTTCTATAAAATGCTACAATCAACCTCATTTTGTCAATTCATGACTTCATGCTTATGATCTCTTGTCACTTCATGCTAACATTGTCATTTGTGGGTTGTTCCATTGCATGTAGAATCTAGTTTTACTTGCATTTTCATAGAAATCATTCAATATTTTCTAGGTCATAGTAATAGGCATATTTTCTCACAAAATATGAGGGCAAACAACATATTTTTAGCAAATGGAGAAGGGATATGGAGGTGATTCATGGAGGTTTTGAAGGGCTTGGGTAACTTTGAACTCTTGGTTTTGCATTATTTCCTCCATTTTTCTTCATAGTTAAGCTAGGGTTTAATTTTTGTTTTGATTTAAGGCTAACCTGGAAATATACCTCAGTCACATTGGTGAACTTGACAATTGTTTTTGCAGTTTTTGTGAGGATCTTTCAGATTTTTTGTAGGTACAAGTACAAAGAGCCACATTCGCAACTTTCTGAGCTACAAACACCACATCGTGACACATTCGATCTGTAGAATGATGCATTTCCTCTGTTGAGCTGCATTCGATAAGCCAAATGACGTATTCACTCTGTTGAGACACATCTGCAAGCCCGAGTGACGTATTTTTCTATGCATTCCATCTTTTGGCTCTGAGATTTTACTGTATTTTCTAGATTTTATTTTTTGTTTCATAGGTTAGAGATTTTGGGGTTACTAATATTTTGTTTACAACATGTGGAAAGGAGTCTAACCTTTGTTTGTTTTGGTTTTTATTCATTTCACAATCTTAATCAAATAAACAAATAATAACAATCTACAACTTGCATTCACATTTCATGGGTTTAAAATGAACATGCATGCACACTCATGGGCTTAAAAAGAACACAAATTTGCATAAAGCTCATAAGGTTTAAAATGATCATGCATTTTCATGACATGGGTTTAAAATAAACATTCTTGGTCTCACATTGAGTTAAATTTTAAAAAGAACAAAGTGCTTGAGGTGGTTTTCCACATTATAATTTTGATAATCAAAATAAACAAGTGTCTTCACTTTGTGTAACCCTGATTCAATAATAGAAGTGTCATCTCCCCTTGCACACTTGTGTGATCCTGGGTGCAAGAGAAACTGTTATTGACTCTAGGAATTGAGCCTTCCTTGGTGGGAAAAAATACTCACCCCAAGGTGACTCAAATAGGCAATGAAGCTCTTTAGCTGAGCTACTCCCAACCGGTATAGAAATTTGAATCCTAATGGAAAACTTAGGATTACAAGTGTGGATGTGTCACACAGACAAGTAAATTCCCCAAAACCCTACTGAGCGTAACCTCTTCAGGATGGAGTTCCTCCTTATCGGAGCTAATCTTGCCTCATGTGTGGCCACTCGAATGGGTGCCTAAACTAAAAAAATTTGTTTAGAAGCCAAAAACCCTATCTATTCACCGGTGCAACAACGGTCATTGCCAAGGCATCCACATTCTTGTAGTTCTTAGTAGAGGTGAAAATCCTAGCATGGGAGATTTATGGAGGCTTGAAGCTTGGTTGATCAGAGAATCGAGTACAATATAAGGGGGAGCCTGTGTGGCCAAGCTTCTAAATCACCCACTAAGAATAAGTGCAGCTAGGGAAACCCACATGGAATCCAAAGAATATAGTCCTTGCCAACCCTAGAATTGTTCTCGTCTTCTTTGTGCTTGTTTTCAAAACATTCAAAGATAATGTTTGCAAGTTTTCTTTGAAAAAATGAACAAATAAACATCTTTCACAGATCTAGAAATACACTCTCAAACTGAAAAAACTCTCAAAAACTGCCAAAATTACAAATTAAACTAGACTTTATCACCCTATAACACATTTGTTGTTTTCTGAACCACATTCAAAATTTTGAACCACATTCGCAACTCTTTGCAACATAATCACTCTATTATGCCACATTTTCTATCTAAAACAACGTATTTGACTATATCACAACACATTTGATTTCAAAAACATCGCAATTGACTTCTTGAACCACATCTGTGATTTGAAATGATGCATTTGTTGAATCTGTGATGCATGTGACCATTTGCAACACATTTGAAACCTGAAACGATGCATTTTCCTGTCAACTTGAAAAATCACTATTACTGTCAAAAACTTGAGAGAAAAAATTTTCAATCTATTTTTAGACACCTTTTTCTCTAGAGTCTTTGTCCAAAACCATAAACAACATTTCTCAAATTCTCCATCCTTTCATTTTAGTTTTCATTTAGTTTTCCATAGGTCTAGCATTGCACTTTTTTTAGTTGCTCCTTAGGTTTCACTATCATTTTTAGCATACATTAAGTCCTTATTTTTTAGACTTTAGAATAGGAACCCTTGCCATACTTTTCCAAATATTTTCCTTCAAAATTAGGTTGTCATTGGACTTAATAAAAATACTTTATTTTAGTCTTTGTCCCTTTGTGATCCATTTCAAACTCATTATTCTAGTGTGGAAACCTCACTTTGTCACCTTGTCATTTAGTCCTTCAAACAAGTCCCTTGACACTCCAAAATTGAGACATTGACCAAGATTTTAATGGTTGATTATACCTTTCCTTATGCCTATCAATATTGAATGCATCATAGAACTCCTTGTATTTACATTAGAACACCTTTATTCTTCCTCACTTTATTCATCATTCGTCTCATTGCATTTCAAATTTCCCTTTAGACAAAAATTGTCATTATAGTATTCCTTATTCACACAAAAATCAAAAAACATAAGGCCATATCATTTTCATACATAGGTCTGAGCATCCTCCATCCTCCCCATTTGAGAAAGAGTTATATGGTTGAAACAAGACTACAAATAAAAAGGAGACTAGTGGATCCCTTCGAACAAGGAAATAACCTTTATAATCTTCATAATGAAATAATGAAAATACGGACATGGGAAAATCTTTCATAAATCCATTCATTGAAATGAACATTCTATCTTCCTCACACAACCCTTTCAAATAATTTATACATCGAGATGAAAACGAAAAAGTATTTGTGGAAGACATAGAAGTTGTTGCACAAAATCCTGAAGTGGCTTCCTTTGTGGAATAATTGGTCCTACAATATTCAGAAAGATACCTATCCATGCTTCTAGACTAAGGGGCTAGGTTTCCAAGAGGATTTGACATTAACAGTGTAAGAGCAACATCCTCAGTCATACTACTTAAACAATTCAACCACAATCAACACCATCATATAATGCAAACAATACCTCCATAGGAGCCACAACACAAAGTGCCACACATACCATTAATGCTACCTCCATTGGTGCTACCACCACCCAAACCACAACAAACACAACCAATGTGGTCAATACAATGTCTATTGGGGGAACATCAACAAATGACACATCACATTCAATTACACAAAAAATCTCCACAATTCCATCACAAACTGCAAGAGTAACATTTGGGGCCCTAACTAACACAATGGGAACCGAAACAACAAACTTCCTTGGAGCTTCATCTAGTGCCATAGGAACGAAATCATCAAATACCATGGGAAAAAACTCATCAAATCCATTTGGGAGGAGAAAAATATGGGTTTTCATCCAAGAACCTCAACCCAATATCCCTACCTCATCACAAATCCATACTAACACTACTATCCCCCTAAAGCAAAATGAGAACATCCTACATGGTTATATTTACCTATTCAGACAAGGAAACCAAGTAACACAACACATGAATCCATTTGGTCATCAAAATGTTCAAGGGCAACAGATTCCACAGATACAATCCAAAACAGCTAGAACACACATTCCCACCTATACATCCCAAATACATACACAACAACATATCCCCAATCAAAACATTCACTACCAACACATTCCAAATCAAAACGTGCAATATGCTTCATGCCAATACATCTCAAATCAAAGCATACCATCTCAACAAGGGTGAAATCATACGATACCTATCACTAACATGTGTGACAGTACAAATAAACCCAGCATGGATGCGCTTACAACTCAAATTGCAGCTCAACAAAAACAAGTGGAAAACTTGTAAATTTCAGACAAAAAGGCCCACACATCATATGACTTATGTTTGTATCCTTTTGACATAAACTTGTACATGTCACCATTCCCACCAGGATGTGTGGCGCTAATATTTTCTAAATACAAAGGCACAACTAATCCCATCGAACGCATCATAGAATTCACAACCAGCTTTGTAGACTTTGTCTATGAGCATACTTATCTGATGAGACTCTTTCCTAGGAGTCTTGTAGGCCACACACATGAATGGTTCTCACAGTTACCTAAAGGAATCAAATCGAGGGATGAATTAGCCAACAATTTTTTCAACAATTATGCCTATAACATTGATACAAAAATCGACATTGCCTCATTATGTAGATTTACTCAAGAAGAAACAGGTGAGACAATTATTCCATTTTTTAAAGCTAGAGAACTTTAGCAAGTTGATGTCCTATGGAAATACAAGAAAAAGAAAAGGTCACCATGTTTGTGCAAAATCTCCTTGGACCACTGCAATATGGTCTACAAGTCCATTGCTACAACATTTTCATTGACCTTGTCGAAAAAGGATTTCAACTCAAAAAAACCCTAATTGCCAAAGGCAAACTCAAATATGGCAGCAAAAATAGCAACACAAGTACAAACCTAAATGCTCTCATTGGAAAAAATAGATACTAGGTCAAAAATAAATATATCACTAATGATGGAATTTTTGACACAAAAAGAATAAATGTGACGGGTCCTACAATTACCCTTAAAGGAGTTCAACCCCAAAACACACCAATGCCCACATTGACACCCACAACAAACGCCATCCAGAACAACCAAAACCAAAGGAAACCAAGACAAACCCAACAATTTCCAAACAAACGAACATACACCACTTTGGGTGAACCAATTCAAGTTGTTCTCAAGAAACTTATCCAAAGCAGCGTCATCACATTACAGGACCCTAAACCATATGACCCTGGCCAGTTCAAGCCATCATGGTAGGATGGCAATGCATTCTATGATTACCATCACATAAAAGGATATAAAACCTCCTCCTATCAGTTATTAAGAAATCTTGTATAAGATCATATTGAAAATCAAACCATTGAAATTGATGGTCAGCAATTTGCTTCAAACTTGGACCATACAATTCACAAAAACCCACTACAAGATCATGGTTTGGGTAAACCCTCAACGTCCTGTGCAAATAATAATGACAATCAAGCCAATTACACCTATGTTGCCTTCAACTATTCTAGTGGAACCATCATTAATCGCCTCTGAGTTGCTGACGAATATGTCAATACTATCACCATCAAGAAAATGTCATAATGTAATGTCACTACTCATAGAGGCAAGGTCACAATACTAGGTCCCTCTACTAGACAACTCAAAATCATAATACCTAGTCCTATTTCCAATCCATTAGAACCCAATGGATAATTTAATCTTATTCATAAATTGAATAAAACACTTGCCCAGATCTCCATCCATGAGTTGCTCCACATTTTTCCCTCACACAAAGCAATATTGGACAAATTCTTGCAAGCATCTTTCATACCAAATGATATTGATGTCAACCACTTCAAAACCATGGTCAGATAATTGGCTTCCCAAAATCACATCACCTTTTTGGACCTCGATTATGTGTCACCAAAGCTATTCCATAATGACGCACTACATATAAAAGTCTTCATCCATAAACATAAGGTTGGGAGAATTTTAGTAGATGGTGGAACAAGACTAAATATCTACTCTCTTAAATTGGTTAAAGCTCTTGGCTTCTCTAATGCTTGTGTGGCCACTACAAAAAGTATTATAATAAAGGTGTACGATGATGAAGAATTCTCCTCTAAGGGAATTATCACACTTCTAATTCGTGTGGGGGCGGTCATCATAGATACAACATGTCAAGTCCTGGATCATGAATTACCTTACAACATCTTGCTTGGTCAACCTTGGATCCATGCCTTAAAGGATGTACCTTCCTTTTACCATCAATTTTTGAAGTTCCCCTTTGATGGCACTAAAATCACCATACCAGGAGATCTTGACCCTTTTCAATACTGTACCAATTTGAGAGCTACTTTTGAATGCCAAGTGCCCATTAACCACAAGGCTTCAACATCCACCCCATCCAAATACGTTGGTCCATCCACACTCACTAAACCACCCACATCCACTCCTCCAACCTCCACCACACCATCCCCTACCACTATACCAAGTGTTGATCCTACTATCAAGATCTAAGACATCGATTGTGGAGAATAAAAACTAAACACGGTCTATTGTATCACAACAATACCCAAGCCACCAAAAGTGTATGGTCAACCTTTTTTCACGATGAAGCCCAAAAATCCTATTAAAGTTCCTCTAAAAATATCTTCACACTATGGGGGGACATGAACGATGAAGACATTGCAAACATATCTATATGGATCTACAAAGACCCGAACAAGCTACCACTACTACCAGTACACATATATGGAAAAGGCTATGACATATTGAAAACACAAGGTTTTGACGGCACTAGTGGCCTTGGGATAAAAAAATTCAGAAGCAGGGAGCCTATCATGCCTTCTCAAAGACCAAGAAACATGGGGTTAGGGTTTGAGAAAATTGGAATTGATGACCAAAGTACCAATGTACTTTTGAGTGAGGACATAATGGCTCTTGAAAGTGTTGAGACAAGCGAAGATTCCTATACCGAAACTGATTCTCATGAATGAGAATGGAGCTCAGATAAAACCCTAGTGATTATGTAATTGATGAGCTATTTCTAGAACCTGGCGAACTCTCTCTCGAGGAAAGATTTAAACACATGTATAACATTGATCCTCTAGATGACCATTCTAAATGAAAAGAATGGGTAAGAATTTTTTGGGCCCCACATGATAATAAACTTTAACCATCGTCGATAATGCCTGACTTGCCCCACCCCATTCCTAAACATCTTCATGAGCTTGACATGCCTGAGCCTACTATTCATGCTTCTAAATTGCTATCTAAACCTATTGATCATGATTTTGATTCTTTCATCCCTTACTTTGACCATGAGTATAACTCATCAAAATTTTAAGATGGTCCTTGGATAGAATTCGACTGGGAATTTGAGGACAAAACTTCTGTCTTTACACTTTCAGCTGCCATCGACATGCTTTTTGCATCATCCCCGCCCTTTTTCAACATTGATGATGGTATCTCCCTTGGCTACCCACAACTTATTGAATGGGATCAACAAGGCCCGCCTGCTATGGACATCTTTTAGAATGACAAAGCCATCACAAAATTTATGGGACTCTGTGAAGGGATACAAAGAGGGGACCATAAAGATGGATTCATGATAGACCTTGATTGTGCAACATATTTTCGGGAGACTGTGCAATCCTCCAATCACCAAAAAACACAAATAATACAAAAAATAATATGTCTTTGGGTGAAAACCATAAGGAACCCTCTGATGACAAAAGAGTAAAAATAAAGGACATATCTGAGGGTGAAAACCTCTTTGAGGCACCCATGGATGGAGGATTGGACCTTCTCCCCGTCAACCAAGAGATATCATTAATGTTAATTGAGGATACAATGGAAATCAACACAAACATGCCAAAAATCTAAAAATGGTTCTTGTCGCAACATCCTTGATAGAAGAAGAAAAGCCTTAATTTCAAAAATTCTTCTCAGAACATAAGATTAGCTTCACATGGTCCTATATCGACATGCCAGGATTAGATCTAGAACTCATTTTTCACCATCTGTCATTTCTTCCAAACACCAAACCAGTCAAACAGAAACAACACAAGATGCATCCACAGATTGCATTACTTTTCAAGGTCAAATTTAAAAAGTTACTAGATGCTAGATTTATCAGATCAATAGACTATGCTAGCTAGATTTCCAACCCTGTACCCATCACTAAGGCAAATGGACAAATCCGCATTTGCACATATTTCTGAGATTTAAACAAGGCATGTCCAAAAGATAACTTTCCACTACCGAACATTGACATCATAGTAGACCTAACAAAAAGGTATGAGATGTTGTCCCTCATGGATGGTTTCTCTGGATATAATCAGATTCACATCACCCTTGAAGAGTAGCACAAAACAACATTCACTTGTCCTTGGGGAACATACTTTTGGAACAACATGCCTTTTGGTTTGAATAATGTGGGTGCCACATATCAATGAGCCATGACTACAATATTCCATGATCTTATGCAAACACTAATGGAATATTATGTCAATGACCTCTTGGAAAAGTCCTTGACATGCAAATATCACCTCAAAGTTCTAGACAAAATCTTTAAGAGGCTGGAAGAATATAAGGTCTGTTTGAACCCAAAAAAGTGTGTTTTTGGGATAACTTCAAGAAAACATTTGGGCTACATAGTTTCTCGATGAGGCATTGAAGTGGATCCCACTAAATTGAAAGAAATGTTGGACATGACTCTACCAAAATGAATTAGTGAACTAAGGACATTGCAAGGCATATTACTGTCTATCTGGTGCTTCATTGCACAACTAGCTGATAAATACCAACCATTCCAGTATCTTCTACACAAGGGCATCCCCTTTGTGTGGTTTGAAAAAGTGCCAAATGGCTTGTAAACAAATCAAGGATTATATTATGATACCACTTATACTAATTCGACCCATTGAGGTGAAATTTTTTCTCTTGTATATTTTAGCAACCACTAATACACTAGGGGCATTGCTCACACAAAATGACCATGAAGAGATAGAATGAGCTATATACTACATCAATTGCTCACTGGTCAGATATGAACTCAACTACACATCTATTGAATGTGCATTTCATGTAGTTGTATTTTATACTCAAAAGTAGTGACACTACATGTTGAATCATTAGACACACCTAGTGGCAAAAATTGATGCATTGAAATACCTCCTCATTAGGGTAGCATTGATAGGATGTCTAGAAAAGTGGGTAATGATCTTGAGTGAATATGGCATACAATACATTGACCGCAAGGTGATAAAAGGATAGGTAATAGTCGATCAGCTCACAGATGCACCTGTACAAGGAAATCATCCATTGGTAGCTAACTTCCTTGATGATTCTATCTTTCACATAGAACCTACATCACCTTGGAAACTTTATTTTGACAGCTCTCATACTGGTCTTGTCTCAGGAGCAGGTATATTGTTCATCACACCATAAGGGGACTCCATTCCTAAGTCATTCTGAATCACATTCCCCTGCAAAAATAACATTGAAGAATATGAGGCACTTTTCATAGAACTCCAAATGGCTATCAAATGGAAAATTAAAACACTCCTAGTATTCAACAATTCTCAGCTGGTCATCAACTAGGTTATTGACGAATACGACACAAAGGATGAAAATTTGATGCCCTACAAACACATGGTTGATAGATTTCACTCATACTTCCACCTGCTCACTTTTGAACAGATTCCTAGGGCACAAAATAAGGCAACAAACGTGATGGCAACAATAGTATCTCTCTTGGACATCCCTAGCAATGTGCCATAATTTGAGTTCTTAGTGGAACAACTTTTGGTTCCCGCATATGATATTCCAGAATCAGAAATGGTATGTGAGCTTGTTGGTCTCAGTTCACCTTAGTATCAAGAAATTTACAACTACCTCAAGACCCAGACTCTCCCACCAAACCTATCCAATAACCAACAAAAATCCTTCATCTACAAATCTTCTCATTATACTATCGCTAGTGACACCTTATATTGTCATAGCTTTGACAACACCCTTCTTCACTATCTCGACACTGATGAAGCTCAGAACACCTTATGTGAGGTACATGAGGGTATATTTGGATCTCATTCGAGTGGCTCGACCTTAGCTATGAAAGTTACGAGACTTGGGTATTACTAGTTGGAAATCAAAAAGGATGCTATGTAGTTTGTCAGAACATGTTGGAAATCACATAGGAGCTTAGACCAATCACTTCTCCTTGGCCCTTCACATAATGGGGACTCGACCTCGTGGGTAAAATTCATCCCACCTCATCCAACGACCATAAATTCATTATCACCACCATTGAATATTTCACTAATTGGATCGAAGTTGTCCCCTCACCTACATCATCGATAAAAAAATTTCCAAATTTATCTTTAATTACATCATTTGTCAATATTGTGTCCCACAATCCATCCTCACAAACAATGGTCACCCATTCAAAAATCAATATGTTTGTGACCTTTGTGAATGCTTCAACATTCAACACCATTTTTCCACTCCCTATTATCTTGCAAGGAAACGGTCAAGCCGAGGCATCCAATAGAAAAATCCTTCTCATTCTTAAGAAAACTATCAATTACGTTGGCCATGACTAGCATCTCCAACTCAACCCCGCCCTATATGCCTATCGAACCAACATTCACACACCCACTGGAGCCACCCCATTTTCCTTGGTCTATGGATTTGAAGCCATATTTCCCATTGTGGTCAAAATCCCCTCTTTACGGGTCTCCTTGAAGGGATTGATTGATGATGAAGAATACCAACAGTCTCGATTAGATGAGCTAGAAATTTTGCAAGAAAGAAGACTGAATGCCTTGAACCACTTATAGGAATATCAAAATTGCCCTTGTAGAAGCTACAATAAAAGAGTAATGGTTCGAAAAATTGAAATTGGTGATTTGGTCTTAATGCAAAATCAAACGAATCAGGTTGATCAAGAAAAACCATGCAAGTTTGAGCCCAATAGGTTGGGTCCTTACATCATCATAGTCACATTTAGTTTTGGTGCTTATCAGTTAGCTATGCCAGATGGGGAACAATTGACAGAACCTATCAACAACTTGTATTTACACAAGTTCTATACATAGCATCAGAGAGCTTGGTAGAAGACCTTAAAAATATATTAAAAAATAGAAAAATAGAAAAAAATGTCACCTTGATGAAAACCTGGCAAGTAGGCGTCTTGGTGACACCAAAAAAATTAAAAATTAAAAATTAAAAAAAATGACAAAAATACTAAAGAGAAATAATTCATCCAATAGTGAAAACCTGGTAAACAGGCACTTTGGATAACTACCATGGTGAAAACCTAGAAAATAGGCGCCATGTGTATTCGATCTTTGCTTCACCATCTACTATCATCCCATCTATCTTTTCTTCCTTTCATAATAAATACTTCGTCACTCGACACACTCACAGTCAGATTTCTTGCCATGGTTGACAAACGAGGACATCATGTCATTCACCTTTACAAATCAACCACATCCCTTTTCCATCCCATTTTTCTTCGCTTGTCCTCAACCTGACCTGGGGAAAAACCCATTATCACCTAACTGTAGTGGGTATTGCACATGGTCCTAAAAATCATAGAAAATCCTAAAAAATCTGAAAAAGTCTTCAAAAAATTAAAAAAAGAATCAAAACATGTCCAAAACACAAAAACATTCAGAAAATGCTCAAACATCCCAAAAACATAGTCAAAATTTCATCGTGTCTATCTTCTTAGTCTTTGTCATAGTTGACCTATGTTGTCTCTACACATTTTCTATGTAGGAAAGGCACATCTTAAATGAGCCCCCAAGACATTAGTTTTATCCCTTTAGGTTGGTAAAATAAAATCATGACTCAATCATCTGTCATTTATACAAAGTCATTGGTCCTGTTGAACTACAAGGTCTCTGAGTGCATGATGTAGGCAAGGCCATCAATCGATGAGCCCCTGAGGCCGCACTAGGTCAGCCCATTAGGATTTTTTCACTTACACTATCACACATGATAGACATATTCAAAATCAATCAAATCAGACAACTTGGGATCAAACAGAGGTAAAGCACTCAATTGATATTTCATCTTAATTAGAATATCAACATTGGCAAGCGGTCAAATCGGTCATCTAGTCAACTTAGTCAAACTATCATTACAAGTCAACCTGTCATCTTTGGGTCACACTTCAAATATGTCCTTCTGAAGAGAAAACTGTATTAATTACTTATGTTGTAGGATGTGTCCTTCCTAAGCATCGGTACCATCATTTGGCATCTTGAGGGATTCTCCTGACATTTGAACATTGACATCATTTAGGATGCGTCCTTCATGAATGTGGCATCACCTAGCATTTAGAAACCTAGACCTCATCAAACTTGGCACCTCAACATTAAAACACTTGACCTTTGAACATTGATAAACATCTAAAAGCACTTGGAAAACATATTTCATTTGATTTTTATCATGCTACCGGTTCCTCGATTCAGAGGAGCCATGATGTATCAATAATCATTTTGTCTTTTATGGTTGTCGTGTGGTTAGTTCCTTGAGGATGTCCTGACATCAGGATTTAGAGGAGCAATGACGTTTCATGGCTAAGTCTTGTTTGCGGTTGGTTGTGAAAAAAAGACTAGGGGTGATTGGGTTCCTCGTCTGAGGCACAATCATCCTGGTCTATTATTGCTTGTCCTAAGTGATGGTACAACCTTACAGACTATTGATCTATGTCATATCATAGTTTTTGTTGACCATTACGACAATCTGCCCAATGATGATTCGAGCAACATCTAGTAGAACTTTGGAAAATATTGAAGGATTATTTTCCGCACTAAAATGCATCTCTTTCTTCGCACTAACATCCACCTTCATCTCTTCATCCCTCTTCTCTCATCCCCTGATGATATCCTATGACATACAAACATGTAATTACATACTCGTAAGTAAATTGCATTAGTACATTACACATTTGCATAAGCCCATTCACATAAATAGCATTTACATTCTTATTGCATTGACAAAACATTTACATTCATCCATATTGCATACATCAAAGCATCATTTGCATCAATTAATTCACATTAACATAGCATATACATGCAATAACCGTCCATGTCATCAATACATACATATAGGATCATAAAATAAAAGCATCGTACATCACATAATCCATACATACATAAACATTCATAAATGCATTCATGATCATAAGCATATAGAATCCATTCATTAAGTCATCATCATGCATAAATTTGTATCATTAGTACATACATCTCACCATTAATAGTCATACATTAATGCATCCATCATCATCATGGAAAATAATCATAAATAACCATCACAAATGCATCATCATATCATCACATAACTTGCATCATACCACATAGACATCATAAACTCATAATAACAGAAATCATATAATCCGCATCAAAATCACATCATATATATATATCTCAAAAAAATCATGTCACAAGATAGAGTCTCATGGAATCCCAAAATAGAGCTCGCAAGCTCAATAGTCAATATATAAAATGTCTCCACATAACAAGATAACATATGCCCTAAGTTGTGCTCTCTCCATCCCCTTGGTGTGAGGCATGAGGCTACTGACACTCGCTGATGAGCTCGATTGTAACATGCATTCAAGACACTGCAAGCTGACTCTGTGCTACTGATGGATCAATGACTAGAGGCTGGTTGTGTTGAGACCTATGTCCTGATGATCTTGACCTATGGTTGTGACTAGATTTGTGGCCCAAGGAATTTATGTGACTATGATGTGACCTATTCCCTAAGGACTATCCAAATGATGTCAACCCACCTACACTAATCTGGCTATGATTGTTGTGGCTCCTGCTACTGCCACCTCATGTCATGCTCTATGATCAATACAACCCAGGATCTCATCTCTCTAGTGGCACTATTTGCTCATATAGTAACCTATACCATCCCCAACTCTCTAGTCATGTCTCCTATGGGCCCTAATAATAACTATGCAAACTTTGTACACCACCTCTTAGACTCCTACTGCCAAATCATAGTCTGATCCCTCTCAACTCACACAACCTCTAACTATATTGCCAATGCCCTATTCTGAGATAGGGTCGCATCTAATCTTCTATACAGGTCTTCTAATCTCTAGTCCACTATCACATATCATGGTAGGGGTGGTGGCTTGTCTTTATCCTCCTCTTTGTCTATCATCTGCTCTTGAGGTTGTCTCTCTACCTCATCCATATCATCCTCTCCCTTGAAATCTACCTCCTCACCATCCCTATCCTCCTCTCTGCCAATCTCCAGTTCCTGATGACCTATGAATATATCTTCCTCCCCTCGCACCTCTCTCTCTAGCCTAATCTCTGCCTCTGGCTCAATCTTTTCCTTTTCCCTAACCTCTAGATACTTTTCCTCAACCCTCCCCTTATCCTGTCTAACCTCCTCCTCCCTCTCCCCCTCCTCGCCCTCCTCTCAGATGGGTGACAATGGTACTCCCCCTACCCATTTTCATACTCTCTTTGGCTATCTTCTCTTGTTGTCTCCTCCTCTCCTCCTTCCACCCCTGCCATCCCCTCTATTATCTCCTCCCTCATCTCCTCCACCTCTCCCCCCATCTCATCAGCCTCCATCTCTGACCCTTTCGCCATCTCTCCCTCCTCATCCTCCCCATTATATCAATGGTATCACTGACCATCGATCAATTGACATTGGCCCAAGTAGATCTATCAAAGGAACTAGCTTGTGTAGTTGCCACCAAGTGTCAAACTCTGCAGTGGTCCCTGGATCCGCTAGACCTCCACTCCATGCCCACTATTGTGCAACCAACCCATCAACCTATTTCTTTGTAAAGGAATTGATATGGGTGATCCCCACATGGTCTCTTGGGATGAATGAGCATACTCTATAGTTCTTGTAGGAACACCCTACTACTCTCAGAATTGTTGTAGTACCCACTAGGATAGGTACATCTCAATAATATGTTGGCTTTGAATAGTCTACCCAATCAATTATCGAAACTGTCGGCAGAAAAATAAATGATCAACCTCTCTATCCCGCTAGGCACAATCCTTGTACGACCTCTAGACAAATCTCAACAAAGTGCCAATTTGATGATGCCAATACCCTGTATCTCCAACCCAAGTTTGTGTCACTGACCCGACATATAAGAAAACATAAGTCATCCACTCACTCAACTATTGTTCTGAACTGGCGATAAAAAAATGTGAATATGCTCCTAGGCCCAGATCATCAACAATGTAGTACCACAGCTAATGTTGCTCACCTCTGTATAGGCCACCTCATGTAACTGATGATATAGCATCCCAAGAAAACATGGCCCCCATGCGAACATTGTCCTTTCTTGTCTCATCTAGACCAATACATCACCCCATCTAATAGGAAATCCATATCCCTGTCGGGTAGGAATTAAAACACTAACAATCAAAGTGCATAGCATAGCATCCCATCAATCATAGTGCTCAACCAAAAACTCCCATTTGGTCTTGTATCCCTTGATACCTATTCCTACATCATCCATAGGATCATAGTACTCGATAATAACTTGGCGACCTTAGTGTGGATCATAGACCACTCATTCTCCTCTGATCGGAATGCGCAAAATCTTGTACATGTCCTCTATAGTGATAGTGGCCTCTCTTGTTGGCATGTGAAATGAACAAGACTCTGAATTCCATCTCTCACAAAGGGTGTTATCAAAAGACCCCTATTTTCTTGGATAATGGGCATATAGATAACATATTACAACCCTAGTTGCATCAGTCATTTTTGCTCTCTATCTCGCAGCTGATCTTTCAATGCATAGGTGGTCGGCCTAAACTTGCATGTGCAAATAGGTGGTAATAATTTCTACACATGTAGAAATGGAAGTTAGCACATCATTGAACATCATCATTATCATTTATCTAATCAAAAGCAGGGTGAAGCCACAATAGTGGTTTACAATTTGATGGAGGAAGGAAAACTCACAAAAAAGAGCCCATGGCAAAAAAATTAGTTTTAGGGGTTCGAATGAACCTACAGGTTTGAGCGAACCCACTTAAAATATTACCCCCCATTTCCCACCCAAAAAAGAAAAGGAAATGCAAATTAAAAGGTGGTTCACTTGAACCCCTAGGGTTTTTCTCAAACCCCCCTTATCCCTCATTCTCCCCCTCAGACACAAAAAATATCTAAATATTTCCACTTTGGAGCTCAAGTTGAAGATGAAAATGGTGAAGACTTCAAAAACCTATATGGAATCAAGTAGTCCTCGGAATGAGCTATCCAACGAATATAAATTTGATATTTTTTGTTTTTATTATGTATTTGTTTTTTTAGTTTTATTAAATATACATTTTTTCATCGAAAATGAAGCTCTATGTTCTGCACATGTAGAAAAATAGCAAATTATCAAAAAAAAATTGAAAAATATGAGTGCACTAGATATTGAAGTCCTTGATCCAACAAAAAATAAATTGAATTTCGATATATAAAAAAATAGTTATGCATTATATGGTCACGCTATGTCTAAGTTGTAATTGGTTTGACTTCGAAACTTGATTAAAGAAAAAGTATTCAATAAAAAACTATCTAACCAAGTGGAAGCACTAGATATCGTAGTTACAAATCTAAATTCAAAAGAATTAGAATTTTATCCTTGATGGAAAAAAAGTTATGCATTATATGGTGTGTGTCACATTTTGAAAATGTTGTTTTCTGAAAAAAAAAAAACAATTTTCGTGGGAGATGGGAAAAGAAGTGCAATCTGATTCCAAAAATATTTTTAGAATCTATAGAAAAAATGTGATGAGACTCTACTTTGTATCATCTTCAAATTCCTCATGTTTTATCCGCTATAGGTGCTCAAATGTGAAGATTTAGCTAAAAATAATAATTTCAGTGTCTAGTTTGGCCAAAAATTAGAAACCACTATTATGGGATCACACTTCTAAGAAACTGCACCTAAACTAAGTCAACTTTGGTCAAAATCAAATGTGTTGCATTGACTAAATTTGTGTCGCACTAGGTCACATGCATCATTTTATTTGGCACATGCATCACGTTTCAGTGATTGCGTCGTTTGATCTAACATATGCGTCACTCTAGAGCATTTGTGTCATTCCAAAATTTAGTTGTGGCATTTTAAATTGATTACATCACACAGTCTAGCATATGTGTTGCAATTTGGTGAATGTGCCACACGACCCTGTGCTTGCATTAGAATTTTATGTTTGCATCTCACGCATTTGCAGTTTCATGATTGCACAACCTAAATCTACCAGTCCCTTGTGTTTGTGTTGTGACGCATCAAATGTGTGCAATGCGGACATGAATGTATCTTACGTGAATGTAGCTGTGTCGAAACACATTTGATTCCCTAGCTAAAAACCCTAAAAATGCATGTAAAATGAGAAAATTACAAAGTGTGACAAGTGTACATATTTGTGCCTCTACATCCACTGGTCGTCGGAAAGTCTGCACCTAGTAGTTATGATGCTCTATCATTGGAATCACCATCTTCACACGAGGTCTCCTAGCTCTAAACTCTCAAAATCTCAAAAGGCAAAAGTTAAAATGACATGACTTTTTACCAATTCAAACCTATTTATAGGTTGAAAATTAGGGTGTTACCTTCAAGGTTACTATTGGAGGCTCATTTGACCAAGTTTGACCGACCTTCTAACTGCCTTAACTTCGTCTAATTTCAAAACCAATCACGTCATTGATTTTTTGGTCCTCAAATTGACCTATCGAGATATTTTCCAAATTTTTCCGACCCCAACCCAAAATTTACAAATTTTCGCATGGGGGCATGGACACTTTGTACCTTCGTAGGGGCATGTTTTTGACTAGTTTTCTTTGTCATAATGCAATAAATTGCATTATAACAAAGAGGGGCAAAATGTAGACACATAAAATTAACCTAGGCTTGCAAACTTTATTTTCTCCATATTTCTTCTTAACATAATTAAAAAATGTAATTATGTCCTTTTGTCCAAATTCATCTATTAATTAAATAATTTTTAACTATTTAATTAATTCACATCTTTTATTTATTTTATTTTTATTTATTTATTTATTTTTTTTATTAGGGGTAAATGCTTTTTTGACCGGAGCTATGAACCAGGTACAAGAAACCACAAGAAACAACCAAACCAGCGAGCACATTGGCCCAGCGAAGGCACAAGGCCTACGAGCACTTTGGCCCAGCGGGGGTTTGAACCCTGGTGGCCGCCACTACAACCAAGCGACTTGACCACCGAACCACGCCCTTATCGGCATTCACATCTTTTATTCCTCCTAACTATTTAAATAAATAAATTACATTTTATTTTTTTAAGTATGCCACTAATTCCTTATGTCCTCCTTAATTAAAAAATTGTTAATTTTATTTAATTATTCTATAATTTCCTCTTGATTATTTAAATAAATAAACTCCATTTATTTATTTAAATAATTCTCTAACTATAATGTCTTCTCATAATTAAATAAATTATCCATAATTTATTTAATTATTGGTCACTTTATACATTTCCTACACAATTAAATAATTACAATTAATTATTTAATTGTCCCATTGACTATTCCTCTAAATTTAAATAAAAATATATTTATTTAAATTTTCACTTGGCAATTTCCCTTTTTCCAAGTAAATAATTTTAAATTTATTATTTACTGTCATAAGGCCCCACTACTTCTGAATTAAATTATTTTTTAATTCAAAAGTCAACTCTCCCTCTCAATAAATCAAAAAAATTAATTCCCTCCACCAACAACCTCAAAATTGGTGCCCAATATCCTCTTGTCAGATGCCATCCTAACCCTTTGTTTTATTTTCTCAAAATCAAATCTCAGCCATTCATTTTGCATTGTTTCCCTAACCCTAATGAGGGGTTGTCACATGCATTTTCAGCCATTGATCTTAGGGAATATTTCATCTTTTAATCTTGGCCCTCCATTCAAATTTGGCATTTCTATAAAATGCCACAATCAACCTCGTTTTGTCACTTCACGACTTCATACTTAGGATCTCTTTTCACTTCATGCTAACATTATCATTTTGCAGGTTTTTCCATTACATGTAGAATCTAGTTTTACTTGCATTTTCATAGAAATCATTCAATATTTTCTAGGTCATAGTCATAAGCATATTTGCTCACAAAATCTAAGGGAAAACAACATATTTGTAGCAAATTGAGAAGGGCTATGGAGGTGATTCATGGAGGTTTTGAAGGGCTTCGGTAACTTTGTTCTTGGTTTTGCATCATTTCCTCCATTGTTCTTCATAGTTAATCTGGGGTTTCATTTTTATTTTTATTTAAGACTAACCTAGAAATATACCTCAGTTACACATATAAATGTTATAACAAAAGATTAAAGAGATTTTAGAAATTGTAAATGTGAGAGTGGATGTTGATTATTCAGCCTATTGGTATTCCAAAAGTAAAAGATGATGAAGAACCAATTCATAGTAGTATTGAAGATCGAGACTCAGAATAATGTTTGACAAAAACTCTAGCAAAGTATGTTCAAAAGAATCACTCTGAAGAGTAGATTATAGGAGACAAAGATAGTGGGATTCAAACTCAGAAGATACTTGAGAAAGGAATTGAGTAAGTCACTTTGGATTACTTTCAAAGATAGATCCTAAGTCATATAAAGAAGCAAGCATAGAGAAAGTTTGGATAGAAGCTATAGAAGAAGAGCTAGATCAAATCATGAAGAATGAAACATGGAAACTTGTCCCAAGACCTAAAGGCAAGAGTGTTATTGGAAACAAGTGTGTTTTCAAAAACAAGCTAAATGAAGAAGGTGAAGTGATCCAGACCAATGCAAGACTTGTGTGTAAAGGGTATTCTTAGGTTAAGGGTATAGATTTTGAAGAGATGTTTTCTTAGGTAGCAAGACTAGAGGCAATCAAAAAAAATTTTAGCTTTCTCAACATTCAAAATTTTTAATGTATACCAAATGGATGTGAAGTCAACATTTTTGAATGGACAACTAGAAGAAGAATTTTACATTGAACAACGTGAAGGGTTTGAATGTTCTAACAATTCAGATTATGTTTAAAAATTAAAAAAATATGTATATGGATTCATACAAGCTCCTAGAACTTGGTAAGGAGTCTGAAAAGGAAATAAAAAATGAATTTGAAATGTCTATGCTAGGTGAATTATTTTTCTTTCTTGGGTTGCAGATTGCATAATCAGACAAAGGCATTTTTTATTCTCAAAAAAAGTACATAAAGGAAATGTTGAATAATTTCAGGATGGAAGACTACAAACCAGTAGGAACACTTATGGTTACACGATGCAAGTTGAGTAAAGATAATGAATCTGCTCTGATAGACCAAACCTTATATAGATCTATGATTGGTAGTTCATTCTATGTGACAACACCCAGACCAGATATAATGTAGGTAGTTGGAATGGTTTCCATATTTCACGTAGCACCTAAATAAACTCATGTTAAATTAGTGAAGAGAGTCTTCAAGTATTTTAAGGCTATTGTGTATTTTGGACTGTGGTATCCAAAGAGTGAAAATTTCACTTTAACTGCATACACAAATATAGATTGGGCAGGATGCATTGATGATCAGAAGAGCATAAGTGGTGGAGAATTCCTTCTTGGTGATAGTTTGATGTCTTGGTTGAGAAATAAATAGGACTCAATTTATTTATCTACAATAGAAGCATAATACTTTATGGAAGCATCATGTTGAACTTAGGTATTATGGATGAATCATAATTTGAAGGAGATGAATATTGAGTTTGGTGAACCTATCTCTATTATTTTTTACAACACCTATGCCATAAAAATATCAATAAATCTACAAATGAATTCAAGTACAAAACACATTGCAAGAAAGTATCATTTTCTAATGGAGAAGGTTGCAAAAAAGGAGGTAAATTTTGAGTATGTTGAGACAAAGGATCAAGCAGTAGATATATTCACAAAACTACTTCCTAAGGAGAAATTTGAGATTCTCTAGCAGAAGTTTGGAGTTGTTTCTCCATACTCTTGAATCAAGAGGAAGCACAAGTTTAGGGGGAGCTTGGCCTCCCTACCGCAAGAAGGCTTGGTGGTCTTAAGGAATTTTTTTCAGAAGCATAATAGTATGGACTCAGCGGGAGTTGTACTGAAGGAGTTCCAATAAATGCTCTTCATTTCTCCACAATTATAGACTTGGTTGTGTGGTTTTACATTTTTTTTGAAGCATGTGTGAAGTATGTATGTTCTTATTTTCATATCGTATAAGTTACTCCAGGATTTGTCAAAATCAACAAAATGAAGGTGTTGTTGCAATCAGGGAGGTTCAAATAAATGCTTTGTGTTTCTCCACATTTGAAGTTATTATCGTGTGGCTCGAAGGATGTGTTTGTAGAGATTGGTATTAGTTGGGGAGAAATTTTTTACCTTTTCCATTGATGTCAAAGGGGGCGAGAGTGAACTCAAAATGCTACATCTTCCAAAAGGGGAGAAATCACTCTCAAGGGGAGTAATATCTTCATGTATAGCTGGCTAGTGTGGTGACCCAAAATTTTGTTGTTTTCCACCAACGACAATGGGGAAGATTGTTGAACATGGCTTTTTGTTGATGTCAAAGGTTATTTTCAAAGGTTGTTAATAATGGCATTGATATTAGAAGTTTATTTTGTTATGTGTTGGTAGTTTTATTGTCAAGATGTGAAATCAAGAAATATAAATTTTTAGTTGATTAGGAGTGTTTTTATAACTATTGTATTCTTGCAATATCATGCTTTCATCTATTCTCTATGAAAGTGGTGGTTTGAATGTTTTTATCAATATGTTCCAATTTAGTTCTCAAGATAGAGAGATTTCTTTGGCAATACAATTATAGTAACATTTCTTTCAGAAATATAGTTTCTCTCTACAACTTTAGAGGAGAGTATGTCTACACTAGTTCTGTCATATTCCTATATTTTTAGAGGATATATTCATCATGAAAAAATATTGAAGTGATGGAATGTTCTTTGTGTCTTTTTTTCAACCTATTGGAGTTCAAGGCATGTGTGGTAATGACTAGTACATGTGGAATTTAAATCTTGTGTGTGGTGTTAAGATAGGACTTGGTTAAGGTTCCTATTGTAGCACACTATATCATGTTCTTTTGATGGCAAGAAAAAATAAAATTGGATTTATTTATTACATGTTTCATGTATATTGAATTTAGGTCCACCTTATGTCATCCTAGCTATTTATCAATCCATGGCCGACATAGAAGAGTATTAATGTAATGTGATGTATATATTTCAAATGTCTAGATGAATTGTATTTAGTGTGTGACCATGTGAATCAGAATTACACCAGTGTGAAGAAGAGTTGGTCGTTGGCTCAAATTGAAGAGAAGGTGGTGAAGATAAAAGGGAGATTTAAATTTCTCTGTGTGTGTGCCTATATCAAAAGATCATTTGCAGTAAGGAAGAGTGTCAATTGTGATTCTGACACATGTATGTTTTGCATCAAATATCCACAATATTTATAATTGTATTCTAGTAGGATTGGTGTTCTACTTGATGTATTATTTCATTTGCATATTGATGTATCCAGTAGTTTGGTTCCTAAAAAGCACAATAGGGGATTGTTGTCTCTGGTAAGTTGGTGCCTACTTCAGTATGTAAAATTCACTTGTATATTTTTGAATTATGAGGTTGGATTTGGATAGTAGATCCAAGCAACTATTCTCACCATGGTTTTTACCATCTTGGGTTTTCCACGTATATCCAATGTCCTCTTGTATGTTTTATGCTTTAATGTTTTATTTCTTATGTGTGGTTAAGTGTGAAGAACCATATACTCTAATAACTATAGAAAAAGTTAATAATTTTGAATTTATTAGATCTACTAATTCACCCCCCTCTTAGTAGATTGTGTTCCCTTCACACTTTTTATCTTTGGGATCTTACTTTGATTCGCCCCTTAATCATTTGAACAAATTCCTCACAATTAAATACCTTCAAGTGTGTCACCACTAGTTTCCTTTAATTCCACACTTCATATTAATGTAATTTTTTTCAATTTAGTGGTAGGAGAATTATTATTTAAGTAACATGTGTTGCTCACTACCTCCACCCAAAACTTGTATCCTAGGCTTCCACTACTCAACATAATCCTAGCCTAATCAAGTAAAGTTTTGATCAACCTTTTTTCCACTGTATTCTACTATGTTATATGTGATATTCCTTTTCTTCACAACTCTAGCATGCTTACAAGATACATCAAACTCTTTAGAGAAGAATTCACCTTCATTATCTATATTAACCATCTTTATTTTTTTATCGATTTTTATTTTCAACCATGGCTTTCAACTCTTTAAACTTGAGAGAATACCCCAAACCTAAAAATAACATAGACTTAATCCTAAGAAAATATATCCAAAGTGTGCCTAGAATAATCACTAGTGAATGATAATTCATATAAAAACTTACCAGTTGATGTGATATCCACATGACCAAACACATTGTTGTGTATCACCTCCGAAAAATACTATGCTCTACTAAATCTAGAGTGAAAATATACTCTAATATTTTTTATTAGCACACAATGTTCACCAGATTTAAAACTACTAAAATAACAAAATAAGACCTTCAACCATATTCTTAGATCTTCCATTTTTTAATCCTTTTATCACCAAAATAACCTAACCATAGATGTCACAAGATCCTTTATTTTTGATGTAGTAATATTAGTACAACTAAATAAATTTGATGCACCTATCCCATATAGAGTACCATGTCATATTTATTTTGCAAGCACCAAATCACCTCTAGCTAACCTACACCCTTTTGTTGGTGTAGATAGGTGTTTTAACTATCTAGGTCATGTTTACATGTTATTTCAACTTAGGTCCTAGGAGGAAATATTTCTAGTTAAGCATTAGTTGTTACTAGATATTATCTTATCTTTTCACATTTAATGCTTGTGTTATAAGTCATTTATATTTTTTAAGGTAATTGTCTCATTGTACATGATTACGATACATGTCAGGATTAATAAAGAATAGAACTATTCAGGAGATGGCAAGAAATTTTTTGAATGAAGCTAAGTTTCTTAATGTATATTATAAGAAAGTAGTTCTTATAGCTATATATATTCTTAATAGAGGACAACTCAGAGTGGATAGCACAAAGACCCCTTATGATCTATGGTATGGAAGACAAACAACTGTCAAGTATTTTAGAATTTTTGGAAGAAAATGTTATACCAGAAGAGATGAAGAAGGATTAGAAAATTTTGACTCAAGATCTAATGAAGGATTCTTTCTTGGATAATCAACAAGGAGAAAATATTACAAGTGCTATAATAAAAGACTGAGGAAGATAGTTAAGATTGCAAATGCTAGGGGTGATAAAGAATCAAACCAAAACACATATGAGCAAGAAGATTGTTGGTTAGATGAACCTAACCACATAGAAGAAGAATAAGAAGATATTGAAGAAAAAGTAGAAACTCCAGAGAAGACCACCAAAACCCTTGCCAAGTATGTTTAAGAGAATCACTTAGAAGATTAGATCATTGGAGATAAGAATGAAGTAGTGCAAAATAGGAGAATATTTTCAAGGACAAATGAAAATGTGAACTTTTGTTTACTATCAAGAATAAAATCCAAAACTTTTTTTGATGCTAGAAAGGATGAAGTATGGATAGAAGCAATGGAAGAAGAACTAAATCAAATAGATAAAAATTAAACTTGGGATTTGGTGCCAAGGCCTATGGAAAAAAATTGTAGGGAAAAAATGGGTGTTCGGAAACAAACTCAATGAAGATGGAGAAGTGGTGAGAAACAAAGCAAGGCTGGTATGCAAAGGCTATTCAAAAGTATAAGGAATTGGCTTCGAGGATATATTTTCTTTGGTGGAAAGAATGGAGGAAATTAGAATGTTTCTTACATTTTTTCTTCACAAATAATTCATGGTATATCAAATGGATGTTAAATCTACCTTCTTGAATGGTGATTTGGAAGAAGAAGTTTACATATATTAGCTTGATGTATTTTAGTTATTAGGGGATCCAAACATGGTGTGCAAACTTAAGAATGCCTTATATGGTCTCAAAAATGGCCCTAAGGCTTGGTATGCAAGGTTGTGCAAGTACCTTCTCTAGCAAGGTTTCAAGCAAGGTATCACAGATAGTAATATTTACATCAAAATTGAGGATGAACAAATTATAATAGCTGTTGTAAATGATGATATAATATTTCCTAGAAATGATGAAATGTGTAACAAGTTTGATGAAGAGATACAAAAATAATTTGAAATGTATATGATAAGTGAGTTGGTATTCTTTCTTGGACTTTAGGTCTCTTGATTAGGTGATGGAATTTTTATCTCATAAGAAAAATATGTGAAGAAGATGTTGAATAATTTTGGTAGGGGATATTGCAAACTAGTGAGTACTCCTATGGTAACATGTTGTCATTTGAGAAAATATGATCAATCACCTAAGGCTAATCAAAATTTGTAGAGGTCTACAATTAGGGGTGTTGGAAATAGGTGCCTCAGATTTACTAGCTTGATCATTTTCCTGTAGCAGTATTATGTATTTCCCTTTCATTCACTTGACTATTCTTTATCAACAGTATCTTGTCCATAGTTTTGTGTATCAATCATCTAATGGTTGTTATCTATTCACTATTGTCTTCTATCAGCTAGAAGTTCTTAGATCTTTGGGGCTTTGTTTCATGTCTCCTTGATACAACTATATAGTATATTATGTTATCCCTGCTAGCCCCACAGTGCCTTGGTGGGACTCGGTCAGTATCGTACGGGGTGTGTGAGATTGGTTAGATAGTGGTGACATTGTGTCCCAATGGTTGTGGGGACCACAATGATAAGTAAAACATCAATATGACATATACCTTGATCAACGGTTGTGATTAAAATAATACAATGGTGCCTACTAACCCCGCACCCCTTATGGTGGGCCTCGACAAACTCCTGTGGGGTGTGCGCGATTGGCAAGTGGTGATGACATGGATGTCATTTTGGAAGTGTATTGTGTTCTCCCCGCTAGCCCCGTAGTGCTTTAGTGGGACCCAGTTGGTACCATGTGGGGTGTGTGAGCATTGGCTTGTCAGTAGTGACTTGGATTTTATGATGGCAATGGGGACCATGATGATGTGATGTTATATATACCAATCAATTATTGTTATTAAAACAATCCAAAAGTTCCCATTGTTGGGTCTCAAAAATTTAGGTTTGAACCATGAGATTTTGTCAAGCTCTCACAACACTTTTGGACAACTAACAAGGCCAACCAATATAGTTAAACCTTCTTCTCTTCAGGCTCTCCAAAACCCAGTGGGTGCACCTATGTGTATGTTGCAGATTTAAGATGTATTTCTTGGTGAAACAATCTATCCACAATGGCAAAGGGAAGTGGATAGATAAAATCACTAAAACTACACAATTGAAATGTTTTGAATAAATTGTTTGATATGAAATTAGATCTTTGGGTTGTGGCAGGTTAGTGCCTTCTATCCACATGGGCAATGGAGTCAAAAAATTATGTGTTTCCTCTTATTGGATTAACTCTAGTTGTTAGGCACTCTGAAAATTCTATGGCTGGCACAAAAATTTACTAAGTCCATGACTTGCATAAACAATGCTAGAATGTTTCTCTATCAGGTTCTACTTCAACAATCCAAAAGAAATCTTAAAACCACTGTGACTTATTAAAATATTTTAATTCTAACTTGCAGACACTAGTTAATTAAATCACACAAAATGAGAGTGCATTTTGATAAATTAGGGATATGCTTGATATGTTGATTTATATAATTAAAAGATCTCAAGTTGGAGACAACCAAAATAAAGAATATAAATTTTATACATCACAATAACTAAACACCAGATAAAAAATTCACCAATTAAAAATATTTATCTCCATTGATTATGTTTCAGGAAAATTCTATATATGATTTCCATCCCAGTCCCTCCTCTGGAAAATCTAACTCCTGTCCTCTAATTCCTCTCTTTCTAACTGATTTTTAAAATTATTTATACATTATAGTCCAAGGGTCATGACCCTTCATTTTACTGTTACAGTTGTTCACATTCTTCAATAGAGTTTAAAATATTTAATTGTGTTGCCTCTCAAAAAAATTAAATATCTTTTACATAGTTATGTGTTTGATTTTGTTTTAATAATTTATTGGCCTTCAATATTTCGCTTTATACCTTTTTCTTGTCTTTAATATTTCATTTTTCGTCTTGCTGCGAGGCCTTCATTTATGCTTACCACTCTACCGCGGTCAACTTGTTGACCAATCGTGGTATAGTGGTGAGACTTTCATGGTCTCTTCTTCATTGTTACCACGTTACCACGGTCTTCGTTCTACCCACTCACAGTATGGTGGTAACTATCTTCATTGTTGCTTGCCGCTCACCGCTAATGGCTCTTCTCCCAAACAAGTTGATTGTATACCACGCCACCATGGTCTATGAGATGACCGCCAGTGGTAGCGCGGTAAGCATCTCCTACTAGACTGACTAGTATCTCCTTCATCTGCTGAGCACCATCGCACCACCGCGATCTGTGAGATGACCCCCTGCGGTTCTGTGGTAACCGATTTTTGGCCGCTAACCGTCAACCTCCGTCGCTTCCCCTTGACCACCATAGTCACCACGGTCTATGGTTTAACCCTGCACAGTACTATGGTATGTCTTCTGAATACTCACATGCTGGAGACTTACCACCCACCACAACCCTACAGTCTATGTTTGGATCGCGTGCGGTGCCACAATAAGCACTTTATGCCTTCCTGCTAACCGCTACCGCCATACTGCACGCCCATTGTGGGAGGTTGTGGTAAGGTGATAAAGGCTTATGAAATGCATATTAAGGAAGTGGATAGGTATAAAATGAATGATGAAGTGGACGGGGATTAAAATGAATCATTTTTTATAAAAATATAGGCAACTGATGGATTAAAATGGAGAAAAACCTTAGGGTTTTAACAAAGAATAGTGGAAAATCACTTAGGCTTTTTATGGAATTTTTGGGTTCTAACACCCGCTAACCCCACACCTTTTGTGGTGGGTCGCAAGTGACTCCCATGGGGTGTGCAAGGATTAGCTAATTGGTGTATGGTGGATGAATAGGTTGACTCTGTAACTTGTAGGAAATAACATCATGGTGGGACCCGACCAATGCCAGGTTGTTGAACGGTGATTATTTGTTGACTGTTGATGGATTGAATGGCGATGACTTGGCAAGCTATGTGGATGTCATAATAATTTTGATAGGGTTGTGAGATGATTGAAACCATATGGAGACTATTTATCTAAAGTAACCAAATCGGTTGATTTCTAGGGATTTTTTGGGAATGTAGATTGAATAGAATTCGATATTGGTAAGGTTGTAATGTAGTATGTATTTTAATCGTTGGTAACATTGTATTGTAAATTGGAGAGAGAGGTTGATCAAAGAAATGTAATGTTGTTGAACTTGATAGTGTGAGTTAACATTTGGGAGCATAAGTTTGTAACTCTGTATGTAAACATTATTTACTGTAATACAAAGTGACTTTGCTTGGTGTGTGGGTTTTTCTCCTGTAAGGGTTTTTCCATGTAAAAATGGTTTTTAGTTCTATGTATTTTGTTTAAATTTTATATTCCCATGTTCTATTAATACGCATCTTAATGACTGTAATTCGAATTTAGTGATTTTTTTCTTACTTCTTTCATGAGAATTTTGCATTTGGAAGTTGTTTCCGCACTAAGCTTTCCTTACAAGTGGTATTAGAGCCTAGATAGTTGTGTTTTCCTTGTGGGTAGGGTTGGTTTTTTGTGCTAATTTTGTTCAATGGGAGTCTGGTAGAGAATATTTATCATCTTGATTATAGATTGAGATGGCAAGCACAACAGGAAGAATACAAATTGAAAAGTCCAATGGCGAGAATTTTGAGTTATGAAAACTAAAAATGAAAGACCTGTTGGTGGATAGAGATCTTTGGGTTGTTGTGTCTAGAAATAAACCCTTAGGTATGAAGAAAGAATATTTGGTCCTCATAGATGGAAAATCCAGAGGATCGATAAGACTTTGTTTGGAAAATTTTGTTCTCCTAAACATCCATGAGGAGAAGACCGCATCTTCATTATGGAATAAACTTCGTGATATTTATTAGGGGAAGTGTCTAGTGAATGAGTTGTTCCTGAGGAATAAATTATACTCCTTGAAGATGGAGGAAGGTGAATCTGTAGCAAACCATCTAAATTATTTTAATATGATTGTTGCTTAGTTGGCATTTGTAGGTGTAGAGATTGATGATGAGGATTGATGTATGATTTTTTTGTTCCTTTCCTAACACATGGGACCATTTGGTGATGTCTATTGGAAGTACAAAAACCACCTTTAAAATGGAAGATGTGGTTGCTTTGTTATTGTCAAAAGAAATGTGAAGTAAATCTTTTGAGATGGCCAAGGAGGCTCTTATTGTTCAAGGCAGAACAAAGGAAAAAAGCAAGAAGAAAGATGAGAAGTCTAAATCCAAATCTGAAGGGAGATCAAAGTCTCCAGGAAAGAAGACCAAGGTGAAATTTTGGAATTATGGGTAAACTCGACATATCCAAAAATATTGCAAATAGGAGAAAAAGAATAACAACAACAACAACTCTTCAGATAATGATTCTTCTTAGAGCAATGCAGATGCCTTCAATTTAGCCTTGGAGACACAGGCATCAGATGATACCTAGTTGAATAACTCAAGGGCATATTTTTATATGACATCTCACTGAGACTAGTTCACGAAGTATGAAAAGCATAATGGTGGAAAGGTGTACCTAGCAAGTGATTCATCTCTTGAAATTATTTTCTATGAAAGAGTTAGAATTCAATTTCCTAGTGAAAGAATCAAAGGAATTGATGGAATAATGTGCATATTGGGTTTGGCTCAAAATTTTATTTTTGTTAGTAAGTTGAATGATGTTGGCATGCAAGTTACATTCTCGAGTGGTGGCTGTAAAATAACTAGAGGCTCAATGGTGCTGGCCAAGGTTACACATATAGATAAAATGTACAAACCGGATGCACATGATGTTCAATGTAACATCATCTCTATAAAGTCAAATAAATTTGCTCGCATAGGGAAAGAGAAGAACATTCCTCTAGGTGCAAACTCTTTGGAGATGAAACTCCTAGCAGATAAAACCATGCCATGGCATCATAGACTCAGTCACATAGGAGAAAAGGGCTTGAAATCCTTGAAAAATAAAAACCTGGTAGAAGGGCTTGTTGATTGTAACCCTGAGTCCGATTTTTGCAAACATTGAATTCATGAAAAGCAACATTGTGTTTCATTTTATTTGATTCCTCATAATTTTTCTGGCATACTGGATTATGTCCACTCTGATTTATTTGGTCTAGTAAATGTTTCTTCATTATCTAAGTCTAAATATTAGGTTTCTTTTATTGATTATTATTCAAGAAGGGAATTTGTGTATTTTTTTAGAAGTAATTCATAAGCGTTCAATCAGTTTAAAGATTTTAAAAACTTGGTAGAAAATCATATTGGAAGAAAAGTTAAATGCTTGAGGACGGATAATGGTAGTGAGTTTTGTTCTTCATATTTTGAAAGGTATTGCAAAGACCATGGGATTAGAAGGCATAAAACTAAACCTTACACTCCACAACATAATGGAGTTGCTAAAAGGTTAAATAGAATGATAATGGAAAGAGTGTGAAGTATGTTGTGCAGTGTTGGTCTAGAGCAGAAGTTCTAAGATGAGGTTGTGGCTACAACATGTTACTTGATTAATCATTCACCTAGTTTGGCTCTTGTTGAAAAAACACCTATGGAAGCATGGTTTGGTAAGAAGCCCTCTCTAAAACATATTTGTGTCTTTGGCATTGAGGCATATGCATATGTGTCGAATGAGAAAAGATCTAAATTGGAGAATAAATTTGTTAAATGTGTCTGCATTGGCTATGAAATTAGTGTTAAAGGATGTAATATTTGGAATCCAATTACTGAGAAGGTGTTGTACAACAAAAGTGTAATCTTTCGGGAGCTGAAACCTTCTACCATAGATCTGTAGTCAGAGATGAAAGATGATAAGAACAAATAAGTAGTTGAAATTCCTCTAACTCTAGAAAAAGAGGAACTTCAAATTAAAAGTGTACCTGAATTTGAGAAGAGCTCTAGTAGTTATGAGAGTTCTAAATAGGAAGAAGAACCGTGACCTCAACCTCAGCCTATGAGGAGGTCTACATGAGAAAAGTGACAACTTGATAGGTATGGATTTTCCATGTTGGATTCTAGTTGTGCCTGTGCTTTGATTACTAATACTAATGAGCCAATTCCTGGTTGGAAGCCATGAATGAGGAAATGGCATCATTGATAACGAATGAAACCTGAGATTTGGTACTTTTTCCTGAAGGTCAAAATATTTTTGGTTGTAAATGGGTATTTAAGAAGAAAATTGGTCTGGATGGCAGTGTGGAAAATTATAAATCTAGGTTGGTCATAATTTAAGGTTATTCCCAAGTGGAGGGAATTGATTATGGAGAAATATTTTCTCCTATAGCTAAGCTGGCATCTATCAGATTTCTATTGTCACTCGCAGTTGCATAGGACTTAGAGGTGGAGTAGATTGATGTGAAGATAGTGTTTATTCATGGAGATCTAGAAGAAGAAAGTTATATGTCCTGGCCTGAGTACTTCATTAAAAAAGTTAAAGAAAGTTTTATTTGCAAGTTAAAGAAATCTCTGTATGGTTTTAACAAATCACCTAGAATATGGTACCAAAATTTTGACACTTTTGTGTTGTCATTAGGATTTGTAAGATCAAAATTAGATCATTGTGTGTACTAAAAAACTAAAAATAAGTGTTCACTTATTATTTCCCTGTATGTGGATGATCTATTATTCTTTGGGAATAGTAAGAGTATGTTTTTCGATTTAAAATCTCAATTGTTAGCATAGTTTGAAATGAAAGATTTAGGTGCAGCAAGGTAAATTATGGGGATGGAAAACATAAGGGATAGGGGAAGTAGAAAAAAATTTCTCCTCCAAAGCAAGTATATTAACTATGTCCTTGAGATATTTAGTATGACAGATTGCAAGTATTTAGTTTTTCCAGTGTTACAGGGAATAAAGCTATCTATTGAAATTTGTTTGAGGTCTCCTACTAAGATGGAGGACATGACTAGGGTTCCTTATGCAAGTGTATTTGGTAGTTTAATGTATGCAATGGTTTGTACTCGGCTAGACATTTCCCAAGCAATGGAAGTATTTAGTCTGTTTATGGCTAATCCAAGAAGGCCACATTGGGATGCCATGAAGAGTTTTTTTAGATATTTTAAGGTACTTCAGAGTATGCTTTGTGTTATCATGGAAACTCGGTTGGATCATAGAGATATCTTAGCATTCATGGGAATATGGATTTTGATTGGGTAGGGGACACTGACAACAAAAAATCCACCAATGAATACATCCTCATGTTATTTGATGGTGCAATTAGTTGGATGAGCAAGCGGTAGGCTATAGTTGCTTTATCTACTATTGAGGCGGGGTACATGGAAACAACATGTGCTTGTAAACAATCCATATGGCTTAGACATTTGTGTTCTAATGTTGGGTTTAATGCAGGGAAGATTAATATTTATTATGACAGTCAGAGTGTTATTTGTTTGGAGAAAAATCCCATTTTCCATGTCAGGATGAAGCATATCGATGTTTAGTATCATTTCATTTGTGATATGGTGGAGGATGGAAAGGTTAGTCTTGTAAAATTGGATACTCTAGAGAATATCATTGATGCATTGACAAAGCTTATGAACATAGACAAGTACAGGTGTTGTGCCAATTCGATGGGCCTTGGGGCCTATGAATTTTAGTAACTTCATGTTGGGAAGAAGCCAATAAGTCCTTCATCAAGTGGGAGAATTTTGGAAATAGGTACCTCAGATTTACAGGCTTGATCATTTTCATGTAGCAGTGTTATGTATTTCCCTTTAATCGACCTAACTGTTGTTTATTGGTGGGATATTTTCCATAGTTCCATCAATGGTTTGATGGTTGTTATCTATTCATTGTTGTCTTCTATTGGTTGGAAGTGCTTAGATCATCGGGACTTTGTTTCATGTCTCCTTGATACGAATTTATAGTATATTGTGTTCTCCCTGCTAGCCCCACAGTTCCTTGGTGGCACCCAACTAGTATCATGCGGGGTATGTGGGATTGGTTTGATAGTGGTGACGTGGTGTCCCGGTGGCTATGGAGACCATATTAATAAGCAAGCCATTGATATGATATATACCTTGATCATTCGTTGTGATTAAAAAATCCAACGGTGCCCGCTAACCCTATGCCCCTTGTGGTGGGCCCCGAAAAACTTCAGTGAGGTGTGTGGGATTGGCTAGTGGTGATGACATGGACATCATTTCGACAATGTAATTTGTTCTCCCCAATAGCCCCATAGTGCTTTAGTGGGACCTAGTTGGTACCTTGTGGGGTGTGTGGGCATTGGCTTGTCAGTGGTGACTTCGATGTCACAATGGAAGTGGGGACCACGATGATGTGATGCTATATCTATCGATTGACAGTTATGATTCAAACAATCCAGCAGTGCCCACTAACCCCATTCCTTTTGTGGCAGGTTCTGAGTGACTCATTAGGGGCATGCGGGGATTGGCTAAGTGTTGTATGGTGGATGAATAGGTTTACTCAGTAACTCATAGCGAATAACATCATGGTGGGACCCAACCAGTACCAGGTTGTTGAGCGGTGATTGGTTTTTGACTATTGATGGATTGAATGGAAATTACTTGATAGGTTAGGTAGATGTTGTAATAAGTTTGATGGGGTTATGAGACATTTGAAACCATATGGAGATTGTTTGTCTAAAGCAATTGAGTCAGTTGGATTCTAGGGATTTTTTGGGAATGTAGATCGAATGGAATTTGATATTGGTAATGTTGTAATGTAGTATGCATTGTAATGGTTGGTAAAATCATATTGTTGATTGCAGAGCGAGGTTGATAAGAGAAATGTAATGTTGCTAAAGTTGATACTTTCAGTAAACATCTGGGAGCATAAGTCTATAAATTTTTATGTAAACATTATTTACTGTAATACAAAGTGACTTTGCTTGGTGTGTTGGTTTTTCTCCCATAAGGGTTTTCCCATGTAAAATTGGTGTTCAATTCTATGTATGTTTTTTAAATTGTCTATTCTCGTGTTCTATTACTATGCATCTTAATGACTATAATTCAAATTTAGTGAAATTTTCTACACTTCTTTCCTAAGAATTTTGCATTTGGAAGGCATTTCTTCACTAAGCTTTCCTTACAAGGGGCCTACTGTACTTAACAATTTCAAGGCCTAATATTATGTAAGTTATTTTCTTATTTACAAGGTTTTAAGCTAATCCAAGAGAAACTCATGTGAAAGCAGTCAAGAGGATCTTCAGATATTTGAAGAGAACACCATATTATGGATTGTGGTATCAAAAAAGGTAATGAATTTTCTCTAAATGCATATGCTTATGTTGATTGGGCGGAGCTTTCTTTTTGGGAGACAAATTGGTCTCATGGCTTAGTAAGAATAAGGATTCACTGTCCTTATCAACAATAAAAGCAAAGTATATTTTTGCAGTATCCTGCTTCACTCAAGTTTTGTGGATGAAGCAAATATTGAAGGATATCAAGGTGATGTATGATGAGCCCATTCCTATTTTGTGTGATAATACAAGTTCCATTAATATTTCAAATAATTTGGTGATGCATTCCAAAACCAAGAACATATCTATCAATTATCACTTCTTAAGAGAAAAGGTTATAAATTATGAGGTAAAATTGGAATATGTACCTACAAAGGATCAAGTTGTAGACATTTTTACAAAGGAAATTTTTAAGGACAGATTTGAATACCTTAATATAAGTTAGGGTTTGTTTCCCCTCCTAAATAGATGCATAGTTGGTGCATTTGTCTAGGGGGAGAAATTCAAGACATATTTTAATCCCTTGATTGATGAAGGCTACCACTCAAGGGGAGTAGGTAGAAATAATATGAGAAGGATGTTAAGGTTTGTGCAGATAGGGGGAGATTATATGTTGCTACAAGCATAGAGGAATACCACTATCCATTTGCCCTTGATGTCAAAGGGGGAGAAATTAAATATCTGGTTAGTGTTTCCATCAATGCCAAAGGGGTAGATTGTTGCAAATGTTGTCAATGATGTAAACAAAATGGAGATTGTCGTAGTTGTTGTCCTATTGTAGGTGTTTTCATTGATTTCAACAGAGTGGTAGTGTGTGTAAGGTTGCATGTGGTTCAATCAATGTGTTGATTAGAAGTGTTGGACATAATGATAAATGTCATGGGAAAGTTGTAAATAATTGTACTACATCTCTTGTTGCTCATGAATTGGTGAATTTTGTTATAGTTTTTCACATTGACATGGTTTTATGAATATTATATTCATTGTCTCTTGTTGTAACACATTGTATAAGATGTGAAAGAAAGTATGAAATTTTTTTATGTAGTCAATGGCTCAGGAAATTGTACTGAAGTAGCTTGGTATAATTATCCGCATTCCTCCACATTTGAAGATATTTCCTTGTAGTTTGAAAGTTATATAGAGGAAATTATGAAGTATGTGTATTCCTTAATTTAGTTCAGGAAAGTTACTACAAATGCAAAAGTTTCGAGAGCTAGCAAAGTGAGGACTATGTTGTTGCAATCAAGAAGGTTTGCAAGAATTCTCTACATTTCTTCATAGTTGATGTTGTGATCTTGCATTTTGGAGAATGAGTTCAAATTTACTATTTGTTTTCTCATTTCAAGTGTTGTGGTATACCACAAGTTAGGTTTTCAATGTTCTATCTCAAGACTATGTCTTTTGGGTTTGCAAGTGATGTTAGGTTCAATTTTTTTTTCTTGCGCTAGCATAAAGTAACATGAAGTTTTTAAAAGAGTGTACGAGAATTTTTTTTGAATGTAATATAATACTTCTAAATTGATCTGCGTGATGTTTTTTGGTCTCTTTGATACCACCTTTGGTCTGGAGCTAATGCATGGAAGGATAAGTGTTTGTTGGGCCGACTTTCAACGTTGAAGTGTTTGTGCTAAATATTTATTGTGTGTGCCAATGTAGGATTGTCTGCAGAACTAAAATATTTCATTCACATCTCCTGGCTTGGACCACATTGATTTCTACTTACAACAAATGTTCTGAATTTGACTTAGTAATGGTCATTGTGCATTTCATGTTTACACATTTCATCTAGGTCGACAAGGAGAAACATTTTAAGGCTTGTGGGGGATATAAATGGAAGATCATGTTTTTTTGGAAAGGGTATGAGTGTATGTGAGTATGTGAAGAAGTATATGAGGTATGTTGAAGGTATTTAGCCAAAGGCAGTTGTATAGGTGTGAGTGATAAAATGTGTTGAAGGCAGTGAGTAAAAGGCAATGTATAGGTATTGAGGATTGTGTGTGTATGTGTGTATCTTAAAAGAAATGAGTTGTAGGTAGGAAAGGTTGTTGAGAAGAGGTATGAGTGAGTATGTGTGATAAATAGTGTCCAAATTAGTGATCTAAAAGAAATAGAGGTTGTTAATCAGAGTGCTAAAATCAGTGAACTATTAGGAATAAGGTGTCTCAACCTTGGATAATTCCTATTCTTATTATTTGTTTTGTAAAATGTATTTCTTGCAAATAATGTAATTAAGTGTGAGTGTACATGTCTAGTTTGCATGTTGATGTGTCACTCCACTTAATGTGTCGGCATCTTGAATTGTGTGTAAGGAGATCATGGCTGAAACGGTTATGACGGATTCCTATGACACGTAAGAGCTATGTCTAGAAGATTCAATGACAGGTGAAGACATGTGGCAACTGATAAAGTTGAGTACTGTACACTCTTCCACGATAGTGGGGTTCGGGGCATCGCCCCGAAAAAAATTTTTCGGGTTCCTATTTTCTCGGAGAATGGTAAAACCCTAATACAGTTATCTTCGGAAGTTGCCCTAAAAAGGGAAGCGCATGATATAAGCATTTTTTAGGGTTGCGAAGATTTGTGATGTGAGTGTATTGTTGGAACATTTTGATGCTGCCGCATTTTTGTCTTCAAGGGTTGGAAATCTCCTGAAAGAACTTGCATTGCAAGTGTGTTGTAACCGTTGTGTTGAAGATAATACATTGTGCAGGTTTTGGAGTGCTGGGGTTTTTTACCGAAAGGTTTTCCCCAGGGTAAATCATTGTGTCATTCTTCATTTTCTGTATGTATGGTATATTGCTGCAATATCTTAGTTAAGTAGATTAACGAATCTGAAATTGTAAGGGTTTAAAACGAATTTGCACCATACTTTCCTTAAGAGATTAGTGTAGGAAGTTGTTTCCGCACCTGAGTTTCCTTACATGAACTAAGGGAAAAAGAGTGTTGTGATGGTGATTGATTGGTAGATTATGTCAAGTATTGAGTACAAAAGTTGTAGACTCACCTTGTAAGTGTTGTTTGTAGGGATTTATTGATTCCTTTGGTTGAATCTATTAAACTTGTAAATTCTATTTTCATTTGTGAGGCTAGATTTTTATAATAGCTCCAAGAAACTTGCTCACCGTGGTTTTTCCCTTGTAGGGTTTTCCACATGAATCTAGTGTTATGGTTGTGCACTTGTGTTTTTTATCTACATTGAATATTTTATTTTCTTAAGTAAGAGGTTGTGATTGATAAAATTGAATTGGATAAACTTTTGTGATATATTGATTCACCCCCCTCTTAGTATAACATTACATGTTCTTACACTCTTTGTTGCTCTTACCAATGTTTTAGGATTTATGTTTATAATTTCACTAATGTTGATTAACATTCTTTTATCCAATTTTGTTTTATTCACTATAGTAGTTTTTATAGCTCATCAAGATACATTCTTATCTTTAGATCGATTCTTCTTTCCAATATAGACTCAATGACACTTGAAACAGTAGATATAGCATGTTTAAGTGACTCATTTTTTTATTTTGGTTTCATAAAATTATCTAGATTTTTTATTACTTCTCATTTTATACATTCTCATCAATTGCATCATGAATTGACATTGAAATGATTAATTTTTTTGATAAAAAACTTGTTTGTATAATCTATTGGCATACATTCTTATTTGTCTCCAAGAAATCTTACCAATAAGATTATCCAAATCATTACTTACAATTTTAAAAAAAAAAACCAACACAAGAATTTTCATTTTTAACAACAAATCTAACTTTTCAAGTGATTACTCCTTCGATAACATTAAATGCCCTATTTGACACTAGTGGAAAGTGATAACGTCCTACACTAGAATAAATCTAGATACATGCCTTCAAGTTCACTTTTTTTTATCTATACTCATTTCATAATAAACAAGATTCATGCATTTCTTGTTATCTCATTAATAAATATGAATTTGTATTTTCCATTAATAAAACCTCAAACAATAGCACATGATTCCCAACCATAAAATGCACACTTGAAACATCACACTTTCCATGAAAAAATCAAGAACTATATATCAACCTCAATAACATATAATTGTCACATCATTTTTCAGCATGAAACTTACCTAATTCATCCATCACTTTCCTTCATAGGATGTATCCTTCCCCAAGTTAGGCATAATATTCATCCATTTATCTTATTATCACCTTGGCAAGAGTTAACATTATTTTATGTTAGTTATAATAGTTGATATTTTGTTTTCTTATTTATATTTTTGATCTTTTTATTTATCTTTTGGTTCATTTTGTGCCTACTCATGGTCATAATAATCATTATATACCATGGTGTACTTTGACTAGTATATATTAGGTCATGGTCTATTATTTATGTATGCCATATTTTGTAGGAGTTCTCTCACAAGACCCACCAAGGTGTAACCCCTTGTGGTGTGTAGGAGTCTCCTCTTCTTATTTATTGGTTGTTCCCTCACAAGACCTACCAAGGTACAACACCTCATAATGTGTAGGGGCCTCCTCTTTCTATTTGTTGGGATTTTCTCTCATTAAACCCACCAAGGTCAAGCACCTTTAGATATGATGGGTGTGGAGCCAACTCTAATGCCTAATTAACTTTGTTTTACTGGGTGTACACATAGCTTCGAGGACTTGAGGATCCCTAACTAAGTAGTTCATAATTCACAAGAGGGTTGCATTAAATCATCAACTAAGGAGTTGTAGAAATTTAGATAGTGTTGGAAAATTATATGTATTCACATATTTTGGACATCCTACATCAATGGAGTAAAGGTGAATAAACATATGCAAATGTAGAATAGGGTAAAATCAAGGTAAAAGGCATGAATCAATAAAACTCAAATCCTAGAGCCCTAAACCAACAATGAAGCACAAATGAACATAGAAATAATAAAACATAAAGCAATATTACCAAATATCTCTATTCTATGGTTGATTCACCTCCATTGTCCTCCATCTTGCTTTATATTCTTGATTGCCCTCAGACTTTGAGTATGCAAAAATAAGCCTAGTGATAATGATAGAAAAATATTGAAGATTGTACTTGTATCCTTAAATAACATGTGCTTATTAGCCTTCAATGTGTGTTGAAATGAAAATGATAGGTCTCTTTTATAGAAAACCAAATTTGGATGAAGGGCTAGGATTAAAATCCAATATGACATGATAATAAATGGCCAAGATTTAAA
Organism: Sequoiadendron giganteum; assembly: GCA_007115665.2. Classification (NCBI taxonomy): domain Eukaryota; kingdom Viridiplantae; phylum Streptophyta; class Pinopsida; order Cupressales; family Cupressaceae; genus Sequoiadendron; species Sequoiadendron giganteum. Next base: position 562,266,377 of record CM021103.1, read on the forward strand.
GATATAGTATGAAATAAGGTTAGGGATAAATTAGGGAAAATATAAGTCTAGGTTAAGGATGGATGGTTGAGATTAAATTATAAAATAACTTAATCAAGGGTGGAAGTTAAATGAGATGTGAAGAGATAAAAATGACACGGATAAAGCGGTTGGCACAAAAAAAGAGGTTGGCGAAAATTAAATAATTAGAAATAATTTAATTTAGGAGGGAAAGTGAATAATTAAATAATTAAAACAATTATTCAATTATAGAAGAAGAGGGAAAGTTGATTTTTTAATTAAATAATAATTTAATTCAAAAAGTGGAGGAAAATGACAAATTAGTAAATAAATAAATAAATTTATTTAACTCATAGAAGAAGAGGATAATGAATTACTAAATAATTAAAATGATTATTTAATTATAGTAGAAAAATGATAACAATAAATAAATAAGAATTTATTTAATTATAAAGGAAGGGGACATTAGTGATGTAATTAAATAAATATAATTTAATTAATTAATCAAAAGGAGGAAATAAAAGAAAAGAGATGAATTACAAAATTGAGACTCCTACGACACAAGATTAAAGTTAGGAATGTTACTCACCTTAAGAATATTTTTCAAGAAAAGGTTTGTATCGAGAAGGAGTTTTCAGAGCTTTATGAGCTAGTTATTCAAAGGGGGATGAATAAGTAATCTTTTGATAAGGAAAATTCTCTAATGGCCACATTGGATGAAATCTTATGTAGTGAAGAGGAATACTAGCAGTAGAAATCAAGGGAGTTATGGCTGAAGGATGGGGATAAGAACGCAAAGTTATTTCATGCTTCAACAAATGTACAACATCAATTGGAGGGGTTACTCTTACCTCTTCCAAGGAAATTGAAGAAGAGGCTGGTAGATATTTCAAGGGGCTGTTGGCCCCCCAAATAATGTTTCAAATCCTGATTTTGCTAGTTTGGAGTGTATTCCAAAATTGATTTTAGATGAGCACAACAAATTTTTCATGAGTGAATTCACTCTTGATGATGTCAAAAAGGTGGTTTTCTTCCAAAAATGTTGGGACTTTTTTGGGAGGGATGTCTTGCTTTCTTTGGAAGAAACTAGAAAACATGGTAATATTTTGAAGGAAATGAATAACACGCTCATTGCTTTGATTATGAAACAAACCATGTCCCGCTTCCTTTGCAAATTTTAGGCTCATTTCTCTTTGTAGTACCTTGTATAAGATCTTCACTAAAGCAATTTCAATCAATCTTGCAACTTTCATTTTGCTAATTATTTTAGATGAGAAGGGGGGCTTTGTTCTTAGTAAAGAAAATATAGATGGTATAATTTTAGCTCATAAAATTATTCACTCCCTTATTGACACAAAATCACTTGTGATCATTTTGAAGTTGGATATGCTTAAGGTGTATGACAGGGTAAACTAGAAGTTCCTGTTGAAAGTGTTCTCCAATTTTGAGTTTTTTAGAAGTGGTGTAAGTGGATTTTTTCATGTATTTTAGGGGAATGCTTCTTTGTTTTGGTTAATGGCTCTCCCTAGGGTCATTTCAACACCACTCAGGGGGTTAGATAGGGTGACCCTCTCTCACCTTTTTTATTCATTTTAATGATATAAGGTCTTATTAGGGCTATTCGGGCAACTAATAGCAAAAACTTAATAAAGGACATAAGGGTGGAAAATGTGCCTTGGTCAGTAACTCACTCCTTATTTGCAGATGACACATTATTGTTTGGGCAGCCTAGTCTCTCGAAAGTGAAGGTTATACATAAAGTTTTATCTTTATATTTAGAATGCTCAAGCCAGCTTATCAATAAGGAGAACTCGTATTCTTTTTTCCTAAATGTGAATCCTTTGGTGAAAGGAAGGATTTTGAGATTTTGGGGCTTTAATAGGATGTTCTTCCTTGGAGGTACCTAGGGATACCCTTCTTCTCAGGTAAATAAAATCATGACTTTTGGGATAAGGTTATCTCCTCAGTCTCAAATAGAATTATGACCTGGAAATCCAAAAGGTTGTCCTTGGCAAGGAAACTAGTCATGATCAAATTTGTTTTGTATTCCCTTCCAATAGACCTAATGTTTGTTTTGAAAATTCCTAAGGGGAAGGTTGTGAAGCTACAAAAAAAATTCAAGGAGTTCTTGTGGGTTGAGAATGTAAATTAGAAAAAGAAGTTGTCTTCGGTTGCATTGGAGAAGGTTTGTCTCCCTAAGGATTTAGGAGCTGCGGGCCTAAGAGATATGATCCTCCAAAATAGGGATCTAGGGGTGAAAATTTTGTGGCATATCTACAAGGACCCAAATGCCAAATGGTGTTATTTCATGTCACACAAATATCTTGACTCTTAGGATAGGGAAAATATCTTTATTATTAAGAATCCTCCTTGAGGTTCTAAGGTGTGGAACTTGATTATTTCATGTAGGTCTATTATTTTTCCACACTTTTCATGGGTGATCCATAACTGGAAAAAATATTTTTTCTTGGATGATGTATTGAATGTTCATCAACCTCTCCAATCAGATGTGAAGTGGAATGATATTTCTATTTACTTGAAAAATCCTTGGGCTTGTAGGGTGTGATTATTTGATAATGGATTGTTTTGTGTGTCCTCCTTTAGCCAAGTGGAGGGATATGGACTCTTTGCGTTTTCCAAAAGTGCTAAAGGATTCTCTTTGTTTGGTGTTTTCATCTAGGAGCATTATATATTCTGAAAAGGATGATGAAATCATTTGGACTAAGTTCCCCTTGGGATCTTATAGCATAAGGAAAGGCTATAAAGCCTTGGTTAATGTTGAAAGGTCACTTGATTGGCCAATTAAACTTTGTTGGGGCCCTGAGGTTCTCCCTAAGGTAGGTTCCTTTGCTTGGCTAGCAATGAAAGACAAAAAATTGCCAGGTATAAGATTGGATTGCCTTGGAATCACTCCCCTCTTCCCTTGTGTCCTTTGTGGTAAGGCCCTAGAATTGACCAATCACCTCTTGCTCACTTTTGACTTTGCCTCCTCCTATTAGTATTGGCTAATGGGAAAATTGGGGTGGTGCAGCCCCCTACATAATTATCTCTACAATTAGTTTCAGGCTTGCCTTTCTCTATTCAAATAGTCTTATTTTGCTTGCACCTAGAATATTAGTCCGTCAATTCTAATATGGAACATTTGGCTTGAATGAAATAACAGAATATTTCAAAAGAAATCCTCGGACAAAAATCAAGTTTTATAAAAAATTGAAGCCTCCATCTTAGAAAATATGAGGTCTTTCGTACTCAAGAATTCATGGGTTGGGGTCCCTTTTTCTTCTGGGGATGCTTGGGTGCTTAATTCCTGGCCTCGGTTGGATCCTCTATTGGCTAGGGGATCAATTCAAACAGTCAAACCAAAGGTCAAAAAAAAATTCGTTAGGTGGTCCCCCCTCCTAAACGCTGGTTCAAATTAAATTTTAATGGTGCTTCTTGGGGTAACCCCAGAGCTTCAAGGCAACGTGCAAGATGTTAAATAGTGGTACTAATAATGTGGTTGAGCTCAATGCCTTAATATTAGGCCTTGAGTTCGCTCTCTCAAATAAGGTTTATAAGCTTATCATCAAAGGTGATTCTTAGATTGTTATTGAGGCTCTCTCAAGCAAGCCCTCTCATGCTTGGCATTTGAATCTTGTTACAACATGATCTCTCCATCTTGCAAAACTTTATGTCCTACCAAATCCAACATTGCTATACAGAAGTGAAAATAGTTATAAATAAATTGGAAAAAATGGCCATTGATAATGACCTCCCATTTACTGTGTTTTATCTTGATGATTTTAATATTTTTTTGGACTAATGTTCTTGGCTTCTTGTGGTAGATTCTTGGTCTTTTTACACCATTATAGGTTTTTCCCTGCTTCTAAGTACTTCATAGTATTGAGAAATTTGTGCATCTCTATGTTTGATCCTCCAGATGGTCCCCTTGAAATATTGGTTGGTTTATTGGGTAGTCTTCATGATGTCTCTGGGGTGGTCAAGAGGGTCCTTGTGACCTCTTTGCTCTCTACTTTTTTGTATCTCTTTAAATGATCACCATGACTGATTTTTTTCTTGTTGGCCAGTCATCATGACATCCTTTATGGAATGGAGCTGGTCTTCTTGGCATCTAGCTCCTTGTGTTGGTGATGGTCTTGACGTTGGTTGGCATGGCTCTGTTGACTCAACATACTTTTTTGGTGGTCCTCTTGAAGCATGTGGCTTTGGTTTTCTTTTGGTTTGGTTGGCACATAATAGTTTCTTTTTGTGGTAGTCTTCTCGACGTCATTTGTCTGCCTAGTGCTACTAATTGTCCTCTTGATGTCCTTGCATGACAGTCTTTGTGATGTCAAGTTATGCAAGTTCTGATCCAGATCTCTTTTCGGATTTTCCCTTTGATATCTCTACCTTTGAATGATTATTTTGTTGAGGTGGTTCTAATATGGTCTCCACGACGTCAGATGAAATTGTAGCTCATTATTTGTACATTATTTGTCTTGCTAAGTGGTGGTCCTTTTGATGTCATTGGTGCACACACTTGGTACTTTGTTCATATGGTTGGGTGATATCATTCTGGTTTGCACATGTTTGGGAATGTCTTGGAAATCACAACCTATTAAAGGTGACATCCTTTGACAGTGGCCTATCAATTCCTACACCTAATTCGAAGTCATTTCAATGATTTTGTTATTGAGGTGGCTTCATGCTTAGTCACCATTTGTTTTAAGCTCCACATGTGTTTTTAGTTGCCACCACTTCTTTTGGTGGTTTTCATGCCTACTTATGTATCTAGGTATAGGTCTTAATTGCCTACACATTTGGGATTTTAATGTGTATCTAGTTAAATCCATGTTGTTTCATTTCTGATCTATTTTGCATTTTGGTAATTTGGGTGCCTGCATCAATTGGTCCTGTATGCATAGCCTTTTTAGAGTTCTAATTTTTCCCATATTCCATGAGGTGTGTGTTTGGAATAATTCTCCAGTATAATTTTTATAAACCGTATTTGCAATCCACTACCCATAGGTGGAAAAATAAATTATGAATGTCTTGGGTTGTGAGTGGCTCGAAATGCACCCTATGGATTTGCCTCATGAGTTAGCCTCTCTTTTTGTTTCAAAGTTGGTGGATGTTTTATGGTGTAACAAGAAAGTAACGTTCATTGTAGGAAGTTTTTTGCTACCATATCTTTTCCCTATGTATATCTTGGATACGACCACGGAATCCTATGATATTTTTGCTGGTACAAATCTTCTGGTCAGGGTTATTTTTACGGTGCACCTTTTTTCCTCATATTCCTTTCAATATATTCTATGTGTTATGGTCCAAGACTTGGTTGTTGCTCATTCATCTTCATTTCATGTGTGCCTTCAAGACCTTAGGAAGTTCTTGGGTTGTTTCCTCGTGAATACTTTGAAGATTTTGTTTTGAGCGGTTCGCTTCCTCTTCAAGCATGCTCTAAATGATCAATTTTACAAGACATATTTTTCCCTACCGACAAACATGGACTCCTACGTTTCGAGTGGGATTTGATGGGTGGTGTTTTTTCCTTCAATTTGTGTAGGGAAGGTAACTAGTTTTATATCATTCCATTGGTTCATCTTTTGAACATAATTGTTGCCTCCTATGATGGTTAGCTCTTTGGGTTTGTCTAGTTTTTCCCTTTTTATTTATGGTACATTATCATTCTTTGATTTTTTTATTTTAATTTCTTTGCTTAACAGGCTCTCGAAAATGTTCTCTATATGTTATTGTAAACATTGTACTAGTTAATCCTATTGTACTCTCTCCAGTAGTTATGATCTTTCAAGAATATTTTGAATTCTCTTACCTATGCATTTTGTAAAAATCCTTTTTCAAGAATGAATAGAAACTTTTTATAGTGGCTCGGCCACTTTTATCTAAAAAATAAAAGAAATGAGATGAATCAATTAAATAATTAGAATTATTTAATTAACAGATAAATTATGAGTTTAGACCATAATCAAATAATTAAAATTATTTAATTATTAAGGAAGAAAGGCGATTGACTAAGAAAAATAGTGTTCATAGGAAAATGACAATTTTTAGTGTCTACAACAAATACAATAAAATATTGAAATTGGAATAAACTACTAATTCACAAAATAGGGGAAAAGAATACAAGTAAATACCTTCTACTACAGGTACCTAACGCTTAAGACTATAACTATTAATTGTTAAACTATAGTTTCTTAACTCAACTAATCCTTTGGAGTACGAAACATAACATTAAGTTATAAAATTTAATTCATGAATTGTAACACATTCATTCATAATGATATAACTAATATTAATGAAATTCACAACGCATCATTTAATCTAATAAATAAAATTAAAGTGGTTCAATAGTACCTCAAGTGGCCCTTGTTGTGTTGAAATTAACAAGACAATTGAGAGGGGTGAATCAGTTGTAGAAAATTAAACCTTCAAAACCCTCAACAGTAATCAAATCCACAAACATTCATTAAACCCCTATTTTTTTAGTATGATTAATCATGAAATGGAGATAAAAAAAAACTAAAATCACAACACCATACATAATAGAACACCAAATTTACATAGGAAACCCAATGAGGGAAAACCATGGTGAGGATTAACTCACAATATAAATAATAGAAAAATGGGTACAAAAGGGCTCACTGCCAAAATAGGACACACTGTCCAAAAGGCTCATAGTCAAGGCCCACTACCACAAAAATAATTACAAGAAGATAGAAGAATAATTTTACACAAATAACACTTATTAACACAACAAGGAATCCACCACAATTTCTCACACACTTTTGTAGTCTCACGTGAAATATTTTGAATGTCTTCAAAAAGCCTCACATTGAAATTTGCATTGCTTTCCTCAAAATTTCATCACACACATCACTCAAATCAATCTCACATCTATCTTGCTTCTTAATTCTTTCATCTCTCAACTCACAACAACAACATACATATTTATATCAATCTCAACCTCAAAAACCTTCTCTAATATCAGCCACTAGCCATTATTCATACAAATTCAAAATAGATCAGAACCTAAACATTCCCATGGTGGATAGGAATGAAGGTGACCTACATAAATACTTAATTAGGGATCAAATAGATCCCAACACACTTCAACATGCTTCTACAAGCCTCACATGTAGTTCTAAACACAATGTCAGATGGTACCCATGCAAAACACCATAAACATTAAGTACACACTTCCTCAAATAAATCTAAAACTTCAATAAAACATAATTCACTTGAACACGATCTAAAATAATCCATGAACTACTTAAGATTCATCAAAGACTTCATCTAATCTCAAATAATACAAACACTTCAACTTAGAACAATTAGTAACCTTTATTTTCATAGTGATAAATGAAACTCACTTTGTACTACACCAAATTAAGTAAGAACTTGAATACAAAAAGATAATAGCATTATAAACAACTTCCCAAATCTGAAAAACCTGAATCCAAACATCGAAGAAACACGAAGAAAAAAAATTTCTCCCAGAGCATAGAAAACATCACTTAACAACTAACTCACATACTGGTGAAAATATCTTCCATTGTACAATGATCCAAAAACCCAATTTTTGAATATAGAAACCTTTGACAACCTTGAGTTACTTGTAATATCCATATTTTCATAGCATCAACACAAAATAAATGCCAAGCACAATACCATAGCACACTATGAACACTTGCACAACACATTTTAATCTATTTATCAAATTTTCTCAAAATCACTTGGAAACCAAGTACCAGAGACCTCATCTTAGCCCATGACTTCATTCCAACTCATTTTCAAACTTTGCAACAAAAATATAGGTCCATGTACTCACAAAACTTCCTCAAGATCTCAACTATATATGCACAATATATTTTCCTCTTTTCCACAATTTTCTCAATATCCTCGACTTCTTCATCCCATAGTTGACATGAATTACAACACCGGTCAATATAATTTCCTGTTGACATCAATGACAACACCTTGATACTTTTAGAAATCTTCCCCTTTTTCATTGATGGCAATACAAGATGTGAAAAGAGACCAAATACAACACAACAACTCTAAACATACTTTCTTTTCTTCTCCTGAATGATTTGACAATATACATTATTTTTTGGCCCCTTGATAACTTGCACTTTTTCACATGATACTTTCTCCCCCTTTGACATCAATGGAAAAGGATAAAATAATTTGTATTGTTCTCCCCCTTTGACACTGAACCAAAATAGTTTCTCTGAATACTCCCCCTTAGGAGTACACCCAACTAAATTAGCAACTCAACAACAATGACAACACATGACACTACCTACTCCCACTAAGAGGTAGCCACCAACATCAGTCCATAAAATAGATAGATCCATAGATCCACTGGATTGATGCATCTCCATATTCTTTTAGTTCAATAAAGGAGGGGAAATAACCCCAAACTTCTACCAAAGATAATCAAAAGTATCTTAAGGAAGAGCCTTAGTAAATATATCAACAATCTGATCCTTTGTAGGAACATATTCAATTTTTTCCTCATTATCCATAACCTTTTCTCTTAAAAAGTGATACCTAATAGATATATGCTTTGTCCTTTAATGCATCACTGGATTCTTTGAAATGTTAATTGCACTTGTATTATCACAAAAGATAGATATAAGCTTGTCATATACAGCTTTGATACCCTTCAATGTCTATCTCAAACGTAATGCCTACGTACAAAATGATGTTATTGCAATATACTCAACCTCTACGGTAGATTAAAAAACTGAATCATATTTCTTACTCAACCATGACACCAATCTACATCCAAGTGATAATGCACCACCACTTGTAATTTTCATGTCATCAACACAACCAACCCTTTCTACATTTGTATAAGCAATTAATATAAAATTAGTATCCTTAGAGTACCACAAGCCATAATTCAGAGTGCCTCTTAAGTATCTAAATATCTTCTACACTACTATAACATGTGTTTCTTTAGGATCTTCTTGAAATATAGCTATAAGAAAAATTGCATGCATGATATCTGGTCTAGTAACAGTTAAATACAATAGTCCACCAATCATATATGTGTACTTGCTTTGGTCAACCTTATGTGAATCATCATATTTGCTCAATTTACAACCAGTCACCATAGGAGTATATACCGGTTTGGAATCATCCATTCCAAACTTCTTCAACATCTATTTGTCATACTTAGACTATGAGATGAATATCCCATTATCTGTTTGATTGATTTGAAGCTCAAGAAAGAAATTCATCTCCCCAAATATTGACATTTCAAATTCTTTCTGCATTTTCCTCTACAAAATTCCTACACATAGCCTCATTTCCACCAAAGATAATATCATCCACATATACTACTATCAATATTTTGTCTTCCTCAATTTTAAAGTAAAGATTACTATTTGTCATGCCTTTACTAAATCCTTGTTGTATCAAGTACTTGTCAAATCTTGCATACCAAGCTCTGGGAGCTTGCTTCAATCCATATAGTGCTTTCTTCAACTTACATACCATATCTGGTTGATCAAACAACTGAAATCCTTCCTATTGTTCCATGTAAACCTCTTTTTCCAATTCTCCATTTAGAAAAGCAGACTTCACTTCCATCTAATAAACCTTAAAGTCTTTATGTGCTACAAATTCCAAAAACATTTTGATAGCTTCTATCCTAGCCACATGAGAAAAAGTATCCTCAAAGTCTATACCTTCCACTTGTGATTAACCCTTACACACAAGTCTTGCCTTATCTCTTACTAATCCATTCTCATTCATCTTGTTCCTGAATACCCACTTAGTTCCAATTATGTTCTTATTTTCTAGTCTAGGGACCAATTCCCAAGTCTGATTTTTTTCTATCTGCATAATTTCTTCTTCCATCGCCTGCATCCAATGCTCATATTTACATGCTTCACTCACTATTTTAGGTTCAACTTTAGAAAGTAAACACAAGTTTACCTCACTTCACTAGCTTTGCTTCTTATCAATACACCTTTCCTCTTGTCTCCAATTATTTCATCTTTAGAATGGTTCTTTTGCACATACTTAGGGGTTTTAGGGGTCTTCTCCGGAGCTTCTTCCTCTTCATTTTGCACTTCTTTTCCATCAACTTTTTCTTCTTCTTCTCTACAATCAAGTTCATCTGACACATATTCTTGTACTGCAATTGAACTTTGCAATTTTTCATCAACTTTAACATTTGCACTTTCAATTATCTTTCTCAACCTCTTGTTGTAATATCTGTAAGCTTTGCTTCTATTAGAATATCCAAGGAAGATACCTTCATTAGACCTTGCATCAAATTTTCCTAATTTTCCTTCTTGTCTTTTGATGTAACATTTTTTTCCAAATATTCTAAAGTACTTCATAGTATGAATCCTTCCATACCATATCTCATAAGGAGTCTTTGTGTTGTTATCATTAGCTTGAACTTTGTTGAGTATGTAAGCATCAATATGAATAGCTTCTCTCCAATAGAATTCTAGTAGATTTTCCTCTTTCATCATAGTCCTTGCAGCTTCTTGAATAGTTATTTTTTTCCTTTCAACAACTACATTCTAATGAGGATTTCTAGGGGTAGACAAAAATGCCTCTTTATTCCATGAACTTCACAAAACATGTTAAACTCATTGGAGGTAAATTCACCACCTCTTTTGCAAAATCTAACATACAATCGAATCCAAAAATCTTTTGCAATTAACAATATGGATTGTGGAAATTTATTATCTCTATTTCACCACCTCTATTAGACCTCAAAAACTTTATTTTTAGATCCATTTCATTCTCAACCATAGTTTTAAATTCCTTGAATTCATCTAATGCATCAGATTTCTCTCTAAGAAATGCAACCCATGCCATTCTAGAATAATCATCAATCAAAAGTATAAAGTACCTATCACCTTGTAGAATTCTCACTCTAGTAGGACCACAAAGATCTATGTGCACTAATTCTAGTTGTTGGTAGCAGATTATTCATTTCCCTTAAACCCACTCCTTGTTTGTTTTCTAAATTGACAACTCTCACAAACAACATTGATAGGCTTTGTGATTCTAGGTAAATCTCTCACTACATGAACTGAACTAATTCTTTTCAATTTATCAAAATTCATGTGACACATCCTCTAGTACCATAACCAACTATCATTAATTTGATACATAAATCAATGACCATCAACACCCTTAAGCTAATAGATGTTTCCATATGTTCTCAAGATACCAGCAACAATCACATTTTTAGACCCTTTCTAGATCTCACATGCTTCATCCTTAAACACAAGATTATATTCTTGCTACACATTTTTCCAACACTCAATTTTTTTTGTCTTAAACACTTAACATAGTAAAAATTATTAGTGTTATGCTTTCCATCAAAACTGATTGAATCTATTCCGCAAATCTTAGCTCCTAAATCATCTCCAAATTTAACTAATCCTCCATCATAATTTTCAATAAAAAACTTAATTTTGTCTTTGGTCATGTGATTAGAGAAGCCATTGTCAACAACCAGTAATTTGTATCCTCTTTAACATGTAAAGAAGATAACAAAGTACCTTCAACCTTATCCTTCATCTCCAAAACACTTTCCTTGAAAAAACTTTCAAGGTTAGCAGAACCAGTTTCTTCTTTAATAACCAAAAACAAACATTCATTGTCATCAAATTCTCCATAATTAGATTCATCATAAAAAAATCTAGCATCTTCTCTCACATAGTAATCTTTCTTAATCATTTTTCCTTTGTTTTCCTTATTCTTATTTTTTATAGCTCTTTTCAGACATCTTGAAGCATAATGACCTATACCATCACAACTAAAAAATTTGAAGGGTAATTTACTTTTGTACTTATCAGTGCACTTTTTCATCTTCCTCACAAAGTTAGCTTCCAAATCATCAAGATCTTCTTCATCTGAACCTTCAACCTTCTCTAATTTACTAGCCTTGAAAAAAACCTCAATTTTTGTACCTTTCTTCAATTTTCTCATTTCAAATGCAATTAGAGTACCAATCAACTAATCTCTAGAATAATTGTCAAAATCAACAGTTTCCTCAATAGAAAATACCTTTTCATTGTAAAAATTCAGAAGAGATCGGATAGCTTTCTTCACTACTTTAGATTCTTTAACTACTACACCAACACCTCTCATAGCATTTACCAACTCATCAACTCTCTATATGTAGCCTTTAATTGTTTCTTCCTTGGACATTTATATTATTTCAAATTGTGTCTTCAAGTTCTACAACTCTACTTGTTTGAAATTTGAATCTCCTTCATAAATGCTTTCTAGCTTATCCCAAACTTCTTTAGCATTCTTCAAACTCATAACTTCTACTAATTTAGTATTTGAAAGACTATTCACAATAGTAAATATTTCCTTAGCATTGATCTCATGCATCTTGATTTGTGCACTTGTGCTTGGACCATTTAGATGTGGAGTATATATAGTATAATAAGCCTTCTCAATCTCATATCCTTGAGTAGACATGTATCCTTCTATCTTTACCTTCCAGAATACATAATTTGTGACATCAAATCTAGGGTATTCCAAAGAAACCTTGTTCAGCATCTTGAATCTACCTCAAGCAGTTAAGCTCTTCTTCAAGGAACCTTGATTTGATACCAATTTTTTAAATGAACAAGCCAACTGAGAGAGGGGGATAAATCAATTATAAAAAATTAAACCTTCAAAACCCTCAACAGTAATCAAATCCACAAGCATTCACTAAACCCTTATTTTGTTAACATGATTAATAATGAAATGCAAATAACTAAAACTGAAATCACAACATCATACACAAGATAACATCATATTTATATAGAAAACCTAGTGAGGGAAAAACCATGGTGAGGACTAGATCACAATATAAGTAATAGTAAATCTGGTACAAAAGGGCTCACTGTTAGAATAAGACACACTGTCCAAAAGGCTCATAGCCAGGGCTCACTACCACATAAAGAAATACAAGAGGATAGAGTAATAATTTTACATAGAAAACACTTATCAATGCAAAAATGAATCCACCACAATTGATCACACACTTTCACAATCTCTCATAAAATATTTCGAATGCTTTCAACTCACTTCCTTTAGGAACCCTAGCATTGAAATTCACACTACTCTTCTCAAATTCACATCACACACATCACTCGCATCAATATCACATCTATCTTACTTCTTAATTCTTTCATCTCTCAACTCACAACACCATGATATATATTTATATCGATCTCAACCTAAACAATGCCAGCCACTAGCCATTATACATACAAATTCAAAATAGTTTAGCACCTAAACATTCTCACAATTCATAAGAAAAAATTTGGCCTACATAAATCTTTAATTAGGACCCAAATAGATCCCAACACACTTCTAGAAGCCTCACATGTAGTTTTAAACACAAGGTCTTCCAACACCCTTACAAAACACCATAAACATTAAGTACATGCTTCCTCAAATCAATTTGAAACTTCCAAATAACATAATTCACCTGAACATGATCCAAAATAATCCATGAACTACTCTATATTCATCAAACACTTCATCCAAGCTTACATCATACAAATACTTCAACTCAAAAAAACTGGTAACCCTTATTTGCATACTGATAAATGAAACTCATGTTGTACTATACCAAATAAAATAAGAACTTGCATACAAAAATATATTAGCATTATAAACAACTTCCTAAATCTACACAACCTGAAGCTAAATATTGGAGAAATATGGAGCAAATATATTTCTCCTAAGCCACAGAAAACATCACTAAACAACTAGCTCACACACTAGTGAAAATATCTTGCACTATACAATGATCCAAAAACCCAAATTTTGAATATAGAAAGCTCTAACAACCTTGAATAACTTGTAAGATATACACATGCATAGCATCAACACAAAATAAATTCAGAGCACAATATCGGAGCACACTATGAACACTTGCAAAACATATTTTACTTTGTTTATCAAATTTTCTTCAAAGCACTTGGAAACCAAGCACCAGGGACCTCATCTCAACTCATTACTTCATTCCAACTCATCTTCATAATATGCAACAAAAAGATAGCTCCATGTACTCACAACACTTCCTAAAGATCTTAACTATACATGCACAACCTGCTTTCCTCTTTTCCACAATTTTCTCAATAGCCTCGACATCTTCATCCCTTAGTTGACATCAATGATAACACTAGTCAGTAGACTTTCTTGTTGACATCAATGATAACACCTTCATACTTTCAACAACTTGAGTTGATGATTCTACAAGATTTTTTCAAACACTCACTTACTCAGTAAATCATAATACTAAAATAATTCTCTTTTATTGCATTCTAAACATAGAACTATTACACAAAATATAATAGGACAACTATTGAAGATATTTGTTCAATAACACACATTCTATATTCATAATAATATTGCTACTACTAGTGATACTAGATCTCCTCCTCGACAAGGGATCCTACTATATAGGGTCTATGAGGGAGTCCCATTATTGATGAACTGAAAACAAACTACAAAACATATGTCAAATTTTCCTCAAGAGTAGTAAGAGGACTTGAGTTTTGAAATAGAAAATAATAACTACTTGAAATAGGAGTACAAGAATCAAAAATATATTCTATATCCTACAAACTTAACCATTTATAATAGAAATGTTCTCAGCAGAATAGTTGTCATAATTCAGTCTTGTTTAAAATAGACTTATTTTCCTCTTGGTTGTCTTATTGGAAAGTATGAGTAATATTAGGTGATCCAAGAACTGTTCAATAAGTGAACACCTTCATATTTATTTGAAACTTTTGTGCCCCAGTCGCTTGACTTCTTCTTTCCAATGATCTGTAGTCCTTATGCTACTAGTTGAGAAGATCATTGTTGTGGGTTGACAATTGTCTTTGTTGCAAATGCTAGTCTTATTTCCTAAGGTGTTATCACTATCAAAAACCATAAATTAAACTTTAAATCCTACAAAACTTCATATAATTTTGTGAATTCATATATACACATATTAACATCACATTTTCTATTTCCAAATGCTTAAAACTGCTTAAGGTTATGTGAAAGGCATAAAAGTTCTTGGTAATGTCTTAAAGCTTAGCAGAAAGAAATGATAAAAAGTATGAAATAATAATGGTAAACTAGAAAATTGTAAATCCCATCAATGAGAACTCTTATTTATGTCTATTGGTTATCTCATCAAAGACCTAATAAGAGCATCAAATTCCTTGCAAGTTCTAAGGCATCCTATTATTTGTTATTTTCTTGTGAGTTATTCAATGCATTAGATACACTATCACCTTGGTCTTACATACCTAGGTTCATAACATCCATTACTATATTAAAATATGGTTTCTCTCCACATGTTAGCATAACTAAATCATTCAAGAATATCATTAACCTATATATCCTTCTAATAAATCTATATTTATATTCATAAAAAAAAAAAAATCACTTCATCACCTATTCTTGCATCCACCTCTTCATTTATATTTCAATTTCTTCCATTATTTTCATCTTCCATCTAACTTTTTCTTCACATCTCTTCCTTCGAGAGAGCTCACTTATGCAACTTTTACATAAATAACCTCTCAAGAGGAGATCATTTCACCATCCAATCTTTCATTATGTCTTCCACTTGACTAGGGTATATTGTGATTCACTTCATCTCTTTTAATCCATTCTTCTTGGCTACTTAAATTTTTTTATTTAAAATAATGTTACTTTGAATGCCATCTCAAAGAGGGGGAAAATTTAGAGACTAAAATATGTTTTATTTTTCCATTGTTATATTATTAACATCATCTTCCAACATCCATTATGATTTTATAATTTATTATCCTTAATATATCATAATTTAATTAAAAATTATCTTATTATTTAATTAAAATTAAACAATGTAACTAAAAAACTAAATTCCTAATATCGACATACCATCCATCATATAATTGAATAAAATACTAAATTTCACTTCATATTCTTTAATTATCTATTAAATAAGTAAATAAAATTTATAAATCCTACCTCATGATCTAGTTATCTAATCAAAATAGTTAACTCACTGACCAATTTTAGTCCATGTATCCATGCAATCAATCAACTCCTTCATAAAATTACTTTACTACCTCATGCACTCAATCAACTTCCTCCATGCACTCACTTTACTACTTCAATAAATAGTCATCTCATTAATCAAATGAGTTAACGAACTGATCAAATGAGCTAGCTCAATAATCACAAAATTAAATTAAAATAAAAATAATTTTCAACTCACCTAAGCTTACCACCTCTCCTCATCAACTCCACCAATCTTGGATTATACTCATGATCCAAGATTATACTTAGTTGTTCATTCTCACCTCTAAAAATCTATAAATTGATCATCACATCCATCATTTTCATCAACCAATCTTTAGTGTGATATTATTCTATTAGCTTTATAATCCAACAAATGCTAAGGTTATGCTAATAAAATGAGCACCCATACATCATGACAATCATGAACACTTTAGGCAATGCTCAATTGAAGGTTTTCTTGAATTAGAGTAATTTTATTTGAATTTCATTTTTAATGAATATTTATTTTATTCTAATTTCTTGCTTATAGTATACCTTCATGGCCTCATTGAGATCAATAAATATAATATTTTATATATATTCATGACTTCAATAGTTCAAATGATTTGAATGAATTAAATAATAAGCCTTAAGATTTTTATTTTATTTTTTCTAGTTAAATCACTGCATGTGGGGCAGCACCCATAAAGTAACCAAAATTTAAAAATATGGATTGCTTTAAACCCAAAATTGGGGAGCACAAAAACCTATTTCAGACCCATGAATGGGGAGCACAAAACTTCAACATCAAACCAGATTAATCCTTGCCTATGTTATTATATTGACTGACTTGCATTAAATATGTTGGCCACCATTTCCTATATAGTTTAGAGAGGAATTCAAACTCTGTTCAATGTTCCCCTCTTTTTTTTTGGCAAAGATTGCTTGCCAAGGGGCAGCTTTTTTTGCTTTACCTCTGTCCAACCAAGCTCATCCTAGGAGGAATCCATAATGTTTTGAACTGCTCCATTTGAGGAGCGTGTATTGTAATGCCCCGCCAAGTAACCTTAAAGGAAGTTGCAATTAACATCATAAGCGAACCAATTTTTTTTTTATAAAGTGCATTTAACATACACATTCACTTACTAATTAACAACAACCTCTAAGGCTACAAGGTTAGGATTACTTAAACCCACATATACATATTACATATAACCATAGCCTTATGAACTTTATGATATAAACATCATACATCATAAGAATACCACATAACATAATAAGATAATCAACCAAGATACAATCTCATAAACATTATCTTAATCCAATAGATACATCACTCATTCCCAGAATGAGGCAATAGTACATAAGATTACAATTACATAACTCCACCTCATAATCATAAGAGGGATAAAATAACTTATACAAGTTAAAATATTACAATGCAAGATAATACAACAAGAACCGCGAGCTGTCCATCTAGATGTCTCGCCACCAAGTACTGAAGATCGATGGGGACCCAACGGTTTTGGTGCATGTTCCACCCAACCAATGTGGTACCCGAAGGCCCACCCCCCATGCTAGGAGATAGTAACAAAGTAACATGGACAAAGATCTACTACCTCTAACCAAAGGCAGACTCATACTGACTCATACTGTTATAACCAACCAAATGAATTAACAAGTACAACTCATTCACCATACAAGTACGAATCAAGTACAACTCAAGTACAATACAAGTACAAATCAAATACAATACAAGTACAATACAAGTACAACTCCAACATCACTGACATAGGTCACATTGCTTCCAGACATAAAGTAGATCAAGTATGCTCAAATAACCATACACATAAAATAATTAACAACAATTGTCATAGATAGAGTGTCATCGCAAGGTTTGTCATGAGATCTCCTCTGGGCATTCTTCATAGGCTCCGGCACAAGTAATCCTGGTGGCCTCAACCGAATCCCGGCACTCATACTCACTCATGCGGAATCAACTACCTCTCGTAAGAACTAGATAGTTGATCTTGCCATTCCAGGCCTTTTCACTCATCCCAAGTCTAAACGAGCCCTTGTGTCTATGAGTGAGGATTAAATTATCTTGATTAATGTGAGAAGTTAGTCCTAATCTTCTAAGTACATTATTTTAATTATCACTTGTTTAAATCACTTCTGAAGGTTATCCAGTTTACCTCTTTGGGCTCTGGCGCCTAACAGAAGCCACTCTTCTAATGGACAACACACACCCAAACAATCCACCAAGGGAAACACAAGTGCATACCAACTGGGCATCATAATCCACTCCAACACAAGGAGGATACAAATAATAGAACTCACTCCAACATTTTGGAGGCAACAAACACATAGTCCACTCCTTTCAAAGGAGGTACAAAAGATCTCACTCCAAACATCTTGGAGGCAACAAACACATAGTCCACTCCTTTCATAGGAGGCAACAAGATGAAACCACATAACAAGGTCACTCTATACAAGGAGACACGGATCCCATAATCCGCTCCTAAACCAAGGAGGTGCAAACATCCCCGTTCATGAAAACTGGGTAAAACTAAAAAGACGCCATGCACTACCCAAGGGAAAACAACTGGATGGCACAAAGATTCAACAACTCTTATCCTCTAAGTTCTTCTAGAAGACTTATAATTTAGGACTAACACTAAATCCCAAAACCAACAATGCAACTTGATGACATAGCAACAAAAGCATTCAAGTCGTCAATCAAATCTAATATTTGGATTTCCTAAATCCATACTCATTCAATAGGTAGTGTTGACAAAGTCAAAGACATGATAAGTAGATCATCTAAAATAATCATAACCCCTATTTCCCTTTTCATTATTGGAAATCTAAAACAATTAAACTTACTTCCCTTTACTGAATACAAAGAATTAAATCCTTTAAGATAAGCATGAGGAAGATACTACTTTTGGATATACTAAATCCATATCTCTTTCATAATCCAATCACAATTATTCAATTAATCTAAATAAAAATTAATAAATAACATAATTGATTGCTTCATCAATAAAACAACTTCTTAATTTACTTTTAAATCGACACAAATCCATGCAAGTAACTCTTTCCATTTCCTAACCAAATCTTACATCTCATTCAATTTTCTATTTAACACATTCAATCACTTTAATATAATAACATATTGTTTCTCTATCCATTTTTCATATACACTAATCAATCCAATTTTAAATCTCTATTCAATAATATATTGCATTCTTTAAATCAAATGTTTAACTCTTTCAATTAAACTTTAACAAGCAACTTTAAAATAACCACAATTTCTCATATGTTTATAATTTTAATTCCACTAATCTAATATACAAATTTTATTTAAAAATAATATAAATAAATATAATACTTTAATATTATAAATTATAATATAAAATATTATTAAATAATATTTTAATATTATAATAATAATACATAAAATATTAATATTTATAAATATCAATTTATTATTATTTTATTTTCAAAGCAGCCATGGGAAAATAATTTAACAGCAGTCTCATGTTTCAAGCATAACTCAAAAACTACAATCTGGGTATTTACGATTTTTGGACAGGGGTAAGAAACTTTCAAAATGCAAAAACATTTTAAATTTCTTGAAAACCCAGTTTGTGAAAGTAAAGTTATAGGTGACGCAATCAGACCATTTTACCATGAAAAATATAACTATACTGCAGATTTTAAAATCCGTTTTTTTGATAATAAACAGAAGTTTCATTTTCTAAAAACATTCTAAATGCATTGTTCAATCTCTATATTTGATTTCAATAACAACAAAATCTATTTCCCCAAATAATTTAAATTCAACTAAGGTTTCACAATTTTCACTCAAGAATTTTCACAAGCAAAGGCTATAAATTTGTTTAATTCTTTTCTTCTAATATCAAGTTTGTTTTCTAAAACAGATTTAACAAACAAATCTTTAATCACTACTATTTAAAAAAAAACAATCAAGAACAATAAAACACAAAGAGGAAAACCTGGTACAAGAAGCTACAAGAAGAGATGAATTTTTGATGCAAGCCTCCTCCAAAGATTTCCTGAATTTTCTTCAATCCTCCAATGAATCCAATCCAAAATCCAACAAATGCAAACAATCTTTCCTTCAATCAATTCTACAATCAAACTTTCTTCAAACCCTTGTGCAAATTTTCCAAAATTTCTTCCTGCTGTAAAAATGTATTTTTTTCTTCTAAAAGATTTTTCTGCCCTAAAATTAAAACATGTATTCTTTATAAATCAAAAATACCTAATACAACCCTAATTCACATTACATGCAAATTAGATATTTCAATTTCAATTTCAATTTCAATATTTACAACCCTAATTCACATTACATGCAAATTAGATATTTCAATTTCAATTTCAATTTCAATTTTCAATTTCAATTTCACTTTCAATTTCAATTTTAATTTCAATTTCAATTTCACTTTTCAAAAACCCACTTTCAATTTAAAATGAAATTTCAAATAATAAATTAATTTCCAAAGTTGCAACCAATTTCTCAAATAAACATTTAATTACAATTTCCAATTTAATTCCCACACGTCTAAATTAAATTCCAAAATTAATTTCAATTCTTTTATTTCCTTCCATTCTCTTGCATCACGTTTAATTAATTAATTTAATTATTTAATAACTAAATTCAACCCCTTGGATCAAATTTAATTAATTAAATAAATTAAATATAATTAATTAATTTAAATATAAACTTTTATCCACATTGCATTATTTAAATTAAATAACCATCAACATGATTTAAATGCAATTATTCTAAATATCTATTTCCAAATCAAGAATGCTTCAGAAATAAATAACATTAAAACAAGACAGACAATAACTCGACACACACAACTGATGACACACTAAGGCTAGGGTATAGACTTGACACATGTTACCTAGCTACTATCTCCCGTTCAACTTAACCGTTGGATCGACACGCTCAAACCTGTGAAACCAGGTGGAGTCGATGTCATGTACTTGCAATCCTACAACCAAGTAAACAACATCATACGATATATCCAGCATATAATACACACCGTGAAGAAAGAATTACGGATTCGCAGGGTGCTCGCAAGCGAGTGATGCGAACTCGTCCTCTTCACCAATACACTCATCGAAACTGACACTTCCATCATAATCCAGTAATCTCATAATAACATCTCATGTTAACTCTACAACAACATTAATTTATAATGCATGTCAAACAATAATCAGATAACTACATCCCACAATAATAGTTGTCACTCAATAGTAGCGATCAAAACATCATAACAAAATGTATCCAATATCAAAGTAACTGCAACCAAACATAGCATAAAGCAATTTGAACAAGAATCGAAACGGAGGGGTATTACATGTATTCCTCAATTCATCTGACCTTCCCCGACCATTGACAATTTCATCCTTGACTTTGTCCCCACTAAGCACCAAGTCATTCGAAGACCTGCCCTTTGTATCCTTAGTAGTGGCAATGTTGATAGGGGAAGTCATAGGGTCCAGAGGTTTGGAAATTTCTAGAGAGGAGGAAGTTACTTTCAAAGGATCTGAAGAAGAACCTAAAGCTGCTTGAGAAGAGATCTGATAGTGATGGGGTTCAACACCGATCAACCATGTGGGGATGTTGCGAAAGGATTGGTTCTAGATCCCAACCACATGGATATTTCCTTTGGGGCATTGAGGTGTATGATGTTCTATTGAGAAACACAACCTGCATCTAAAAGCAATCTTTCCATAGTAAACTTGTTGTCTCCATAGTTTCTCACCCACCTTTAATGAAATCTCCATTGGGAGACCATGGGAGAGATCCATTTCCACACAGATTCGAGCACAGGTGGTGCTTGCATACTTAACTATTTCTTCTGAGGCACCTAAAAACTTGCCCAGACCATTTCCAATGGTTTGCAAGCATTCCAACTCCCAAAACTATATTGGGAGATATGGTACACGAACTCAGATAAAATAGGAATTGAAAGTTTTTGTGTGAGGATTGAAAGAGGGATACCAAGGTTTCATACATAGGAAATCGCCCTGAAACACCCACAGCCCATTTTTTACCACCTTTTCCTTGTCCTCACAGGACTCAAACTCAAGGATAAAGAAACCCCTAGCACAGGGGAAGATATTGATTTCATCCTCCAAACCCTCCTTCTAGGTAGAATTGATCCATGCATGGAGATCGTACAGCTTAGGCCAGGTTTTTACAAACCTACAAATGAGGGTGTTGTCGTGAAGGAATTCCTATTAATCATATACTGGGCCATCTACATGAATCTCAAGCACTTTCTCAGAGTGATGTATCTGAAAAGGAGCTTTGATATCCCTAGGCTCGAACGAACCAGCTTTCTTGCTTCGGGTAGTGCCATTCTTCACTCTAGTCGGCCCATGCATATCAAGCAAGGGCATGTAGGCTTGGTTCCTTAATTCATGATTTGCGTGAGGAGGAGGAAGGGTACCCCACATGCCATTGTTCTCCATCAAACCCCCAAGAGAATGCATTGTCGAACCAGCCCTGTCCCGGAGGGCCTCAGCGAAACATCGTTTGGGTTTCGCATTGTTGGTAGCAAGGAAAGGAGCACCGAAAAGTGCAGGATTGCATGTTGGGTCACCATTTCCCTCAACACCTCCATAGTCTTTGAAATCCTTGGTGCAGGGCCACGTGGGAGAGGAGCGAAGAGATGCAGACCGATGCATTGCACCGAAGAACAACGCTTAAGATTGTTTATATTATTGATAATGGTTAAATATGATTCTTTGATAGCATTTATACATTTAATTCCTTCTTCAAATGCCTTAATTAAGGAAAAAATATTTTTTGTATCCTTTAAATTTTTAATTTTATCAAATTTATTGTTTCCTTATCTTCTAAAGTAGTGTTACCAATAAGCTTTAGAATATTATTTTCTCTAGTCCAATTATTTGTTCTAGTCATATTTTTAAATAAGGCCTAAGGGGAAAGGAACTAGCTAAAAACTAGTAGCTTCTCTTTATTCACACTACAGAGTGAAATCATGTGAAGAATTAGTTTAGGTTCACACCATCATTGGGGGCTACTATGATATCATTGGTATTGCTACTATTATTACTAAAGAAAACTACTAACACAATTACATAAAATATATACTAGAAACTAGAACTGCATATATACTCCTTGATCCCACTTGCAAGTGATGTATGTAGGCAGTATGGCGAATAAAGGATGTCCCCAATACATAATATTTCAAGTGTGAGGTTAGGAACTTCTAAAGAATAGAATTTTCAACTTACTTATAAATCAAGTAAACCATTCTCACAAATAAACTCTTAAATGTAAACTTGAGAAGAAGGCATACTTTTTATACTCATAAGGAATCTTAGATGAATTTGATTGATCTCATCGAGGATTTAAGCTAAGTTTTGAGGCAAGACTTCAAGCCTTTGTATATTAAATTGCATACCCTTGATTAACATCAACCTCGATACACTCCCAAGGGGGAGTGTGGTTTTAGGGAGGTGATTCAAGACCCAGATGGTCCTGATGAGTCTAAGACTTTGGTCAGAGCATATACCTATCTTTTATGATAGATTTCTATCTGTTTTGGTGGATGTATATCTTGAAAGGAAAAATGAATTCATGTTTAGCATGAATAAATGCTTAATCTGTAAGGTTGGATGTTTATCTTGAAATTGGATGAATACATATCTCATATGGATAGAAGTACCTAAGTATGCAAATGAATGAATGAACATTTATTAGTTTGAAGAAAAAAATTAGTGGTATTTTTTAGATAAATAAGTTGGGTTATTACATGTGGTATCAAAGTGAGGTTCAAAAACTAGGCCTTGAGCCTACTACAACTCACACAAATTGAAATTTATCTTAAAAGGAAGTTTATCAGTATGTGATATATATGTGTCTCTTAAGTGTAATTTTCAAGACATATGGTTGGCGATTCTTGTGCATTATCTCTAAATAACTAAACTTTGAATATTCAAGCATAGTGCAATGATTTACTCCCTTGTTGAGTGTATCTTTTAGATTTTAATATCCCTTTCAACATTTGATGAACTATTTGAAGCATTTATGTACGTTAAATTTTGATTTTTTTCAAGAAAATAAGCCATCAAATTTTGGGTATTTACTATTTATTATATTTGGTTTATTGTTGAATTTTGAGCTCGTCTTATACCTTATTGATGGAATGGATACATTTTATTACTTATTTTTGGAATGGATGTTTATTCTACTTGGTTTTGTTTTCATCTTTGAGATGGTTATGTTTGAATGTTTCAATTGGTACCATGAAGCTTGGAAAATTTTCCTCTATCATTCTTATGAAGGCCTATGATAAGTTGTATAAGGGGATAAAATGAGAAGAATGTGCTTGTTCATAATACATGAAAACTAAGTTGAATGGGATATTGAGTGGATTATTTGACATATAATAGAAAAACGTAAGTCGTGAATAACCTTGATGGTTGGAGGTATAAAATTCCTTGTTGAAAATGTTTAATAAACATTAAATTTATGAACTAGAATATTAGTTGACTCTAATAAAGTGATCCATTTAAATGATTGAGTGGGATGTATCTTAAAAATAGATGTTTTATTTAGTCCATCGGTGATAATTATCTTGGATGTAATCTTATTTCTACTATTCTCTAGAATTAAAAGGAGAATTGTGATATTATAATTATTAGGAAACAAAGAATATATTATTTAGTCAAGGTTTCTAGGTAATAAAGGATGGGCATCATAATTATTTTTGGAGGATGAAATGTATCAATCATTTATAACATGTATTTACCCTTGAGATACTTTATTAGAACATAACCCCACTACACAAATAAGTAAATTATGAAAATATTCTTATAGGTTGGACTAAAAAAATCATTCTAATTGATCTTATAGCTACTATTCTTATGGTCTTGAATTATGGGTTCTATGATTTAACTTTTGACTCTTAGTTATTTTATCCTTTTATAGTAACTAAGTATCTTATGAACCTTAAGTAGAATCTATGTCAATCTCTAACTATTAACAATAATATCTAATGAAATATTGAGTGAGTTGATTTTTTATTTGTATTTAAGGATGGATGGTAACTTAGTTAAGTTATATTTATATTTCTAATGTTGTAACATTGAGGAGAATTATGATGTTATTGTTGAGAACGAAGACTAGTTCATGAAAGTGCATTGAAGCTACCATCATCACAACTAAAAAGTATTGGGTAATGAAGGTATGATTATTTTTCTTGATATGGCAACTAATAGTGTGAATTTCCAAATATGAGAAAGGTAATCCTTATCTTGTATTCTATGTATAGTGATATGCTAACTTTTATTATTCTCTTGTGTTGAAAGGATACATTAATCATATAACGATTACAACCAAACTTAATGAATAAGTGCATAAGGACAATGCACAAATAAGGGGGGAGGATGTCATAACCTCTTTTAATATTGATAAATAACTATTTAATATA
Organism: Sequoiadendron giganteum; assembly: GCA_007115665.2. Lineage (NCBI taxonomy): Eukaryota > Viridiplantae > Streptophyta > Pinopsida > Cupressales > Cupressaceae > Sequoiadendron > Sequoiadendron giganteum. Next base: position 562,291,924 of record CM021103.1, read on the forward strand.
TATTATTTAATTTTTTTACACAAATATGTATCAGTATTTTAATAAGAGAATTAAGTATAAATTTAACCAAATAAATAAACAAATAATGATTTTAATATTTAAAATAGCTAGCACTTATCCCTAAATCCAAGTGTGAGACTACTCAACCATGGACAAACACATGATTTATTTTGGAATAAACTTTAGTCACGGCATTTAGATTAGTTAAAAACTTAATATATGGAAATCATTAGTTAGTTGAGAGTCTTTAATGTTCATTTCAGCTTGATGTTGAATGTGGCATCTAAAAGAGGGGAAAACAAATAGTTTAAACACCATGCACCATGGAACTAGGAGTCATGTACTTCCACATTGCCAAAAGAAGTCAAATCCCACAAATCATTCTAGAATGCTACCATCTAGGCACAAAAAATGAAGAATTAAAGAAATATTTATATAGCACCACCAATGAATAAAAGTAGGGGCATTCATCATTCTTTGTCTTCATTATGGATATCATTCATTTTTCTTCGATACCACAATTAGAAGAAACTTTGTTCACTAGTGGAGGATTAGTGTGGTGATACGGTGGATGATTATTGAAGGGTGCTCTTATGTTCATCATATGGGGATTTACAAAGTGGGGGGAATTACATTACTTTGTGTAGAATACATTATAAAATATGAATTGATTGAGTTGGAAACTCATTCATTGTATCCCACAAGACCATATTTCTTGAGGTATCTACCAACATTTTCAATTGATACATCTAAAAATATCTTCTACCCTTTATGATTTGATGGATGCTCATACCTCATTCTAAAGCTCACATGCAGCTTGAGCAAGAAGGGTGGTATCATTATTCATCGATTAATCTTGTGTTTGATGCATAGTTTGAATTTAGCATTTGATTATGATTTGTCGTTCATACTAGTTGAATTTACATGAATTTTTTCACTCCTTCCCAAAAAATCCATTTTTGTGCTTATCTTATCGTTCAAAGGCCACATTTCCTTCAATAATCTATCAAACAGTTTACCACAACACCTCATTTTGTTGCATCTTCTTAATCTTCTCCATTAGGATAATTTTAAATAACTTATTTAATTTCCTTTATGCTTTTATAGATTTTGATACCCTATTACAAGCTCTTATTTTGGTGTTGGAAAGTAAAATTCTAGAAAATATTGTTATACAATGTTGGAAGTTTACCCTTGTGTTATTTTTCCTCAATGAAAAATAATCTTCTAGTTTGTAAATATCCATATAATGGAGTTGTTGTGGGTGAGTAATACTAAATGCAATAAGAGGAAGTCTATTGCCTCTTGATTTGAGCAACTTGCACTAATATTCTAAGTGAATAATCATGGATTCTAAACACTGATCTTATATTGGTCTTCTTGTTGCAATGGTTGATGAGGTCATTGGTTCATGTAGTCTAAGATTTGTGTGTAGTCCAATATTTATTACAAATCTGACATTACCAACATCTAGTCAAGGTCTTTATTTTTATTATGCAAATCTTTTACTCACCATTATTTTATTCTCTTTATTATAAAAATGGTCATAATAAATCCATCACTTATAGTAAATGGAATTACCTTTTATCCTATATGTTCTATAAAATACTTTAATGCTAATAGAATCATTGGATTTAAAATGGTAAAATCAATATAAATTAATATTGTATATTTTATTTTATTTATTTTGTATAAATGTAGACTTCTCAAATATCCACACTAGTTGTTTATCTCTATCTTTCCAGATGATGTGTGGGTTTCACATCAATTACTTATGCCATGTTATTATGTTTAAAAAAATTAGATTTTAAGATTTCATAATTAGACAACAAACTATTTAAAAGGGTGTATGTTGAAAAATATTGTTTTGGAAAGTTATTGATAATTGTGCAATGATTATTTTAGTCACTAACATTAGCGGTTGAAGATAAAGAAAAGGTGAAATTTTTGGATCATCAAACTCATTAGGATTATTTTGTTTCCAAGTTATTTTTCTTTAGATATGTATGTTAAGTAGAGACCAATTAGCATGAAATAGCGATGGTTTTGAGTACTAATTATGGATTTAATACTCTTTAATAAAAGGTGGTTTATTGTATAAATTAATTTGGTTAGCTTCTCTTCATTTATTAATATTTTGATAAGTTTGGGTATCAAGTTATATGATTTCATTTTAATATAACCAATATAATATTATTGCATAATTTATTTTATTTATCAAATTGATATTTAAATAGAATTTGACTCATTTCCCATTTGATATTCGTTAAGTATTATATAGTAGTGATTTATTAAACAATAGTTTTAGATATCACTTTGATAAGCTAAAAAATAGGTATTCGTTAAGGATTACCTATTAAACTATGGAGTGGAGTGGTATGTCAAATTCCAAATGACTAATAGCTATTCTTATACCTTGATTACTATATAAGATTTTATGTTTAGAAAATTAAAATTGATCTTAACAATCCATTAACCTAAGTATAAGTTAAATCCTAGGAAATGATGAAAATTTTGGAAACTATACTTATTGAGACTTAAAACTAATGTTTGTGAGCATGAAATATTAAAGGTGAGATAAGGAAACTTGAAGAAGACAAGTGTCAATATATTCAATCGAGAACCACATTGCATGAAGCATATTTAGACCTAACACACAAGGTGAATTGGCATCTAAAAGGGTACTTCATCCGTTTATCATCTAATGCGATTCAACGAAGTAGATTTTGACATCCTATTTTTTTTTTCTTCTTTTACTTGATTGCAAATGTTATGAAATATCTCATTATTCTATTAATTTTTGTTAAAGTCGTTAGGATAAAGTAAATGTTGAAAATTTTAAGAGATTCTATGTAAATAGATTACCTTTTTATTTATTATTCCATGTAGTAAATGAGTGGATTGAGGATACTTATGAGTTTTTTTGCTAAATGAGGAATCATGGTAATTGGTATCTAAGATTTTTGGGGTTTTAGGTTCTTTTTAATTAAGATGATATATTACTCAAGTTCTATTACACAGTTTGCAAAATCATTTTTTAATAATTCTTTCAATCTCATAAATTTACTAAGCTTAGTGATAAGGTTTCTTGGGAAATTATTTCATATAAATATTTTTGGAGTTAATAGTGAACCCCACAACTCCCAGAAATCCTACAACCAAAATGCATGTCACAAACAAGAGTTTAAAGTAAATGATTTTCTATACAACCAAGAGAGAAAAGATTGAATCCAAAAGAGCACTTATATGTGCAATGTATTAACCTAAATGGTTCTAAATTTTTAATGGATTGAATTATTACAATGAATGAGCAAGCTTTATAAAAGTATGCAAAAGAAAACCCTAGATGAGGATTTGACAAGATAGTGACAAGTGTTCTAATATCATGCAATGAGACAACTTGTCCTATATTTAATTCAAAATAATAATAATAAAACACTCATAAGTTTAGCTTAAGTGAATAAAGTAATAAGGTACTTAATAATTAATTAATGATTAAGTAACTATCAAGTGATTATCCTAATTACTCTAACACCCCCCTTTAAGATCAACTTAGGGAGAAGCTAAAATTATTGATGTAGAAAGTAATGATGAGTTTGAGATACAATTCTTGATGAGGTACCCATGTACAAAATAAATGAATCTCTCATAACTAGAAAAATGGGAGAAAACCACATGGGAAAAAATCCTCTCCTAAAGAGAGAAAAATAAATGACTGCACTAACTATGAAAGAAGGATAAAAGGAGGACTCAATGTGACTCCCCGAGAACTACTTTTGTCATGCAAGTACAATAGATGTTCGCCCAGCAGGAGAGAGAAAATAAGGATATGAATCCCCCCATAAAGAAGTAGCTCATGTACCAATGATGAACCCCTGAAGAAAAAATATGATCCACTACCTCCAAACAACATTTATTCCCTTGGGAAGAAATAGATCCACTGGTGATTGGAGAAGCCAATCCAAAGAGATGGGTGATGACGAAATCCAAATCCAAATGATGTGTGCCTCTAAAAACTACTCACGCATCCACATGTCAGAAAGCGATTATGTTGATCCAAGATCCTGTGAAGATTCACATAGAACAAGTTGCAAAGGCAATGAAGATAGTGGGCCAACATCGATGATGTGGTTGTCAACAAAGAGGAGATGAATTTTCTCAAAGTTATCCTCCAAATCTATAATCTGAGACTCTACAACAAGGATGTGTCTAGAAGATACAAATCCCAAGTAGTTGTTTCTGGAAGATGTATGATGTCCTATTGCACTGAATCAATAGGTTCCAAAGATGTGGCAATGCCAAGCTGATTAGGAACAACAGGAGATGATCATGTAGTCTCAATCTGTAGAGTGGGAACATGAGGACAAGTCTTTGAACCATTGGAACATGCAAGACCTATGATATACTCAAGATCCTCTAAAGTATCATCATCAAAGGGAATGGAATTTTCATCTACAAGAGGGATGAGATAATCTGCAACAGGATCCTCTAGGTATGGAGAGATATGAGGGTCTCCATAGATCTCTCAAAGTCATTTCCAAAGTATGTTGGGACATTCAATGTCCAATACAACATGCATAGTTTCAAGATCAACACTAGAACATATAACCCCTACAATATGATCACTAACGATACCCCATACTGATCAAATCCTTGGTGTGTCTAGTGTAGTTATGAGTCCATGCAACTAAGGAAAAATATCAAGCCATATGAGATGTGTCAATATGCCATCTCACAAAGACTCATAATTATCCTTATCTAAGTTGATCATAGAAGGATGAATAGAAAAACCCATGATACTCAAATGAAAAAATTAGAGATTAACAACCTTAGTACTGATAAAGAAGATCAAAATATGTCATCTCATGCAAACAGATCCTTTCCAAGTGCCAAGATGTCCAAGTAATTAATAGAATTGTAAAAACACAAAAAACTAAATAAAATGTACTTGGGGTAGATTTTGGAAAAAGTGCATGTAGATATTTGAAGAGCTTTGAAATACCTTTCCAATGTCACTTGAATCATGAAAATTGGAGATACAGGGAAAAATTTATGAGCTCGAAAGCGCAAAATGAAGATCTAACTTTGATTGAGTATAATAGGAACTAGAAGAAAAATTTGATTTTGAGACTTGCACCACTAGAAATTTCTCAAAGCCAACTTTCTGATCATATCTCCTTTTCCCAATTTCAACATTATATGCCCAAGTTATGCCAAAAATGGAAAAATAGCTCCTTTATGACAAATCAGGGCTAGGAGGGGGACATGGAGAGGTGTATGTACAATTACATCAATGTGACATCAATAGAATGATGTGTTAAATTTGATAGTCATCACCTTTGCTGGAAAAAAAGACCGTTCCCTTAGAAAATTCTTGATTGCCAGTATATTCTTTGCCCTGCATGAAATATTCCCGAAATTGTCATTGTTGATTTTGTGAAGATTTTGATTGATTTGTAGGTTGCTAATTTTGACTTGGTTGCCTGATTTTAATAGAGGCCACCACTTTTTAAATGTCATCCAATTTTTGAAAGAGTCTCCAATCAAATGTGGTCCTCGTGGCCTGTATGTGTAGGCTTGTACAAAGGCCTTTTTCTTTGTTTTTTTGTTTATTTTCAAAAAAAAAATTAAGATTTGATTTTTCTAAAAATATTTTTTGTTTTTGATAAGGTAAGTAGCATTTATAGGGTGTTGTACCCTTAACACATCGAGCCACATGGGCCAAAAAGATCAATTCCAAATAACATAAAAGCTAACCACAAAATAGAACACCGACCACAAACTAACAATAGATAGCAAAAACACAGAAAAAAAAACATCTAACTAGCATTATCCCAGTTCTTTGATAGGAGGTCCACAATATCATCCATGACCCATTCTTGATCCTTGTCAGCATTCTTCCCTTCCATCTCATCTTTAATTACTATAGATGGAGTGTTGGTGACAAAGTGGACTAGCTTCATAGTAAAGTAGCTCAAGCCCCTGAAACTCTTGTCCAATTTGTCGATTCTCTCCTTTAGCACACGATGCTCCTCCCCATCATCAGAAACCTTCATGTCCTTAGTATGTTCAACATCTAGTAGGTGCGAGGACTAGGAGGCTGAGTTCTCTTTCTTCTCTTTACTGTTATCAGGAATGGTGTAGGGCCCTTTCACATACTCCTCCTCTTCCTCCTCAAACATCTCATCCTTCTTGTAATCTTTAGTGTCCAACCACTCCTCCTTCGAGTCCAAAACCACCTATATTTTATTATTATTTTTGGCCAATCTCTCAGACCTCCAAATTATGGTGTCTCCTATAGTTACAATAGTCACCTTCACCACTGTGTCACCCTTAAAGTCCTTCCCCACAACAATTTTACCTCTTCTCTCATCTTTACTTTTCTTCTACGATGTTTATTTGTAAGAAGTTTTGGTCGGGGTTGCCTTTAGTTCACACAGACTGGCTGCAACACTCGTTTGAAAATTTCCTGTGTTCCCCTTGAGCTTTTTGGTACCAGACTTGGCTTAGGATTATCAGTAGCACCTAGGTGGAGTTTCCGAATGGCACCTTTGGTCTCAGCAGGGAGATGTTTGCAAAAGCAAGAGGTTTGATTTCCTCCACATGGATAGCACATATGGGCTTAGGTGGGAATAAAGAAAGATGGAAATGATAGAGTCTCATAGTGAGCCCTTGGTGGAGAGGCAGAGGAGGGGTATCATCTGGGTTAAGGCTAGCGATTTCCTTGCATTTTTCCATAGAGCTTTCTAAATCCATAAGCAAGAAAAAAGGTAAACTTAACAAAACTTTGTGCCTAAGGCGATTTAGCAGAGGGAAATGGTAGAAAAAGTAGGTTTTGTATCTACCTTCGACTATTGCATATTTCATGAGGGTTATACAAACTTGGTAAAAAAAATTTTGATTTCAAAACAATTTTTTTCAATAATAATTTTTTTTGAATGTGGTAAAAATCATTTTAAAACCCTGAATTTTTTTATCAATGGAGAAATTTTATTAGAATATTAACCTTGATTGTACCTACACATGCAAATGGGCCCAGACCTATACGAATCTATGTGCTCTTAATAATTTTTCCTTTTGTTGCAACTGCTCCAAATTCAATGAAACGCAACCAATCTTAGGGTTTTCAACCATTCTAGACACAACGGTGATGCTCGTTTTTCCCTAGGATGAGCTATTTTTCCCTCAAGGTTGGATCTCTCAAATTTTGGACAGGAAGCTATAGATCTAAAGCTCTAATATCTATTGGAAAGAGACATTACAGTGTCACTTGGTGTTTTCATTGATGGAAACTCTAATCGATGATCAGATATGCACACTATCATTTGATCACACCGATAGACAGATTGAAGATTGACAAGGAAGAACAGTATATCTGGTAACACTATATTCATCGATCTATATGAAGATTTCATGTTATTATTTGGTGTTGTGCATCTCTAGAAATAATTTTTGGTATATTATCTCTATTAGTACTGAAGCACAATGGCTCGTATCAATTTGTGTGGAAGTTAGAAGATCTGGTTTGCTTATTCTCTATTTTTCTTGTATTGGAGTCAACTTCATGAATGTATTATGTTGTGGTGTATAAGGAATAATTAACTAAATGTTTTCATGCTCGATTAGGTTTTTTTGGGTCCCCTATATGTCTTAACCAACTTTGGAGGATGCACATAAAGATTTAATCAAGGATCTAGCTGACAGTTGTAATTATTTTTGTGTTTTATTAAAGCCGACAAAGTGTAATTGAATTCTATGTTGCGGATATATATATAAGATCGTCTATATCATTTTGAAAGGAGTATGAAGTGTGTGTTGATGTGAATTGTGAATTGGAGTAGAGAAAAAGAGAGATAATATGCAATTTCACTTGCGCATAGAGAATTTGTATTGCGAGTGTGAGTAGAACATAGTAGAAGTGTAGAATCTGTCTACAGGATAGAATATTGTATATTGTGCCTAACTGGAACTATAATCAGGAATATGTAGATGCTATTTTTCTTAGTTAAAAATCTCAGATGGTTTTAATTTGACTTTCATTGTAAGGCAGTGAGCTCTAGGTAGTGTGCCTGAATGCAAGTGCATTCCCCTAATTATAATCTTCATTTGAGTATACTCAGAATAACTTGTGGATTGGCCATCCACTGTGGTTTTTCCCCTAACAGGGTTTCCACGTAAAAATCCTTGTGTTATGGTGTTGTGTTCATTTTATTCATGTTTATGCATTATGATTGAATATTGTTAATGCTTTGAAGTTAAAGGTTAATAAAGTTAATTTTCGCACAACACTGTTTCACCCCCCCTCTTAGTGTCGCATTTTTCCAACAATTGCTATCAGATCTGGTTCCTCTGAAAGAATTCTAACAAATTGGGGAGATCTTGGAAGGTGTTTCAATGGATTCAAGAACTCTTCAACAACAAATTTTGTTGGCCCTAGATGATCTTGATCAGTTAAAGGCAGAAGTTTAGAAATTGCAAGAAAACCTCTCAGATGCTGAGAAATTCATTGAGTCTTTGAAAGGTGATGAGGTAAAACTAACCTCATCATAATAAAATCTAGAAAGCTTACTCTTGCTAATTCAATCCTAGGCCTGTGCCAGTTTATTAAACTTTAGGAGAAGTAATTACTTATTTTTAGAAAAATTATGCTTTCTTTCTTTCTTTTGATCAATTGAGGATTTTGTCCAAAGCAGGTTTAATGGGTTGATTTGAGCACTTTTGTAGGGATTATCAGTTCATCATGCGGCTTCTATAGGAGTTTTAGCTAGCACGTGCCTCAAAGTAATGTTGTGAACCCACTCCTAAATTCCTAGATGATGCGCCAAAGATTTGGCTTCACTTATTTAAAATTTTGTTGTTAAAAACTTTATGGCTCTTCTCAAGCCTTCTACATGTTTTAAAGCTTTAAAGACATCAAATTAGTTTTTAGTTAAGGAATAATTTTTCAATGGCTATCCATGCCATCTTAAATTTAGGAATTTAGTTAAAAAGCTATCTATAAAACTGTAATTTCATAAGCAGTGAATAAGACAAAAAGGAAGTATCGTTATGTTGTTTACATGGTTTTGCAAATTACTGTTAAGATGAGTTATTTGATTTCTATCTATTGGTAACTGTTGAATGCAAATGATGGTGATTGTATGTAATAAGAGGATTCAAGATTCTGTAATTTATGTGAGTTAAAGACGGAGTAGTAGCCCTCGAGCTGGCCACTCGAGGGGAATTAGCCTAGATAGATAAGTATTTTATTGTTAATTTATTTTTTTTGTTAACAATAAATTGTTGTTCAGCAGTAGATAACAAGTTGTTGAAGATTCAAGTCAGTTGTTCCGGAGCACCATTGTTTTTAAATTCTATAATTTTTCTTTTGGAGTTGATAATATTCCTTTACTGTTTAGAAAATCCTTAATTGTTTATTTCCTTACTTTTTTGTTTTTGTAATTTACCAGTTGTTTAGTTTACTTGTTTCTATGCTTTCTAAATTAGTTTTCTTATGCTTTTTAATTTAGTATTCCTATATTTTATTAGAGTAAAATTATTATTGAGTTAAGAAGTAATGGCTTTAGTATAGTCTTGATTTTTGTAGTTTGAAGAAAAGCTGAAATATAAAATGGGTTGTTCGAATAATCTCCTTCTGCAAACTGCCTTGGAAACTGCTCGGTTTACAATTGACATTCAATTATTCTAAATTAGTAGGACCTACCGATGACCTATCACTTTTTGGCATCATTACCGAGGATTTCTTAAAAATCCTTTTTGCTTAAAGTGTTATTAGGAGACAGTTTGAATACAAAGTTTTATGCCAAAAATATCTTAGTTGACTTTCTTTTCTACATGGTCCGTAAAAGAGGCCCTCATGGATGTTTTATACCAAAGACCCCCCAAAATATGTACCTATCATACATAAGGAAGCCCAAGGCTCATACGACCACACTTCTGAAGAATTATTTGAGCATACTCCACCTGAGGCTTTCCATTATTTACCTGTCGAGCAATTAGCAGAACAACCAGTTATTGAGGAATTTTTTTTTGAGGAACATACTCATTTAGACATCATGAGAGATCATAGAGTTGAACCTAACCACAATGAACCTCAACCTCCTAGAAAGTTTATCAATCCTATTATGTTGGACGTTGATGATGATACTGTCATGAAGAACATTTCTCCAATATTCCTTCCAACCTTTTGTGGCTTGCCTTCAGAAGACCCTGACCAATTTCTCTTTGAATTCAAAGTCCTATGTCAGACATATGATTATAAGAATGACAACCAAAAGTTGAAGCTTTTCCCATCAACTTTGAAGGACTCAGCAATGTGCTAGTTCATGGGATTAGGTTCTGGTAGTATAACATCTTGGGAAGAAATGGAGACTGTTTTCTTACAAAACTACCAGAGTTATTGTAGGGTAAGTGATTGTAAGGAGGAGCTATTTAAGCTAAGGAAAAATGAGGATGAAATTTTGGAGGATTATCTCGATAGGTTCATTTTCCTCTCCAAAAGATATGGAGAAATGACCATTAGTGTTGAGATTCTCAAAACAATATTTCTCAAAGGTTTTGATGATGACGCTCGACGAAACCTTGATTTAATGGGAAAAGGTGACATATCTCAATTAACTCTTGAAGAAATATGTGAGTTTTATCAAAATTTATCCCGTACTAGGGGAGGAATCCGTAAAACTAATCTTTTTAAAGGGTCTAATGAGATAGGTAAGCTCCGCGAAGAAATAGAAAATCTAAAAATGGATATTCTCGTGTAGTTGAATACCACCCTAGATGGTATACAAGCTAAAACCTACAACCCTGAGACCTTGTCAATTTATTGTCCAAGGTGTCAGAATAAACACCTATTGTGTGAGTGTCCTTTGGATAAAGTCAATGTTTATCAGCTATGTAAGAAAAAACATCCAACAAACCAGTGCGAGCTTTTGTCGGATATTAAGAATACCAAGAAAAAAACCATTCAGGTTGAAGAAGAAATACATGCTTTAAACCAATGTCAAGGAGGTAATTTCCCTTATGGATAGAATCCTATGGAGACCACAAAATAATTGGGCTCATAATCAATGGAGTCCATCTTGGAATTAGTCACCTCCACCTCAACCTAACTAGGGAACTCCTTATTAGGGATCACCTGAGTGGACAAACCACACATGGGGAAATCAACAATGGCCAAATCAACTCCAACAATAGTGGTACCAACAACATGCAGTACCCCAATGGAATCAGGCACAAAATCAGTTCTATACTGAACCGGGGAGGAATCAACAACAGAACCTATTACCTCCAACTCAAAACTCTCCTCAAAATGAGCAAGTAAACCAACCTCAGCTTCCATCACAACTACTTCCCAATCCTAAAAATACTCGCCAAAATACGCCAATCTATTCTACCAAACATGAAAATGTTACTGGGCTTAATGTGATACACTTCGGAAATGTGCAGCTACGTTCTGGTTGAACTCTCCAGCCACCAACCATTGAAGAAATAGTGGAGAAAACTGAGCCTAAAATTCCAACAAGAGACACGTCGTCTAAATAGGATATTACTCCTCAAGACAAAGAGCCTTTTTCAGTGACAGGGGCTGTCGACTTGTCTCAAGGGGAGGAGGTTCAGTCCTTAAGTCAACATAAGGAGGATCCTATTCCAAGGAAGAAAATAATGGCACCATATCCAAAATGTTTAAAGTCCATAACTCTGGAAGATACTCTAGAAGTATCTTTGGCTATGGAAACTGTGTTAATTCAGGACATTAAGTAGTTGCAAATTGAAGTTCCTTTAGTGCAAGCAATAAAAGAAATCCCTAAATTAAACTAATTAATCAAACAGTTATGTGTCAAAACACCAAGGAGGAAGCCAAAAATGATAAATACCATTCATATTGATGGTTATTTAGTTGATTTTCTTTCTGGAAAGACTATTGCTCTAAAATACAATGATCCTAGAAGTCCACTTATAACTGTTATGGTCAATGAGGTAACAATACCAAATACACTAGTGGATCTAGGAGCAACTATTAATGTGATGATAGTGGATGTAATGGAAAAATTAGGTATAACTGATTTACGTCCTACAACCACGGTCTTACAAATGGAAAATTAGTCTATAGCCATCCCAAAGGGTGTCATTAAAAACATCCTTGTCAAAGTTGATGGATGGGATTATCCAATCGACTTCTAGGTCATTCAGTTGCTTACACCTAAGGATAGCTATCCTATAATTCTTGGAAGACCTTGGTTGGCCACGGTTGCTGCTAAGATTGATTGTAGGGAAGGGTTAATGACCACTTTGCATGGCTAGGATAGCAAACACTTGTTCTTATATCCCCCTACAAAGCCTACTAGGCATGAAAAAGTCTGGGTTGATGAATCTGAGGAATTGAATGGTTCAGACTGTTTAGCCTCCCTAGCTATGGTGGTAATTAAACAACACGGGAAGAACTAGAAGAAGAGTTAGTAAACAAGATAGCATGCCTTTCTATAACCCTGAATGAGGAATAAATGATGGATGCTCCAAGGATTTTTGGGCAGCCAATTGATATAAGTGGAATAGAGCACAACTATGCTACAATGGGAATGTCATGTCCCTTAGCAAATATGATTCTCAAAAAAAGTCATTTCTATGAGGATATCACAAGGTTTCACCAACTGGTACCTCATAGTTGTTATCTTAATATGTTGTTACAACCTATGAATACCGTAACCGTGGTTCATCCAGGAACAAAATTGATAATGCTATTACTAGGAAAAACTTTGAATATCAATAGCTGGTTGATAGAAACTCAGGAGGATAAGTTGTTTAATATGTTGGTACAAAGATCCAAAGATTTTTCTTGGGATTATATGGACATGATGGGAATTCACCCAAGTGTTTGTACTCATCACATATACATTGATATCAATATAAGTCATGTTTGCCAACCGCAAAGGAGACTCAATCTAGCATTAAAAGATTTGGTGAAAATTGAGATTGAGAAACTCCTTTGTGTTGGATTTATTTATCCAATCTTTGATAGTAAATGGGTATCACCTATGGTGGTAGTCCCAAAGAAAAATGGGAAGTGGAGAATCTGTGTAGATTATCAAGAACTCAATAAAGCCACCTATAGATATTATTTTCCCTTACCATTCGTTGATCAGGTCCTGGACAACTTGGTCGGGAGGAAGTATTTCTCCTTTCTCGATGGATTTAGTGGTTATTATCAAATACAGGTTGCTCCAAAAGACCAAGACAAAACCATATTTACCTTCCCTTGGGGAACATTTGCATATAGAGTGCTTCCTTTTGGACTATGCAACACTCCAACAACCTTCCAGAGAGTCGTTCTTGCTATATTTTCTACTCTCATTAATGACTGTGTCGAAGTTTACATGGACGATTTTACAGTCTATGGGTCAACCTATGATGAAGCTCTTCAGAACCTAGATCGAGTTCTAAAATTTTGTGAGGACAATAGACTATCCCTTAGCCATGAGAAATGCTTAATAATGGTGGAGCAAGGAATAGTCTTGGGTCATCATATTTCCTCTTAAAGAATAAAGGTCAACTCTAAGAAAATTGAAGTCATCCAACAATTGACAATCCCTCAAACTCAGATAGATGTAAGAATTTTACTTGGATATTTTGGTTACTACAGAAGGTTCATAGAAGGCTTTAGTAAAATTTCAACTCCTATGTTCTCTCTTTTACAGAAATAAGTAGAGTTTGTCTGGACATCTGAGTGTCAGAAATCATTCGAAGCAATCAAAGAAAAACTTGTCTCTGCTCCTATTCTGAGAGGGCCAAATTGGATTATTCCCTTTCATATCTTTGTTGATGCTTCAGACGATGCCATTGGTGCAATTCTAGGACAAGAAGAGGAGAATGGGGGGAATTATGCTATATATTTTATCAAAAAAAATCTTACTTTGGTATAAAAGAATTATACAACAACAGAAAAAGAATTTTTGGATGTTGTTCATGCTATCAAGGAATTTTGTCATTATATTATGGGATATAAGGTCACAGTTTACATGGATCACTTAGCTGTGAAGTACCTAATGAACAAACCCATGGTTAATGGTCAAATCATGAGATGGCTATTGCTCCTTCAGAAGTTTAATGCCGCGATTTTTGATAAACCAGGGAAATATAATGTGCTAACCAATTTTCTATCACTAATAGAACATGAAGAAGATGACATCACCCCTATTCAGGATGATTTTCTAGATGAAAATCTATTTGCAGTTTCTATAAAATCACCTTGGTTTGTAGATATTGCTAACTATTTAGTTGCATCTGAGATACCTCCTAGATTCACGTCTAAGCAAAAGAAGCGACTAATTAGGGAAAGTGCTCCGTTTAAGTGGATTCATGGAATTTTATTTCTTTGTGGTTCTGACATAATTTTGAGGAGATGTGTAAGAGCTGATTAAACCTACAACATTTTGAGGGCCTATCACAATGACCCGTTTGGAGGACATTACTCTGCAAAGAGAACTTTCCAAAAAGTCCTAGGTGTCAGATACTATTGGCCCTCAATGCACAAAGACATTAAGAACTATGTGCATCATTGTGATGAATTTTAGAGGGTATGAAAACCAACTGCTTATTCGGAAATGTCATTGTTGCCTCAGGTAGTCCTTGAACCATTTGAAAAATGGGGTTTAGATTTCATCAGACCCATAGATCCTTCCTCTCAAGGGAAAGATATATACTGGTTTGCACTGACTACCTGAAAAAATGGGCTGAAGTTCAAGCCTTAAGAATAGCTAGGGAAGAGTAGGTTGTAGACTTCCTTTATAATAAAATATTCCTTAAATTTGGAGCCCCTCGAACTATTATAACGGATCAGGGACCCTAATTCATGTCTCGAGAGCTCTTGGCATTTACCAATCATTTTCAAGCAAGCCATAGAAAGTCATCCCCTTACCATCCTCAAGTGAACAGCCAGGTAGAAGTAACTATTAGAGAACTGGAAAATATTCTAACAAAAATAGTCTCTTCTCAAAGAAAAGACTGGGCCAAGCAGCTCCCTGAAACCGTATGGGCATACAACACAACCTAGAAATCTACGACTGGATTCAATCCTTATGAGCTCATTTTTGGGAAGAAGCCTCTTCTTCCCATTTAGTTCGAGTTGAAAAATCTATGAATGGTTATGGAATTAGTTCTAGATTTAAAAAGAGCCCAAGTCGAATGAGTTCTGCAACTGAGTGAATTAGATGAACTTCGTTTAGACGTCATCCATCAAACTAAACTAATTCAACATCAACAAAAGGTATGGCACGATAAACATACTAAGGAAAATAAGTTTCACAATGGGGACTGGGCCTTGTTATTTGATTCTAAATACAAAGAACATAAGGGAAAGCTCAAGACTCACTGGTTGGGACCTTATGAAGTTGAGGAAGTCTTTTCGAATGGAACTGTTGGTTAAAGCCAATCGATGGTGACACGCAAACTCTATTGGTTAATGGTCATCGCTTACGTGTCTACCATAAGCCAGTCAACAGGGAATACTTTACAAGGATGGTCGAAATGAAAGGTGCGGTCCAATGTCTTGAATCTTCCAGAGTATATTCAGTAATAATGTTAGGTTGCACTGTTTAAAATAAATAAATAAAAAATAAAAAATAATTTTTTTTTTTTTTTTTTAAAATACAATAAATGGACATGTATGCTAAGATATTTTCCTTCATTTAATATTTTATTGTTTTTGGACTTACCTAAATATTTTTTATATTTTTGTAGGACTTCTCAAAAAAGAGAAAATAACTTTTGGAGCACCCTCCAAAGATTCTTCGGAACATTATGATGTTGATGCTCTGGAACTTGTATAGAGCTTATCATGTTGAGGAGGTGTTCTACACTAAGGTTCAAATTCATGAAGATTATTTTCCATGTCATTCAAACCTTCCATTATGTTGCTGCTCCGGTTGCATCTTTTAGTGATCCTCCAGAACCTTTCATTTTTTTGTTGCTCCAGCTACATCTTTCAGTGATGCTCTAGAACCTTTCATTTTGTTGCTACTTTAGCTGCATCTTTCAGTGATGCTATGGAACCTTTCATTCTATTTCTACTCTCGTTGCATCTTTCGGCGATGCTCCAGAACCTTCATTTCATTCTTGTTTCGGCTGCATCTTTCAGTGATGCTCTGGAACCTTCATTTCATTCTTGTTTTGGCTACATCTTTTAGCGATGCTCAGGAACCTTCATTTCATTCTTGTTTTAGTTGCACCACACATCAACCCTCCAGAACTTAAGCACTTGTTTCGAGCGTTTTGACCAAATACATGATCTAGAATTTGTTTGTTTATTTTCTACCACCTTTTTCAAAATTTTCATGATTCTTCCGCCAAGATATCCAATACATTTGTTTTTCTATTTTTCCTTTAGTTATAGGTAAGCCACCCAACTCTGTACCCCTCATTGATAGCTTCATCCCCCATAGAATTTTGTACTATATCATAATAACTTTGTCATCATTTCAACCAATTACTTCACGTCATCCTCTAAAATCTATGAGGTTTAAGACCACAGAACAAGGGTAAGTATTAATTTTCGCTTTAAATAGGTAGTTATTTTCAAATAAAGAATAATTAATTGGCACAAACCTCACTTCCAATTTAGTAATTTATGCCACCTGGCGATCAATCACTTGTATGACAAAGCCTTTCACAAACCTCCATCTAGATTGGAAATCATTGAAGTGTAAGCTGCAAATAAAACAAATAAGTAATTTCAAAGGCAATATTCTCAAGAGGAACCTGTGTGGGAGCTTTGTGCTGGAATTGAAATCTCTTGGAGTGTGTGAAATCTAGAAACGGGGGGTGGAAAAAGAAAGGCAGAGCCAGATTCAGCGAAAAATTTATTGGGATTGAGTAATATCTCTAGATTGTTCGAGGAATCAGGGTGGTTAAACTTCATCAGGAAATTTGAAGGCCATAATGAAAAGTTGGGAAGATCCTTTGCTGAGAACTACACAAATGGCGAAGTGGTACTTCAAGGGAAGCGTTTCAAGGTAAGCTCTAAAATTATTTCTCGCTTATCTGGATTAGAGAATGCAGGCATAAATATAAAAGAAACCTCTCAAGTAACATACCAGAAATTAGCTAAATTGTTTGTTAGAGAGGGAGACCCATATCCAATGGTAGTAATAAGTACCAGGGACAAAACAAGGGGTTCCAAAGAACTTCCATATTAGAACCATGGGGTACTGTCATTGCATGGATTATAAAGTACTTTACTTGTGAAGGTTAGCTTACCATAGTTGTAGGGCCTTTCTTTCGTATGTTGACCCATTTATGTCACGGAAAGGACAACCTAGCTCTTAGGGTTAATATGCCTAAATTCTTATTTGATTCCTTAAATAATTCCATGGAGAGGTATAAAATAGGGTCTGGGCCTTTGAAACACCACGGGTTAATTCAGCTAATCTGTAAGTATCACTTCTGTAAGAAACCCGAGGGGAAATGGGAGATTTTTTTAGAGAAAATGGAGAAGCCTACAATTGCAAGAACCATAGAATTAGGAGAACCATCCCAACAGGCTATTCCATTATTCGGAGAAATTTCCCCTAAGGGCTCTCCGGCTCCAGAAGCTCTTAATCCCACCTCTCCTGGTGAGGATTTTCCAGACCTCTGTGGTGATAAATTTCAAACCGCTAACCTGCAAGAATAGGTTAATATTGTTTATTCTGACACAAGTAAACCAAGGAAAAGGAAAACGAGGAAAAATTAAACACCTGTCATTTTCTAGGAATCTCCTCCCCTCAGAAGGAGTAAGCAGTTGGCTTATGAATTCTCTGAAACCCAAATACAGGGTAAGGAGGGAAGTTCACAAAAGAAAAAGCCTAAGCGGCCACAAGAGCCCATAGAAATTTCAAAGCAAGCCAGTGAAGATGAGACACCCCTAAATAGAGAGGATTCATGTAAAGTATTTCCTTTCCATTCTACACATATAGAGGAAATTTTCAATGATGGAACTCAAAAAAGAGAGCCTGAGGGGGATTGCAGTATGCCAGAAAATTTGTCATCTATTGTAGATAAAATTGTTGAAATAGCTGAGACCAGTTGTGCCAATGTTGAATTAGAAAAGTATAAACTAGAAATTGATGATTTATAGAGGCAATTGTCTAAAAATAACGAATTTATAGAATTGCAGAAAGAGGAGTTAGTTGTACAAACTGCTATAATAAATAAAAGGGATCGGGAAATAAGAGACTTGAAGCTACAATTGTAGTAAAAAGACTCAAACATCTATAAGTTGTAGGAACAAGTACAAGAGCAGTACGAAAAGCATAAAAGTTATAGTGAGAACATTGCACAAAAAGATGCAGAAATAGAGAAAATAAAACAGAATTTTGTACTCATGCTCTCATCTTTCGAGGGGGACAAGAAAATAAAGACTGAGGAGTTGAACACTTCTATCAATAGAGTAGTTGAACTAGAATAGGATTTGAAGGAATGCACTGTGAGACCCCAAACTAAGTCCAAAGCAATTCAAACTGAACCAGTTATAATTGATTGGTTCTAGGTCAGCATTCTGCCTCTGGTAACAAAATGGATGGAATAGTTTTACTTCCTCAAAAATGTCCAAACTGAAAATCATAGGCTAAATAAAGAACTGGTGCTCCTAAAGGAGTCATCTCACAAAGCCTACCAAGGAAAGCAAGATACCTGTCAACTTATGGACTGTTTGCTGAATTGTAGAAGGCCATCAAGAATTTACTCAATGTTTTTGATTGAAAAATGGTTGAGATGGAAACTATTCAGGATCTATAATGATCAACCTTATGAGCCTAATGACAAATATTTTGTAAAAATATTTGTAGAATCAACTCCTAAAGACCAGGATTTAATTTTTTATTTCTTTCTGCATGATTTGTTATTGGAAAATCATACAGATTTCTTTATTAATTTTTTTGTTGGAGAAGTAGAATTGAGGGTATTTCTCTCAATAATGAGAAATAAAATTCAGTGGAAAGATTGAACAAAAGAATTTACACAGGCAGAGAAAACAGTGGGTCTGTAGATTAGGTCCCCAAATTCAAGGCCTAATGGGTTCAAAGCTACATTTCTGTCTCTTCTTGTTAATGAAAAGATGAAAGAAAGGTATGGCAATAGCCTTAAGCTATGTTATGACAATTTCATAAAAAATGGACATAAATTAATTGGCAAGGCATGGCATGCATGTGAGAAAAGGTTCACCCCTCTTCTAGCTTATTTAAATAAAAGAGAATTCATTTCTCCTCTAAACATCATATGGTCATTCATAAGGGTTGATGCTTTAATTAAAATCCCTAAAACATTGAGAACGAAATGGATAGGAATGAAATACAGGGCCCCCTTTCTACTTAATCCACCCCCGGCTTTTAATATTTCCATAGATTAGAATGATAGACTCTTTAATGAGTGGAGAGAGAGTATGATGTTCCATAGAGGGTTCATTCATAACCCTGAAGCTTTCAATGCATCAGCCAGGGAAACACATGATCTCAGTACTGTTGATGGTTAAAATGACACAAACAACATTAAAATAGAATATTACTACTCTATTTCTCCTAAAAAGGAAAGACAACACGTAGTAGCCTAACTCCCAAGTTCCTGGTAGTTGGTTATCAACTATCTGATGTCACTCAATTGGTTCATGCAACTGTAATATTCAAGGGGCCTGTGCTGGTAAAAGGATTCGAGCGATGACTCATCTTATCCAACTATTTTTTGGTAAATCAATGGGTTTTAAATAAAATAAAAAGATAGAACAAAGGGGTAAACCTGTAAGTATGAATCAAATTTATCTAGTTTCTAGACATATATCTTTAACAATGAATGTTTATTAACAAATCATCAAACCATAAGATGACACAATCCATAGCATAATCTATACCACTGCATACATTTTAGGTGCTTAATTAACTTTGCATACTCTTCACAAATATTCCAAGGGTTTTCAAAACAACACACATTCATTCATCATCAAGATTATAGATCAACAGACTTTTTAATAACTTCAACTCAATGACAATCCAATAAGATAATCCTTAAATCTGATTCCTTCAAATGACTTTCATCATTCAAGAAACTCTTATGTTCAGCACAATCACTGCATACAAATAGATTATAACTTATCAGCCTTATCAAAAAAACAATTTAATTCTAAATACCATATTTCGAGAAAACCTGCAATTCTATTAACTGTAAAATATCAAATACAATGTATCTCTGCAAAAACTCTACAAAATTCTATCTCTTAGCATTTGGTAAGCCAATCTAGTTCTCAATTAGCCGACCTTTACAATATGATACCCATCAGGTATTTATAGATATACAAAAGTTCGAACCCTACTTCTATTTTAGGCATTCCACCTTTTTAGGAACTAAACTTTCTTGGAAACTCAGATCAATTTGATCTTGAGTCTTTACATTAAAACTTTCAGTTTGATCTAAAAATAGAAGATAGAATAGAAGAGGAAGTCCTACGCTCAAAAAGCTATCAGTGTTGTATGCATGCAACATGCAAGGAAGGAGAACATCATGCATGCAATATTTTTATGCATGTGAAGCTGGATCCACAATGAACTCATCATAACTGGTGAAGACTTGTTGTAAAGCATCCATATCTGGCCCATCAATCCAGTCATCTTCAAATTTGATCTGATCCAACTCAACTGCAGCAAACTCTTTCATACTTTTCACCTTTATCAATTCTCTCCCTGCAGCTTTTATCTCTTCTTTGACTTCTACAAGCCGATCTATTACCAAGTCTCCTCCATCATCCTTCTCCTACATGAGTCCTTGAAATCTTTCATTCCATTTCTCTTTAACCTGACTCAAAGGCATGCCATCTTTTGTCATTACATTCACATCTACAATTATGGCCATGACAGCTTCCAACTCTTCCAATTGCTCAGTTAAATTATTAACTACTTCCTGAATCTCATCCTTATGCTTGCTCAAAAATCCAGTCCTAAACTTAAGTATGCGAGAAGTCTCCTCTACAAAGTCTTTGTTATCATCTTCAAGTATAGATTGTTCTAGAAGAGTAGTTAGAGGCAATGTATTTATCTTTTCTAAATTTTCACTATTCTTTTCACTATACTCCTTATACTCTTCTTGTTTTTTTGATGCCTCAATGTATTGATGCATCTCTTTTATTACTCCCTCTGCTTCTTTGTAGGCTTCAAATCCCTTTGTTAAAACCTCACCTACCTCTCGGTTCAATTTGTCTATCCATTTATCTACCATCTCCGCCTTACCTCTAACTTGCACCAAATCATCTACCTCCTTTTTGCTTAACAAAATAGGAGTCTCAATGGCTGCAACTTGTTGTGACCTTGGAGAGGAGACACTCTTCAAGAATGAATGTAACTGATCCAATTGAGCTTTAAGCTCATCTTTCTTTTGTTTGTCCTTCATCATTCTTGATTTAGTTGTTGAAGCCACTACATCAATTAGATTCATTTGTTGATTCCTAGTGGGTCTTCCCAAATTAACCATACTCAATTGATAGTGCGTTAACTGCATATCCCCTACCTCCTTTTCTATCATAGGCATGGCACATTCAGCAACTATCTCCCCTTTATCTGTGAGTTTGGTAGAATGTAATATTTTAGCCTTCTTCTTAGGCTTTTCTTGCTCTATCCCCTTCATCATGTCCTCCCAATTAAGAGGTTGAGGAGGTGTTCTGGCTCTCTTCTGCAGGTCTAACTTCAACCATATAGGAGCACTGGGAGTAGTCATCATCATGGAAGAGGAAGCAGCAATTGTAGAGGGTGGCTGAATATTTACCTCAGGTTGAGAGTCAACCTTAGCTTTCTCTTGTTTCTCCTACAGCACATGCATCTGCACCAACTTCTCAGCCTCTTCTCAATCTCTTTGTTCTTGTATTTTCTTATCTTCTTCTTCTTTCTTTAACCTCTCTTCCTCCATCTGATTCCTCTCTACTCTTTCCTTTTCCAACCTTTCCTTTTCTAATTCTTCCTTTTCTATTCTTTCTACCTCCAAAGCCTTAAGTTTTGCAGCTTCGACTTCTTCTTCCTGTTGTTTCCTAATCAGTTCTTCAGCCTCTTTTTCCTTTCTTATCTTTTCTGCTCCTTCCTCTTTTCGCCGAGTTTCTTCTGCAAGTTTCAGTTTAGCAACCAGGATTTCCTTTTCCCTCTGGTTTCTTGCTTTCTCCTCCTCAAGATCATGGATCTTTTGTATCAATTCTAACTTGTCATTTTTTGCTTTGACCTTGAGCTCATGCTCTCGTTGCCTCATTTGCTTCTCTACTTCATCAGTTGTTGCCCTTGTTTCAATTTTTTTTTACTGTAATTGCTACTAGTGAAGTAGAGCATCAGCTTGCATCTTAGCATCCATTTCCTTTTGCTTCTCCACTGTAGCCCTTGCATCAGAATCTCTTGTAGCATCTTCAAATAGTTTCCATTACTCTTCTTGTGTCAGAATCTGCTCAATAGTATGCTCTAGAGGCATGTTTTCTTGCAAATCCTTTTCAGATAGGGTCTCATCTGAATCCGTCTCAACCTCAAGAACTTCTTCCTCTACTTATTTTCCCTTAGCAATTTCAGCCATGCCATAAAGTGCTCCCTCCTGAACTTCTTTACTCCTTTTCCTTGTAAGTGGGACTTGTGTGGATGACTCACCCAATGTGGGCATAGAAATAGCAGATCCTATTGGAACATCTCCCTCTGGTGCCTCTTCTTCTTCATCGACCACCTCAAGTTCTATTTCTTCAACATCCGGAGGAAGGAATTCTAATGGCTCCTTGGAAGGTGCCTTTCTTTTAATTCTCTTGTATCCTTTACCCTTCTTAAGGATTGGTCCTTGAGGAGCTTGAGTTTTCATCATCAACCATTGCACACTTCTATCCAAAACTATTCTTCCAATTTTCTTAATATCAATTGTTTCTTCCTCATTCCAGTCTATTGGATCTAAGCTTTTGGTGCCAATGTTCAAGGCTTCATATGAGGGATCCAATACAATTCCATCATCCACCAACGTGTTAGGAATATTTTCTTTAACACCCAACTCTGCCATAAGTGCAACTGGCAATCTTTCATAGTTCTTCTTCCTTAATTCATACTCATCTTGCCGATCGCACCAAAAGTCCTCTAACAAATTAAAGTGTCTAGTGAACACTAAAGGTAATAAGGCATACATTTTCTTCCTTGGATCAAAATACTTACGAGCTGTATACAATCCCAATTTCAATTGTATCAACTCATTACAAACTACCTTTGCTCCCTTCAAGTGTTGACAACTATATTCCCCCAACTTCATGGGAAATTTATGACATCCAGTCTTGTGCTTAATCCTGAACCAAGCATTAACTCCAATGGCTTGATATACAAATTCCATTAACACCACCTTGCTACTGCAGCATCTTGGAAGTAAATGTGGATGGCCTCCAAAACCAAATAACCTAAAGTATGTAAATTTGGGGTATTGGATGTACCAACTTCCCCATTCAGCAATAAAAGCCATAGCTTCTGGACTCAACCTGTATCCTGCATCTCCACTTAACTGGTTGATAACCACATCTAAAAATGCATCATTGACTCTTCTGAAGTGAGTCTCAGCAACCTGAAGAGATAATTGATCATAGTTCTCCCACACCTTCTTTTGTCCATCCAAGGCTCCCATTATACCTACTCTGTTTAATCCTAGGAAAATCCCCAATCTTGCTGTAGCATAAACCACATAAGAAGTCATGAAGAAAGATTTAGTTTGTCTGACCCTTGTGAGCTGATCATGTATGGCATCAGAAACAATCATTGACCAATCAAACTGGTAATCACCATGAAAGATTACTTGAATGAAATGAAACATCCATTCCTTGAAGTGGAAGGTATCCCTCTTCCCAAACACTCTGGACAACATTAATATTAAGTCAAATACATCCTTCTTGAAATCTGCCCTCTTTGGCTAGTCTGCAAGCTTGCTTAAAGATTTCTTCTTTATGTTTAACCATTTTTTGTTTAAGTGAGACTTATTGGAGTCTTTATACTTGCTATATTTCTCCAATGCCTCTGCTTCAGTTAGCTACACCAAGTTCTTGGGATCAAGAACATTAAATATACTTTGGAACATTTGCGGAGTAAGATCTATAATCACATTATTTTGTGAATCCATGCATAGTCTTGTAGCAGGATTGTAAGTACTGGCTACTGTCAATATCAACTCCGGACACTGAACTGATAAAGGAAACATAGTGATATGTGCAAGACTGGAGTCAACAATCCTTTGTGTTCTCCCTGTCAAGTTTGCTCATTCTGCAAAGGTCTCTTCATGTAATTCTTCAAAGCTATACTGGCCCAGATTGGTATCCATGATATCTGACCAGTCTGATTCCACCTTACTCACTTTCACCACCAAATTCCTATGATCATACCTCAATGTATAAGGCAATTGTTCTGGTTTCACCTTCTTTATTTTTGATGTTGTCTTTGATGTTCCAGCCGGTTGATTCCTTCGAGCAGCCTCTCCTGACATTCCTGACATCTTTCAATTTTCCTGCAAGCAAACCTCTAATTAGATCTTTAGATATCATTATAAAACATACTCTTAAAACATGCATGTTACACATACATCGGAGTCGGAACCAAACAGAAACTCAAAACAATCTCCTTTACAACACTCCCAGACTCAGAGCAAAAACTAATAAAGATACTTCCCCTAATAACAAACGGGCTCAAGGTCGGAACCGAGATAGTGGTCGGAACCGAGATTGGAATAAAAAAAGATTTTTTTTTCTTCCGATTTTCCAATTTTCATATCCGGTTTCAACTCCGCCTCCGCCTCCATCTAGGTTATCATTACTTTTTCAAAGAAGACTTTTATTACATTCGGAGCCGAAAACGGGATAGAAATGGAATCGATAACTTTCGCAAAACAAAATTCTTAAGTTCATAATCTATTCCAATCCCGCCTCCGCCTATGTTATCATATACTTCAAGGAAACCTTTTAGAACTCGGAGTCGAAAACGGGATAGAAATGGAATCGATGACTTTTGCAAAACAAAACTCTTAGGTCCATAATCGATTCCAATCCCGCCTCCGGCTATGTTAATCATGACATCATCAAATACTTTATTCATTTTCAACACAACTTCATGATTAAAACTTAGGTCGCTATAAAATGGAAAAGGAGCTTTAAAACTCTACACTCATATGACCGTGGGGAACAATTGCATTTTAGGGCCATTATTTAAATCTTATTTAACTATGATCATCAAGCGATACGAAACCCTAATCTAACAAACTCGATAAAAAAAACTAGGGCATGGGTTTAAACCTTGCCATTCTACACATACGACGAAACCCTAATTAAACAATAAATCTAATCTACCCTAACTCACTGTAAAATCTCTAATCTACCTCACTGTAGATTTCTAATTTTTAACAAACGCCATTAAAAACCCTTAATCTAATCTAATCTACTGCAAACTAAAAACAAACACGACGCAATCACGATTAAGACGTGAAAGCGACTATGCCTAAAAATAGAAAGAAATGACATGAACTTACAAGAAAGCAAAGATTTAAAGCAAGAGAAACAAGACCAAACAAGAACCTGCTCATTCAATCATATCAATAATCATAAATTTTCCTTAACAAAACGATTGAACACACGAGCAAATATAAAGCAGAACACAACAATCATGACCACAAATCAACAAAGATAAGAAACCTACCTCAAACACAAACAAACTCGAGCTAACTTTCTGAATTGATTCGCACACAATATCCCTTCTCTATCTCGATCAATTTGCTCAAACAAATTCTGCTACTGCTCTTTCGTGCTCTTAGATTTTTAACAATAACAATAATGATCGGCTTAACCCTTAATAAAGGTAAATATGTGAATTTCTACCTACACTGGCAACCACCATTAATGCATTAAAGTGCAATAAAGGCGGAGTCGGAACTGTAAGAGAACGAACACTCGTCTATAGTGCAACTTCAGTCAAAAAGTCAACGACAAAAAGTGGCGGAGGCAGAACTAAAATGGAAACGGAATCTTAAATTTATAAAATTTCCAAACCCCATTCCCATTCCGGTTTTGGGTCCGATAACAAAAAACAAAACAAAAGTAAATACAAAAAGTAAAGTAAAAGACCGACCTAATAAAACAAAACACAAATACCGAGACTAAGCAAAAATAAAATAGCGGAGGCGGGATCGAAATAAATTGTGATTTTGCAAATTTTGATAACAACCCTCCTAATACCCACTCCGGCTCCGCTTCCGCTAAATACCAAAACAAAGGCAAAGAAAAGACTGTCGGGATAGAACCAAAAACAAGCCTCAAAAGAACTTTCAGAACCCGATTCAATTCCGGTTCCGATTTCGACAGACTCAAAAAACAAAATAAAAGATAAAGAACACAAAAGGGGGACCCATTTTGACCAAGGCAAAAGATGGGTTGGTTATGCAAGGCATAACAAGTACTCTTTATGAAGAATGGAATAAAACTCAAGGGTTTAACTATGGAGCAAGAGGACCTGCTAGAAATTAGGTAGGGGAGGAAATGATGAGGTAAATATAACCTCATCATAATAAAATCTTGAAAGCTTACTCTTGCAAATTCAATCCTAAGCCTATGCCGGTTTATTAAACTTTAGGAGAAGTAATTACTTAGTTTTAGAAAAATTATGTTTTCTTTCTTTCTTTTCATCAATTGAAGAAATTGTCCAAAGCAGGTTTAATGGGTTGATTTGAGCGCTTTTGTAGGGATTATTAGTTCATCATGTGGCTTCTACAGGAGTTTTAGCCAGCACATGCCTCAAAGTAATGTTGTGAACCCACTCCTAAATGCCTGGATGATGCGTCGAAGATTCAGTTTCAGTTATTTAAAATTTTGTTGTTAAAAACTTCATGGCTCTTCTTGAGCCTTCTACATGTTTTAAAGCTTTAAAGACATCAAGTTAGTTTTTTGTTAAGGAAAAAAAATTCAATGGTTATCCATGCCATCTTAAATTTAGGATTTAGTTAAAAGGCTATCTATAAAATTGTAATTTCATAAGTCGTGAATAAGACAGAAATAAAGTATCGTTATGTTGTTTACATGGTTTTGTAAATTACTATTAAGATGAGCTATTTGATTTCTTTCTATTGGTAACTATTGAATGAAAATGATGGTGACTTTATGTAATAAGAGGATTCAAAAGTTTGTAGTTTATGTGAGTTAAAGATGGAGTAGTAGCCCACGAGCTGGCCACTCGAGGGGAATTAGCCTAGATAGATAAGTATTTTATTGTTAAGTTATTTTCTTTGTTAAAAATAAATTGTTGTTCAGTAGGAAATAGCAATTTTTTGAAGAGTCAAGTCAGTTGTTCCAGAGCACCATTATTTTTAAATTATATAATTTTTCTTCTATAGTTGATAATATTCCTTTACTGTTTAGAAAATACTTAATTGTTTATTTCCTTACTTTTATGTTTCTGTAATTTACCAGTTGTTTAGTTTACTTATTTCTATGCTTTCTAGTTTAGTCGTAATGCTTTCTAAATTAGTTGTCTTATGATTTTTAATTTAGTATTCCTAGATTTTCTTAGAGTAAGATTATTTTTGAGTTAAGAAGTAATGGCTTTAGTTTAGTCTTGATTTCTGTAGTTTGAAGAAAAGCCAAAAATATAAAATGGGTTGTTCGAATAATCTCCTTCTACAAACTGCCTTGGACACTACCCGATCGACAATCGACATTCAATTATTCTAAAGTAGTAGGACCTAACGACAGCCTATCAAAAGACAAAATCAATAATTCTAGAGAGAAGAGAAAGGAAATATGTGATCAGATTAAGCAGAGTGACAATAAGAGCATTGAAGAAGAAGAACTCAGTCCAGCCCTAAAATAAAAGACAGAAGAATGTGAAAATCTTACCAGAGATAATACAGTCCTAAAGCATGAAATGGAATCTATCATGATGAGGATGACCAAGGATATTGAAGATAGAAAGAAAAATGAAGAGAACCTAGCACAGTCCCTGAAAGAAAAATCTGAATTATGTAGCTGATTGGATGATGAATTGGAACAATATAAAAATAGTGAAGAGGCACTTGAAAAATAGATGGATGATCTCAAAAATGAAATTTTTGTTGCAAATGAGTATAAAGAGAAGTTCAAATCCAGCTCTGCCATGCTTGATGGACTAATTGGTAGTTAGAGAACTCATGGTGACAAGTGAGGTCTTGGATATGAAGAAGGAGAAAGTTCCAGATCTGAGCAAAAGAGATTCAGACAAGGAAATCAAATGAACAAATTTGAAATGTATTCGGTAAGACAACCTAATGCTCACAGATTTAATGGATACTACTTCAATTTTAATACATTTGGACACATGGCTACTCAATGTAGAAGTATAATGAATCAAAATGGTCCATCTTTCTCAGGTCAGTGTTTTAATTGCCATAAATTTGGTAATAAGTCAAATGAATGTAGAAATGTGATTAATCAATATCATAGAAATATCAAATGCTATACATGCAATAGGCTTGGCCATACTAAAAACTAGTGCAAATCAAGAGGAAATCAGTGGAATAATTGGTTTGGAAAAAGAAATGTTGTGTGCTATAATTGCAACAAAATTGGACACATTGCTACATTTTGTTGGAACAGAAAAGGTCCAATAAATCAAAAGAAAAACATGTAGAAGGATATCAATGGAAAAGGAAAAGTCACTATGGATGCGGTTACACATCAGATGTAGAAGAAATGGGTGAAGAAAGAACCCTTTGCTAAAGAAAGTGTGCCAGCACCAGAACTTGCTTCTGGTAATTCCTCTAGGAATTAGTTTTAGGCCCTTTGGCCTAGGGGGAGCAATCAAGAAAATGATTTAACCCCCTAACTGGTAAGTGGTATTCCATATTGGAGGTCTACAAAAATTTTACCCATCAAGGTGCACAAAATAGGGTAACCAGATGTATTAGGGTTAAAGCATTTATTGTGACAAAAAGGTTAGGTATGCAAGTGATAAAAATTCATTTCTATTCTTCACTTTTCACTATGCATTTGGAAAAAAAGAAGTTTGGAGAGCTTATAGGCGAACTTTGGCAAATTGAGGTGAGATTCAAGCATGGAAGTGATTTGGAAATCAAATTATGACCCGACGAAAAAGGTATTTTTCATAAAACTTTACGAATCTATGATTTGGTCAAAATGAATACTCCTCTGGTAGTTGAAGTCAAGGACAGACCTCATCCTAAATTAAAATGGCATCCTTACAAGTCTCTTGAGACCAATCCGTTAGGAGCATTTCATATGTTTCGTACAAAGTATTACATATAGAATACATTAAAGTTTATATTCATGCAAATATTAAAGAACTAGGAAGTTCAAAATTTCTGAATTTGTATAATAATCATATCATTAGTGAAGATTATTGTGTAAAGTCATAACATAAAATATTGGAAACAAAGAAGTTCACTCAAATTGTCAAATTTATCGTGTTTGAAGAGTTAGAATGGGTTCGTTATTTTTTGAGTCGAGTGCATGATGAATTTATGTGGCTTAGCATTCCATTAAAAATTACAAAGGAAGATAATAGTGCAGTAACCGGTCTAAACTCTTCCGGTGGACTACCAATTCTGAAGTCTGTGAAAAACCAAACGGTCACTAATACTACAAACTCTACATATGATAGAAGGGCAATGACTATTGATAACATTGTTGATATAGATGTAAAATTTGCATCTATGTTCATTGGATACAAGGTTTATCATTCTAGCAGAGACAACTCTGTGTCTAGTACAATAATTTATATCACCTATCAAATGGGGAAGGAGAATGCAAATTATAATCTCTATGAACTACTGAGAAGTCAGCTATTGGAGAATCTTGCAAAGATCAAGAAAGATAAGAAAAAATCTTTCAAATATGGTAACTTTATTTTGTGATTATTATGTTATTTCAAGGGTGAAGTTTTAGGAGTTCGAAAGGTTCATTGGCAAAAGGATAAGTCAGTAGCCACATAGATCAAAGATCTATTGTACAATTTTGTAGACACCAAAGCAAAGAATGCAGCTATTTGGGGATACTTTAAAACCTTACAGGCTATGATGCAAGCTAGGGAGAGGATTCCTACCTCTATTGTAGAGAATTACAAAGATTCAATTTGCTTCATGGTGGATGTTGATCAGTGTATGATGGAATTTTTTTATCCAAGAACTGTTTGGATCATGCCTATGGGGTATGAAGTTGAAGAGAAAATTTTGGAGATGTATGCTCAACACTTGTTGAGTAAACCTTTGGATATGGTAGAAGAAAGGTTTGGTACTTATGCTAAGAATGACATACAAGTTCACAACGAGCTCAAAAAAAAATTGGTTACTAAAAGAGTTAGAAAAGAGGTAGAAGTTCTTGTATAGAGTATAGGCATATCTACAGATCTACTAAAAGAAGATAGAAAGAAAATGGAAGAAGTTAAAGTAGCAAGAAAATCAGAAAAGGAGGCAACAAAAACTCAATCAACTGGTCCAAAAACATCGTCTACCCGAATTAGAACAACTAGAAGTTCTACATCCCATTCAACTCCTACAAAAAAGTCCATCCGTGTAAAAACAGAAGCCAGGGGATCTGACAAATAAGGTAAAAGGAAGAAAGATAAGAGAAAAAGAGTGTCTATGGAAATTTCTAATGATGAGGAAACAGAATCTTATGAAGGTGCCAAAGAAATCAAACATCAAGGCATTAAGGCAGCAATTTTCACAAAGTGAAAACCCTCCGGTGATGATGTTCAAGCGAAGAAAAAGACTAAGACTGATAGTTTAGTTATGTCAGTTGCAGAAGTTAAAAAGGAATTACTCAAATATGGTTATCTCAAACCTCTATGTAAATGGTATGAGTCTTTTGATGATTCTGATAAAAGAATTCTTGAAGAAGCGACAATAAAACACATGAATATTTTCAATAAAGTTTTGATAAAAATTATGCCTAGTCTGCCCAAAAGCCTATATGACATTCTAGAAATGAGGAGACTTAATGCTAGAAGAAAAGAAGAACATATGAGAGAAAGGATTCTTGTAGAACTATGTCTGATGATGTCTATGGATGACATGAAGGCATTATTGAAAAAAGCCAAAATCAAATTCAAAAGAAAAACAAGGGTCAATAAGCTAATGATTGGTTTAACTGATGAAGTCACAAAAGAAACTAAGAAAATTATGAGGGAGATACTATTGAATGAGAGAATTGATGTTGTAGTTGAGGAAACTGATGTTGATGATGCTCCATCAAGTCCAAAAAAGGAATCAAAAGAAGAAAATTTTGGTACAACTAAGGATTCTCATATTCCTCTTGCAGAGGACAACACGAAAATTCCCATGGAAGTCAAGCTACCTGAAGATATATCAGTTGAAAAGGTAGAGATCCCTGAAAACAAATCAGAACCTATCATTGAGGAAGAAATGGTTGAAGAAAAGAAAGATGATCTAAAGCCAATCCCAAGTGAAGCAAGAGACACTGTTGAGGTAGTGAAGAAATTTTTGGTTGAACAGAAAGAAGAATTGGATCCAGAATTGATTGAAGGTCCCAATGACTTGTCCACTTTAAGTCCAATCCAGAAGATGAAAGTAGCTTCATTTGCTCAAGCACAATCTAGAGAAGAGCTACTAAAGTCACGCATTTAAGATAGTGAACTGCTAAATCTTTCGTCCAGAGTATTGGAGAAGATAATGTCATCTTATGTAAAATATCTGACTGGTTCCTCCTCTAGTGAATTGAAAAATCTTATCAACTTTGTTAGTACTCACTTTGAGTCACTAGAAAAATATGCTATGGTGAAAGTACAAAAATAATTTGATGTCAAAAGGTTTAGTGGATTGAAGGTACTGATTGCTAAAGATAAAACTATTTTTGCCACATGTGTAAAGAATGTACAGAATTCTTTATTAGAAGGTGGTAAGATCTACAAATCATCTTTGTGTTTTTCAAAATTCACTGAAACTAATGAGAAGAAGATCAAAGATCTGGAAAAGCAATTAAGTACCATTTATGAAGCATTCGATGCTCTAACTGGTGGTATTGGGAAAATAGAAGGAGATTTGATGTATGTTCTTAACAATATAAAAGGATTGAAGCATGAGAATGATAATATTGTTGCTAGAACATGTGAAATCAATGGCATAATTGGTCCTAAAATTGAGATAATGTCAAGCGCTCTAAAGGAAGGAGAGGACACTATAGTAATTGGTGATCCGACCAACTCAGAATCTACAGAAATACAGTCCTACCTAATCTACGGTCATATAACAATCATGGAGAGACTCAAAAGACTTTGGGACACTAATCTAATCCAGCTAAAGAAAGATTTTGTAGATATTTTTCAGTTTATGTAAGTTAAAGAAGCATTTTTTCATAACATTTTTGATTGATCCATTTTTGGTATGCGATCCCTACCTTTTCCATTGATTTCAAAGGGGGAGAAGAGTGGAGTGAAAAATTCTTAATCATCTCTTGGGGAGAATTGTATTTTTCGAATTTTAGAGATGACAGTGTAGTTTATCTTGGTCCTGATTCGACACTTAGTCATTTTTCACTAAGTGTTGCCATCAATGCCAAAGGGGGAGATTGTTTGCAAGATACACTGCAGTATCACTTGGTGTTGTCATAAATGGCAACTCTAATCGATGATTAGATATGCACATTATCATTCAATCACACCAGCAGACAGATTGAAGATTGACAAGGAAGAACAGTATATCTAGTAACACAGTGCTCATCGATCTATATGAAGATTTCATGTTATTATTTTGTGTTGTGCATCTCTAGAAACATTTTTTGGTATATTATCTTTGTTACTACTAAATTACAGTGGCTCATATCAATTTTTGTGGAAGTTAGAAGATCTCGTTGGCTTATTCTCAGTTTTTCTTGTATTGAAGTCAACTTCATGAATGTATTATGTCGCAAATGTAAAAGGAATAATTAGCTAAATGTTTTTGTGCTCAATTATATTTGGTTGAGTCCCCTCTATGTCTGAACTAACTTTGGAGTATGCGCATAAAGATTTAATCAAGGATCTAGTCAACAGTTGTAATTATTTTTGTGTTCTATTGAAGCCGACAAATTGTAATTGAATTCTATGTTGTGAATATATATATAAGATCATCTATATCATTTTTCAAGGATTATTAAGTTTGTGTTGATGCGAATTGTGAATTAGAGTAGAGCAAAAGAGAGATAATGTGTAGTCTCACTTGCGCATAGAAAATTTGTGTTCTGATTGTGAGAAGAACAAAGTAGAAGTATAGAATCAGTCTGCAGGATAGAAGATTGTATATTGTGCCTAACTGGAACTATAATCAGGCATATGTAGATGCTATTTTTCTTAGTTCAAACTCTCAGATGGTTTTAATCTAATTTTCATTGTAAGGTAGCAAGCCTTCCCTTTGAAGTGATCTCTAGGTAGTGTGCTTGAATGAAAGTGCATTCCCCTTATTGTAATCTTCATTTGAGTATACTCAGATTAACTTGTGAATTGGCCATCCACCGTGGTTTTTCCCCTAACAGGGTTTCCACGTAAAAATCCTTGTGTTATGGTGTTGTGTTCATTTGCTTCATGTTTATGCATTATGATTGAATTTTGTTAATGCTTTGAAGTTAAAGGTTAATAAAGTTAAGTTTTGCACAACACGGATTCACCTCCCCCTCTTAGTTTAGCTTGTTTCCAACAATACCATGTTGAAGTTGATAGTGAACCCCACAACTCCCAAAAGTCCCTACAACCAAGACACCTATCACAAACAAGAGATCAAAGAAAATGATTTGCTATGCAACCAAGAGAGAAATTATTGAATCCAAAAGAGCATTGATATGTATAATTTCTTAACCTAAATGGTTCTAAATTTTTAATGGATTGAATTATTACAATGAATGTGCAAGCTTTATAAAAGCATGCAAAAGAAAACCCTAGACAAGGATTTGACAAGATAGTGATAAGTGTTCTAATCTCATGCAATGAGACAAATTGTCCTATATTTAATTTAAAATAATAATAATAAAAACTCCTAATTTTAGCTTATGTGAATAAAGTAATATGGGACTTAATAATTAATTAATTATTAGTTAATTATCAAGTGATTATCCTGATTACTCTAACAAAAATCAAACTAGTTGTGTACATTTTTTTGTAGAATTAATTTAATTAGATGGTCAGTTATTGATGGAATAAATATGGAGTTATTGATCCAAATATGATAGGAATTACTAATGATTGTGCATTTATGTAGGTCATTTATTTAGTGAAAAGGTGAGTACATAATGTTCTTGTTGATTGATTATTTAGTTAGGAGATAATTTATCATTTGAATTAGCATAGTTATCATAGGATTTCCATGTTGGTTTTATTGCATAGCTATCAAGATATTGTGCATAGTTAGTAAACTTGATATCATATAGCCATGGGTTCTAAATTTATTTTGTTATTAAATTATTAATAATATTTCTAGTTAACACCTTGTATATAGAATGCATAAACTTCTCTTAATTATCTTGATTTCAATTAAAAGTTAGTAGGAACTGAGTTGTATATTAAACATGGACTTAATAACCTTCCTTAAAATAAGAATGAAGTAGATTTAAAATTATAGTATCTAACGCTTCCAACTAAGGGTAAGTTTCTACTATAGTAAAATTACTTTAGTTGAATAATTCAGGTTATAATTTATTGATTTTTTGACCATATAGTTATCATGGTTGAATGAACTATTTATAGTTAGACATGTTAACCTGAATAGACTTTGTGAGTAATGGAATATTGAATTGATTAAGTAAATTTCTTAAGATAATAACCCAATAAGAATTGTACATTGAGGTTGAAAAACATAGGATATAGGTGAAAATGGAAATATTCACAATCAAAGTCAATATCAAAAACCTCTTTGGAGTGTGTTTATTTGGTATATTTTTAATTATTTTTTCATCCCTATTTCAGCTAAATAGGTAGCAAATGACAAATAGCTATTTGGGAAAACTAGACCCTAGAAAGGGTTGCATACCCACTCACATAGTTACATGAAACATAGACTAGAAACAAGAACTACATATACACTTGTTGATCTTGTTTAGAAGTGGTGTATAATATAGGTAGTTTGGTAAATGAAAGATGTTCCCA
Source organism: Sequoiadendron giganteum (assembly GCA_007115665.2). Taxonomy (NCBI): domain Eukaryota; kingdom Viridiplantae; phylum Streptophyta; class Pinopsida; order Cupressales; family Cupressaceae; genus Sequoiadendron; species Sequoiadendron giganteum. The sequence goes on from CM021103.1 coordinate 562,327,017, forward strand.
ATACATAATATTATAGGTGTGAGGTTAGGAACTTCTAAAGAATAGAATTTTCAACTTACTTATAAATCAAGTAAACTCCTAAATTTAAAAGAAGAAAGTGTATATCATATAATCAAAAGGAATCTCAAATGGATTCACTTGATCTCCTTGAGGCTTTAGGCTAAATTCTACGGTGGCACTTCAAGCCTTTGTATATTAAATTAATATCCCTAATTAGCATTTACCTCATTACACTCCCAAGGGGGAAGTGTGGTCTTCAAGGAGGTGAATCAAAACTCAAATTCTCCCAGTGAGTTTAAGACTCTAGCTAGAGTGTATACCTATATTTTATGATAGATTCCTACCTATTTTGGTGGATTCCTATCCCAAATGGAAATATAAATTCATATTTTGCATGAATAGATTCCTAAACCATAAGGTTGGATTTTTTTCTTGAATTTGGATAAATACCTATCTCGTATGGATAGAAGTGCCTGAGCATACAAATGAATGAATAAACATTTATTAGTTTGAAGAAAAAAATTAGTGATATTTTTAGATAAATAAGTTGGGTTATTAAAATAATAAAAATATTAAGAGTTGAAGGGAATTATTCTTATTTATAGATTGACCTAATTCATAATTATAGGTTTAGATATAGAATTTGAAGGCATCACAAATAGCAAGAACATTCTTAATAAGTTTTGACATTTTTCTCTCTTAATGATCTTAAGGGAAATCATAAAATGATAGGGAAATCTTAAGAGAGATTATCAAGATGTAATAGTGAAGAATCATAAAAATTTCAAGAATATAGAAGAAATATGTGAAATATTGAAGAAAATATAGAACCAAATAAATATGCTGGAGCAATATCATTAGAAGAATCATAGTTCTAGGGTTGAGGAAAGTGGTGATGATGAATATGAAGTGCATCATATGGAATTATTTGGAAGTAAAGATGATAAGAAGGAGAGTATATTGAAGGAAATTTCTAGCACTAGTAAAATGACAAGGATGGAAATACCAAACCACTTTAGAAATTTGGACCTATATTGGGTAAAATTTATAAAGTCCAAAATAAAAATCCATGTGGAAATATGGTAAAAGGAACTTTATTTGGAAAAAAATAAAACCAAAAGTGGGACCAAATGGTGGAAAAATTTATGTCTGAATTATTTTTTCTCAATTACAAAGTTGGAGTTATTGAAGGAGTTGCACAATTTGTGATAGAGAGAGATGATTGTGAAAGCGTACATCAATGAGTATTACAATCTAACAATTAGGTTAAAACATCATGAGGAAGGGGCTAATAAATTGGCCAGGTACATTAATCAGTTGAGAGAATCCATCCAAGAGGAGTTGGGTATGTGGACTATCTAGACAATTGAGGAGGCCTACCTTATAATTCTCATCAAAAATAATAAGATGAACTATATGTAAAAGGATAGATGGAACTACCAAAGGTGAAGAGAGAAGAAGAACCAAATAAAGTGTCTCAATAGGAGATCAATCCCAAGAGATCAAGGAAGGGGTAATTAGTAACACAAAGATAAAGAAGATGATGTGAGCCATCACAATAAAAAGGGATGTGACTACAACTATCTCAAGGGTAGAGATGATGGTGGAAGTTATCACAAATATGGAAGAGTAGAAGGAACCAACCAAATGGAGGTTCAAGGGGAGTGTGAAGAATATTCTCAATAGGATAAAAGGGAATGTAAGAGAAAAATATAGAAATTATTCAAAGGAACATATTTAAGTGTGACAAGGAAAGAAACAAAGCATTTGAGTGCCAAGTACATTGGGTAAAAGGTTGTGGAATATCTACATTAAATGATGAGAGGTCACCCACTTTAGTCAGGAACCTTGAAGATGGGATTTTATTAGTTTCACAGAGGACTTTAAGGTATAATAGGAGGGGTAAACTAGCATAAAGGAAAATTTTGTTTAAGACTTGAAGCAAGGTATGGGGTAAGTGTAATGATATGGTGGTAGATACCAATAACATAATATAGAGGAGGGGGATCGACTTCTCAGGACCCTAGGTCATGGGAGGGTCTAGAACAACCAATTGCCCTAATCTACCTCATGCTAAGGGATTATCTAAGATGAGTTTGATGTTTAGGAGGGTGAAAAGAAAGGACAACTAATCTATCACTTTCCTTTCATCAACCTGAGAGTTTTAGGAAGTCGGGTGAGTATATTTCTAGAGTCTATATTGCAGCTTAGGCAACTCACTGCCAAAGGACTCTAGTGCGGGAAACAAACAATAACACGACTTGTTGGCATCTTAGTTGGGCACTAGTGTCTGTATGGATAGAAAACATAAAGTGCAATATAAGAACCTAAAGAAACCTACTAACAACCTGACAAGTACAATCTAATACAATAAAAATAAAATAAAATAACTAGGTAGCTAAATCACAAGAATAATACTTTAACTTGAAAGATAGATTGATTAAGAACGCAATAACAAGCAAGGGTAGTAGAGATCCAACTTACGATCGATCTAGCCTCCCACAAGCTCCACACAAATGAAATACCTACACACATAGTGACAGAAAAATGTTGGGGCTATGTATAGAGGATTGTCGTAGTCAGTGGCATAACCCAATTTTATTGCATATTTATTATAATATGGTAAATGGAATTATTGAAAAAATTCAATATATATTAAATGGAAATTTTCAAATTTTTGAAATAGATTGAAAGAAGTTGACTGATGTTGACTAAGTGATATTTTGAAATTGTCTTATATGCTATCAAAAATTGAGCGTTATTGATAAATTTTGCAAGTGCAAGTGTGTGCTGTTACAAGGTGATAGGCTGAAGGACGAGAGCACGGTTGAAGTAGGATTGTTTAGCCGAGTTGAATGGTAAGCCAGATGGAATCTGGGTGCACACACCACAATTGGCATGATATCTACATTTGAAAATTCATATAAGAATTATGTTAAGCTAACTAAAATGACTCGATGATTGAAAAGATGCATTGTGAAACAAAATTTTGTGGAAACTTATATTTGAAAAAAATCAATCTTGAGCGTGTGTTTGAATTTAGAGGAAAAGGAAAGTGTGATTTGGTAGGTGAATGAATGTGTAAATCTTAGTTATTCTTTTTAAATCATTGTGAAATGAAAAATGAAAGACCATTTTATTTATATATTTGGATGCTTTTTTTCTACACTTGCTCAAGACAAACAATCATTAGCATTATTAGTCAAACTAAACAAAGCGAATAGAACATCCCTATGAAATACTTGAGCATTCTACATATGCAAACAAGGTAGAATAAATCAAAACAACTAAATGAAAGCACATGAAGACATGATCAAACCCTATCCCATAGTGGGAGTGGTGTTCCTTTCATGTGAAAAAGATGCCCTTTCCCACCCCCTTGATAAGCTTCAAGATGATGATGAAGATGCAAGTGGCTATAGTGAAAATGCCCAAGATTGTAGATGATAATGAAAATGCTTGAGATTGTAGGTGGATTTGGAGTAGAAATGATTTGTATTTATAGATTCAAGAGTTGAAGAATGGAGAGATTGGAGGAATGTGGGACTAAACATGAGCTAATGGCAAGGTGACACTTGTCAACATGCTAGTGGAGGAATGAACACATTTTGGAGAATGTGAAAGTAAATGAAATTAGGTGGATTTGAAATTTGAAAGATGGCTTTAAATGCATATGGTTGAGACATTTTGAGGGGAAATTTATTTGGGTAAAAAATTCAAACAAATGGAGTTAATGAGGGAATATTCCTTGGGAATATGCCTTGTGGGGGAAAATAGGGGTAAATAGATAATTAATCAAAATGAATTTTAGGTGCAAGTGGGTGGGTTAGTCAAGGGTTTAGGTTTGACCCAGGTTGAGTCAAAAGCTAGAGAATGGGTAATTAGGATAATGGGTTAATTAATTCAGATTAATTAACTTGGAGGAATTTTAGGGATTTATAATTTTTGTTTTAAATCATTTTGATTTATTAAATCTAATGAGGACTTTAGGGATTTGATTAAATAAATTGATTTATTTAATTAAACATGATGAATATTAGTGAATTAATCAATAAATTGATTTATTTGATTAATAGAGGAAATAATGTTAATTAATCATATTTAGATGCATGATGTTAGTTAGGATTATTTTCATGTCTACATTTTTCCCCTCTTTGAAGCAATGTACATGTTGCATTGATTCAAATAATGATGTCGCCAAGATCAAAATTCAAAATAAATCTAATTTTTTCAGATGCCCCAATGGAAAGAAGTACGTTGGCACATTGCCCCCTCGAGAGATTGAGTGAAAATTTCAATTTGAGGGTCAATCTCATGACAAAGAGGTTCAAGATGGATGTATGGATGGTTAGACTAATAGATCTATATGATGATGATGTAAATGAGATGTTTATAAGATGCTTCGAATAAAAAATCTATATTATCCTAAACAACTTAAATGATTATGCAATGCATGTGAGATGGATGATGTTCTATGAATGCGGGATGGATGCATTGATGAAATGATACTATGTTAGCATGAAAGAGGATAGAAGAAATGAGAGGGATCAAACCTTGAATTTGAGATGATGCAGAAGTCCAACAATTCTATGAGTCATCGAGACTTTATTAGATATGATGATGAATCATGATGATGTATTGCTTATCCAGCGATGGGAGAAGTAAAGAGCATAACTTTCCTTATGTTTGATAACACACATTGGTTTGATGCATCAAGGTATAAAGAACTAGGATGGTGTTGTGCCTAGTGTGATGGAATTTGACTCAACAAACAGATAGGAGTACTCTTATTCACACTTGAAATATGGAAACCTTACTAGGATGTACTTTAGATATTTCAAACATCTCAAACCAAAACACAAAGAGGAAAAACCTAACAATGTAATAGTCAACAAGGTGTCCAAAACATCCTTCATACATACCTAATAAAGCAAGCCTCTGCCAAGGTTATATTACAAGAATATCCAACAAGCACAGAAGATAAAATATAATGATCAATGCCCTGTTCCTTTCTCTCTAAATCATTTGGATAGACATCATCGAGAGGTCATTAGAATGAGCGCAATAAGATAAATCAAAAGAACAGATCAAGTAAGCAAACAAGCTAATGTTCTTCATATCGCTATCCAAGACTAAACTACGGTGATGCTTGATGTTGATGTCCATTGTAGGAAGGATGCATCCTAGGACATGTTGTTAGTAGATGATGATGAGATTTGATTAGATGATAAGCTATTGATACTCCAAGTTGATTAACTTGCTAAATCACTGACCTAGACTTGAGACTTTGACGATTAGGAACACTTTTAACTTGCTAGACTTGCTTCTGATTGCTTTACCAAAGGATGAAGGCGACAATTGATTTATTACGAGTGATGAATATTGGGGGTGAAATCGAGATGAGATGGATCAATTTTTTCAAATATTGGATTTTTTTGGAATTTTTGAAATGTTTTGAGGCTATTTTTGGGATTTTGAGATTTTTTACGAATGTTTTGATTTTCAAATTTTCTAATGTTTTTGGTTTTTTCGAGATTTATGAATGTTTTTTATTTTTTTGTTTTTTTTCAATGTTTTTGGATTTTGTGTCTCGAGGGTTGATCAAAGATTAGCCTTGCCTACATTTAAGCTCAGAGATGACGTAGTTTCAATACCATTTTTTGACTTCTTCTGACTTTTTTGATCTATTTTGGGATTTTGATATATTTTGGATGTTTTTGGATTTTTGCATGATTTGACGATTTGGATGTGGATAGTGATGATATCAGTGCTCTGTTTTGGTATTTTGTTGAAAACCAAGCTAGGGTTGATTGATCAAATTGAAGGATTTGTGATGATAACATCGTTGAGGATACACAATAATGCAAGGATAATGTTAATAAACATGAGGACTAGGAAGGATATCTCAAGATGATGATGGATTGGTTGGATTTGACTGATCAAGATTGATGATAACATTGTTGAGGATACACAACAATGCAAGGATAGTGTTAAGAAACACAAGGATTGGGAAATATATCTCGAGATGATGATGGATTGATTGGATTTTGATTGATTGGGATTTTGAAGCTTGATTTGGAACAAAATTGTTTTGATAATTTGATGTGACGTTGAAGTGTAAGTTAGATGCAATTGATATATTGATTTTTTGGATTGATGTTCAATAAAAGATAAAGCTTGATAAGGAACATATTCTCATCAAATATGCTATGGGATAGTGATTTGGATTTGTGCTCACAAATTCTTTGACCAAATTGATTTTATGTTTTCCAATGTTCGGATCACCACATAAGTTGGAGGATATAGATCAAGATTTATTCCCGAAGCAAGATGTAAATATATACCCCTAGTGTCTAGAAATGTATGGAATTCCATGGGTGGATGGTATATGAATGGATAGATATGGTAAGCATGCAAAGGATGCCAAGGATTATCTTGCGATAAGATAAGGTGTTCGAACAATGGATGCTCATTTGGATAGTGTTTCCTGTCTCAGAGAGTATAGGTAGATCAGGTGCCTGGTGATGGGGAAAGACAACGAGATGGGGATGGAGAGAGAGAGGTCCCGAGGGACCACCAGGAGAAGCCCCTAAGGGACCACTAGTAGTAGCCTCTTCCACCACCAACACCGTAGCCAAATCATAGGGATACATTGATACAAAAGTTGCAAGCATAGGTGCAGATTCTCATGGTAGAGAGGGACCAGGCTAGATAACAAGTCCAAACCCTTACTACAGAGAGGGATCAAGCCCAATTAGAGTGAGACCAAGAGATATGCCAGAGACGGAAGCTTGAGAGCATGGCCTTTGCATCCCAAGGTAGGAAAGTGTCTACACGAGTATATCGGGAGGTAGTGAGAGAGGCACAATATTATAGGTTGCATTACAGGGAGGCGGTACCAATAGGAGCCAGAGTGCCAGAGTTTTCATAACAAACGAGCATGAGACAACCTAAGGATCTTGTCAAGAGACATGAGGGTGAGGGTTTCAGCCAACAGGGCTAGCCACAACATTTTGATCAAAGATAGTATTCTTTTTTATCTATGGGCTATGATTTTTCTATTACCTTGATTGTATTATATCCTTGATTTATACACATTTGATCTGATCTTTGTACCATGACAATTACATTTTATATACATATGAAATGGTTCAATTTTTTTATGAGATGTCCTACTTTAGTTATGCATTGATGGATGGGTGTATTTTATTTCATATGTGCTATGATTCATGATATGCAGATGTAATGTTTTTCTTATGTGATGCAGTGATTATGTGGATATTTCATGGATGCACATGGTTATGAATGTATTTATTTTTGTAGATTTTCTTATGCAGGATGTGATGACCTTATGATGCAAATATATGTTTATGAGATGCTTAATAAACCTATGTGATGTGTAAATGCTATGTGTTGATGTGAAATGATTATAATAATGTATGACATGAGATGACCTAGGATATGAAAATGTTGATATGCTTTGTGCTTTATAAATGTAATGCAATAATATGAATGTCATGGTACAAATGTAATCATTTAAGATGATGTGATATTTGATGCACATGATTACGAGATGATAATGATGTGAGATGTGAGATGTTTATGCAATGCACTTTTTTATGAAATGTATGCAATGATATGTATAAATGGAAAAAATGATGTGATATGAATACAGATATGTATCGATTTATGATGTGATATGATATGTTACTATGCAATGGATGGTTTAATAATTCCTATGTGATAATATCTATGATGAAATGTAAATAATAGTAATGAATCTATATTAATGATGAAATTCATTGCATCTATGTTTCCTATATGATATGATGTGTAGTATGTTGATGATTGGTGGGTGCAGGGTGGATGCATTTTTGCAATGTTTTTGAGTAACTATCATGGTACCATGTTAGTATGGAAAGAAGACAAAAGATCCAACAAGCCTAATTTATTAATGATGATGATGATAATGATATCAGAAATTGGGATCTTAAAAGGGCCATTTACTTTATGTTTGATAATACACATAGGTACAATGCATCAAGGTATAAAGAACCAAGATGGCGTGGTACCTAGCATGATGGAATTTGACTCGACGATCAGATAGGAGTACTCTTGTTCACACTTGACCTATGAAACCTTATTCAGGATGTAGTTTATATTTTCTAAACATCTCAGACCAAAACATAAAAAATCAAGCCTTCTTATGTGGTCAACAAGACACCTAAAACACCCTCCCTACAAACCAAACAAAGCATGTCTAACAAAGTTATTTTACAAGAATATCCAAAAATCACAATAGATAAAAAGATAATGATCGTTTCCCTATTCCTTTCTCTCTAAATATTTTTGTTTAGACATCATCGAGAGGTCATTGGAATGAGTGCAATAAGATAAACCAAAAGAGCAGATAAAGTAAACCAACAAGCTAATGTTCTTCATACCGCTAGCCAAGACTAACTATGTTGTTGCCTGATGTTGATGCCCATTGTAGGAAGGATGTATCTTAGGACATGTTATCAGATGATGATGATATTTGATTGGATGATAATCTATTGATACTCCCAGTTGATTAACTTGTTGACTTATTGAACTAGGCTTGAGACTTTGATGATTAGGAACACTTTTAACCTACTAGACTTGCTTTTGATTGCTTTACCAAAGGATGAAGGTGACGATTGATTTATTATGAGTGATGATTATTGTAGGTGAAAGAAAGATGAGATGGATTTATTTTTTCAAATATTTGGATGTTTTTTAGAATTTTTGAAATGTTTTGAGGTTGTCTTTGAGATTTTGAGATTTTTTGGTATTTTCTAAAATTTTGACCAAGAGACTAACTTAAAGACCTATCCTAGGGGTCTCGAGAGTTGATCAATAGATTAGCCTTGCCTACTTTATACATGCAGAGACCACATAGTTCAACTGACACAAACTTGGTTCATTAATGAGATACGATCAAGATGGATTGCCAAATTATTTCAACGAACTCTTAAAGGACTAACCTAGGGTGTCTCGAGGGATGATCAAAGATCAACCTTGCCTATGTTCAAGCTCAGAGATGGTGTAGTTCAACAAGATGACTCCACTACTTCAATTTTTTAGATTTTTTTGGCTTTTTGAATGTTTTTGGATTTTTGGATTTTTTGATGTTTTTTATTTTTCGAAAGATTTTATGAATGTTTTGGATTTTCTGAGATTTCAAGGAAGACTTCAAGGATGTACATGAATCTAATCCTATGAAAGTAAAATAACATGCCCCTAGTGTGATGTGATAGACTACTTTGATAAAGGCGAGACAAACTAACCTTAGGTATGTGCCAAGTAGTACAAGGGAGAAACATGATACGAACAAAGGATCAAGCTATGATGCATACGTGGATGGAAGGATAGAAGGATGATATGGGATGTGATGGAAGCGTGATGGATGAATGATGTAGCACAAGCCGTGAAGATCTTGATGGATGGAAAGTGCCTTATTTATGCAAGGTGTTTGTTTACTAATTTTTCACCAAGGTACTTGCCCAAAGTGCCACCGAAGTAGTTTTCACTAGAGGATGATTTTTTATCTTTATTGTTTTTAATACTTTTTTTTTATTTTTTTGGATTTTTATATTTGGATTTTTCGCTAAAATATTTTAAGCTTATGTTGAATCACCTAGTGGTTTCAATGTAGATGCCTTTTTCATAATGTGCCACCAATATCTTGATTAAAGAAGTTGCTTTACCAACATACGTGCACTTGAATGCAACTTTTGATAAAAAAATTCTACTTTGTTGATACCAAGGTTAGCTTTGTCTTTGTGTACACATCACGATAGAGTTCCTTCTAAATCCTTATGATGAAGGTTTTCTTCCAATACATGGTCAATGTGATAATTGGATATCATGCATGGGGGAGTGGATGTTGTTGTATGTTTAGTAATAAAAGATGGATTGGTTGATAGCTTGGAACCTTTGACTCTCCAAACTTGGGAAGATGAGCAATGATGGGTGGATACAAAAGTGTGCATGGAATTAGGACCAACTGCTTGATATACTTTGTATGTCACTTGGGAACCCTTCTTGTGCCTTTGTGGACATCTTTGATGGATACTTTTCCCTCTTTTATTTTTCCCCATAGTTTCTTTGACTAATGGAGTTTGATAGGGATAATCATTCTTTGTATTCTTTTGTATCCACTTGAATTTGATTTTTCCTTCATGCTTCACTACTTTTTATTTGATGGCATTCTTTGTGCTTTGATTCAAATATTTCTTTTGATGTTGGTCCCAATTCATGGATGGGGGGATGGGTGGATGAAGATTCATGACGTGGTGGGTTGTATAATTGGCATTGGTTTCATCATAAGGATTCTTCGTGCTCCCTATGTTGATGTTTTCTTGAGACAAAGTTGCCCCCAATTTTATAGAGGTATCACTGATATGTTTAGATCCCTTAATTATCACATAACCAAGACCTTGATACTTAGGATTTCCAATAATCTACACTAGCTCCAAGATACCTTGTTCATGTAGGCCTAATCCTCTGCCTTGATAATTCATCTGTTGATTTTTTTTGTTTGCAATAGGATATGATTTATCTTGGAAGCAGGGTGCTAATCCTTTTCTTCTTTGTCGTGGATCTTCAAAGGTGATAGCTTCTTCATTGATAAGATAATTTTCCCTTAAAAGGGTGAGTGATCCAATTTTATAAGTGATATGACCCTCCATAAGTGGGATAAATTCCTGATTGATATCTTTGGCTTGATCTTGTGAAGTATCAGATTTTAATGCTTCTCCCAGAGGTGTTGATGATTCATTGTCCACATAAAATTATCCCTCATGATTCATTTTTTGATATGCCTTCACAGGATGTTTCTAATTCATAACTTTTTTAGAAGCCTTCTTCATGACCCATTTCTAATATGTCTTTATATTTTTCTATATCTTGGTTATGTGTACAAATGTTAAGAGTGGGAGACTCTTGTTTTGAATGAATATCATCCACATGTTCATCCAAAGAAAACATCTCATGGTTAGATGGAGGATTATTTGCTATATGGATATGGTCATCATTTGTGACATCTTGTATAGATAGGAGAGTGCCCATTAGATCATTGTAGTATCTTGGAGATACAAAATCTTGATCTTGATTAATTTTGGAATTTCTTTTGACATGCTTTGGATCAAGTTCTTGACATGGGCCCATTTTAAAGTATGGATTGCTTATAAAGGGTTCTTGGACATCGTCATTAGAAATGGGAAGTGGCTCAATATCCTCTTGATCTTTGAGTGGATTTGGATCAAGTGTGGATTTCAAAATTCCTTGAATATCCACAACCATGAGGTCAAAGGATGTTAATATGTCTTGGAAAGGACCATTGCTAGAATTTGGTAAAATATGTTGATCAAGCTTTGGAATACGTTCCTAAGATATGTCCTCTAACTCATTAGGTGATGTAGATACATTGTCAACATGATCATTGGTGGATGGATCTTGGATTATGTCAATAGGATAAAATAATTCTAAAATTCCTCGAAATAGATCATTGTGTGGTATTGTTGATGAATTTTGATCATGATCGAAAAGTGACTCTTGATGCATGTTGATTTGATCATTGGATGGGATAAAAAAAAAATTAAGGTGCTCACTAATGGATAGATTTTGACCATTGATTTCAATTATTATGGTGGAGATCTTGTCAATGTTTTCAACCATAGGATCCAATGGTGTTAACATTTCTTGAATTGGATCATTGTTGGGAATTGTTGGTGGGTTTTGATCATGATTGAAAAGTGACTCTTGATATATGTTGATTTGATCATTGGATGAGGTAGAAAATTCTTCAAGGTGCTCATTGATTGATTGATCTTGATCATCATTTTCAACAATTGTAGTGGAGAGGTTGTCATTTCTATCACTAGTGGTTGAATCATGATCATTGTCCCCAATAGTTATTATTTTTTGATCAACAAGGTCTTGTATGAGATTTTTAATTCAAATACAATTTGATGTTGTGTGACCCTTTATTTTGTGAAAATCACAAAGGTGCTTCTCGTTATACCCTGACGGTTTAACTTGGGGCTCTTGATAATTCTCATAAGCAGGGATTTTAATGAGACTTTCTTGTATCAACCATTGCATGACAGATTCGATCGGTTCCCCAAGTGGTGTGTATTTTTATTTGTTACCTTGTGAGATTTGTACTTTAAATTGACCTTGTGGTGATTGATTTTGGAGATGTGGTGATCGTTTTTGTTGTTGATGTTGTTGATCTTGATATCCAACCTCTTGACATTGGAGATTTTGTTCTTGATGTGGTTGGGGACATAACCCAATGCTTTGATGATATGGTTCAACCAATGGAAGAGTGTATTGATTTTGGGGTGGATATATCTCTTGGTGCAATTAATCAACTATTTTTGTAAGCGTAGCAATTTGATCTCGCAAAATTTTATCTTGATTTTGATCTTGAAACCCTTGATATAGTTGATTTGGTTTTGTTCAAGCATATTTGGAATGTATACTTGTGGTGTTTGCATGGGATAATGGACAAATTGATTTTGGACAATGTTCTGATCTGGGATGATGTTTAGATTTGGCATTATAGGTTTAAGTTGAACATTTTTATGGTTAGGAATCAAATTTATTTGATTTAGGTAGCCTTGATTTTGCATGGTGTTACCTTGACTTGGATCAACACATGGAGTTTCTAACACATTGTTTGGACTTTGAACAACATTGGTGTGATTTGAAAACATATCTATCCCAAAGTTCACCAAGTGTGGATTTGATATGTTCATGTTTGGTAAGCTTGCACTTGGCATGTATGGATTGGATGGGATAATGTTATTTTGTTGAAGATTCATGCATTGATTGTTCGATTGATAGATTTGTACATTTTGAATTTGATTCAAATCTATCATAGGGAAAGGTGTTCCAAAATTTATATTGGGCATACTCACATTTGTTGTATCATTGAGGTTTGTAGGAGATAATTATCCCATGTATGGATTGCATAAATGTGAGTTTTGATAATCAATTGGCATCGTAAGGCTTTGATAGTTTGGTTGAATTGGATTACTCATGATGTATGAATCAAGTTTATACTCCATGTTCCTCTTGTGTTTTGACCTTGTTGCAAAATTGAACCTCTAAGGTGTTTAAGACTAATGATGAGATGAAAGATGAAAGGGTGAGTGATATGGGTGTTGAACTTTTAGGAACTTTGGATCAATGCTAGACTTTAGGATTTGATTTTGATTTTTTTTTATTTGTATGATGAACTTGTAAACCCCAAGATGTTGGATGTGACCTTAGAATGAACTTGTTCAAATTGGTGCTAATTTAACTTGAGGTATGAGAAAGGATGCATTCTTACACTCCTAACTAAACAAGGTGATTTTGATTTGGTTTAACGATGTACCCAAGTCTAGATAATGATGTTTCCAAAGCTCTAAAATTTGTTTGTGGGGAGGTATGATAAATTTTTGGGATGGATAACATGTTTGATTTGATCCTAGATGAACCTAGGAGGAATTTGCTTACAAGATCAAGATAGTGAAGAACATGCTTTAACCCATGAGTAATTCAAACCAAAAGACCAATTTTTTGCTTGGAAGACTATAAGATAGAATATTACAAGCACATGTGTGGGGTTCAATTTTCTTTTGTCTTTTCTTAATGAATTATTTTTTTACCACATCCACACTTTCTTGCTTAGCTTTTCAAATTGAATGTCTATGTCTCAATTTCCTTTCATCCCACAAGATCCATTATGTGGAAATCAAGAAGATTAAGGCAATAGTTCCCTATGTTGACTTTGGGAAGAAACAAATTAAGATGTGGGTCCAAATGCTTAGAATCCTTCTAGGGATAAGAACCCCTAGGGACAAGTAGTAACACGTGGACTTTTTCAAAGGTATTTGTTCTTCCTAAAGGGTTTGAAATTTTGAACAAATTTGTGATTGTTTTCAAGCGTTTTAGATCCAAGCAAAGCATTTTGATTTAAAAATGATGCACAACCCTAGGATGAAAGAGGCAATATTTTTTGATTTCCCACTTGGATAAATCAATCTACGCATACTCTTAGCAGATGATTAGATGCTTGACCACACAGGCTCCCCCTTATAGTGCACTCACTTCTCAGGTCAACCAAGAATCAATACCCATGAAACTCCCATGGAATACTTCTCATCTCTACCAAGAGACATAAAAATGTGGGACAGGTTTAGAACAATCATTCTTGCATCAACAAATAGATAAGGTTTTTGGATTTTACACAATTTTGGCTCTTAATTAAGGCACCCGTTTAGAAAGCCAAACAAGAGGCAAGATCAACTCATACAAAGAGTATCACCTGCTTGTCTGTAGGAGTTCCTATAATGATGAGATTTCCTCAACATTAAAATTTATATACCGATTGGGAGAAGCTTGGCATTTAGCTTGTTACTGATTTGAGTCATTCCCTGGGGTGATTAATTTTTCCCACCAGGAAAGCCCTCTATGGATAAACAAAAGTGAGAAAGTACATCTGTAGTTTGATTGATATTTTTTGAGAAACAAAGAGAGAACACTTGTGATGTACTCCACTCACACTCACAATATTTTATTTGATTTAAGGAACTCAAATTGAAATGTGGAGGTAATCACTTATACAACTTAATATCTCAAAAAAGACTTTTGATTCTCAAGATCACTATGAAGCACAAAAGAAGCGCATGCATCTTTTTAAATGATATTAACTTAGATAAGTGAATAAAAAATAAAGAATACACATGTTCATTTTAACCACAAAGAAATTATATGAATTATTTTTAAGCACCAATTTTGAAGTGTGAGATGTGTTTGTTTCTTCATTTTTAGAAGAGGGATTATAATTTCTCCCCAAAGTGTTTAAAAATACTTGATACAATGAGATGATGAAGTCATAAATAACCCTTGGTCTTTGTTTCCTTCACCTTGATCATGCCAACCTACAAAAACTGGTTAATAGTGAAAAAATAGAGACTAAAAACCCGTTAGAAGTCAAAATAACCAAAATCAAAAAAAGCACATGTCAAAAATAACAAGAAATCCACCTTTTACCCAACTCCAGTGGTGCAATTTGTAGGTGTGGTGTAGTTTGAGAAGGTCAATGGTGCAATATATCATTGTTGATGATTGAGAGTAACACTCTGCACAGAGATAGTGATCATGATTGCAGAGTTGTTTGGCAAGCGACGTAGTTTGAAATTAGGAAAACTCGCAAGTCATATTAACATTCAATTTTTTTGGGCAGGAAGACTCCAACAACGTAGTTTGGAGTTTGAAGCAGTGCAATATAGCACCACTAGACTGATAGTGGCAAAGTTTCCTATAGGCACCAAAAAAGTCAAAAAACCATGGAATTTTTAGAAAATGTGATGAATTTCTCTAGATTCGCCCTCCTTGTAGCACCAAAATGTGAATGGTGAACCTATACCTACATAAACACAAAGAAGAAACATAAAATTAGGTCATTATGCAAGTTAGATCACCATTCCCCATGAAATTAGATTGAAACATCAAAATAGGAAGTAAAATGAAGAACAACACAATAAAAGCTAATTAAATCCTATCCAATGAGAAAACTTTCAATCCCATGGGGGAATTGGTACCATTTTGCTATGGAAAATGGCCCTTTCCCAACT
The DNA here is from genome assembly GCA_007115665.2 of Sequoiadendron giganteum. Classification (NCBI taxonomy): domain Eukaryota; kingdom Viridiplantae; phylum Streptophyta; class Pinopsida; order Cupressales; family Cupressaceae; genus Sequoiadendron; species Sequoiadendron giganteum. Next base: position 562,342,670 of record CM021103.1, read on the forward strand.
CCATGATGTGATTTGATGATCTTTGATGGTGATTTTTGATTCCTTGGTGCAATTTTCCAATAACTTTAATAAAACTATGAAACTTCAATGGAAATGGATGAAGTTACAGATGAAATTGAGTATAGTAAGCTTGCATGGATTGTGGATGATCAATTCAATAGGAGAAGCCTCTATTTATATATTTGAAGAATGGAAGATTGAAGGATTTGGATGAATGTGGGACAAAATACAAATGAATGAGAGAATGCCACTTGTCAACATGTGATTGGAGGAATGAGCACATAAATATGGTTAGGTGTAATTTGAAAATGTTGAGATGACAAGTTTAGAGGGAAGAAGAAATGGAGTAAATTCCACTTGGCTCAAGGCAAAGGACATGTAAGAGGCCTTTAATGCCTTGTTGGAAGTACTCATCCCCTTTGGAGGGATTTTTGAACTGGAAGAATATTCCACAAAAGATGCCCTTTTGAATAGAAATTCATGAATTTATAAATCAAATAAATTGATTAATTGTGCAAGTTACAAAATCTAGAGGATTGGAGTGATTAGGATTAGGATTAATCATGATTTGATTAGTTTAAGTAGAATTTAGATGATTTGACAATTTTGACTTAGATTTTAGGATTTATTTAAATCAAAGTTGAGAAGAATAATGATTTAGATTTAATTAAATAAAGATTGATTTTATTAATTAAAGAAAGTGGTGTTAGATTAAATCAAGTAAAGATTAATTAATTTAATTCAAAGAGATGACCTTAGAGATTTAATTAAATAAAGTGAATTATTTGTTTAATTAAAGAAGGTGGTGTTAGATTAACTCAAATAAAGAATAATTAATTTAATTCAAAGAGATGACCTTAGAGATTTAATTAAATAAAGTGGATTATTTAATTCAAAGAGAGATTATAGGATTAATCAAACAAAATGATTTATTTAATTAATGGAAGAAAATGACTTAAGCACATAAATTTGATTTATTTAATTAAGAGATGAAATGTGATGATTAGAAAGAGATTATTCAAGATGAACTGGTGTTAGTAAGATTAGGATCAGATGTGTAGGATCAATTTGTATATTTTTTGAGTCTACAATATAAATGATAGATATGCATATGAAAATAATTATATGTGAATACAAATTTATGTGTATATATATGTAAACACACACAAATATATATATATATATGCATATACATATATACATATATATATAACTATATGTGTACATATATATATATAAGAATATATATACATACATATAAACATATAAATTTAGTGAGTTGAAAATTGATAATTATCATTATCAAATAGATGAAATTTAAATCAATATTATGAGGAAATTCCACTATGGACATGGTCTGCCATCGATAGAATGGTAAGATACGAATTTAAAATGGGTCAGCATTATCATTAATGCCCATTATTATTTTGAAATAACCTCTTAGTGGAGGCATGGTAAAATTGAAGAAATATGTTATTTTGAAAGGGATATCGATTGGGAACGACAGTAGACTAGTGTGGAACACAAATTTTGGGGAAAAAGCCAAAGGGGAATTCCTGGTTTCAAGAGTTAATCGGTGATTTTTTCTTCAATAATGTTGTTTTTCATTGATTTTATAGTTTCATCTTTATTTTCATGCATCAACCAATTTTTGCATTGTTAATTTTATTGATTGAAAGTAACTAGACCATCAAACTCTTTTGTAAAATTTATGAGTAAACTTGGAATATCTATGGCTTTGTTGTTATTTTCTCTTCACTCGAATTTGCTTGGGCTTGTAGAGCCTACAAGTTGGAAGAGATGACTTTGTGTAATACCTTGTAATATTTCATACTGTTGACCTTATATTTCGGTTGTATGTATGTTTTTTAATTATTAAGCCCATCACAAGCTATCAAAGAAATTTGATAGCACTTTGAATGGAATGATGTAAATCATGTACTATCGCCACCCTATTATAGGAAGGTCGAAGCCATCTTAGAAATATTTTGAAGTAAATATATCATACTTGCTTGTTATTATATCTTTGATGGTTGCCCATTCAGGCCAATGCCATCACCCTCAATCTAGCATCGAAGGGTAACTTAAACGATTTATTTTGCCTCGTCGCCGAAGGCAACGATGGCTCATAATGCCCAGTCCTATATATGGGAAATTGTTACTTTTTCAGATTTATGATACCCATTTCATGTCACCCAGTTCATTCAGGTTAAAGGTTGAACCATGAAAATTCATTTCTTAAACTTATTTGCATGTGTATAATAGTGAGCCATCGCTCCATAGGAACAACAACCATGTCATCCATGGTGAAAATACACCCAAGCCAAGGGTGGGTGCTATGGCATCACCCACGGCCACCCTATTATTTTGGAAACTAGTAAATGATTGTGGGGCATTTCAGAATGACAAATGTATGGTTTATGTAAACAATGAACAAGGGTTTCAAACTAAACCCAGTTATGATTGATCTCATGAAATTTGATCATTTTATCATTAATGATTAATAGATAGTAAGAAGTTCAGTGCTTTTAAATTTGTTCCAAAATTTGATATTAGCTTCATTTTAGTATTCTTGTTTAATATTTTATTTACAAATGTTAGAATAACTAAGCCTGGTAAATGAGGAAATGGAACTTCAATTTGCAACCTTAAACCATTGTAAACAGCATTGTTATGCCATAAAATGTAACTATTCAGTTGGAAACAGTATTGTAAAGTGTGAAAATAGTGAATGTTTTGTTGGAAACGACAATTCTTTGTCATAAACTAAACTATTTAAAAAAAATTATATTGAACAACAATGAATGTTATGTTGTAAAAGACATTTTTATGTTGTAAGAGTGTATGTCTAGCTGAAAATAGTCTTTCTCATTAAACTATTTATCTGAAACATCATTGATTAGTTGTAAACTGTGAACGTTCTACATGAAACAAATTTTTCTATAACTGATTAGTGGGAAACAATGCTTGTTTTGTTAAAAAATAGTGAATGGTTATATGTAAACATAAATGTTAGAGTATCACAGTTTTGTGAGAATGCAAAAGAAGCAATAGTATGTGAGAAACTGTTAATATATAATTATTATGTATTCTTTATTTTGACAAAAGAAACATCAGAATATATGTATAAACCAATAACTTAAGTAGGCACATGTGTGTGTATGCACATAGGCTTAAATCATACTTGTGGCATACCTTTTTTGTTCTTTTTTTTTACTTAAATCATTTAAAATGGATAATGCTTCATGTTGTAAGTAAACATGGGTCATGTGAATGATATATTTTATTGTATAAATTTCTTTTGAATCATGTATCTGATTTATGTTTAGAGAAAAAATTAATAATTTGATTCTCCTTTTCATAGACATATATGAGAAGAATATTCGTTTTACTTGAACATAATAGTGATACCTAAGTAGACTAGAGAACCTCTAGGTAGATGTTGCTAGAGGGTAGATAGTTGTTATGAAGTGATGTATTGTAGAAAGTTACCTTCTAGGATGGGTGCCGAAAAGGAGTTTAGAGAGTATAGGTTTGCTTTACCATAACCTATTTTTTTCTATTATTGCAACACATTTATATGCTTAGCCAAGCAATATAGTTCATTTTGTATGTATGAACTTTGTGATATCACTCTCTACCATTCCTAGCTCATGGATCTTGCATTTTCTTTTCTAACTTGTAGATATAATTTACAAGTTGATGTATGGGAATGCACCATATTCCACCTTGCAAATTATTCTCTTGCTAAAAATTTCATTCAAGGTTGGGTATTCTTCAAGTTAGAAGAATTATGGGGAAGCATAAGCTTTGTGGTTGGGCGGTAAATCACTTCAACCTTGTTCTCGTCCACTATTAGAGGTGAATGTCAAGAGGACTCTTAGATGTACACAAGACTTTTTAGTCTATGATGTAACCATGACGTAATACTTGATGTACTTGATGTAAAGTTGTATAGTGTAATGACTATATGGACTTATGAGCCAAGTCAAATATGATATTGTAGTTTGACTTTTGAATTGAATATACGAATCCTTGACTCATTTTAAATGGACATATGTTGCTATGATTGACTATAGCTACTAGTTATGTCTTTTTTATTTGAAATATATTCATGTTTCATTTACAATAATATTAATTAAGTAATAATTTAGGATGGTTTATTATTGTCATTCCCTCGCTTTGGTTTTTCCACCTCCATGGACAACTAGAATAGCCATGATAGAGAAAGTATGATAAAGAAAGAAGCAAAAGTACTATACGTTGTGCTAACAATAATATGCTATGAAAACAATACAACAATGTTAAATGAATGGATATCACCTTCCCAACAAGATACTATCAAGGCTTGTGAATGCTAACATTGTTGTAACAATGCGAGGAGTAAAACCAATAGAGTGTCAACTTGGAGCTTCAAAGATGGTGAAAAATGCTATGAATGAAGTGTGTAGGAGTGTGATCAAGAAGTGTGTAGAAGATGAATGGGATAGAAATTTGAAGATGAAGTTGGAGGCAGAGAGTCATTCAAGGTCATTCAAGGGCATATGGATGTTACACTTCATCACCAATGGAGAGTTATAACACCTCTGCATATTCCAGAGGCAAGAATCCTATCAAGATGGTAGTGCACCGCGTAGATGTTCGCGTGTTGTGTTAGTGTCTTTGAAAGAATATTCTCCATTGACACTAAAAACATCTGCCAAGTGGATGGGAAATGAATGAGGGACATTGAATATCATCATCGGATTTAATTTATCTAAGGTAGGAGGTATGTAAACGGGGAATTTATGAGGGGTGAAAATTCATGTCATTACATTTGTCCCCCACTTTAGCAAGCGTAAGTGTCAATGAATGAATGGTAAAGTAGAAGACAGCTTAGAAATGCATACCTAAACTATCGATAAAGTATAACATGATTTTACACACCCAAAAACATAGGAAGAGGAGATGGCTCCCTAGGTACTCAGTCCTAAGGAGAGTTGAACAAATGTGCCATAGGTCCATAGACCTACGAGAGGTTAACAAAAGGCTCTGCAGGTGCTCGGTCCTACAAAGGAGTTGATCCAAGTGCTTGGTCTTGAGGGAGGCCAAATGTGAGAGGCTCTACAGATTTTGATAGGCCCTTACAGGTGCTCAATCCTGTAAGGCAAGCTTGAGGTCCTTAGATTTCCAAGATTGATTGAAAACACAACTTCACAAGTCCTATAAAGTAACATGTTAATTTGTAGACAAAACATGTTAGATAACAAAAATCCATGTAGGAAGATAGACAGTCATGTAGATAGTCAACAATTGGAGGAGAAGCTTTCAAAGGGGTCCCTCAGGAACCCTTCAAAAGAAAAAGGGGGTCTGCTTAAGGGAAACTTTGTTTGAAAGGCAGTGATAATTTTTTGTAAACGATTCTACCATCAAGGAATCCTTTCGAAAGATCTCTTTATCAAGGAATTTGAAAGGAAGAATACTCCCTTGAAAGGGAAAGTTTTTAGACTTCTTCATCAGAAAAATTGCTCCCTTCTCGAAGGAAAGTTTTCAGATTCTTTCTTTACAAATCCATGATGAAATAAAAATTTCGCTAGGGGTTATTGTCAAGAATGCAGTTTTTGAAAAATAAGATATTTTCAAGGAGGGATTCGTTGGCCATCGAATACACCTTTCAAAAATCAAAGTAGCATGATATACCCCCTTAGGATGGTGTGTGTTTAACACAAAGGTACGTGGCATCCTAAGGAGAGAGAATAAAGTGATGTTGTGGCCCACGATACATGATGAGATGTAAATGTGGAAACATTGTCACACACATGAGGGACAACACATAGACACCACAACATCACGAATCAAGAAAAGATGACAAAAATATAAAAAGACAACATACACATAAACACATACATCAAGAGATGGGAGGATCTAATATTTTGGGATCAGAATTTCTCATAAATATAAATAGATAGATATAATATAATAATGCATATATGAACTTTCATCAACCCCTACTATATAAGACCATGTGAAGAAATTTACATGAAAACAAAATGAAAATACAAAATTGGGTCAACATGGAAGGAAGGCCTAAATGCCCTCAACACTTTGCATCGAGGAAAACTTTAGTGGCGAATCTTCGCTAATTGGAGAATTCTAGGAATTGAAAAAATCAAAATTGGTGAATTTAGCGTATCCAGCAGGGTGTTCAAATCGCTAGGATTTCATGAACTATTAGTCCAATGCATGTACATTCACCAGCAGGTTTTTTTTACGAGGCATGTTTAGGCAATAAATTTGCCATAACAGACTACGCATTTTGAATGGACCGATTAATATTTTTGCCTGGAATCCCAGGGAGCATGTCATAAAACACCAACATATTCACCAATACTATTAAAACAACATTATATGAGGACCCATTTTGCCAATTAAAATTTACAAATAGTTTCTTGTGAAGACCCATTTCGCCAATTAAAATTTATAAATAGTTGCTTATGAGGACCTATTTTGCCAATAATATTGAAAAATAATTACATTTGAGGACACATTTCACCTTTAAAATTAAGAGGTATCATTCTATAAGCACGTGAGATTTGCCAAATTTTTAACATACCATTTAAAAATCTCGTGGAATTTGCCAAATATGGATTGATATAAATATAATCGAAACTGTTATTTGTTCTTACATATCTTGTTTGGTCCTGAGGTTCTACTTCTCGATTCAGAAGTCAATGAAACTCAAAAACATAGACTCAAAGGTGAGTGATCATTTCTTCATATTGTTATTAGTTATTAGTTATAATAATAAGATTTATTTATTTGTTTTCCATTCGTGCTTTAGTCTTAAACATGATTTTGAGTAGGGAATGGGATCTATATTCTCTGTTGGTATGTCCTTCTTAAACAAGAAGACATTTTTCTCCAGATTTTATTCGAAGTGAGATATCAATATGTCGAGCAGCAAGGGTAAGACTCCTGAGGGTAATGAAGAGACTGGGAGGCCATAAAAATGCCCAAAATGTGGAGGTACCATACAATCTTACTTTGGAATTGGCAAAGCTTCTAATCCATCAAATCAAGGTGGAGCTACACCATCAACTCTTTCACCAAATATTATTGAAGATGGCATTGACAATGCCTCACCACCACAGGAAGGTCAAGGTGAGATTGTAACTGTGTTAAATCAAAATGTATCAAATGAGGATGGAAATACCACAGAAGATGTTCCAAGGGATACCTTGGTTAGCCAGAATGAGATAATTGACTTGGATGAGGATGATGTTGGTAGCAAGAAAAGAAAAGGCAAATCAAAATTGGGGCGTGAGTGGGAAATGACAAGGAATTTTCAAATTGATTGGTTGTCGAATTACCCATTCCTTGAACCAGTGGGGGTATCAAATGAAAACAATATTGAAAGGGAAACATATGTCAAATTTAAGATTTGTAGTTGGAAATATGGAAGAGACAAAATGATGCAACTAAAGCTTGACACTATAGAAAAGCATATCGGTAAAGTTAACGAAAAAAAAATCTTAAACAAAAAGGAACAATCATTTGTACGATGGAAATCAAAGGAACAATGTCTTCATGTTAAGTATTTCATAGATTATAGAGATCATAACTATAGAATGTCAAAGATTAAAAAATGTGAAGGTACACTTGCGGCTCATTTTTTAAAAGCCATGGGAGTAGCAAATCTGTCAAAAATTGTTCAGATGAATGTTATTTTTCATATTTTGTCCAGGGGGCATACTATGGTAGACTACCCAGAATATTTTGATTTATTATCTTATTTGAGTTTTCCTAACTTTCCCTTCTCACATTGGTTAGTAAACACTGGATGAGAATGGGTGAATTGTCTTATTGTAGTGGAAAAGCAATATTTAAAGGAGAAAGTAAAAGAGTCAAATTTCATTGCATTATCTTTAGATGAAGTTACTGTGGTAGAAAATACTTCTTGGTTTTGTATGCATTTGTATACTATAGAACAACATGTTCACCAAGCTCATCTTCTTTGTGTTCATAAAATGAAGGACAATACAAGACCGCAAAATCTATTTGAACTAATCAAGAAATCTTTGAATGAAATTCCAAGTATGGATGAGTTGACAATTGCCAAAAAGTTAGTGTGTGTAGGATTTGATGGAGCTGTAGTGATGCAAGTGTAAAGGAGCGGTCTTTGTATAAAGTTACAAACTACTTGTGCACCATACATGCTTCGCATTCATAGCATGGCCCATAGAATGAATTTAGCATTCAAAATTGTAAGCAAGTTTCCTACAGTATCAAAAGTTGAAAATCTAGTTTGCAAGATCCACGCATACTTCTGCCGAAGTCCCAAACGTTTCCTTGAATTTCAAAATTTTGTTGAGGGAATAACACCTGGAAACAAGCTTTCAAAGGATGTCAATACCAAATGCATCTCCCTGCATGGACCAACGCAATGAGTTCTTTTAGAATATCAATCCTTGATTAGAGTGATGTACAAGTATCGCAACACAATAGACAAATCTCCTAACCTCTTACATAGATTAAGCAATATAGAGACACTCTTGACTTTAGCTAGTCTTCTCCCCATGTTGGATGAGATGAATAACCTTTTGAAGAATTCCCAAGACAGAACTATGTATATTTATGAATATGCCAATCTACATAAACTTATATGCTTGGCCCTCAATCATCTATATCTAGATCTAACACAAGAAGGCACAAATTATTTGGTGTGGTGGCAGAAAATTACTGATTTGAATAATCTTGATAATTATTTACAGTTTAATGCAAGCAGGCACTTATGTATCTATGTACTAGGATATGAGATACCAATGTACCATTGTAAGATAGCCAGGCACTCTAGAAGAGAAGTACCTATTAATGAGGAATATTTTCATGACATTGTTAAATTTGTTAGTGATAATTTGAAGGAAATTCAAAAATATATTTCCTCAAAGATTCGTGAAAGATTCCCTCGACATGAAATACTTGAATCAATGGGTATTGTGTATCCTCAATTTTGGGTAAACCGAGATAACCCAAAATATTTTCATGATCAAGTAAAAATCTTGATTGAACAGTTTTCAAAAAAGGTAACATACAATGAGTAGACAACATAAGGAATTTTAAATGAAAATAAGCTTAAAAAGAAATGTGGGAGTTTTGCAATAGCTATGAGGGACCAGTATAAATCCATGGGAAAGGATAAGGCTTTTGAACCGGAATAAATAAAAAAGGTTTGGACAAGCTTAGGTTAGAGTGAAATATTGTGTGGTTCGATGTCAGAATATTTCAAACTTGTTGATTTATGTCAAACAATGATATTGGGGTTGGTGGAGGATGAGAGAGTTTTTAGTACATTAGGGTTTTTGAAATCAAGGTTAAGAAACAAACTGGACAATAATTTGGAAAATTGCTTGAGGATGAAAGGAACTACATATAATGTCAAAAAAAATCCTTTTGAAAGGGCACTCGCAATCTGGAGGTCCACATGTGAAAGAAGAGGGACCAGGTTGTGAAACATAGGCTCTCCAATTCCAAGAGTTGATGGTACTAGTGGCAGTGGCATTGGCAGTGGCAGTGGCAGTGGGCCTGGGATAGATGACAATGATACTGAAATTGACACAAATAACACAATGAATGTTGAATTTGAGACACAGGTTGAAGAAAGTGCATAGACGACTCAAAATCAAGACAACTCTTTTACTTTATCTCAAGATGAGCATCGGTTTGGGGACCTTGACTCTGTTTGAGAAATGGAAGAGAATTAGCAGGTTTTAGCTATTTTTGCTGCACTTCATGAATCAGTTTCCATTGTTCCAAAGTCCAAACTATAGTTGATGATATTTTATATTGTATTCAATGAACATTGAAATTGTGAATCATTGCACTCATGACATCTTATTTATATTATACTCAAGCACTGCATGAATCATATTCTAAACTGTAGTTGATGATTTTTTATATTGTATTCAAATAAATTGTAAATCATTGCACTTCAAGTTCAGGATATTTTATTTTATATTGCACTCCATGATAATTTATATTATAATGCACTTCATGAATCATATGCCAAAGTCAAACTATAGTTGATGATATTTTATAAATTATATAGTAATCCATCATCCATGAAATTGTGATATTAAAATTTAAATTTGATCTCTTAAAAGGAAATTTATTTTTTCTTTACAAAGAAACTAGCCTCCACCGAGTCCACCCCACTTATCTTCCGTATATCAATAATCACAAAAATAAACGACACTTTGATTTTATGATTCATAAATTATGAACAATGCAAATTGTAGAAATTTGTGTGACAAGATCCATATTTTAGTCTGCATTGCATCCATAAACAAATTTTAAATTCCGTAGTGATGTAGTCCTTCCCCCATTCCTAAAAAAATTCAATACCATCGACCTAGCAATGCTTCATCAGCAGAACCCCCATCACAGTCCCTTCGATGGCTCAATGAAAATAGCTCACAACCTAGTATCAGTGTAATAATACTCTACCGGGTTGACTCCTAAGGTGATCTCTTGATATACTGATAGAGTCAAGCTGTCAACAAAAGTAACCATGAATTATTGAATTTTATCAATAATCACAAAAATATACCACTTTGATTTTATGAACAATGCAAACTGTAGAAATTTGTGTGAAAAGATCCATATTATAGCCTACATTCACATTGCATCAATAAACAAATTTAAAATTCCGGTAGTAACATAGTCCTAAGTTCTTCCTCCATTCTTAACAAAATTCAATACCATCGGGCCATTGGCCTAACAATTCTTCATCGGTGGAACCCCCATCACAATCTTGCCAATGGCTCAATGAAAATAGCTCACAACCTAGTATCGATGTAACAATACTCTATCGGGCTGACTCCTAAGGTGCTCTCCTGATATATAAATAGAGTCAAGTTGTCAACAAAATTAACCATGGGCATGAATTATTGAATGCATAAAGAATATCGAGGGAACTATGGTGCATCGGGGAAACATTATCTAGTGTCCCACTGATAGAATGAAGGATAGGTGTCCATTGGTGGAGAGGGTGGCTATTGGTGAAAGACTGATGTGACATCCTGGGGCATCATGTTGCGGTGTATTTATGAACCAGAATTGAAGTGAATTATATCACAAGTTGATCGCATAGTTGATACAAAATCCAAGAATATTTTGCTTAGGGAAAAAGTAGAAAGAAAAAAACTTGGATTTCTGACATAGCAAAGACTATTGGACTGTGGAGACAACTCGGCGAGACTCACATAAGTACTTCAAACCCAGCTGAGAAGTTATTTTCATCAAAACATTAAGATTTAAATAATGGAAGAGAGTATAGACAAACCCAAAGCTAAAAAGTAGAAAACCAAAAAGCCTAAGAGACTCCTAAATGAAGACCTCATAGATCAATGCCCTGGGTCAGGGTCGAGACCCAAGAGGAGTGTTCAAATGAATCCTTCCATGGATAGACTATGGGAGAAACATAAGGGCTTAGGGGATATTTGGACAATGCAATGAGGGTACGACTTCTTCATGTACCATTATAGAAAACAATTTAGGTTTCAACCAATCTGCAATCCATGGAGGTTGAACCTAGGAAGATTTGCGGTGCCCAATGTGTTTGTGAATGCAGAGCTAATTAAAGCTCTTTCTATTAGATATGACCCCAAGAAAATAACTATTTGGTCACATGGCGGGGGTGACATGCTTGTTATTTCTAGGGATCTCATTTCTAATGTATTTCACTTAGAGTGTTCACTAAATTTATCATTCATGGTCAGAGATCTCTTGACAGAGTATCACTACATGGATACCAACTATAAGAGATGGAAATTACCTTTTCATAGGCCTAAGGATGAAGGAGGCCAACTCAGGAGGTTCTCTAGTAGTGAAACCCCTCCTTTACATGAAGATTTGTTCAAAGAGTGTTTCCGATACACCTGTTATTCAGCTACTTAGGTTTTGGGAGTAGAGGTTATGCCTCTCATGTCGATTGCCCCAATGGTCTTAGTTGTAGATATACATAGCAATGATGCCAAGTCATTTGATTATTCTAGCTACTTGGCCAATGCCCTACATCAAGGGCTTGAAAATATTAAAAACAATAGTGATAATATTAATTTTGAACACTATTCTTTGCTTATGCATTTGCTATTGTACGAGGGACAAGTCAGAGGAGACTGGAGTGAAGAATTAAGGATAAAAGATACAGATGAAAATGGAGATTTTAAACCTGTACATATGTGGAATTTATTGTGGGACAACCGATTTGGTAGGTCTCATTACCTTTATTTTGAATATTTTTTTGTAAAACCATTGATGAAGTTGTTGGGGTATCTGTGCAATTATAACCTATCCCTAGAAGTACAAATATTTCTAAGACCAAAGGAAAATGACCGAAGAAATAAAGTGAATCATAACTGGGGAGACTAGTATGCTTTCCCTGATTGCACAGTGATAAGGGTTTATGGGTTCGAAGGGGCTCCACATTTTATGCCACGAGTAGTTCCTAACCAAATTGCTTATTTAGAAATTGTGAGACAATTGGAAAAATATGATTCCAAACACCTCAAAGGACATAACAAACAATCAATTATGCCCAACACCTTATGTTTTGGAGACTTTACAATGGTTTCCAATGAAGGATATAGAGAAATTGATGGTAAATTAGCATAGTGCAACCTACCTCTAGGTGATATAAGGAAACGATTTGATACAAAAGGGTTTATTCACAAGGCGAGATTATCGTAGGGGCTATCAGGGTATGAACATTTGTTCTCAATCGAAGATGTCATAAGAAACCATGATGAGGCTTCCACCAAGGAAAGAATGGACACCTATAACAACATTATTCTTGCAGAGGAATGGAAGAGAAAAAATGTCCCATCTTATTCAAAGGCATTTGGTGAGATACAAGATCCTTTAACAAGAATTGAGCAACTCATCGCTCATGTCAATGAACCAGTAAAGGATGTTCCCCCAGTTATTTTTGATGTACCTCATGCAACCTATTCAGGAATACAAGCTAAAGACATAGACCCCTTAGATTACATACCTTCACAACCTACTCATGAGGTATGTTTTTCTGTAGATACTGATATAAGTGAAGAAGAGTAGGGTGATGAAGAGGGAGAGCAAGTCAAAAAAATTAGTGCTCTTGTGATTGCATAGTACGAGCCCCCTCAAGAGAAGAATATTGTAAGATTTGAGGCATCAAATGAACTATATGATGATGTGAGGGTCAGGGTTGAACAACAGTTTATTTATGATTATGATTTTGTTAAATCTTCTAAATTTAAATCATTTTTTATGAATATAAAGGCAGAAAAATGAGGCAACAAATACAGGATATCACTCTTGAACATGAGGCAACTACTCTGGAGGAATTGAAAAGGGAGGTAGAAAAGGAAATGGAGTCCATCACTCTTGAAAGAGGAAGGGAATTGTTTCAAGAATCTGGAGTGTTTCTCCTGCCAGGGTGGGATATTAGCTCTTCAATTGTATTTTATGGCTTCAGAAAAAGAGGGGTTAAGACAATGAACTTAACAGAAGAAGCAAGTGAAAAAATGTATTCAGGATCTAGGTACAACCCAGACAAAGCCACCTTGCTTATTTGGTCACTGTATCCCCATGATAGAAGACCTACTATAATTAGTAATCCAAACCAAGTGTTTGGTCATCTCTTGGTTCAACAAGTAGTGGATACCAACCCTATGGAGACAACATAATTGAACATAAATGTGGTAAAATTTACCAAAGCACAAATCAAAAAATTGAAGGAGCTAGAAAATCACAAAGAAAGAACATCCCTCCTCCACATCAAATTTGTACTCCCCATGGATTGAAAAATATAAGAGAGTGCTTGATGCATTGGCTGATGCAGCCTACTGGAAGAATTGCCATCTAAAATTCTAGGGGAAATGCAAAGAATTGGAGAAAGAAGTGAAAACCATCAAATATAACATTGTATTTGAAATGATAAAAGAAAGATTCAACAAAATGATGAAATGTGCTAATGAATATTGGAAAGTATTCAAACAGATACACATTGCATTGGTGGAGAATGAATGATTGCAACCTAGAATGATGGAGAAAAAAAAGGAACTCATAGATAAGAATGTCATGAAAGGACAAATATTGTTGACATATAACAAGCTGGTAGAATCACATAATGGATATCATAATAGGCTTAGGGAAGATTTTGACTGCTTTGATTCAGTCCCACTCCCAACACTTCATAATAGCATTAGAAATCTGCGAGAATATGATGATTGTAAGGAAGAGATTGTTGGGCTTCTAACTATTGTGTTGCAAGAAAAAATTGATGAGGATATGGTTTTACAAAACACTCATAAGCAACTCGAAAAAATAATTTCTATGGAATATGATATGAAAGAGGTGATCTCTAATGTGGAAACCTATGTTGAACAAGAGTACATTCATCACCTCTCTGCAGTCAATCTATTTATTAGCCAAATTGTAGATGTGTTAGAATCAAATCCAATGATACAATCATCATATTCAAAGTAAGAACGCTAGTCGGCAGCATGATGAGATCCCTATCATGGAGTAGAAGCCTTCAACAAATCTTAGGTGGTCATAGGCTTTTGCTTGGAGATTAATAGATCAGTGCATTCACCTGCGGCATTATTTTATTTATAATTTGAGTTGTGTTTAGTTGTCAATGTCATGACTTTTTCTAAGGGGTTTGTAGCTTTTTTCCTCTCATATATAAGAGAGATCAAGACCTCAATAGGAGATCAATGGATCATCACATCATTTTTAATTAGACTTTAGAGTAGAAAATAGTAAGAAGATAGATAATAGATTGCACCAATTCGCCCATCCATCTCATATCATAAACTATTTTTATAATGCATATAATTTCAACTTTGAAGATCAATACAATGGAGAAGGTTACACATAATTACTAATTTTCTTTCGAGTGTTCAACTATTGTGGATTCATATGCTTATAATTTATTAACTTATTTGGTTGTCTCCAAAGTGGTTTTTTATGTTATTCAAATTAAGTGTGTGGAAGTACATTTAATTTGTCAATGCATTGAATTTGAATTCTTCAAGAATAGGGGTTGTGACCATGGGGTTTTAGATTTATTTATGGACATGATAATTGATCAAGTAGTAATTTGGGCCACAAAATGGATCTTGTCACACAAATATCTACAATTTGTGCTAATCATAAAATCAAATGTAGTGTATTTTTGCAGTATGTGGGATGTGGGTGAGGTCTAAGACTATAAGTTGGTGGATACTGATTAGGATTTTTATTCAAAAAATAACATAAGCTAACAATTCAACATCCATAACTTAGAAGCTCTACCAAGAAGTAAATATAATGAGCTAACAGTTCAACATCCATAACTTGGAAGTTGTACCAAGAAGTAAATATAATGAGCTAGTAGTTCATCACCTTATAGTTTAAATGATAAAATAAATAATAAAAATAATTGAACATCATCACATTATTGAAGTCTGAATTTGAGCTTTTTAATTGATTTTAACATGAAGGAGTACATATTGGCATTGGCAATGCAAAATCTTGCCAATACCCAAAGACAAGTTTGCACAAAGCTGAGTTGGAACTTGGAAACTCATATTATCAATTATTGAAAATTAAAAATCAAGTCACTATATCATCTTTTCTAGCAACTTCCACTCTTCATGTGGTGGAATTTTCATTCATTCTAAATGATGTTGTTTGACTTGAATTTTTTTCAACATTTCATGATTGTAATTCCAAGTGGAACCTGTCTTGAATTCTTCAGTCAATTTTGCATCCAAGGTTATCAACATTTTGATGGAATCCAAATAGTTCACATCTGGATCTAAGGAAACTAGTCCAAATCAATCTTCCTTGCACCTTCCATCTTCTTTCTAAAACCATCCTTTCCAATGAATCGCTCATTTGTGTCAAAAGCCTCTAGAAAACCAAGCTCTGTGAAGTTCCTTACCTTTTCATCCACCACCTTCATCTTGTCTGAAACCAAATGAAAATATTCCTTTGTTTCATGCATTCTTGAACACTTTTCAATCATATATGACAACTTCATTGAGGTTTCAATCTGATTAGTAATCCCTTTTGATTTCAAATCATTATCATTGGCTTTGTAGAGTGTTTATCAAACTTGATTTTCAGATTTCTCTAATTCTTGCACATTTTTTTTGTCCACTAAATATTTGTTGAGCTTCTTATAATGTTGTTTGATAGCATCAATCAATTGAAACATGTCACACAAATGATCAAAATTCTACATTATTTCATCCCAAATATTTTGTTTCATATGCCTCACTGTATCTCTACAAAATGAAGATAACTTATTTTGAGAAGACTTAATTTTTTATTTTTCTTTTGTCAACTCTGTCTCCAATATTTCATTTGTTTTTCTTTGTTTCTCCAATTTTTGTTCCCACTGTGCATTTCCATTTGCAAATCTTAGTCTTAATTTTTCTAAAGTGGATTTTTCCTCATCATATTTCTTGTTGCTCCCATCTAGCTTTGTCTCCAATCTTTCATTTGTTTTTCTCTGTTTCTCCAATTTTTGTTCCCACTGTCCATTTCCATTTGCAATGCTTAGTCTTAATTATTCTGAAGTGGATTCTTCCTCATCATATTTCTTGTTTCTCTCATCTATCCTTCACTTCAGGTCACTCACTTCTTTCTCATTTCAGTTATCCTCTTTGCTTGTTGATGTAGAGGCAGATTTTATTATCCTTTTTTCTAATTCATTGCTCTTGTTATCTGTTGCTTTCTCACTTGCTAGGTCTTCCTGTAACTTTTCTATTTGGGTCTGCAACCTTTTCTTCTCTCTATATTACTTTAGCAATGATGTGTACACCAACTCATTGTTCTTCTTTGATACATTAACTTTGTCATTATTTTTTAGGCCAAAAAAATCCAATTGAAAATTGGTTACCTAGTATTCAGATTGATCCATCTGATTTGTTGGTTTGTGTTTGAACTGTGGGAACAACAATTGTGTACTCCATGATTTCTTTATCTGTGTCAAATGTGGGTAACACCATGGTTATTGCAGGCTTTGAAGTTACAGCGACGCACTCTCCATCAGTTGCTTCTTTTCTTTTTTATTCAAGTCTAATTTCTTTTTAAACTCTTCAATGAAATCATAACCTAGGGAGGCAGGAACAATGGAATGCTTGAATGGTGAAGGAATAGGAGTACTTGCAATTGCTAATGATGTCATAGCCACACTAACTGGAATTGGGGGAGTGCCTAGAAATAACTCCTTTGTGGTGGATCCACTGTTAGTGTGACTTGGACCTATCAAAATCCTTTGCCTCTTTTGATTTCCTTGATCACCTAGTGTTTTTGCGGTATCTTGTATTGTTTTCCTCTTGTGTGTAATTTGTTGTTGTAGCACATGTTGACCACTATTGGTACTACTACCCATACCATCACCACCAATGGAACTCCCAGTTGCACTAAGTTGTCCACCAAGGGCATGTCCTAGTTGTGATTGTATCTGACCATGAGAATGAGGATTAGAAACTATAACAAATTGAGTTTGACTTGTATGCCCTTGGTCTACTTTTTCACCTCCAATCCCAAGGCCAGATTTATCACCTGGTTTTCTATGCTCAACATGTGTTACCGTCCAAAGGCCTAGTCTTTTGGAGTCTTTGGACCCCAAAGGACCACCTTCATAACCAAATCTTTCAAGTATGGTTGCTCCTGAAGTATATGTTGAAGCATATGCTTCTTTTGTGGCCTTACTTAATCCAGGTTTGTAATTGGCATGGCTTTGTTCTTCTTCTTCACTATCATCATTAGATTCATCATCACTTCCTTTGCTTCCACATTCATCAGAATGCTCTATATTCCACAATTTTCTAAACTCTTTATCTTCTTTGTTAGCTCCATACTCTACAAGAGCTCTTGGATCATCTAGGTCCTTCCTCATAGACCAAAAGGTAGTAATTTTTTATCATGAAAATTTTTTATCGGTAAATTCCTTCTCTAGAGAACCTAGAAGTTTTACTCTACTAGATGTTTTATCACTTTTTTCATAAAAATTGTTGTATCCCCTGGTTGTCTTTCGATGCAATGTCATAATTTCTATTGACAATTTTTCAAAAGAAATACCATTCTCAGAAGCACTTTTCTCCATTTCTATTTTGACCTCATCCCAAGAATCCTTGTTTCTCAAGTTTTCAAGCAAGGGTTTACTTTGATGTTGAATTCTACTTGTAGCATTCCTATTGGCCATAATCATTGATTTAATGATGTCACATGGGTCATACTACCAATGACAAATAGCATCAAAGTAAAAAAAAATCAAAAGATTATGTGCCACACTAAATGTTTTTCTCTTGAATGTGAACCCTCCACATGAAAAAGGTAGAGAAGGAAATAAGTTCTTTTGTTGACTGAGAAAGTGTAGTTCATCAGCACTCAGCACCTACCTTACATATTCCAATGCAAAAACCCTTTTTGTCACATGTATTGGAATTTTCTATGGTTGTACTCCCAATCCATAAAATCTTAGCACAGTATATTCTTCCATTAAGTACCAATCAGCCAATTGTATTTATTTTCCCAGTTGCATGCAATTTCTACATGACATAGGCAATCTAGGCATTGGAGTATTTGTAATTGCTTGATGCAATGAAGCCAAAAATTAGTCTACAAAATGAATGCAGTTCCTTCAAGAATGATGAATCCTTATCTTAGTGGTCCATTCATATACTAGATCCATTTTCTTTTCCTCTGCATTACTATAGGGTTGAATCTGAAGTTTGTTGGTCTGAAACTTTCCTCTAAATTTGAATAGAAAAAGATAGCACAACTAAGTTGTGAACCTAAATGTCTTGGTGGAACCTGCTTTAATCATTAAAAATTATTTATGCATGGATTCTACAATGTGGTGAATATAATTATATTTGACATGTTCATCACCATAATGAATATTATATACCATTTCAAGGAGGCTTGTACCCACTTCCAAATTGATATCTAGACCCAGGAAAAATGCTAGTATGGAAATAGTATCATGAACTTATTGGTTTAAAAATATCCAAATTATAAGGAGGCTTATGATCAACTTTCAATTTGTTTCTATCCTGAACTATTTTATTTAAGAAATTATTTTTCTGTCTTTCTTCCCCTGCTTCATAATCACTAGCAAGCTTTTCTAGGTCAATGTGGTGGTTTCCAAATTCTTCGATTGTAAACCCCAAAATTTTTACAAGTTCTTTTGCATTAATGGATAACAATTCTACTTGGCTATATTTAATAACATTTTCTATTTTCTTATCATCATAATTTTCAACACAGGCCATGATAAATTCTGGGCAAGGGAAAACTCCATGTAACATCATGCGCCCTAATCCAGTTACCCACAGTGCACTGATAATATTAACTAAAATTTTTGTTTGATTTGAAGCCTTATTCTGAGATGTAAATCTAATTTCTAAGGTATGCCTACCATAGATTTAAGGATCATAAATATCATGGTACCCATCAGTGAAACTTGGGGTTTTAAGCAATTCTACATGATGTATTTTTTGATCGGACATTGCTCTAGTGGTACTGGTGGTAGACATGCTTATACAAATGTGAAGTTGTGAAATTTGAATTCCCTAATACCTATTGGTCCTCCTTAATTTTAATGAACTCTTAAGTCTCTAAACCCAAACTTCAAACTTTGACAAAATAAGATTTTAAGAAATTTCAAACGATGAAACGTAGCTGTGGGAATTCTTTCACTTACCTAGATTCTGAGTCCTAACTCTTGAAAACTGGAATGGTGTTGTTGGAAGTGGAACTGTGGAATCCAAAATAGAGTGGTGCACTGCAATGAGAAATATGAAGAGTGGAGACTTTAAAAATCACTGTACAATTTCAAAGTGCAAAGTGCTTTAAATTCTTTATTTCTCGTAATTGGAACATTAAAGTGAATGACACATCTTAGGTCTACAAGACTACAAGTTGCAAATTCTTAACCGTTGATTTTTCTAAATCAAACGGTTATAGGGTGATTCTGGAGGTTGAAGTTGGGAATCTCAT
This sequence comes from Sequoiadendron giganteum, assembly GCA_007115665.2. NCBI lineage: Eukaryota > Viridiplantae > Streptophyta > Pinopsida > Cupressales > Cupressaceae > Sequoiadendron > Sequoiadendron giganteum. Next base: position 562,362,692 of record CM021103.1, read on the forward strand.
CGCTCTGTGCATTTCATTACGGAATGCGACTACAACCATACATCAAATGTTCATCCAATGGTTGAAACTTGAGTAATTTAGGATATTAACTTAAAAAAATAAACAAGACACATGTATTTTAAAGTTGCTTTAAACTTTTGTGTACTATGATTGGCATCAAGGCCAAGGGGCCGGTAAATTAACATTGCAAACTGCAAAGGACTTAAAAAAATCTTACTGTATGTTGACCCTCTCACTTAAAAAAACTCAATAATCACTTGACGGTTGACACTTAGCAGTACAAATTTCTTTATATTTTTTCTTTCTCTAAATTGGAACATTAAAGTGAATGAAATGTCTTAAGTCTACAATTTGCAAATTCTTAATCTTAACCGTTGATCTTTCTAAATCTAACGGTTATAGGGTGATTCTGGAGGTTTAAGTTGGGAAGCCCATCACTTTGTCAATTTCATTACGAAATGCAACTACAACCATACATCAAATGTTCATCCAATGGTTGAAACTTGAGTAATTTATGATATTAACTTTAGAAGAAAAATGACACATGTTTTAAAGTTGTTTTAAAATTTTGTGTGCTAGGATTGGCATCAAGGCCAAGGGGACGGTAAATTAACATTGCAAACTAAAAAGAACTTGAAAAAATCTCATCGTGTGCTAACCCGCTCACTTAAAAAAAATAGTAAGCACTTGACAGTTGACACTTAGTAGTACAAAGTGCTTTAAATTATTTATTTCTTGAAATTGGAACATTAAAGTGAATGAAATGTCTTAGGTCTGCAAGTTGCAAATTCTTAATCTTAACTATTGATCTTTATAAATCTAATAGTTATAGGGTGATTATGGATGTTTAAGTTGGCAATCCAATCACTCTGTACATTTCATTATGGAATGCAACTACAACCATACATCAAATGTTCATCCAATGGTTGAAACTTGAGTAATTTATGATATTAACTTTTAAAAAAAACACGACACGTGTTTTAAAGTTGTTTTAAACTTTTGTGCTCTAGGATTTGCATCAAGGCCAAGGGGTCGGTAAATCAACGTTGCAAACTGCAAAGGACTTGAAAAAATCTCACTGTGTGTTGAGCCTCTCACTTAAAAAAAATTAGTAATCACTTGGCAGTTCACACTTAGTAGTACAAAGTGCTTTAAATGCTTTATTTTTCAAAATTGGGACATTAAAGTGAATGACACGTCTCAGGTCTACAAGTTGCAAATTCTTAATCTTAACCATTGATATTTCTAAATCTAATGGTTATAGGGTGATTTCAGAGGTTTAAGCCCATTGCTCTGTGCATTTCATTACGGAATGCAACTACAACCATACATCAAATGTTCATCCAACAGTTGAAACTTGAGTAATTTATTATATTAACTTACAAAAATAAAGATGACACATGTGTTTTAAAGTTGCTTTAAAATTTTGTGTGCTAGGATTGGCATCAAGGCCAAGGGGTTGGTAAATTAATGTTGCAAACTACAAAGGACTTGAAAAAATCTCACCGTGTGTTGACCCTCTCACTTAAAAAAAACCAGTAATCACTTGACATTTGACACTTAGCAATACAATGTGCTTTAAATGCTTTATTTCTCGAAAATGGAACATTAAAGTGAATGAAACATCTTAAGTCTACAAGTTCAAAATTCTTAATCTTAACTGTTGATCTTTCTAAATCTAACGATTATAGGGTGATTATGGAGGTTTAAGTTGGGAATCCCATTGCTCTATGCATTTCATTACAGAATGCAACTACAACCATACATCAAATGTTCATCCAACGGTTGAAACTTGAGTAATTTATGATATTAACATAGAAAAATAAACATGACACATTCTTTTTAAAGGTTCTTTAAAATTTTGTGTGCTATGATTGGCATCAAGGACAAGGGGCCGGTAAATTAATATTGCAAACTACAAAGGACTTGAAAAAATCTCACTGTGTGTTGACCCTCTCACTTAAAAAAAATCAGTAATCACTTGGTAGTTGACACTTAGCAATACAAAGTGCTTTAAATTCTTTGTTTCTTGAAATTGGAACATTAAAGTGAATGAAACGTCTTATGTCTACAAGTTGAAAATTCTTAATCTTAACTATTGATCTTTCTAAATCTAACGGTTATAGGGTGATTCTGGAGGTTTAAGTTGGAAAGCCCATCGCTTTGTGCATTTCATTATGGAATGCAACTACAACCATACATCAAATGTTCATCCAACGGTTGAAACTTGAGTAATTTATGACATTAACTTTGAAAAAAAAACATGACACGTGTTTTAAAGATGTTTTAAACTTTTGTGCACTAGGATTGGCATCAAGGCCAAGGGGCCGGTAAATTAACGTTGCAAACTGCAAAGGACTTGAAAAAATCTCACTGTGTGTTGGACCATCTCACTTAAAAAAAATCAGTAATCACTTGACAGTTGACACTTAGCAGTACAAAGTGCTTTAAATGCTTCGTTTCTCGAAATTGGAACATTAAAGTGAATGACACGTCTTAGGTCTACAATTTTCAAATTCTCAATCTTAACCGTTGATCTTTCTAAATCTAACGGTTATAGGGTGATTTTGGAGGTTTAAGTTGGGAAGCCTATCGCTCTGTGCATTTCATTGCAAAATGCAACTACAACCATACATCAAATGTTCAACCAATTGTTGAAAGTTGAGTAATTTATGATATTAACTTTAAAAAATAAACATGACACGTGTTTAAAGTTGCTTTAAACTTTTGTGTGCTAGGATTGGCATCAAGGCCAAGGGGTTGGTAAATTAACATTGCAAAATGCAAAGGAGTTGAAAAAATCTCACTGTGTGTTGACCCTCTCACTTAAAAAAAAATCAATAATCACTTGACAGTTGACACTTAGCAATACAAAGTGCTTTAAATGCTTTGTTTCTTGAAATTGGAACATTAAAGCGAATGAAACGTCTTAAGTCTACAAGTTGAAAATTCTTAATCTTAACCATTGATCTTTCTAAATCTAACTGTTATAGGGTGATTTCAAAGGTTTAAGTTGGCAAGCCCATTGCTCTGTGCATTTCATTATGGAATGCAACTACAACCATACATCAAATGTTCATCCAATGGTTGAAAATTGAGTAATTTATGATAGTAAATTTAAAAAATAAACATGACACATGTTTTTTAAAGTTGTTTTAAACTTTTGCATGCTAGGATTGGCATCAAGGCAAAGGGTCTGGTAACTTAATGTTGCAAATGACTTATTATAGCCTACATAATGCAAATCATATAAATTTGTGTGACAAGATCCATATTACAGCCTACATAATTACATTGCATCCATAAATAGATTTAAAATCTTGTACTTGTGGTCCTTCCCCCATTCCTAACAAAAATCAATACCATAGGCATTAGCCTAACAATGCTTTATCGGTGGAACCCCCATCACAACCCCACCGATGGCCCAAAGGCGAAGACTCATAAGGTGTGCTCCCTAATATACCGATACAGATAGAGTCGACAAAATTAAGCACATTGTTGTAACACATAAACATCGATGGAACAAATGATTGCATTCCCCCAATGGCCCGATATAACCATGAATTATCAAGTGCATATTGCATAAAGTATATTACTTAATTTCTCAAAAGAAAAAAACTGATTTGAATAAATTAATAGACACTAAAGTTTCGAACTCAAAAAAAAACTCTTTACTCTAAGTGTAAATGAATAACAGAGAATAACACAACACAACCATTTATTTTATTGCAACTGAATTTCAATATCACATTATTACATATCTTTTTACAGACGAGTAACTGTAGATAAGACAAACTCTTGTTTTGTATAAATAACATATGTCAGTGTGTCACTTTAGTACTTTACATAGACAAAATTTAATAAGTTATTCCAAGTTGCTCATTACAATGGATTACAAATTGATCCAATTTCCAAGCTTTTGTTGCTAAAAACTTACTACAAGTGTAACTCTAAAAATAAATGCATGATTCCAAGCTTTTGCTGGTGACAACATAATACAAATGTGGCTCTGAAAATAAATGCATGATTCCAAGCTTCTGCTGGTGGATTTTCCAACCATGCTGGGGAAAGGGGGGTCTAATCAATCTTAGGGAAATGGGAGTCATGAAGATACAAAATGTACTTATCCCCTTCGAGAACCAAAGTCATACAAAAGATGTAATACAAATGTCTCTTTGAAAATAAATGCATGGGGCTTGCCTGGCCAGCCATGCTAAGGAAATGGGAGTTGTTAAAATACAAGAGGAGAAGCAAATCTACTCCCATCTTTTGCACACAACTTCCATGCACTGGTATAGCACTTACCTCCAATAGAGCTCCTCATCCTAGTTCAAAACCTATCTAAGAAGTCAGGTTAACCAAATCAACTTCTTTCCAATTCCACCCATTCTAAACTTGAAGGAAATTCATCTTTTACTGATTACTCTGTAATTACATAATTGTAGGCCAGAGAATTTATAGTATCCCCAATACCACATCATCTTCTTCGTGAATCCTTATTAACCCTAGAAAATAAAAACCCTTATGGCACTATCCACTATTCACTGAATCACTATCCCTATTTATGGGCCACCAATGCCGCTACCAGCCTGTATAATTAAATTTTTTAATTTGATTGATGTCTGGATACATGCCAACTGTACCTCAAACTGTCAAAATCACCAATTCACTAGTGCCACTCAAAGTTCAAACGATATGAAATCATTACAAATCTTGTTTCATTAAAGCTATGAGTTGTCCAAGAAATTGCTTCGAATGTTCATATCACTTAACTTTACTGGCAAGAAGTGACAATATCTACTAAATCCGTTTCTCCAACCTCCTTAATTAAGATCTATCCTTTCAGAGGATTTTAAATATTACGTTAAACCTAAAGTTGGTGTTTGAAAGCAGTTGAGAAGACATCCCTTAATGGCACCTTACAATTCATTAAATGAGCTCGCACTTTGAAAGTTGTGCATCCTGCTGAGGTCACCCAATCACTGAGAAACATAACTTTATAACCATTTGTACGGTAATAAAATCTTAACGATTGATTTCTAGAAATCTAATGGTTCTAGTGTTATTTCGGAGGTTTCAAATCACAAGTATTGTGCTTTAGAGATTTACTTATGGAATGCAACTACAGTCATCCGTCAAACATTCATTGAATGACCCCTATGATTTTTTTGTTGGCATATCTATTTATTTCGCCACTAGATTTTTTTATTATTTTGAGATTCTTTTTAATTCGCCAATGAAAAAATATTTTTTGCTTTCAAAAAAGGTTTGAATCGCCAATAGAAAATAAATTATGGTTTGAAAAATGGTTTCAATCGCCAATGAAAAATATTTTATTCGATTAAAAAAATTTGCAATTCGCCAAGATTTTCCACAAACTTCTAGGGATTATAAAAGATTCGCCAATTGTGATTATTTTTTTTCCCGAAAAATGAAATTTTTTGCCAATAAAATTAATATTTTTTATCAGGAAGTATACAGGATTCGCCAGGATTTTACACCTTCGTCGAGGTCCCTGCTTTGCATTGTCCCCAATTGTCAAAAATCAAAGCACAACAAAGGAAGAATGATGTAACAAATAGAAGAAGTTTATGACATAAAACACTCATGTATCTGAGCACCTACAAGGGTGATAAGGTTCCTCCAAGAACATATAAATCAAGCATGGGGGAAACATAACACACACACAAATCCAATCTACATATAAAGAAGAGGTGCCCTCTTAGTCCTCATCAACCAAGAGGTCATCGTTCTACCAATCTAGATCACTATAAGGGGAAGGCATATGAGCCTGCAAGGGTAGTATAGCAAGGAGATCACCCTATGACTCTCCTATGAAAAGAGCCAAGTAAGAGGCCCCCTAGAGGTCTTCTTCACTCAACTCTTGTGAGGTAAACGTCATCAATTTTAAAAAATCACCTATAGAGCTGATACATCATCTAGCGAGTTGAACATGCACTTGATGGGAGTGACATGTGTCAACTTTTCAAGTGATGAAAGAGGCGCTCGAGATCCACTGCCAACCTCACCGAAAGACTCGAGGGTAGTGAAAAACTTAGGGGACGTTGGGGATGCCTTCATCACTAGGACGACACAAACCAATGCAAAACTAACTTTCAAAGAAGGTGACCCCTTCATTTGACCCCCATTAGAAGTGGGGTAATCCTATAGATTTTGCTTCATCAAGGGGTGTGAGATCCTTATAGATGAGGTGGAAGGTGAGGAAGAAGCAGAGAAAACCACAATGAACACCATTGAGGTATTCAACATATCCCTAGGTTTGGGAAAATGCCAATGTTCAAAAGGGACATTAGGAGAGGAGGCTAAATCGAAGTAGCAATGAACACTTGCACCCTTTTAGGGTGACGGTGATCCACGCTTGTAGGGGGATCCAAAAGCAAGATTAAGGTGTCAAGAACAGAAGCAAAGGGGGAAAAAGAAGAGGAAACGACATGAGATACTGAAACAAGAGTTGTTGGCTCCCCTTTCTCCTTCTATAAAGCAGCCTACTTAGCGCTCAAAGCCTTCCTCTAACGCTTGCGCTCATGCACAAGGCGGTTTCTTCACCTCTGAGAGCTAGAGGTTGTAGCTTGAGGAGGAGAAAAATACTCCTATTCAGTCATTGAAGTGTCCATCACAACCATTGTCAGCGGAGGGAGTGACTCCTGGATAGGAACAAGAGGAAGAGATGTAGGAGTAGAGACAACAATAGGATGGGAAGTAGACTCAAGCGCCTCAACGACAGGCATCTTCCTACTCACCACCCTAGAGGTAGGAGCAGTAGGAGGCCACAAAGGTCGAGAGGTAGAGGTGGCTTGTAATAACCCATCCTAAATTATTACTTAATTAACATTATTGTATTTGACACATGAATATATTCCAAATTAAAAAGACATAAATAGTGGCTAAAGTCAATCATAGCTACACATGTCCATTTAAAATGAGTCAATGATTCATATATTCCCTTCAAAATTCAAATTACAATATCAGGTTTGACTTGGCTTCTAGAGCCACAAAGTCATTACATTATACACTTTACATCAAATACATGAATGTATTACATCAAGTTACATCTTAGACTAAAATATTCTTGTGAACAACTAAGGTTCTTCTTTGACACTTTCCTCCACTGGTGGATGAGAACATGGTTGAAGCGCTTTATCACCCAAAAACAAAGCTTACACTTCCCTAAAATTCTTCCAACTTGAAGAATGCCCCACCCTACACAAAGATTAGCAGGTGAACAATCTGCAAGGTTGAATATGGTGTGTGCCCATATATCAACATGCATTTTTTATCTACAAGTTATAAAAGAAAATGCAAGATCTATGCTAGGAATGGAAGAGAGTGAAATCATAGAGTTCATACATAGAAAATGAACTATAGTGCTTCTCCAAGCATAATAAATGTGTTGCAAAAACACACAATAGGTTCTGGTAAAGAAAACCTATACTCCCTGAACTCTATTTTGGAAACCATCCCAAAAGGTAACATTCTACTATACAACATCTCATAACAACTATCTACCCTCTAGCAGCATCTACCCTGAGGTGCTCTAGTCAACTAGGGTATCACTATTTTGTTCAAGTATTAGATTATTCTTTCACATATGTCATCAAGATAAGACTTAGATTACTAATTTACTCTCTAAATAGAAATCAGATCTATGATTCAATAAAGTAATTCAACAATCAGTCATATCATTCTTATGACTATTATATACTTTTCATCATAAGTATTTTCCATTTAAAAATGATCTAAGAACAAAAACAGGTATGTCACAAGTATGTATATGTCCATAAATGAAGTCTATGTGCATACACATATATGTGCCTACTTAAGTTTTAGATTTATGCATACAATCTAAAATAAATCATTAAATCAGATTGCAATCATTAAATAGTATTCCATTTGATGTTTCTTTTGTCAAAAATAAAGAATCAAAACAAGTCTATGTTAACAGTTTCACACATTCTATTGTTCCTTTTGCATTCTTATAAGTTGTGATACTCTAACATTACTATTTACATATGAACATTCATTGTTTAAACAAAACCAACATTGTTTCCTACTAAAGAATTCTAAGACAAGTCATTTCTTAAAGAATGTTCAGTGTTTACAACTATTCAAAGTTGTTCCAACTAAAAAGTTTAATGAGCAAGGATATTTTTGGCTACAAAGATAACTTAACAACAAAACAGTATCATTTGCAATAGATTATTCACTATTTACATCAATACAATATTGTTTCAAACTTAAAAAATACATTTAATGACAAAAAATGTCATTTTCCAATAGAACATACATTGTTGTAGTTACTCAATGTTGTTATCAAGCTATTTACATGCTAAACGATAATCATTACAATTTAAGGTTCATTTTTTTTAACAAAACGGGGTTTTCCACAATGAACTAAAAATGAACATTTTTGTTTACCAATAACAATATTGTCTAAAGCTTCTCATTAATCAGTTTTCAAGAAATCAAAAAAAATAATAGATTTATCTAACAAATAAAATAGCCTAGCTTCATACATGGAAGCAAATTTCCCAATATTCAGATCTTTGAACACTTCCATTACAAAAATTTATGGTGCAACTTTTTATAAATGAAAAGAATCTAAGATCAATATGCTTGCTGAGGTAAAACTTAAACAAGTATTTCAGTCAATAGATAGACATAGAAGTTTTGAGTTCTAAGCATAACTCATGCCTTTCCAAGTTTCAAACAAACATTCATAGGTCACTCTAAATCGACCATTCATATTGGTTTGGTGCATTTCTTTCTTATAAAAAAACATGCACAGATTTGACCCTAAAGACATGCTAGTTTCACCACTCATAATCAACATGCATTAATCTTGGTTACAAGGGAGCAACCCTTTGATCTTATAGATCGAAACCTACTTGGGTTTATTGAATTTAAACAGGGATTTCACCACCTTTCCCATTGGAATATGGAGGCATTATAGTACATACAATATAATCTTGAGCATTTTTTTTAGTTACTTATTATTGGCCCATCTGATAAGGAGCATATGATACATATGAAAACAAGACACAATGTTTGATACCCTTTCCATGGGATCAATAGCCGATCCTCAATAAATTTAACAATCATAAAAATACAGTTGAATTGGAATAGGAATTTCGAATACCCATTGAATGGCTAGACAAAAGTGCGAAGTTAAGGAATAGTCACAACTTAGTAACTCTAACCCTTGATTTAGCTCTGAGAGCTAGCCGCTAAGGATTCTAAATGAAAATCATGCAATATTGGTCGCAGGTCAAGCGACCCAAAACAATGATTGACGCCCACATTACTCATCTCAAGGTTGTGATTATCCAATAGGAATACACATTTTATAGTTTAAATGATACAATCAAAAAAATCAAAGAAACCATTCAAACGATGAGAAAAAATGATAAAAGAAAATTGAGTTTTCTTTCTAAAGTGATCAGCTTACCTAATAAATCAAGCTTTTGTGAGACTATTTTTGATTTTTCCCTCACCCATGAACTCTTCTTTGCTTTTTCCTTCGAACCAAAAACTTTTTTCGTCATGCTTTTTCGCCCACAATGTTGTGAATTCAAAAATAGAAACAACATTATCATTTTGCATGTTACTAGGTGATGGAATTATTGCCTTGCCACTAACCACTGCTTGTTTGAATATTTCCATTAATCTTTTGGTAGACCATGTCCTTTGTGGGATGCCTTCATGATCTTATTTGATTTCAACAGTTTGATTTTAGAATATTTTCAATTATCACTTTAAATTTCAATGAGAATATGAATATGTATACACATATATGTATATGCATATATATATGTAATATATATATATATATATATATATATATATATATATATATATATATATATATATATATATATATATATATATATATATATATATATATACATATATCTATATGTATTTATATGATTTCTTTCATATTTATCATGTTTGTTCTTCATTTCAAATATATATAGATATATATGTAAGTATTCACATTTATTTACATACATGTATATATATATATTCATGTGTAAATTGCTTGTTTGGAGAGATTATAAGTTCCATATGCTATCATTTAAATTAAGTAAGGAAATTTAATTTCATCTCGAGCATCCATATATATAAACTAAAATAATTTATTTTCACTTAATTTTCACATAATGAAATCTCTTATCCTTTTTTATTCATTCTTTACAATACTTAATTTCATTTTCTTCAAAACATAGAGTTTGAGTAGAAAATTTAATCTACAAGTCACTCATTTTCAATCAGTGAAACAATTCAAGTCATGAAATTACATTCTTCTATCTATGAAAAATAGTTCAAGTGCAAGTCATCATGCCATTTGTGGTGTGTGCACCCATATTCCAATTGTCTTACCGTCCGCTCTGACTAAACAATCCTACTTCAACCATGTTCTCATCCTTTAACTTGTTGCCCTGCAACTGCACACACTTACACTTGCAAATTTATCAGTAATGATCAATTCTTGATAACATATAAGATAATTTCCAAAAGTTCACAAAGTCAACATTAGTCAAATTCTTTCATTCAATTTTCAAAAATTCCAAAATTTCCATTTAATATATATTGAATTTCTTCAATAATTCAATTTACCATATTATAATAAATATGTAATAACATTGGGTTATGACACGGCTTCATAGGGACCCTTCTCCTTACCATTCACAATAGGGTGAAGCACCGTGGGCAAGATATGAAGGTTGAATAGTTAACGCTTGGCCTTCTGCCAAGCAGGCACCATCAGACTCCTTATGAGATGCACATGGATTGAAGTTGAAGGCACTATAGCAGGGAAAGAAGCAGAGGTAGGTGGAACTACAGAGGAAGAAGAAGAAATTTCCTAAGTGGATTATCCTTATCATTTTTTTGAGCAACAAAGGTAGCCTGATGTTGCACTATCATGGAAGCCTTAATTGAAATAGCATGGGGAGAATGAGGGCAGGTCACCTTTGACGCTATGCCCCATTCTTGTATTTTACGTAAGTGTGATACACTAGGTTCATCTTGGAAGGGAGAAAATCGATAGGGGTAAGTCAGAAGTGATCAAGTGAGTATCCATCATGCACCACCATCGATTTGTAACCAATTTCATGGAATACAAGCACAAAAACCTCATGAGAGAACATCAAGCATTTATGGATCACCAAGGGGACCGCGTTCATGGAAACTAGCCAAGGAATGACTAGCTTCACTTTGAACAAGTCAGACCCCAAGATAATATCAAAGAGGGAATTCATAGTCCTAGGCCCAACCAAGATTGAAATGGTGATAGAACCAATGGGAGATACAAAAATTCCATCATGTGTATAGTGCTTTTAGACTTATCGTACCTGTTAGAACTAAAAAATTCCATTAAAATCCCTAAGGTTCTTTCCCATTTTAGCTTAAATTTTCCATCAATACCCTAAAGGATTTTATTTATCCATGCCCTTTTCCTATCTTTATCCTAAAATATTTCACTTCACCACTATCTGTAAAGCTAAAAATTACCTTATACCTATTTACCGTCACCTATAAAATTCAAATTCACTACATATAGCCTTACCACAAATAACTTTCAAGCGGATGGCGGTTGGGTGGTAAAGGGTAGGCCCGACAGTCATTAAGCAACCACCGCTACACCGCAGACACTCATTAGACTGACCGCGGTGGCACAGTAACCGTTGGGAGGAAGTGGCAAAGTTAGCTACTATGGTACCATTGGTAGTCAAGACAATGATCGTAGTAGCACGGTAAATAGCTAGCGGACAATGGTGAGGTAGTAGAGAGTGGTTACTGCGATACTACGGATGATCACCATGAAGACCGCGATAGCATGGTAATAGGCAGGAGACAGTGGAGGAAGCGATGAAGCATAGCAGGTAATGCCAAACTGCTATACCGTGGATGGTCTCCTAGTAGACCACGGTGACTGCAGTGGATGGTTTGTAAGCGGTGAAGGAAGCAACCAAAGAGGTTACCGTGATACCGTGGGGGCTCCAATGAAGACCGTGGTAGCATGGTAAACCATTAGCAGTCAGCGATGTGGTTACCGTGATACCACAACCAGTCAAAATGATGACCGCGGTAGAGCGTTAGGAATAAGAGAAGATTCACAACATCATATATGGGAAATAAAATGTAAAGTGCCTGTAAAGTATAAGAGGAAAAATTGAAAGCAAGATTACAGACATAAATATTTGATTTTCCAATAAGGCAACTTAATAAAATATTTTAATATTTGCTAAAGAATATCAAATGGTTGTAATAGAAAATGAAGGGTTGGGACCCTTGATATATGTATTGTATAAATATTTTGAAAATCAGTTTGAGAAGGGGTTAGGGTAGGAGTTAGAGATTTTTTCCAGAAAATGGAGAATTGGGAAATGTAAATAATGATAGACCTTTTGGAAACAAAATCAATGGACAAATTGTTTTGAACTGGTGAATTCCATTTTGTGTTCAGTTGTTGTGTTATAATTATTTATATTTCTTATCTAGTTATTTCCAATTTGTAGGACTCTAATCATTTAAATCAATATGTCAAGCATGTGTTTGGTTTATCAAGGTGTAATTTTTCACTTTGTGTGATTTCATTAATTGGTGTTTGCATGTCAGAATTAAATTCTTTTAATAAATCACAGTGGTCTTAGGATTTCTTTTAGATTTTTGAAGAGGAAATTGGTAGGAAAACATTCCAGCACTATTTATGCGAGACATAAATAAATGAAGTTGTATGCCATTCATTAAAATTTAATTTTCAAAGTGCCTAACAACTTGAATTTAGATAGAAAGGGAAATACACACATAATTCTTAATTTTGACTCCATTGCCCATGTGGACAGAAGGCACTGATCTACCACAACCCAAAGAATTGATTCATAAACAAACAAATTATTCAAAATCCTTTCTTTTGTGCAGTAGGAGTAGGATTAGTTGTAGTGGTTTTCATCTATTCACTTCCATTTGTCATTTTGGATAGATTGATCAAACAGGAAGTACACTTCAATTTGCATCATTCACATAGGTTCACCTGCCTTGGTCTATCAGAACCTAAAGAGAAGAAGGTTCAATTGCATCAATTGGCCTTGTACGTTGACCAAAAGCATTGTGAGAGCTTGGCAACCTCTCATGGTTCAAACTTGCATTTTTGAGACCCAATAGTTTGGTGACTCTATTGGGGATTATTCAGGAAGATTTCTAGCCTTTCCATTTATAGAGTCAACAAAGTTTCACATTTTTTTTGGAGATTCCGCTGGGGCAAACCAAAGCAATATCATAATCTATTTCATTTTCCTACTTTTTGAAAAGTAGGTGCTGACTCTATTTTAATTTGATATATAATGCTTGGATGTTGTGGAGTAGTAGCATTTTTTCAAGATGGCAGAAGCAGAAAGAGGACAACAATCAATAAGAGAGTTGAAGGAATTGAGACAACAAAGGTTGCAATTGGAGCAACATATGCTACAAGTGAACCAACAATTGCTGCAATTGGGAGTCAAAAGTGTTCCAAATACATCACTGAATGGGTCATCATGCAGTAAGAATGAAGACATAAATGTCAAGAGATCTTGGACAACACAAAAACCACATGATGCAACTGAGAACTCTGAAAACAAAGGTAATGTACTTTATTCACAACAAATTACTTTTGATGAGTACATTCAAATTGAAGAGAGGCAAAAATCTTGTGGATGCCTTTTTTGACATAAGGAGATATAAGGGAGAAGATGTAAAATCCCTATACAATAGGATGACAGACATTTGTATGCAATTACCTCCTCATTTTAGGCCAACAAGACCCACATTCTTTGCACAACTTCTAAGAGCATCAAAGTTTGAATTATTTTATTGGCCAAAATCATCAAAATAGTGTGCCTTAGATGTGGTGAATAAACTTATTGATTCCATACTTGGGATGAGGTAAGTGGGTACCACCAACAGTGCTTCAAAGGTTGCATTAGAAAATGATATCATGTTGTCTGATAATGAAGATGTGGAGAGTTTCTATTGCATAACAGATTGTGAGTCAAAATGTGAAGATGAAATAGTGGATGTTGAACTTCAACAGGATGATTGTTGCAATTATTATGAAGATCAAGAAGAGGTTGGAGACATGGTTGAAGATATGGAAGCAGAGACCTATTCACTCAGCAATGAGCAAGTTTCAGATTTGTTAACTCTAGAATACCAAAAGTATGCACATGAAGATGATTCCAAAGTTTTGGTTCTAGCCTATATTTGTTTTGACAGTGAAAGTAATAATTCATATGACTCCATGTGTATCTCTCACAGTGATGAGGAATTCTTTGAATCTGATCAAAGATCCATATATGTCCAAGAAGAGGTATGTGACTCGAATAATTTTTGCCTGCAAAAGCAAGATGTCAGTTTGCATGTTGTTGATGATAAGTGTTTAGTATTTATTGATTCAAGTATGTATAAGGATGATTGTATGAATCAAAAGTCTGTGTTAGTGCCAACTGATGATAGGAAAGAAATGGAAAGTAATTTGATTGTTTCTAAAAATATTGATGAGACATAATTTTTTGATTTCCAAGAAAAGCATTCAGATTTTTAGGTCCCAGTGCAGTTGTAGGCACATTCAACAACATATGATAGTGAGCATGCCTATGAATATTTTGTTGAATGTGGATACAACTTGTATGTTGAAGATGATAAATATTTTTTATTTGATAATGAGAATGATGAAATACAGAATGGTAAAATGAATATGAATTAGGTTGAATGCAATGATTTCCTGAAGGTTTTCAATGACAGTACATGTTGCAGGGCAGGTGGAATGGATAGTTTCAAAAGAAACCTGGTGAGCTCTAATAAGAAAAAACTCTATGATAGAGGAAAGTGCAGCTTTTTCTTTTTGGGGTGGCTTGGGGCCATTCCTTGAGGTTTGATTTTTGAACCATAGCAGGTACAGAGGATTAAGGATTGCTAGTGCATGGATAATTCTTAGCAATTCCTCTTTAAATATTCTCTTCCATGCAGAGTAGTTTAGGATTTTCCATTTCTCCATTTTGCTCCATTTTCATATCATTCATCTACTTCATTCCCCCTAGCTGCCATTGCCTTCATTTTCATATCATTTGCTTGGTCTACTCTCCCAAAGATATTATGGATTCTTGCAGTGATTTGCAAAATCACTCATCCCCAACTGGAGCCACTGTTAGAATTGAAAAATTCCATTAAAATCCCTAAGGTTTTTTCCCATTTTAGCCTAAATTTTCCATCAATACCCTAAAGGATTTTATTTATTCATACCCTTTTCCTATCTTTCTCCTAAAATATTTCACTCCATCACTATCCATAAAGCTAAAAATTACCTTATACCTATTTACCGTCACCTATAACATTCAAATTCACTACATACCGCCTTACCGCAGACAACTTTCAAGCAGATGGCGGTTGGGTGGTAAAGGGTAGGCCTGGCGATCATTAAGCAACCAACGCTACACTATAGATAGTTATCAGATTGACCGCGGTAGCCATCAACAAAGGCAGATAACCGTTGGGAGGAAGTGGCAGAGTTAGCTACCATGGTACCACTAGCGATCAGGACATTGACCGTGGTAGCACGGTAAACAGCTAGCGGATGGCAGTGAGGTAGCAAAGAGTGGTTACCGCGATACCGCGAATGGTCACCATGAAGACCATGATAGCACGGTAATAGGCGGGAGACGATGGAGGAAGTGACGAAGCATAACAAGTAATGCCAAACTGCTATACCGCGAACGGTCTCCTAGTAGACCATGTTGGATGGTTTGTAAGCAGTGAAGGAAGTAGCCAAAGAGGTTACTATGATACCGCAAGGGGCTCCAATGAATACCGTGGTAGTGTAGTAAACCGTTAGCAGTCAGCGACGCGGTTACCATGATACCGTATCCAGTCAAAATGATGATTGTGGTAGAGCGGTAGGAATAAGAGAAGATTCGCAACATCATATATGGGAAATAAAATGTAAAGTGCCCGTAAAGTATAAGAGGAAAAATTGAAAGCAAGATTATAGCCAAAAATATATGATTTGCTAATAAGGCAACTTAATCAAATATTTTAATATCTACTAAAGAATATCAAATAGTTGTAATAGAAAATGAAGGGTTGCGACCCTTGAGATATTTATTGTATCAATATTTTGAAAATCAATTTGAGAAGGGGTTAGGGTAGGAGTTAGAGATTTTTTCAAAAAAATGGAGAACTGGGAAATGTAAATAATGACAGACCTTTTGGAAACAGAATCAATGGACAAATTGTTTTGAACTGGTGAATTCCATTCTATGTTCAATTGTTGTGTTATAATTATTTATATTTCTTATCTAGTTATTTCCAACTTGCACTACTTTGATCATTTAAATCAATATGTCAAGCATGTGTTTGGTTTATCAAGGTGTAATTTTTCACTTTGTGTGATTTCATTAATCGATGTCTGCATGTCAGAATTAAATTCTTTTAATAAATCACAATAGTCTTAGGATTTCTTTTGGATTGTTGAAGAGGAACTTGATAGGAAAACATTCCAACACTATTTATGCAAGACATAAATAAATGAAGTTGTATGCCAGTCATTAGAATTTCATTTTCAAAGTGCCTAGAAACTTGAATTTAGATAGAAAGGGAAATACACACATAATTCTTAATTTTGACCCCATTGTCCATGTGGACAGAAGGCACTGATCTACCACAAACCAGAGAATTGATTCATAAACAAACAACTTATTCAAAATCCTTTCTTTTGTGCAGTAGGAGTAGGATTAGTTGTAGTGGTTTTCATCTATTCACTTTCATTTGTCATTGTGGATAGATTGATCAACCAGGAAGTACACTTCAATCTACATCATTCACATAGGTTCACCCACCTTGTTCTATCAGAACCTAAAGAGAAGAAGGTTCAATTGCATCAATTGGCCTTGTACGTTGACCAAAAGCATTGTGAGAACTTGGAAACCTCTCATGGTTCAAACCTACATTTTTGAGACCCAAAAGTACCCATCCTTATGTAATAAGTTTATTAATATGATCTCCTCCATGATTATATTAACT
Organism: Sequoiadendron giganteum; assembly: GCA_007115665.2. Taxonomy (NCBI): domain Eukaryota; kingdom Viridiplantae; phylum Streptophyta; class Pinopsida; order Cupressales; family Cupressaceae; genus Sequoiadendron; species Sequoiadendron giganteum. The sequence goes on from CM021103.1 coordinate 562,379,771, forward strand.
CAACATGCAAGGTTAATGGGAATGCTAGTTACGGTATCCCCATTGATATGAACGGGAATGCACAAAGGAGAGGGTTCTCTATTAGCATTCATTGAGAAGTCTTGCAAGGTAAAGGTTATAGTAGGAGACCCACTCGCAGGTTGCATAGACGTGATGGGAAGATGCATGAAAGAAGTCGTCTCTTATGCACACTAGAAAGGAATTTCTCAAAATCCCCCAAGGGTTTAACACTTAGACAATGACCTATTCTAGGTTTTGCTCCACAATTCTTAGGGACTCTTTTAGCTACTTTGCCAGGGGTCGTAGGTTGGGTTGCAAGGCTAGGTGCCCTGCAATGCACACACCTACAATACACCTATAATATGAGAGAAGACTCGTTCAACACAACAAAATGGAACCATAACAATTCATGTTAGGTTCACCAAAATGTAGAGGAGGGGGACCAATTGCCTAGAACCCGAGGTCATAGGAGGGTCTAGAACAATCAACTACCTTGATCTACCTCACGCTAAGGTATTATCTAAGATGAGTTTGATGTTTAGGGTGGTGAAAAGGAAGGACAACTAAATCCACCACTTTCCTTTTGTCAACATGAGAGTTTTAGGAAGTTAGATGAGTGGATTTTTAGAGTCAAAACTACAACTTAGGCAACTCACTGCCAATAGACTCCATCGTGGGAAATAGATGACAGTGTGATGTTCTGGTGTCTCAGTCGGGCACTAGCGTCCATACAGATAGAGAACATAAAGTGTAATATAATAACCTAAAGAAACCTACTAACGACCTGACAAGTACAATCTAATACAATAACACTAAAAAAAAACTAGGTAGCTAAATGACAAGAAGAATACTTTAACTTGAAAGATAGATTGATTAAGAATGAAATAACGAGCAAGGGTAGTAGGAATCCAAATTATGGTTGGTCTAGCCTTTCACAAGCTCCACATGAACAAAATACCTACACACAGAATGATGAAAAATGTTGGGGTTGTGTATAGAGGATTGTCGCAGTTAGTCCCCTGCTTTGGTGTTTCCACCTCCATGAACAACTAGAATAGCCATGATAGAGAAAGTATGATAAAGAAAGAATGAGAAGCACTATACATTATGCGAACAAAAATATGCTATGCAAACAATACAATGATGCTAAATGAGTGGATATCACCTTCCCAACAAGATGATCTCAAGGCACATGAAGGAAGATGTGAGCTCGCAAGCTTGTGAATGCTAACATGTTCGCAACAATGAGAGGAGTAAAACCAGTAGAGTGTCAACTTGGAGCTTAAAAGATGGTGAAAAATATTGTGAATGAAGTGTGTAGAAGTGAGCGTGATCAAGAAGTGTGTAGACGTGAGTGTGATCAAGAAGTGTGTAGAAGTGAGTATGATCAAGAAGTGTGTAGAAGATGAATGAGATAAGAAATTTGAAGATGAAGTTGGAGCCATTCAAGGTCAGTCAAGGGTGCAGGGACATTACACTTCATCACCAATGGAGAGTTGTAACACCTATGCGGATTTCAGAGGCATGAATCATGTCAGGATGACAACACACCAAGTAGAAATTCGCATGCTATGCTAGCGTCCTTAACAAAATATCCTCCATTGAAACTAAAAATAGTTGCCACTTGTGGATGGGAAATGCATGAGGGGCAGAATAGCATCATCAAATTTAATTTATCTAAGGTAGGAGGTACATAAACGGGGAATTTGTGAGGGGTGCAAATTCATGCCATTACACATAACTAATCTAGTATTTGTAGAAATAGTTGATAAGTTGAGACTACGAAGAATGAGGCTTCTATGTCCATACTGACTTGGTTAGTTATAGTAGAGGGTCATATTTTGGTAGAGGAATAGTGTTAAGTAAATTTCAACATTAAAGCATTCCATAATGACATGTTGTGTGATGTTATGTTGATGGAAGTGTGTTATATTTTGTATTAGGAAGTCCATACACCTATACCATATGGAAAGGTGGTTAGAAGCATAATTTGATACCATTAAGGGAAAATAAGGGATAATTTATAGCAATGTAGGGGTGTGCATTGGGGAGGATTGATATACCTTGATTTCAAATATATGTGGTATTGTTGGAATAGGTGATAGAACCACAAATAAAAAATAAGTAGCACATAGAGTTGGTAGTGGGAAATGAGTTCATAAAAATTAAGTAGTCCATGGACAAGATAAATAAAGAAGAGGATAAAGAGCTACATTAAGGAATCTATAGTTGTGGAGGACTAAAAGGAGGCATGCACATAGTAGCCAAGAAAGAGGCTAACAAATGTAAGGGATTGGTTGATAGAAAATGAAAATGGGTTGTGACTAAATACAAGCCAAGGGTAGGTAGTGTAAAGGATAAATAGTGGAACCAAGTGACATATGAAAGGGTGAAAATAGAACACAGGATGGATCACTTAAGGCATACCTAAGGAGGTGGAAATAATTAGTTGAAGAAATAGTGGGTCAAAATTCCCAAGTTGGCATGAACTACTCTGAAAAGTGAGGAACTTATTTCTTTTATTTATCTTGGGTGGTTGATGTAGGGGAATCTTAAGGGCATTATGGTAAATTTGCATTGTCTAAAAAGATAAGAATATGAGGCAAACCATGCATTTTAGTCTATGATTAAAAAACATGGACATGTTTCATAATATTCGGTAATTAAGTGTTATTATTTCAATGGAAGTTTTTTGTGTGACTAGTTGGTCTTTGGGTGATGTTTGAGATGAATTGGATTATTTTGGTTTTGTGACTTTACAAATGAATTTCTATGGGGTTAATAGAGGTTTTTAGTTGAAACTATGGTGATTTATAAAAAATTATTTTAGGTTTACACCAAAGGATAGATATTTTAGGAGGTTGTGTGTATCATTAGGAAGGTGTGTGATGAATCACATAGAGATTATCCACCATTAGACCATTGGAATTGATAATTTTGTTATTGTAGGTCAGTGACACAATTCATTTGGTTTAATTCTTTGATTCAACTTCAGGTTGACATGGATTATTTAGGGAGTGAAAGAAAGGAAAAACATGGGATTACAATATAATTAGAAGTAAGAAAGTAATACATAGGAAAGTAGTGGAGTTATAGTAAGGTTCTAGTAAGAGAGAAAGAAATATGAGGCAAGAGAGACAACATAAAGTATAATTTGGAGTACAAGTAGGATATTTTGGGTCATATAAGGATTCTATAGTGTTATGTTGCAACCTTTATGATAATTCTAGAAGTAGCTATGTGTTTATGCATATGAGGAAATTCGTCATGATAGATTGTAACTAAGTTTGTTAATTAACAAAAACCTGAGATCTTTGGGTTTTTTCCCTTGTTAAGAGATTTCCTAGGGTAAATCTAGTATTATTTATGGATTTTTTTATTTATACTTATGTATTCTTAACAAAGTTGTTTACATGGTTGGATAGTCCTTCTTGGGATCCTCTCCATAACTACATTAATGACTCAATGCCTAATTGTTGGTTCTAATAGAATATTTGTAGGTGCCATGGTTTGAGAGAATAATCAAATCAAAGTTTGACACTTTATTGGTCTTAGGGATATTAAGAGACTTTGTTAGATTGATGTGGATAAAAAGGATTATGATACATGAAATAAAAATGACAACTCTACTAGCATTAATAAACTCACCCAAATGTGTTAGTTCTATCCATTCAATGTTGCGAGGTGCAAAACACAAACTATCACTCTTAGTACCCTTACATTGAATAAAAATAGTATTTTTTGCAAAATTCATCACCATCATAATAAAACCATAAAGAGATGAGTAAATTGGTAGATCATTTTTAGATTAACCCATTTCCTAGCTATAAGTTCAAATGGAACATTCATAAGTGTCTAATTTGAGAAAATAATCACATCAAAGTTTAACACTTTTGGGGCTTAGGGATCTTATGAGACTCTGTTGGACTAATGTAGCTCAAAAGGACTAGTATATAAGGGTAAAAAATGATATCTCTAGTAGCTTTAAATAAAACATCGCCAAATGCTTTGGAACTATTTATTTAATGCCACAAGGTATAAAATACAAAATATCACTCTTAGCATGCTTACACTAAATTAAATTAGCACTTTTTACAATATTACATTCATCACCACTACAATAAAATTATCGTTTAAGATAGGGGAAACCAAGTTATGATTTTTTAGATTGACTCAATTCCCAACTATATAGTTTTAAAATTCAGCGACAACCTATCATGGCATTAAGCTAGATAGGGAGAAGGGGATTCCCAAAATTTGGGTTGAAGGGGATTCATTGAATATTATTAATTGCCTCAGGAAAATCTCCCCTCCTTGGTCTATTGAAATATTTATTGTGGATGCCATTTCTATGTTAAATGATTTTGATGATTTATATATTCCACATGCCTTTCATGAGGAAAATGGGGTGGTGGATTTGTTGGTGAATCTAGGTGTGGTTTCAGCTAGATCGTGGGAGGTTAATGATAATCGACCAACAAAGCTTTTAACCTTGCTTAATAATGATAGATTCTAATGTTTTTGTGAGGGATGTCTCTTCAAGTGTTGTTAAGGGTTGACAAGTTTATTATTATCATTTCATGTTGATAAGACACTTGACGCTAGTTGTGCTCATTGGAAATTGTGGGATGAGTTGTTTGCGTAGGAGGATTCTGGTCATTATTTTTCTTTGTACCTTGAAATGCAAACCCACACACTTTTTGGGTGTATTTTTCTCTTCGACCTTGTTGATTTCTTGCATTTTTTTTATGTGTGGTCTCTTTCTTGTGTTCTTGTCACCATTGAAGATGGGTGGGGATAGGTGTAGGACAAAGCCATTGTCGTGTGAGGAGATCAAAATCAATGCTGAGATGTGGAAAATTTTACAGAAAGGTGGATTTACCTCGTTCATGGAGAGATTACATGGGTTTGACTTGAAGGTTTCACAAGAGTTTGTTGAATCTTGGCATGGTCGAGTGTTGAGCTTGTTTGGTATGGATATCACTATCAATGAGGAGTTTATCATGGAAGTGATGAGGATGTTGACTCAAGGAAGGAAATTTTATAGAGATAAATCTATGTCAAGGGTTGCTAGAATGAATTTCCTTCGGGACAAGGAGAAGGCAAAGATGGTCGGACTCCAATGTGGGGGTTATGACCATTCCAAAATCAAGCCCATTTGGGGTGACGTGGCCATGGTGTTGATGCGTTATTTTACCCTGGATGGAAGATACACGGCTCTGTATGGACACCACTTTGTGTTGTTTAATCACTTCCATCATGGTAAGCTTGTTTCTTTCCCTTTCTATCTTCTATTTTCTTTGGAAGATGGGATTGCAAACTTCAGAAGGAACCCCAAAAATCCTTACCTACATGAGGGTTTGATGTTATTAATTATGGAACACATAAAAGCTATTTTTTTTTATTATGTCCCTTGTTCCTGTTAAGCCTAGTAAGTCCAAGAAGTAGGAGAAGGTGAGTGGGAAATACCAAATTGAGTAGGTGGAAGATGATGCTAGCACAAAAATTTGTATTATACCCCATCTTTTGGGGGAAAGAAAAGCTCTGCCAAAAAGACTAAGCCCTCTTCCTTGAGTGTGAAACATAAAATTGCCTATGATGAGGAGGTTCTAGAGGGTAAATCTAGTAGAAGGAAGACCTCAAAATAGGGGTTTGTGTGTTCACATGAACTAGTTGATAATATGCAAGAGGGAATTGGGGTTAATAAGGTTAGTGAGGTGGCCTATTTTTTGAATGAGGACAATATTTAGCAGTGTGGTGGGGATGGGGAGGTCCTAATTGTGGGGAAGGTGAATAGTGTTGTGGATTTGGAGGATTCTCTTGCAGTGTCGACATCTAAAGACAAGGGCAAGGAAAAGGTTGCTCCAACTGAGGGACTACATGAAAAAGACCCTCCCATGAGCTCTCACTAGGGAGGGGTTTGTATTTGGGTGTGATGGAATTTTCACAGGCATTTGGGTTGGTCAAGGAAGGGGTAAATATCTCTTTTAATATGGTTATGTGGCTAATCTTAAATGATTGCTCGATGCAATATATCTAGTTCAAGAGGTCCAAGACCTCCATGGATAGTTCAAGAGGTCCAGGAACTCCATGGAAAGTATGAAATGATTGCTCAATGCAATATATCTACCCTAAGAAGCTTAAGAGAGAAGGAATCTATCTTTAGTATGGTAAAATCACTGAATTCCTACCTTGACTTTATGGTGGAGGATGTTGCTAATCTAAAAAAAGATCATGGTCCTCAACTCTCTATTGTGAAGAGAAACTATTTGTAGTTGTGTACTAATCTCAATGCATCGATTAATCTCAACAAGGAGAAGCTTGAGTCCTCTACTGAAGGGTTGGTATTCATAAATGAAAAAGCTAGGGAATGGATGGGTAGATCCTATTTAATGAACCAGTGAACTAGGATGGAGATGAGGATGTTGAGAAGAGTATGCAGGTTGTTGACTTGGGAATTGGGTCGAGAATTTATACTCCGAGAAAAAAAAATAGCAAGCGGTGCGGAGGCGGGATGTGGACGAGATCATGGAAATGCATAATAAGGTGATATCTAAGGATCTAGAAGCAGCTAGGATGTTAGAGGAACTTCTTTAGTCGATGATTTTTCTGTCTTTTTTGTTTTTTGTTGTTGTGTCTTTGGTCATTATTTTTTGATGGGATGTTAATTGTCGTTTAATCAGCTTGGTTTTTGTGTTGGTGGGGCAACTTTACTGCTATATCTATGTTGCCTTTTATTTTGTACAAGGTTTCAGGGCCCCTTCAAAACCTATTTTATGTTAATAAAAAACTATATAGGTTTTAAAAAGTATTATAGGTGCCACAATTTGAGAGAATAGTTGCATCAAAGTTTGGGTATTTTTTGGTCTTAAGGCTCTTCTGACAATTTGTTAGATCAATGTAGTTAGAAAGGATCAAGATCCATGGGAAATGAAATGATACCTCTAATAGAATTAACCATCCCACTTGGATGTGATAACATTACCCATTTAGTGCCACAAGGCACAACATGCAAAATCTCACTCTTAACACCCTTTTAGTGAAACAAATTGATAGTATTTGAAACATTATGTTTGCCATCACTACAATAAAACTATCAATAGTTTGAGAAAACTAAAAGTGTATTTTGTAAATTTAACCAATGCCTAACTATATGTTTAGATAACACATTCATAAGAGTCATGGTTTGAGAGAACAAACATGACAAATTTTGGCTTTTTCAATTTTAAGGCTCTTAAGATACTTTTTCAATATAATGCAACTTAGAAGGATCAAGATGTATGGGTAGGAAAATGATGCCTCTAGTATCATTAAAAAATTCACCTAGATGTTTTGGTACAATCCATTCAATGCCATGAGGTACAAAACAAAAATATTACTCATAGCACCATTACACTAAATGGAACTAAAGCATTTTATAAAATTGTGTTTTTTGCCACTGCACAAAAATAATTAGTAGGTGAGGGAAATTGAGAGAGACTTTTGTAGGCTGAACACATGCCTAGTTGTTGTTTAGATATAACATTTGTAGGTTCTATAGTTTTAGAGAACAATCACATCAAAGTATGACACTTTTTGTTTCAAGGCTCTTAAGAGACTTTGTGAGATCAATATATCCTAGAAGGATTAGGATGCATGAGAAATAAAATGAAACTTGTAGTAGAAATAACTAACCCATTTATATATTTTTGTGCTATTTGTTTGGTTCCATAAGGTGTAAAATGTAAAATATTATTGTTAACACCATTACACTATGGAAAATTGATATATTTTGCAACATTGCATTCATCACCACCACAATAAAACTATTAAGAGTTGAAGAAATTAAGATACAATTTTGTAGATTGACCTAATCTCTAGCTATAGGCTTAAACAAAATTGTGTGTACCACATTTTCAAAGAATAGTCAAATTAAAGTTTGGCACTTTTGGTCTCAAAGCTCTTAATAATTTTTTGGGGGCTAATGTAGCTTAGAACATTTACGATGCATGTACATACAATGACATCTCTAACATTATTTTTTTTTTTGCAAGATCTTAGATTAATTGCATTTACTTTTATTAGATTAAATTATACTAAAAAAATCAAAGCACAAAACATAAAAGAATACATCTTAAGAAAATTCATATAGATTTTAACATTTATTTAGAAAGTTCATTTCTAATAGTAATTACATAATATTTAAATTTAGGAAAACAAAAAAATGGTAGATTAGTTTAATTCCTACATTCATTTAGATTACTTGCATTTAAAGACCTCATAAAACTAAAAAATAGCAAAGCAAAAGAAAGAAAGAAAGTCCTTAATCCCAACATGAGGCACTCAATGAAAAAATACACTCATCCTTCTTCTTCATTCATTGTTCACATTCAATGTGCCTTAGCTTGATAAAGGATGGATCAAAACAATCTTAGATGAGATCAATGAAAACTACTAGTTTAAGAAAACCCTATTAAAGAAATATTTCAAGAACAAATATAAACTTCCCACAAAAAATCAAACAAAAAATAATAAGAGCCCATATAACAAGAATATTTCAAGTTCAAGGTCAAGTCACAAACAACTGTCATGAGGAAACTATATAGAACATTAAAATTATAAGAGAATAAGAACTAACTTAAACTTATTATAGGAATTAACTACTCAACTCTATCCAGTTAATCATGGAAAACATAGCCAACCATCAATGCCACACAAACAAACCAATAACCCTATTATCATACATGATAGTCTAGTTTCATATGAAGTGAACAATCCATTGGTCCAACCCCCACTTGGTTGGATTTTTCCATAAGAGTAGGAGTGACTCAACAATCACCTCTTAGTAAGAATCTAGTGTGTGGTTTGTCTAGAATTTGACTTGCTCATGTTGTGCTTGAGCTAATTTTGAACATCATAGTGGCCAAAAGCACCTTATAAAAACTCAAGAATTTTCCCACTAAAGAGAGTGGTTTCATAATATATGGAGAATCCTAAGACACAAAAATAATACCCATAAATCTAAAGAGTTATTCATGATCAACCCACTTCTAAGAATAGGCCTAGAGTCAAGTTGGAAGGGGTGAAAAGGACTACCAATAGCACTGGGTTGTACACCATTGAATATTGAACTCTACATCCAAATAAAATATATTGAGTCACTTCAAGGCTTGCATTATGTTCTCTTCTTCCTTAATCAATGCAAGCACTTTAGATTTGTCTATTTAGATAAGACAAAACTTAGATCAATAAGTTTATAATTTTTAGTTATGCTAAAGGCATATTCTTCATAGTAAGAATAATTCTTTTAGTTCTAGTAAAACACTAAGACTTCATTCACATACACTCTACACCATTACTTAAAAGAACATGAAGACAAATTATATTTAATATGATTGGTGGTTTTATGAAATTATGAGAATTCACAAGTTGTAAATCTCAAGATAACGATTAGTACGCTGAAAATAAATACTATGAGTAGTATATCATTAACATAAGTTTAAAGTATAGTGCATGTAATTTAGTTGGTTAGTGAATTTAGTAGTTAAATAAAAAAAAGTTCATTTAATTTTAGGGGCAACATGAAATAAGTGGAAAATAAGTGATATGACACCACATTGAGGCATTGTTGTGAGGCTTCTAGATCTTGAGTGTAAGAAGTCTCTTGGTCTTTGAAAATATTATAGTGCTAAACAATACTCTTTAGCACATTAGGTAACTATGTTAAGTGCTTATCGACCTCCCTAATGACTTTGATATTATAAGTTATACTTTAAACCAAAGAGATCAAAATAATTCTTCGGATATTTTGTCACTAATTTCTAAATAGTGGAGTTTAACTTTGATTTGAGCTCCTCTAGAATTATGAGGGCCAATGACCTATAATTGGTGGTACAATTTCACCTTTTGAACTTGTATTGGTTGAGTTTTGAGCGTAGTGGTGACATGGCTAGGCTCAAAGGCATGGTCACATACCACTTTTGGTAAATGTAAGACAATTGACAACCATAAATTTACAAGAACTAGGTGGTGGGAGTAATGACATCTGACCACCGACCAATCCAACCAATATCACCTTACGGTCATGGGACAAATTCTAAACATGTTGAGCATGAGCAACAATGGACACACATTGGAGGAGAGACACATTAAAATGAATTAAGTTTTTAAATTTTCTTGAAACTCCACTCGATTTAGAAATAGATTATAATGTACTTAGAAATAACAATATTTGACAAACGCTCCATCAAAAGAGTACAAAAACTAGTCATGAATAATACAATCGAGAGGAAATCATTATTCTATCATGCCTCATAATCTCTTTCTAATCCACTACAAAGGTTACACCACATGTACCACATAGTGATGTCTTTTTGGTAGCCTATATTAGGGTCACAAAGGTCACTATATAAAACCATGCCTCTCTCTCCCCAATAATCCATCGTATCGAGACATGGCCTTGTTTGTTAGATGTCTCCTCAATCATTGAAGTCTTCATTAAAAAATTACACACCTATCAACTCGTTTGCAAGCTATTGCCAAATATGAAATCTTTCAGCTTACATCATCCAAAGCATAAAAAAACATTATGCCCAAGGACTAATTTTCAATATTAAAAAGACCCCACAAGGCCTAGCTAGATGGGTTACATCTAAGGTCAATATAATGTGACCATCACATGAAAGAAATGGCATCATCTTCTTTCCATGTGCAAATACTTTTGAATACCTTTATATTTTTCATTCAATTAGTTATCACATCATTAATATCCTTACTTCAATTAGAAATAAGTACAAATTACATATAAGAAAATCCAATAAAGTAAACCACCTCTTCAAAATCAAAGTTATAAATAACCTAAATTTTAAAAATTCAATCCAATAATATCTAAATCAGCAACTCAAACTCCATCAATTACAATCAACTCAAAAGAAGAACTAGTCCTTTTTGTTTCATTATAAGGTATTATCCAAATTTCCTCATGGGCCATGACGAGTCGACAAACTCTAGTACCCTTGCTAGACAATATTCTACAACACGTGGCGGACATACACATCATCAAAGATAGATTAACTAGATTTACGCCGAGTCAAATACGACGACAAAAATTACGGGATTCGGCAGTACAACTGGCGGTAACGGGCAAGTAAAATTGACAAAGTGACCGTTTACTGCCGGGAGCAGCGGGCCCAGTGGCGCAAATTTCTCGAAGTCGGAAAAGACTGGAGCCCCCCCGTGGGACCGGGGTTCGAATCCTCACGCTCACAGGTAATAAAAGATTTTTAAACCGTTTTTTCATTACTCTTGTTCTGGCTTTCACATCAACCAAAAAGTAGTAGGGAAAAAGAAGAAAATTCTTATCGCAGAATGTACTTTCAGACAATGGCGGTATATATTATTATTATTCTTTTTCCCCCGTTAAGTTCCGTTGAATTTAAGTTCTAGGGTTTACAAGTTTTTTTTCGTTTTTAACTAGGGTTTACAAGTTGAAAATTTGTGCATCTAAGTAAATCCTTTCGACTGATTTCTGCCTTTCTCACCTCTGAATGTGCTTAACTTTGCCGTTTGCCGTTTGCCGTTTATGTGTACGGGATCGCTGATGCACGTGACGGGATTTGCGTAAATGTTTTGGTCCCGTTAGCTTTAAGTATTTTTCCGTCAAAGTTTATCTCAGACTTTCCGCGAAGGCAAGAGTTGGTAAGTTGTGTAGATATTGACAGTTGACGGGACAGGTATTTAAAAAAAAAAAAAAAACTAAATTCCTGTGTTTAGAGGATTTAATTTTGATATAAGTGTATAGTTTTGTATTTTTGTTGATGTTGTTTACTGTTATGAACATATGATTTGGTTCATTTAGGGTTTGTGGTTTTTTAGAATAGAATAGAATAGGAGAATTTTAATGTTCACGAGGTTAAAGATAATTTGTGGGAGAGTAGGTCCCTTTTGTGGATCATTTGTTAAGAAACTTGATGACGTGCTCCTTTGTTTTCCCAACCTTATCTTCGAACAAATCTTATAAAGAAGTAGCTATTGAAGTGTTTGCAAACTTGACCCGAATTATTGTAATAAGCTTCACACTCTAGAATAGAGTGCTTTTTAGATTCAACTGCTCCTACCTTGTAAAAGATACAAACGCTTTCCTTCCTATTTTTCTTTAGACCTTTTCCATCTCTCTATTCCATATTGAAGATTGTTTGAGCTAGTACTCAATTGAGCTATAAGAATCGTTGCTCTCCAAAGTATATTTGACCCAATATATGCCTTTTGTTGATGATCATAAGTGGAGTTAAATTCATCAAGATAATGTTTCTTTTTTTTCAATAGTTTTTCCCACATAGAATTTATGAAATGTATCAATAACAAAACTTTTATTTCTTTGTCAATATTTTGGTGAATTCTTATTTATTCATCCACCTAATATTTTGTTTCATCCAAGACTTCTTTTTCTCTCTCCCAAGAAAATACCCATTTGCTTATGCACTTATGTTTTCTTTCATCTCATCTTTCTCTTTCTAAGAAAACGTACATTTGCTTATCCACTTAACGTCTTGTTCGATCCAAGACTTATTTCTCTCAAAACTTTTCTTTTATTGTTTTGGGAAGTTCTATTTTTTTTGGTAATTTAACATAGTTTTGGAGAGAATGGTTATGGTGAGTTAAAATGTACCATAGGTTAAATCTTGAAAGGTTAAAAAGAGTGACAGGTAAATAGTTATAGTCTAATTTGTGTGTGATGATAGATCCTTTTTGCGGATAAGAAGAGTTGGACTGTTTTGTGGATCATGGGGTGGATACTTCGTCAATTTAAAGAGGGTTTCGAGAACGAAGAGGTCTGACTTTGCAAGCTTTTGCTTTTCTGTTTGTTGATTTAAGTAGGGTTGAGCATGCAGCATTCATTGAACGGTTGGTGTTGTCTGCATTCAATTTAGTAAGTAGTAAAGAATAATCAGTGCCATATGAGCTACTTCGTTGTTCTTTACAGTTACTGATTGGGAGCTCAACTTGAAAGTCAGGTACGTAGGCTCTTGTTTTGTGTTTGAAGATTTTGTTCAAATTCACTTTTGTTGTGAAGACTTTCAGTTCCCAAACTAGTTTCTGTTTGAGCTTCTGGAAATAAGTTTGCATAATAGATAGCTTGGATTGACGTTTCGGAAAACTCTTTGTGACCCATCATTAGGATGTATGATGGATTTATTGCGCTGAAAAGTTAGTGGTGGGAATTCAGTGGTTCGGAAGCTTAATCAAGTTTGGGCACGCCCTTTCTCCACTGGTTTTTTGTTGCACGGTTTCGTACATGTTCTAATTTAGCATATGAACCCTCAATCTCATCAGTTGTAAAGAACTCTCGGGTTTCCTGTCTCTTGTTCCCCCAGTCTCTTCTTGTTTGATTGCAGTGGAAGGTGAGAAAAAACAGAACATTATGGACTCGTACCGGCAAACTTCTACCAGATATTCTTCTTCCTGTGTAGAGTCCCCACTTAGTGTCAATTCCCACAGAGGTAGACCAGCAGATTATAGTCACAATGAGTCTAATTTTGGTCCTACACAATATGATGGGTGCCAGAATCCTGAGAATGGTAGGGAAAACGGGAAACACAATTATGCTTTGGGAGAGGATGTAAGGGAGGAGGGACAGAGACAAGCTTTTGTGGGCATTCTGGATGTCTACGTCCACCATGCCAGAGATATTCACAATATCTGTATCTATGACAAGCAGGATGTGTATGCTAAGTTATCCCTTACCAGCAAGCCAGAAGGAGCATTCTCAACTCAAATATCGAATGGAGGAGGAAGGAATCCAGTATTCAATGAGAGCTTGCAGTTCAAAATAAACAGTCATCTAGATACATCTCTGAAATGTGAGGTATGGATGCTAAGCCGTGCAAGGAGTTATTTAGAAGACCAGTTGTTGTGTTTTGCCTTGGTGCCCTTGTCTACAGTTGTAGGTAAGGGAAAAGTGACTCAGGATTTTGAATTGTCTTCAACTGACCTTTTTCATTCTCCTGCTGGTATAGTCCAGTTAACTCTCTCTTATCATGGATCAGCACCCTCTGTTTATCATAGCCAATCAATTGATGAAGCAAACCTGGCATTGTCTTCATCTGCCATAAGTTCAGAAGCTGTTTTATTGGGCCATGGAATGGAGAATTCTGAATCTACCAATTACAATGACATTGAGTTCCCTGACCTGAAAATTGCTAGGGAAAATCATCAAATGGTTTCTGAATATATCAAAATGGCCTCGGATAATCTGAATCCCGATAACTCTCTAAAGAGGGATATAATGATAGCTGATCCAAATGAAAATGAATTCTGTGGAGCATCATTTTCACAATTGGATACTTTTCCCTCAACAGAAGGCGACTATGACATGGCACCCAACGTTACAGCTGAGAAGTGTGCAGATTCTTTTACTGTTACTGCTAAGGTTGATAATTCACATGATTATGGAACTGACCCAGATGCAGAGAATTCGTCTTTCCATGTTGTCAGCTCTACTACAAGCAGCTCAAGTGAAAGCCAGTGCCCTCGTGATTTCATTATTCAGAAGGGTGGCTCTGGTCTGGAATCCTCCAGGTTTCTTGGAATTGAAAATCCTTCCAATGGAACTTCTATAAATGGTATTGGTCATTCCTTGAGTAAGGAAAACTTGCCTTCTAAGGATTCAGTCAAAGACGTTGCAGCTTCTAGTAGTCAACCAAAGGTTTCTGAAGAGGGAATGGCGATGCCATTCACAAATCCTTTTGTAAGTATAAATCTTGAACCCGAACAGACTGTGGTGCAGCAGCAAATAGTTGATATGTATATGAAGAGCATGCAGCAGTTCACAGAATCATTGGCTAAGATGAAGCTTCCAATGGACATTGAGAATAAGGGGTCTGATGATTCCACTAAGTCTGGATCAGATCAGACGAATGTGCAATCTGGGAGAAATGGAGGCTCCAGAGTTTTTTATGGCAGCCGGGCATTTTTCTGATATTTAAAGATAAGCATTTCATGAACAAGAACAAAGACGTGGTGAAGATATTTATGGCCCCTAACATGAAAGTCTGATGATACGTACAATATTTAGGTATATCTTTTTACTTTTAATAGAAATAGTTTGTTGATGGCAAGACGCTACTTCCTATGACGAGTAAATTGAGGCTTATGCTTGTGTCGGAGATGAGCACTGACTTTTCTTCTGCACACCATAACCACATTTCTGGTGCTTGGAAACTTTTCTTAATAAAGCTGACTGTTTTGTTTGTTGTCTAAATTGCAATTTCCAAACATTGTAGTATGTAATATATGTGTTTCATTGTTTGTGCTATTTTTGCATACATCCTTTTCTTCTGTAGCATGGTATCCAAAGCCGAGGAAATTGACTCATGAGCCACATTACCAAGTATGTAGAACAGCAAAAGAATAGAAAGGGTGTGATTGCTGACTTTTCAAGCATTTCTATCTGTATCTTGTTCTGGCTGTGTCTCTATGGGAAGCATCTGGTGGCTCTCCCAAGTAACAGAAAATTTTAACTTGAATGTGCACTTTACAGTATTTACCTATTTTACCTTTTTCAAGCGTATGGCTTACTCTTGTGGTTGATGAAAGGATGTATTTCACATGATTGCACCAGGACATTATTTAGGGGGCAATATTTAGCCAAAAGACTAACTTTTTAACTCACGTTTTTTTGCTTGTGATTTTTCATAATAAGGGGACCTTCCAAAAATTAGCATAATGTTTTATGAAAGTTTGGTGTAATCAGAATTATGTGTCAAAGGACCTTTCAAAAATTAGCATAATGTTTTATGAAAGTTTGGTGTAATCAGAATTATGTGTCAAAGAAGCACTAGAATAATGGACTATGCAACAAAATAGGGTATGTGTGCCCTTGGTAGAAGTTTCACTGAGATGAATTCTGCTTAAAACTGCTTCTCATAGCATTCACCTTAAAATTTCTACGATGATACAAGTTTGGCTGCATGAACACGCAGAACAATGGATGAATGATTTTTTCCATGAACCTAAAAATAGAGGACATTGGCAGCATATAATTTTAATTCTGCTAACAAGCTGTCCACTCTGTACCTTGGTAAGATTCAACTATGTGCTGTTGGTGAATTAATCTTTGTCTCTGTAAAATACTAGAAAGTCCTTATTTGTGCTTTGCTGTGATTAGGTCTGTATCTAAGCCTATTTTTCATTCACGAATAAAATTTATAGGGCAACCTGAGTTTTATATTTAGATGTTAATATAATTATAAAAGATTATGCAATTTTGTTTTTCTTTGGTTAACATTGTAAGCCAAAGTTCTCATCAACTGCAAGGTTTTAGCTACCTGAGCATTTTACTTGACAAACCCAAGTGGGGACATGTAGGTGGGTTAATGGTATCTTAATCCTGGATGAGACAGGGAATGTTGAGAATGAAACAATCCAGGGTTAATGCTAGGGTTAGGGCTTCTAAGAAATTGTAATAGAGGTTGAAGAGAAGCACTTTGCCAGGAATTATTCCACAACCATACTTGCATGAATACTATTTCATGTACTGTGACTAGTAAGATATTTGAAGAATGTCTTGTTTTAAATTAATTATTTTATTTCAAAATCTGTTTGAATTTTTCCTGTCTTGTTGTCTTTGATATGTCTACAGAGCTTTGCCTTTTTAATTGTGTTAAGGTTATCATATTTATTAAGAATTATTGTGTAAGCTAATTCCTTGTATTCAACATTGAAAAATATTAAATAATAAAATTGTAGGAAGCAGAGATGGAATCTTATACAAGGCATCCATACCCACAATTAGGAAATTTTCAACTTGACTCGTTAGAGATATTTATCCTTTGTAATCGAAAAGATCATAAGATGATCACTCAGAGATTGCAAAGGTGCTCATTGTTAGAATAGAGCTTGAAGAACAAGAAATTAGATTGTGACCTGGCCAATGGCACTCTATCAAACACTGTGTATATGATGATTCTACCAAATTCCAAAGTGATATAACGATATTCATAATATTGCCAATCCTCGTGCCAATTTCTTATCAGCAGCCAATTTAAATTTCATTACCAATTGAAATCAAAATCATGGACATGCGAAACAAGTTACTATGGCCTAAGACTAGTCTAATTTTAATGTCATACATCCTTAATTTAGAACTTTTCTTACTAACTGTACAAACAAACTTAGCTTTTTGTTTTTAAGATATAATTGATCGGTTGAGTCAAATTTGGCACGATAATAGTTGTTATGTGTATTGAATTTGATATTTACATTTTGTAATTTGTATCCCGCTGTTACCTGGGAAGTTTAGTTTGTCAACATGGTCGTGCAGGGAAAAGTTTTGTTAATTTATGAAGCGTGTTGTGAAGATGTCTCATCTACACGAGAAATTGTAGATCTAATGGTCTCTGTTTGTTTTTTTTGGTCTATGGGGGATGATAATGGTTCCCCCACACATTAAAACAAAAAATAATACAACAGTTAGAAAACTAGGAGAATGGTGATGCAAAGCTTATTTTTACATCTGGCACCTGTCATATATGAAAATGTGATTTCTATTATCAGCAAAGCCTGAGTGCAAATACAATTTTGGACATGAATTAAACAACATGACCCCCATTTTGCTTGAGTTTTACATTATGCCTCACCGTTTCAAGAGGAATGGATCCTATCTGGAATTTGATATTTACATTTTGGAATTTGTATTCTGCTCTGAGCATGGAAGTTTAGTTTGCGAACATGGTTGTGCTGGGAAAAGTTCTGTTAATTCATGTAGCAGAATTTGGAAGCATATTGTGAAGATGTCTAATCTACTAAAAATTGTAGATCTAATGGCCTTTGTTTGTTTTATTGGTCTATGAGGGATGATAATGGTTTCTCCCACACATTAAAAAAATAAAAAATATAACAGTTCGAAAACTAGAACAAGAATGATGCAAACCTTATTTAAGACTTTGGCACCAATCATAATGAAAATATGATTTCTATAATCAGCAAAGCCTGAGTGCAAACACAAAGGACACGAATTTAATAACAGGACCCCCATTTTGCTTGAATTTTACAGTATGCCTCACCGTTTCAAGAGGAATGGATCCTATCTGGAATTTGATATTTACATTTTAAAATTTGTATTCCGCTCTGAGCAGCGAACATGGTTGTGCAAGGAAAAGTTATGTTAATTCATGTAGCAGAATTTGGAAGCATATTGTGAAGATGTCTAATCTACTAAAAGTTGTAGATCTAATGGCCTTTGTTTGTTTTGTTGGTCTATGAGGGATGATAATGGTTCTCCCACACATTAAAAAAAATAAAAAATATAAACGGTTAGAAAACTAGAACAAGAATGATGCAAACCTTATTTGAGCCTTTGGCAACAATCATAATGAAAATATGATTTCTATAATCAGCAAAGCCTGAGTGCAAATACACTTTTGGGCATGAATTAACAATATGACACCTTTTTTGCTTGAAATTTACGGTATGCCTTACCCTTTCAAGAGAGTGAATCAAATGGTTTGTGTGCGCGTGCTTCCATTTTTAGGATATATGCCTATTTTTTAATTTTGAATTTTTGAGCTGTTGATGTTCATGTCTCACTTGCACCTATTTCTTAAACCTTGGACACTACAGGAGTTCCCTGAGCTCATACCCACATCAACACCCCTGAAGTGTGCTGCCAGAATGGTTGCATCCAGGGTGAATTTGATCAACCCAAAGAATTTTCCAACTACAGATGACAATGGACAAGGGAGAGTTCACTGCTAAAGGAAATATCTTAAATATTGGATGTCTATCAAAGCACCTCAAGTTTCGTTTGCAACTTGCAAGTTCAATGATTTCTAGGTAGAACTTCATTCTTCTTGAGCTGAGATTCTTTTTCATCTCTTCCTTAGCCTTTTCTTCCACCATTTAAAAGGAATGGAATTGTAAATATTTCTGCACTAGCACAAATTTCTGTGGAGAGTACTTGTTTCTTCTGTTATGTTTATTCTGCTTAGTAGTCTCTACTTCTACGACCAAATGATTATGAGAGTAAGTAAATTGGCCTTTTTGCTCATTATAATTTAAATACACTTGGCGAGGGCTCCAAGCTAATGGAGGATAGTTCCTCTGGGACAGGCTCAAGTTCTATCAATCTGGTAGCCTTACCTACAAATAATGAGTCCAAGGAATATGTAGTCTTGCAGGTATCACTCAGTCATCTCTGCCTTGCTGTCGCTGCAGTTGGAATGACTGAACTTCATTCAGTGCTTCAATGGTCTCTCCCTCTAAGCCGCTATCAGAATGGAAATATTTCATACATCAGAAGGCTATCTTGATTGTATGCTCTATTTGTTAGAAACTCTTATATTAGATGAGATATAATATCTCTCTGCCTATGTTACCGGGTTCGCCCATAAAGGCCCGTGTATGTCAAAAATACGGTTCTGATACGGGTTTGGGTTCGGGACGGCCCTGGGTTTGCTCAGGGTTCGGCCCAGAACCCCAAATGAGGGCTCCAATGCATCTGCAACACGAAATATAAAATTTGAACGCAATACAAACAAGGGTTCACCCAGGGAGAAAAATTGTACCTATTCAACTTAAATACAGTCTGCCGAATTCCAATACTGCTACATTAAGCTTTGGCAGTTGAAAGGCAGGAATAAAAACATTAGATTTTATTTTATGAAGGGGAATTAAAGCTATTCACGAATACAGAGGAATACAGAGATATCGGAGAGGGAAAAACAAAAGAACCCTAATTCGTAGAAGTCCATCGATTATAATCATTAAATGCTTTTATTAGTAACTGTAAATGTCCACACATTATAACCTTTATGTATTATATATTATCAATAAAATAGAATATTGAAAATTATATATAATATAAAATACATTATATTTATAAATTATAGATATTAATTTGTTTATAACTTTATATATTTATATATTTCCATGATTATTAATTATTATTAATGTAGTATTAAAATTTTATATAATACATTTATATATATATATTATAAATATCAATTATTAAAATATAACTCTATAAAATTATATTTATTATATATTAACTTTAAGAAATATTAATAATTTTTTAAATTTTAATATAATATATAAAACTATCTATATATATAATTAATGTAATATATGTTTAATAATATATTTATATAAATATTAAAATATAATAGTATAAAATTATATTTATTATATAATTTATATATTATATATACAATAATATAATATATATTTTCGCAAACTTGTACCCAAGGAAATTTTTTGCTGTACACGCACCAGTACCCGAACCGGTAAGTTGACTGAAGGCAGCATTTGCAGTGAAAGCTGTGTTGTTGAATGGCTAGAGAGATGGTACAGAAGGCATTTCTGTCGTGTACTGAACAGCTTCAAGTTTTATAGACTATAGTATCTTTCAAAGATCTATAGAGCTAGAAAAAGAAATCACCAAATGGTGTTTTTGTTTTTATTGGTTAATGTGGGTTCTATAGGGTCTCAATCCGAAGAGGAAAGTAAACTATCACATAAATATTATCCAAAACAGACCATCTATTCAAAGAGCAACTCTTGCGATTAAAAACTATATCCAACTGGATACAAAAATGCGTACATAACTACATTCAAAACCTCCAACAGTCTTAACATCTTGATGATCCAGGAGCACCAACCTCTTCCCGCAACAACTTAAACCCTTGGTTCTAGGACGGTGTGTTGAGATGCACTGGTTACCTTCGCCAGGGACAACGATGGCATGGTGAATCAGCTGGAAATTTCCAGACTGCCATGCTGAAGGATCACGCAAATATTATCAAGATATTATTCTAAATCTTGGCAAAAAGCATACCATATTCTCTTCCTGCTTTCAGACAGAAAAGGAAGTAATTTTCAGCTGTTCAATTTCCTCCACGTACTGACCTAACCAGCAGGCTTCTGTTCCTCCATACCATCATCCTTAGAGCTATCTACAATGAAAAAATCTGCCACGGTAGGAAGAATTTAACTGAATACATCCTTCACCATCCCATCCTGAACTTGGCTCTCAAGATTTTTAACAAAATTCCCTGCTATTGATGCTCCAGTCCTTTATACTTGTGTTTCATAGGCCTTCTACCACCAGAATGTGTAGGATCTAGTGATCCAAAAGGTTTTTGTGTTATGGTGTTTTTCTTAATTGGTAAGATGGGAATTTTAGTCCGGTCCATACAGGTGGAGAGCACAAGGGGGACCTTTTCCCTAACACACAACATTCACTTCGTTCAATTTATTGATTAACTAAGAAACTACAATGGAAGTCCAAGAGTCACCATTTGGAATCGACGCTTGGACTTCCACCTTTAGATGTCACTAATGAAGATTTGAACTTGGATCTCCATTTTGAAAAACCTACATGCCTTTCCATGAGCACAACCTCTTTGACATTCGTGTGATGGTG
Source organism: Sequoiadendron giganteum (assembly GCA_007115665.2). Lineage (NCBI taxonomy): Eukaryota > Viridiplantae > Streptophyta > Pinopsida > Cupressales > Cupressaceae > Sequoiadendron > Sequoiadendron giganteum. The sequence continues at coordinate 562,401,168 of CM021103.1, forward strand.
TTAGTATAGTCTAAGTTATTATTTTATTTAATGTTAGTGTTATGCAATATTTTGTTATTGGGTAGTGGATGGTAGGTAGTTCGATGCACAAGAAGGAGAAGCCTCATATAAGTTTATTTATTTTTCAATGTATTTTCATCTGGACATGTTTATTACTATTATAAGATAGCCCATGTTCAATTTTTGATATCTATGTGCTCTCAGATTCCAACAAGTGATATTAGAGCCGCTAAAGATGGAAGGAGAATGAATTTTAGCATTTGTCTTTATAAATCTGTGCAAATAGTTTCAATGCTTAATCATTTCAAGGATTCGTATCAGAGAATCTTCTCTAGGGTCTTGGATCTTGCCAGCAAAAAGGTCCATCAATATAAAATACAGTGAACAGAAATAATGCCACCAGATCCTTGCAAGTCTCATGCTGATGGAATTCGTGTCAATTGTCAGATTGCAGAATGATAATTTGTTGCAGACCATCCAACGGATTGAATACTGCCCAGGGCAGCTAAAAGAGAAAGTTGTTGAGGAACTGTAGGTAGCTTATTTTTTGCAGCCCGATCTGAAGATTTTTTCATTTTTGAGGCTTGTGGCAGTTTTTGGTTTGCTCAGTTTGATGCTGATTGCTTAAGGAGCGGTTTTAAAACTTATTTTATGATGTGTTTTTTGATGATTTGATCAGTTGTGGATTCAATTTTTTTTAAAGCATGCAGATCAATATTTTGAGATACCTTTTTTGGGAAAACATGATTTTGTAACTTTCAGAAGTTAAAAAGTTGTATCATCTACGAAATTTTTATTTGGCCTTGATTAGTTTTTGAGGGGTATTGAACACAAAATCGGGGTCGTCGGTCATTTGTACACTGATAAGGCGAGGTTGTGTTCATAGTAGCAAAACCTGCCAATAAAAGAGTAAATGCAAATAAATAGCGCCTAGACCTGGCAATGTGCTGAATCAGAATGACGCTGCGTGTAAAACTCACCAGGTTGTAAATTGTGGGTTTTTAAAAAAATCTCAAGATTTTTCCTTATAAAAGCTTGGTTTAAGTCCAACGGACTCACTTATTTTTCCTCCTCTTTCCAGCTTTTTGGTATTCCATTCGAAGGCTTATTAAAACCAAATGAATAATGTAATAATCATGGTATTGCATAGCTGAAATAAGCTTGCAGCTGTATGTGTAAAAAAACAGTGATATTAATAACAGAGTTTTCCCTGTTTCCTGTGGATGTAGCCATTACGGTGAACCACGTAATCTTGGTGTGGTATGTATTTCAAAATCGTTTGTTTTGCATCTTTAATTTCTGCTACTGTTAATTGTTTATCTTCAGTTCAATTCAACAATTGGTATCGGAGTTTGGTGAAGAAGCTGATTGGGAATTTGTGAAGAATTTCTAAAAAGATGGAAGAAGCAGATGGAATGTGTAAGATGCAGATGAAATCTTTGCTGATTGAAAGAATTCTTTCAATTGCATTGGAAGGCAAAGCCAAGAAGCCAACTACGATGGCTAATGAGGAATGGGAGAAAATGGATAAGAAAGCTAGAGCAACAATCATTGGGTCTTAGGTTCTTGGAAGCCTTTGGTCGCCGGGGAGATCGAGCTTTACCCCTGTGCTAGAGGTTTCTTCATTGCTACGTTTGCCTCCCCTCTTGAGCGGAACGTCGTCCTGGACAGGGGGTAGATGTGGGGTATCCATTCTCTGTCCATCAGGCCCTGGACTCGATCCTTCAACCTCCTTACAGAGCCATTGGACACCAAACCTGTTTGGGTTCGTTTGCCAAATTTTCCTCTTCAGTTTTGGGAGGAATCATGTTTCGAGGCCATTGGCAATACCATAGGTCGCTTCTTAATGGTGGATTCCATAACTAGGGAATTTGGGCATACTACGGTCGCTTGGTTGTTAGTTGATCTGGACATCTCCAAACCTCTTCCTGGAGATGTTGTTTTGCTGGTGGAGGACAGATTGTAGAAGCAACTCTTGGACTATGAAGGTCTCCCCTTTCAGTGTAGGAGATGCTTTTCGGTGGGACATTTGGTCTCTGCTTGTCCTCATGCTCACCGCAAGGGCGTTGCGACTTGGTGGAAGGACGCTTTCCTGGATCATCTCATAGTTGGTTCTTCTTCGGATGTTTCAAATGTTTCTTCTGAGGAGGTCGACCCTCTGTCTGCTGCTATTGTCTCGGTCCTTTCTTCTTTGCAGCCACCTTTGGACCTTTCTGCTAACACTGTTGTGCCTGACCCTGTTGTCACTGCTCTGTCAGACCCAGTTTGCCCTTTGTTGGGAGCTTCTATTGATCCGTTAGTGGGTTTGATCTCTGCTGCCTCGTTGTTGACTCCCTCACTGCTTGGGGGCTCTTTGCCTGTGTTGGCTGGGGTGGAGCCGAGCCTCTCACCGTTCTCTTCGTTTCCTGATTCCAAGCCTCCTTGGTCGGTTGTTCTTCGGAAGAAAAAATCTGTGTCTACTTCTCGGACTCGGGTCCGTGAAGCCAGTCTTGACCCCTCGGTGTCTGGGGCTGTTTAATCTCTTTGTGGTTTCCACAGCTGTCAGTCAGCTATTTTTGTTCGTCTCTTAGTTCAATTCTGGTTTGAACTTTGTTTCCTTTGGCCCTTTGGGCCCTTTGTGAAGGGTTCGGCACTCTGTAAATGCTGCTTACCTTTTCAAAAACAATCATCCTCTTTTTGTCCAGTATTTTATTATTTAATGTTGCAATGGAAAAGATTGAGAAAAGAGACAAATTGTTTGATATGTATGAGATGGTTTCAACTTCAAACAAGGTTTCCCTTGTGAAGAAAGTGTATAATTTGAAGATGGAGGCGACAACATGCCAAATCACCTAAATGAATTCAATACATTAACCAGCCAATTGATTTCCGTGAATATAAATTTGGGTGACGAAATAAAAGTCATCTTATTGTTATGCTCTCTACCAAACAACTAGGAAGGAGTAGTGATGGCAATCAACAATTCGGTGTCCGACAAGCAAGGATGTGTACTGAAATTTGATGATGTTCTTGCCACTCTTCTTAGCGAAGACATGAGGAGAAAACATCAAGGAAGCGTCAGGCGATGCCTTGATTTTTGGCAAATAGAGGGAGACATCAAGATAGAGGTAAAAATTATAATAGGAGATCAAAATCTGCAAAGAGATCGAAGTCTAGAGGAAGAAATGGAGGTTGTTGGTTTTGTGGTAAAGGACACACCAAGAAAAGTTGGTCATACAAGAAAGTGCAAAATAAGTCAAAGGACAATGAAGTTAACACCACATATGAACAAGATGAAGGTGCATTAGTCTTGTCAATAGGTGAAACTACAATTGGTTCACAGGTGTTGGACTCCGATGCCTCTTTTCATGCAACCTCATACCAAGAAGCTTTCAAAATCTATCAAGAAGGTAAAGTTGGTAAAGTCTACCTTGGTGACAATGAACCATGTGATATCGTTGGCAAAGGTGACGTGATGTTGAAATTAAAAAATGGAAATAAAGGGTTGTTGCGGGATTTGAGACATGTTCCCAAGCTTAAGATAAAATTGATTTCCACGAGACAACTTGATGCTCAAGGATGTAGCATCACTTTTTCTTCAAACGCTTGGAAGGTGACCAAAGGAGCCTTAGTGATTGCAAAGGGCGAAAAATTGGGCACTTTATATGTGCTAGAGAGCGACACTGAAGTGGGAGCTACAATGGCAATTGTTGATAGCAAGACAAAGCTTTGGCACAAGAGGCTCATGCATATGAGCAAGAAGGGACTTGAAATTTTGCTCAAAAGAGATCAACCTCTAGGTTTGAAATCTATTGATTTGGAGTTGTGTGAGCATTGTATCTATGGTAAACAAAGGTGGATCAATTTTTCGAAGACTAGACATGACAAAAAGTCAAAGTCGTTGGAGTTCATGCACTTGGATGTGTTTGGTCCTATGGAGGTATCTTCTATTGGAGGAGCAAATTGTTTTGTTACTTTTCTTGATGATTGCACTTGTAAAGTATGGGTTTATATGCTAAATATGAAATCACAAGTATTTAGCAAATTTGAAGTTTTCAAAGCTATTGTTGAAAATCAAATCGACAATAAAATCAAATGTTTAAAAACGGAATATGGTGGAGAGTTTTTCTCTTTGGAGTTTGATCATTATTGCGTAGATATGGCATCCAACATATCAAGATTGTTCCATTCAACCCTCAAGAAAATGGTGCGATTGAGAGGATAAATTGAACAATTTTGGAGAGAGCTCGGTGCATGCTCTTTAATGTAGGTTTGTGCAAGGAATTTTGGGCAAAGGCAGTTAACAAGACGATTTACTTGATCAATCAAGGCCCTTCATCTTGTTCGGACTTTGATTTTCTGGAGAAATGGTTGGGAAGACAAATTTCTTACGATTAACTATGAGAGTCTTTGGTTGTGAAGCATTTGCTTACATTCCCAAGGAGAAGAGAATGAAATTGGATCCCAAATCAAAATGGTGTATCTTTGTTGGCTATGGATAAGAAAAAAATGGTTTCAAATTGTGGGATCCAATTACCAAAACACTAGTCCATAGTCGAGATGTGGTCTTCAATGAAAAGGTGTTTCCAAGTCCTCAAGCACAAGGACACAAGTAAAAAAGTATGTGCCATTATCAGCCATTACAAATGGCAATGATATTCTTTGCAATTATTTGCAGTTTCACATACAAATGTGGCACCAAGTACACCTCATATAGTGCCAAACTTTGAACATAGTGCAAATTGAAATTTGTAGCTCCATACACAAGTTACAACAAGAATTTTGAACTCACACCTGCCCGCATTCAATTTAACACAACCTGCTCAAACTTCATCAAACACACCCACCCCTCTCATCCCACCATCCTTTGTAATTTTGGTGCCAAATTTGGCATGATCTGTGGGAGAATTTTATCCCACATGGCTTGCTCAACAATCGCCCCTATCAAACTCAACGCCCAACACCAAGGCCACTGCTAGGGGTGTTGAGGAAGCTCCCACACAAGCATTTAATTATGGCATCCTCACTCCAAACTTTGATATGCAACATGAAACCTCCACACAACCTCTTATGCAACCATTTCATGATTCATCATTGCCTTCACAAATCCATACACAACTGAATGATATCCCTTCACAGTCACATATTGTGGGTAATACTAATCCCATGCAGGCTGTAAGAAACACTGATAATACACTGCCTTCATTGATATCCTTTGAGCTGCAAAAAATACAAAGGATTACTGTTGAATTATCGAGAGGGATAAATTTGCAGTCAGTACAAACAAATATAGAGAGCCAAGATCCTCATTTGAGGAGGTCCACCCAAGAACATCGACCTCCAGACAAATTAGATGACTATCAATTGTTAATCTCCAATCAAGCAGAGCCACCTACCTTCAAAGAAGCCTGGAAAGATGTCAATCATGCAAAGTGGATGGATGTAATGAAGGAGGAAATGGATTCACTGATGACCAATCATACATGGGATTTGGTGAAGCTTCCACCCAATCGAAGAGCATTGAAAAATCGATGGGTGTATAGATTGAAAGAGGAAGAGGGAGGTAAGAAATGCTATTGGGCCAAGTTGGTAGTGAAGGGGTGTATGATCAGCAAAAGGGGATATACTTTAATGAGATCTTTTCACTAATTGTGAAGATGACCACTATTTGAGTAGTTTTGGGCTTCGCAATGGTGTATGACCTCAAACTCGAGCAACTTGATGTGAAGACTACATTCCTCCATGGCGATATAAAAGAGTTATATATGCACAAACTTGAAAGTTTTGAGAAACAAGGGCAAGAGGATTTGTATTGCAAATTGAGGAGAAGTTCGTATGGGCTCAAGCAAGCCTTGAGTGGTATGTCAAGTTTGACTCCTTCATGATTGAGCAACACTTCGTCAGATGCGAATTTGATCTGTGTGTCTATTACAAAGTTTTGGACAATGATGAGTTTGTTTTATTGCTACTCACTAGCATGAGTGTTGTTTGTGATTAGAAGCAACAATTAGCTCACAAGTTTGCAATGAAGGATTTAGGGTCAACAAACAGGATTGTTGGTATGACCATAATCAGGGATAGATGGAAAAGAGAAATCAGATTGTCATAAGAGAAATACAATGTCAAGGTCTTGGATAGATTCAACATGAAGGGTGCTAAGGCTATAAGCACTCCACTTGCTGATCACTTCCATTTATCCTTTGAAATGTGTCCCAAAACACCACAAGTTCAAGAAGATATGAAAGGCATTCAATATTCATCAGCTGTTGGGAGTCTCATGTATGCCATGGTGACTCACCTTGACATTGCCCATGTAGTGGGAGTAATAAGCAGATTTATGAGTAATCTAGGCAAAACTTATTGAGAAGCAGTTAAGTGGATTCTAAGGTATTTGAAAGGAACTTTAGATCATGTTTTGTGCTTTGAAGGAAAATATGCACAACTGCGAGGTTTTGTTGATTCTGATATGGTCAGTGATTTGAACAAACTGAGATAAACTATTGGTTATGCTTTTACATTTGTTGGGGTAGTGATCAGTTGGGTTTTTTAGATTGCAACAAGTGGTTCCACTCTACACTACCGAGGCCGAATACATTGCTCTCACTGAAGGTGCAAAAGAAATGATATGGTTGTAGTGATTATTGGGTGAAATTAGATGCAAACACGTTTTCACTCTCTTTTATGATAGCAACAACACTATTCACTTGGCTAAGAGTGCATCATTTCACAATCAAACTAAGCATATTAAGCTTCGACATCACTTCATCCAAAGTGTTCTTGAGGAGGGCAAACTCAAATTTGAGAAGATCTATACCAAGGTGAATCCGATTGATGCATTGATGAAGGTAGTCTCAAGGGAGAAGCTCGAGTTTTGTAGGGCTTCTCTTGACATTGTCAAGATGTGACAATAGGATTGAAGTGGGGGAACATCTCTGAGGCTTGCAACAGTGGTTGGACTTCAAGTGGAAGATTGTTGGTTATGTGAAGTCCAATAGATTCACTTACTTTCCCTCCTCTTTTTAGCCTTTAGGTATTCCATTCAAAGGCTTCTTAAAACCAAATGGATAATGTAATAATCATGATATTGCATAGCTGAAATAAACTTCTTGTTGTTGTGTAAAAAAATAGTGATTGTAGCACCCCTCCATTTTGCTCTTTGTATTAGACAGTGTCCTACCTTGTTTTGCTTTGTTTTTTGGTTGCACTTAGACTTTGATATACTATGTTGCTTGTTTATTATTTGATCGCTATTTATAGAGCGATGTGGATTATATGTTATGATGTGATGTTACTCTATTTTGATGTTATCATTTAACATGCTTTTGATTAGCATAATGATTATTTTTAATAACATGGTTATTTGCACATGAGTAGATTATATATGTTATAATTGTCAGTTTTGTGAAAGTGTATTGGTGAAGGGGAGGAACTTGCATCACTCACTTACAAGTGCCCTGCTATTCCACGATTTCCTCTTCACGGTGTGTTCTATTATGATGTTTATATGCATGTTCTATATATGCCTTGTTTACAGGTTTGCAGGTACAGGACATCGACTCCACCTGGCTTCACAGGTTTGAACGTGTCCATCACCCAACGATAATGTTGATTGGGAGATAGTAGCTAAAATTCTTATGTCAAGTATTTACCCTAGTCTCAGTGTGTTGTCGAGTTTAGTTAGTTTTGTTTGTAAAAGGTTTAATTTTTCTTTGAATTTTTATGTTGAAAAATTTGAAAAAGGGAATTTAATGGATTTAATTATTTGAGATGATTATTAAATTAATCTTATTTTAATGTTAGAAGTGGTGAATTGATTAATTAATTAATTTATTTTAATTGGTAAATAGTCTAATCTTAGGATTATATTATTTATTAATTAATTAAATTAGTTTAATTAAGTTAAATTTGAAATGGTAAATATTTTGAAATTATTTAATGTTTTTAATTTTAAATATCTGGAGGATGTTATGCAAATTGGTTGTTAAAGATATTTTTTGAATTTTAACATGTGTTAGAATAATTTCAGAGGTTGTTGGAAATTTATTCATGGGGAGAAAATTATGGTTTTAACGGAAGAAGTGAGAAGCTTCTTCACAGCGAAGAGGATATTTTGTGTGTTGGGAAAAAGATTAAAGAAAAAAAGTCTTTTTGTGATTTGCATGTGTTATAGAAATTTCTGAAGAATTACTCTCGAGAAAAGTTCCGTGTTCTTGAGATTTTTTATAGAAAATATACTTTTGGGAAAAGTTTATGTGTTCGAGAAATTGTATTGTTCTAAATGAAGCTATTGTTTATTTGGGAGAAGATACTTGGATATGTGGAAGAGGTGTTGCTTCAAATTTACAAATTCACAAGTGTTGGACTACAAATTCCTTCTTTAATTTTTGTTTAGTTTATATTGAAAAACTTTTAGTTTAAATCTTTCTTTGTAAAAGATTGTCGGTGCAAACTTTTAAGTTCCGCCAATCTTTTAAGTTGGAGTTTTGTTTTAAAAAAATTGTATTTGTTGTATATGAAATTCTCTTAGAATAAAATCCTTAGTAGAATGAAATTCTCTATAGAAACTATAACAAAATTATTAATTGAGATTATTGTGAATTTAGAAGATCCCAGAAGGATATAGTTGGGGAATTGAAAAAATATCTTCCTTGGAAGAAAATATAGTTTTTCGTAGAAAATTTTCCTTAAAAAATTCTTGTGAAATGATTTGTATGAATTTTATTGTTCTTCTCTTTAAGATTAAAATTTCCTTAGAAGTCTTTTTGGAAAATTATTTTCCCAATTACAATATTTGATTGATCAAATTTATACATACATATATATATATATATATAATATACTATACTAAAATTCTAGCTAAAATTCTGTTCATCGTCTTACAACGAATTTGTGGGATGTTGTGTTTATCGGACGAGAATGTTTCTTTGCTGGGAGTTATGTTCTTTTAATGCTTAGAGTTATGGGGAAGGCGTGGGGAGTGCTACCCCCACCACCGCCCCATATGGGAGCGGCGCTGTGGAGGTAGCCCTCCACAACCCTCCCCTCTTTTTACTGTGGCTGCGGCCATTCCCAGGGATGGCTTGGTTGTGTAAACAACCAACCTCCCTTGGTAGGCTCGAGCAATGTCCTTTGAAATTTTCGTTTCCCTTATGCATTTATAAAGTACGAACCGTATTTTAATTCCTCTGCCTAATGATTAATGAGGATTTGGATTTGGATTTTAATAAGTTTGGAATTTAAATATAAGGATATATATATATATATATATATATATATATATATATATATATATATTTATAAATATATTTATATATATTAGTATATAATAGTTTGGGTATTTTAAATTGTTTTGTTTTAAATAATTTAATATTATATATATACGTGTATATATATTTAAAATATATAAATAATCTATTTTAATGATTTTATTAAAAATTGGTGCATGCATATATGCACAAGTAGAAGAACTGGTAGATGTATTCTTTCAGTAAAATTATTATTCTTTTAAAAGTAATTGAGGAAATTGAATTACAGATAACTTAGAATTTTCTTTCTTTGATTGTTAAGGGTTTTGATTGTATTAAATTTATTGGGAAATTATCTTACTGTAAATTAATTGAAAGGGGGAAATTGGATTTAATATATCTGAAAGTAGTTTATTTCCTGTATTATTGTTCTGCATGTAATTTCCTCTGTTTACTGTTTGGGGAAATTGGTTTAGGGATGTTATAAGTCTTCCAGTTGTGATAGAGAATTGGGGGTTGTGATTTATTTTAAATGTCATTCCATTTTGTTACCCTTGGTTAGTGCATTTGCCATTGTCAGTGATTACCCGATTTCCACAAACGGGGAAGTGTTGCCCTAATGTTTTGAGTGGGGTTGGTGTTTTTGTAGTAGCACTAGTTTTCCTTGGGTAGTGAAATTGTTCCACGAGGTTGTCTTAGGGGAGTGACTTTCAACAAGAATCAACACACAAAGTGGTGTCAGGATAACTCGTTATGAGTTAGTTAATCCAATGATAATGTAATTAATATATTAGGGGACTGGGTAGTATTCAACACTTAATAAGAGTAATGTGCCTCACTCATGGACCCTTGTGTTATTATAGACTTTGAATGAGATGAGAAGGCTTGGAATGGCAAGATCAATATCTTGTTTTCTCGAAAAATAGTCGATTCCGCTTTGGTTTGCATGTGGGGCCGAGAGTCGTGAGAGGCTACCAGGATAACCCAAGATGGGGGTCAGGGCCTAGGAAGACTTACCAGGATAGCCCATGCAACATTGTGATGACACTCCTCCTAGGTCAACTATTTGTTAGTTCTGCGATATAAATGATTGTGTAACATTGGAAGCAATGTAACCTTTGTAGTAATGTGGTTATTGTATTTGGTTTAGTTCAGTAGGTGTCAGCTTGTGTCTAGAGGTAGTAGGTTTGGTCTTGGATCCTTGTTACTATCTTCTAGCATGGGGAGTGGGCCTTCGGATACCACTTGGTTGGGAGGAATGTGCACCCTACACCGTTGGGTCCCCTTTTCTTCAGATCATGATGATGAGATTTCCAGTTGGAGAGCTCATGTATTCTAGTTTGTATATTTCATGATTGATTATTGTTACAGATGACTCTTGAATTTAATTACCCCTCAGTTGTATTCGAGGTCTCATGTATTATGTAGCACATTTGTATGAATTGCCTCATTCTAGGATTGAGTGTTGTAAACTTTATTTGATGAATTAATGTAATATTGGAATCTTGATGTATATCTTATTTATGTGATGCAATTTCTATGTTTGGAATGTATGTACATTTAATTCTTAAGTGGTTATCTTTTGTTATGAATGTATTTATGTTTATGTTATTGGTTTAGATGTAACTTTAGTCTTGTAGCCTTAGAGGATGTTGGTGATAGATAGAGAACTTTCATGTTATATTGTACTTTTAAATAAATAAAAATTTGTGTATTTTCGTAGTTATTGCAACTTCCTCTAGGGTTACGTGGTGGGGCATTATAGTGATATTAATAATATATTTTTCCCCCGCTTCTCGTGGATGTAGCCATTATGGTGAACCACATAATCTTGGTGTTGTGTGAATTTCAAAATCGTTTATTTTGCATCTTTAATTTCTGCTACTATTAATTGTTTATTTGCACTTCAATTCATTAGGTTTTTTTGTCTTTTGTTTGTTTTTATGACTTGAGAGTGTAGGGGAAAAAAATCAGACTTATAGGGCACAAACAAACAACATAATAGTGGATATGTGATATAAAAGCTAGGGCGCAGTGATATGCATACAAGATTCACTTATTTCTCTTATTGAAAAATTGAAATACATTATTGGCTTATTAATAAATTTAGCTTGTGGCTAATCTAAAGCCAATGCAATGGTGGAACTACTATGACCAAGATACCAAATCACCTCACTAAATGGCAATGCATATTGTACCCTGACTATGTAGTTCTACTTGCAAGTGTTCTTAAAATTACTATAAGAAATGCAACTGCTTAAGTCAACAATTGTTGGAGGTTAAAAACTTTATAATTTATGATTTTTCAATAATTTTATAGTCTCTAGCATACGCTAGTAAATTGAGAACTTATGTATTCATCATTGCTAATCTCAGGCAATATTGAAGATTATCAACCAATTGATCTTGAGATCCTTATTTAAAATTGATTGCGACCGATGAGGATCCATAATTTAGTGAAGAGGGTTTGTTTGTCTTGGATGAGGCTTTAAATAAATGTGACCATACTTAAATGGATGACAACGAGGGTGTAGGGGTATCAATTTTTGCTTCACATTTTGTAGTCTAGGAGGCCATAAGCCTTACAAACTAATTTCATTCTCAACTTTTGTTATGTAAATACTCTTACTGCAAGTAAGGTTGGAAATTGCCTAGTTTGCAATCTCAACCTTAAGTTTCTACGCTTGTTTCAGTGTCCACTCTTGTAGTACTTAAGACTCATTTACCTCATTTCTAGACATGTACCTATTATTGACATGATTTACAAACATCCCCAGGCTCTCTCAAACATCTCAAACTTACCCTAAAGATTTCAAACCTTAATTCCTAAGAGATATTTGAACCCTTGCACCTTAGTGTACATTTTTTTAAAAATTATTAAAATTAACACGCCTAAAACCCCAAATCTAACTTGATACATTTTCCTAACCATTATTTGACTTTAGACATGAAACAAATCCTTCATCACTTTCATTTGAAGGGTCACATATTTTACAAAATTTTCTTTCTATTCATCCTATTGCCACATGTTTGTTGAAGCTACATTAGTGAATATTTTTTGCAGATATCTTGTTGCATTTTTCTCCTCCATAATTTAAGAATTCCTCTAGATCTTTTATCTGTATAGCCAAATCCTTCCCATTTCCCTCCTTTGACCACTTTATCTACCATTGTTCCAAATCCTCCTCCCATGATTTTTATTGCAAATTAGACTGTTTTCATTGTGTCATCCTATTGATTCCCATCACCTCCCTTATTTTCCGCTAAGGGTTAAATCTTTCAAAAATTTGCACCCACCACTTTCACCCCACCTATGATCATCAATTACCTATGAGAATCAATTAATAATTTTCCAAAGGTTAAATTAATATTGAAAATGTCATCCTAAGGGGTTGATTGGGATAGTTGCTCAAATAGCCAAATTTTGATTTTTTCCCTTGAGAGTTTAGAACTTCTAAAGATTCTCTAGGGGGGACAAAACTTAAGGAAAATAGGCAGGCAATCCTTGAAAATTTTAGAGGGATGGGATGGAAAGACACTAGTGCCCATCACATTGTTGAATAAATCTATAGGCACTAGCACCTTTCACATTGTGGAACACTTATATAGACACCATTGCCTATCAAATTGATAGATATTGGTGCCCATTATAGTGTCAAACACTTTTGTAGACACTAACAACCCTCACTAATACTAGTGTATAGACTGATCATAAAGTTACAAAAATTTCTAGGATCATTCTTTGGTTAGATTTAGGCCATCTCCAACATATTCTCACCTTTCCCTTTTATTTACATGTTCCTATCCCAACCCTTGTATTAGTTTAACTTGGCTTGGAAAATCCAAGGATTGCTTTACTCACTAATACATTATCAAAAACATAGATCAAATTTCATAAAGTTAGACTAACACTTCAAATGAAAAGAACCTAGTTAGTAGTCTATAGTCTTTTACACCCTATCAATCTAGGTTCATATATTTTTTTTCTTTCAACAAAATTGCATCTTTATTTGTTTTATGTTTGAAGTTTGAATTTTGTATATCTATTTGAGATGAAATCATAATTGTATTTTTTTTTGTTTTAATGAACATTTTAGTGTTGTTTAATATTTGAGGTGGTTTTCTCATTTTAAACCTACACAATTAATTTCATTTGCACTTGTAGTTTGTCCAATCAGTGTTATGTAATGCCATTATAGTTGTGTTCGAGTGATTTAATTAAGGACAATAGAGAAAATTTTCATTAAACAAATATAACATATCCAATAGAATTTAATTGTTTAATATCATGTCGCATAAACACAAGTTGGGTTAATGTGGGTGGTGAAAGATCAATGTGAACAATATTCAATACATTTGTTGAAAGGGTTTCAACAAAGATTAATAAGGATATGCATTTTTATGTGGATGCATTTTAGTTGAATTTGACATATTTTTTATTTCCCTTGAACATGGTCACATAGTATATCTACATCATATAATTTTTTCGCTCTCAAAAGTTATTACTAATGCTTATGGTGGATAAAATCTGGGGGGTCAAAATAGATGTTGGAGGATTCATTAGGAGGATAGAGCTAGGATGATTCCCATATTTGGTTTCAACAATTTTGCACAATTTTGATTTTTTAGTTTTAGTTTGATGTTCTAGTGTGAGATGATGTTTGGTGTTTGTGGTATGATGTTACCACTTTAGGTTTTCACTATTTTGAGTGTCGATATAGAGCAATATTTTAGAAACTACTAAAACCATTTTGTTTGGTAAGTCTTCATGATCAACTTGTGAGTGGTATTCTCTTAACTTTGCATCAATTTTATGTTGCGATACACATAATCTACTAGAGAATGTTGGTCATCGTTGTTGTGCAATGACATATCTTGCCGATATCATGACATGATTAGAAGTACTTTGAATTATATACTTCAACATGATCATATCAATAGGGCATTGGATGCACATGTTAACAAGGGGTTGTTCATTGTAGACTGGAGCAAAGAGTTTTGAAATTAGGCGGATATGTACATGTGGCAACATAGGTTTACAATACTAGGAGACATAGGATGGAGTTAGAAAGTATATAAAAAACTAAAACTATAAAATTTAACTTTGAACTAATTAAAATAAAAAAAATTCTCTTTATTATTTTTATATTACTTATACAATGAAGCAATAATACTATATATATATATATGTTCCAAAAAGGGTTCTATTCTCCTTGTAGGCACCTTGTGAGCTTGTGAAAGACTACTAGTTCCACTCCATGTAATTGTTACATGGAGTGGGCAATTTCTATAGTTGGGGGAAATGAATGAAAGTTGGGAGAAATTAAGAGATTCAATTCAAATCACCTTTGCTTTCACATTTAACACTAACTCTACTCAATAGAGTCATCATTAATCTTTGTTAAGGGAAATTATGACTCTTCTCCCAACCATTCAATTCATCCCAATATTCACACAAAAAAGGTAGTTGTGATATACCATTGTTTGTAAGGATTCTTGCTATTGGTTACATTCTCTATAACAATAGTTATATGATATTTGTTTTGAAATTCATACCAACAAGAAGATTTCTTCCAAAATTATATAAATCTTCCACTTATTTAAAGATTCATACTGCACCCTTGAATAATCACCTTAGAGTCACTTTCTAATCCACAATTTTGCAATCCATAGTAAACACCAATTTTAGACCTTCTAACATTGCCATAGCTTTTGCTTCATTACTTGTCTTTAGTCTTTAGGAAAAATGACCCACCTCTCAACAAAGACCCTTGGGAGGAATATACCATAACCTCAACACTAGTCAAAATAAGGTTACCCCTCAAAGCTCCATCAAACATCAACTCAAAAAAACCTAGTTTTGGTAGTTTCCTAGTAATATTACACTTAGAATAATTCTCAATTACCCTATTAACATGGGAACCAAATGACACATGAGGATAAAAATTGTATAAGTGATAATTGACTTTAGAGATAATATTGTGAACCCCTAAACCTGCAAATGCACCGTGAGGACAAACATTGTTAGTGTTAGATCAAAATGCATGCAAAGATTTGAAGGATTCCCTATAAAATCCACCTATTTAAGCCATAATTAGGAAAATGAAGAACATAAAGCAAGAAACTTGAATAAAATCCTAATTAAGCCAACAAGTTGATGATCTTATGAGGGAATTGGTGCCAATGATGTGTTGCAATTGGCCCTTTCCCAATTCCTATGGTTGCAATGTAGATTGATGAAGAAATGGTCAAATCTCTAAAAAGATTTGAGCATAACCTTGATGCAAATATGAAAATGATGTGAGTGTATAGATGAGATGAGCAAAATTAGTTCTCAATTGAAGAGAGTAACTTTGCGTGTAAGTTGTGGATGAAGATTGAGGAGAAGGGTCTCCAATTTATAGATTCAAATCTTGGAAAAGATAATGGAAATAAGCAATGTGGGACAAAAGATAGTTCAATGGCATTGTGCCACTTGTCCAAATGCAATTGGATGAGGAATGTGCAAGTTTTGGCCAATGTGCCAATAAATGCAATTAGGTGGCATTTCAAATTTGAGAAATGACATGTTGAAGAGGGAAAAGGAAATAAGTTAATGTCACTTGGCTCAAGGTCAAGGACATGTAAGAGGCTTTAAATGCCTTGTTGGAAGGACCAAATCCACTTGGCCTTTTTGAATTCAAAAGAAGAATATTCCCTTTTTGATGCTTTGTGAAGGAAAATAGAGAATTAATAAATCAAAGTAATTGTTTTATTGTGCAATTTGCATTCTCTAGAGGATTTTAAGAAGAGGGATTAACTTAATCATGGTTTTGATTAACTTAATGAAGAATTAGATGATGTGACAATTTAGACTTAGATTTATGAATTGATTTAAGTCAAGAATTGAGAGGAAATGATTTATCAAATAAATGATTTGATTTATTTGATGAAGGAGGGAAATGTTAGATTAAATCAAATAAGGTTTAATTTATTTAATTTAATAGGAGGACTTTAGAGAATTTAATTAAATAAAATGATTTACTTAATTAAATAGATATGTAAGGTTAATTAAATTAAATTGATTAATTTAATCATTGAAAAGAGGAGACTTAATCCAATAAATAATGATTTATCAAATTAAGGGATAGAATGTAATGAAATGCTGAAAATATGATTTAGGATGAAATGTTGTTAGTAAATCAAGATTAGGTGTGTCAAAACGAATTTGCACTTTTTCCATGTCTACATTTTGCCCCTCTTTGAAGCAATGTACCTGTTGCATTGGTTCAAAGAATAAACTGCTATGATTAAAGTTCAAAATTCCTGATTTTAGATGCCCCACTACTGCCCCAGCAGAAGGATATTGCTAGATATTGCCCCCTCAAGAGATCGGACGATTTTTTTTTATTTTTTGGATGATCTCGTGAAAAAGATGACAAGGTGCTTGCCAGGTCAGAAATGCCCCAGAATGTCAGAAAAGAGCATTAAAATGTCAGAAAGGACGTAAAATGACTCTCAGATGGACAAAAACGGGCTCGGGGGACCAAGACTCTAGTTGGCAGGTCAAATTAGGTCAAAAACCCCTAATTTTTAGGCTTAAATAGACCTCGAGGGGTCATTTTCAAATCATTTTGCAATCTTAGCCTTTAGAAAATTTCAATTTTTAGCTCAGAGTTTTGGTGGAAATGGCGCAACGACAGCTTCCCAGGCACGTGACGGAGAGGGTTCGGACATATTAGCGGCCAATCGACGCAGGACCCGTGGTATGTACCCCTATCCGTCTTTTAATTTTATCTTTTTACGTGCATTAAATAGGGTTAAGACTTTGCACAAACTGTGCAGTGCCATATGGCACCGCAGAAAGTGTCTTATCGCAACCACGCGGTCCTATATTGCACCGCATATGCGAAGTGCACCGTGTGGGCCAGTTTGCACTTTAGCTTTTAGTTACACCAAAGTCCGCTGCATGTCCTTACTCCACCACGCGACGTAGTTAGGAACTTAGGGTTTGCATCAAATAGGACTGCATATGAAAAGTGCACCGCGCAGGTCACTTCGTAACTGCTAAAATGGAAAACTCCACCGCAGCGGTGCAGTTTGGAACTTTCCAAACTGTGCCGCACCCACAAACAGCGCCACACTTGCTAGTTTGAGGCAGACTTTGATTTTGAAACTTTTTTTTTTTTTTGATGCGACGATCTTCCCTGTGTAGGAGGAGCCTGGTGTACTCTATTCACGAGAGCATCAATGGCCAGTGCTTAGTAGATTAGGGGCTATGCCTGAACTGGTCCAGGAGCATCTTGGTGTGATCGGTCTTTGGTATGTTGCGTACGCCCCTCTTGTTTGGGCTCACCTAGGCATGCTTACGGCTCTGGCGGAGCGATGGCACAGTGAGACCTCCTCCTTCCATCTTCCTATTGGCGAGGCCACCATTACTCTTGAGGATGTATGGCACATTCTTCGATTGCCCATTCACAGGACCTGAGTCATCTATGATCTGGATGCTGGCAGAGAGGCTTGTTACGAGGTGATGCAGATGGATGTTATTGAGTTTTGCAATGGTCAGATCGACCTAGAGCTATATCGCGACCGCGTGCACACGTATCAACTGATTATCGCTGCTATTATCTCAGGCCTCCTAGTGCCTGATCGACGGGGCCAATATTTTAGTCCAGGATGGGGATTAGCATGGGATCAGATGGTTCACCAGAGAGAGTGCTTCACTTGGGGACCGGTACTATTGGCGTCCCTTTATAGGGACCTTCATGAGTTTGTTTATTTGGACAACAGGTCCATCGGGGCAGGAGGTACCCTTCTGCATGTCTGGGGATGGGAGAGGATCCCAGTGCTTTGTCCAGATATCACACCGATTCTTTTGGAGACAGATGATCCCCTTGTTTGGCAGTACGGTGGGGCATTGATGCACTTTTCCTTCATTGGCGCAAGTGGTATTCCATATTGGCGGTGAGTTACTGATGATATGAGAGAGTTCGTCTGGAGACCGTGGATGGATGTTGGTCCGTGGGGAGATGATGTCTAGTAGCTCTTCTTCGCTCGACAGGACAGATTGATGCAGGGGTGAGAGCACACTATGATTGAGAGATATCTTCTGGATAGGATTGCTCATTAGTTTGGGGAGGTACAGGACAGGCCCGATGACCAGTATGTGGCCATTTTTGCACGTACGACCAGGGAGACAACATGGGGCCAACCCATTTCGGTAGCCAAGGCGGTGTCCTCATTCAGGTAGTTAGTGGCTCGACCGTGGCCATATGATCAGGGGCCGGTAGATGCAGGGGTCACCGTAGCTTACAGGGCATGGTTCAGACCTCCACCCAGATTGATAGTTCCAGGTACAGTTGCTCCACGACACAGACGCAGGGGTCGGGCGGCTGGTAGAGGGTGGGGTAGAGGACGAGGTGGGGAACCTCCTCATCAGACACCTCCCAGGGATGGGGCACAATAGTCACATGTCCAAGTAGGGGATCAGGATGGTCAGTCGGGGGAAGATCCTCAGCAGTAGCCAACAAGACAGCCGGCAGGATAGCCAGTAGGACTACTCGATCATAGAGATGCGTTGATTCAGCAGCTACAGGGGCAGGTACAGGTTCTGACTGCGAAGAGAGACTAGGAACATTCTGAGAGGGATCAGGAGATAGGCCGACGACGACAGTTAGAGAGTGCAGCGTCCTCATCTCGGGCCTGATCGATTGATATTCGAGATTATAAAGAGGCCATTAGAGAGGCCGAGTACTATCGGTATCATTACCGACAGGTAGTGCCATCAGACCGTCGAGTGCCGGACTTTTCCCAGCAGACAGGGAGGCGGCCAGCAAAGGCACACGATGAGAGACAGGATGGGGAGGGCAGTAGCCAACAGGGCCCGCCCCCTTTTTGATCACAGGACAATTTTTCTTCATTTTTGATATACGGGTTGCAGTATTTTGGCCTTATTGTATTATGTATCCGATGGACACCTGATCCGATTTTGTATCATAACAGTGATTTTTTGATGATATACATGAGATGATTCGCCTCTTCTATGATATGCATGGTGCACATGTATGGTATGTAGATGTATGTTTATGCGAATGTATGATGCTCTGAGATATTTCTATTTTTTATGCTTATGTGATGTATGTAATGGATGTATTTCTTTTTGTATATTTTTCATGTTTTATGGATGTAATGTATGATGGTGTAATGATATGCAAATGGAAATGGATGCAAATGATGATGTATGCATAATGATGATGTATGATGTAATGTTAAGATAATGATATGATGCCCTGTGTTTTTTATGCTAATGATTATGTGGATGCAGGGTGTATGCATGGGCGATGGTTTTGATCACTGTTATGATACTATGTTAGTGTGGAGAGAAGATAGAAGAATTGCAGGGTTAATGAGTTAGTCCTGATGACGATGGTGATTTGCATTGCTAGGAATTAGGATTTTCAAAGGGTCAATTGCATTATGTTTGATAACACACATGGGTACAATGCATCAAGGTATAAAGGACCAGGATGGCATTGTACCTAGTGTGATGGACTTTGACTCGACAATCAGATAGGAATATTCTTGTTCACACTTAGCATACATACTTCGTTCAGACATTCTAAGCATCTCAGACCAAAACATAGAAAAGCAAGTTTTCCTATGTGGTCAACAAGATACCTAAAATATCCTCTCTATAAACCAAACAAAACATGCACCACTAAGTTATTTTACAAGCGTATCCCACAAACATAGCAGATAAAAAAGATAATGATCATTGCCCCATTCCTTTCTCTGTAAACCTGTTTTATCTAGGCATCCTCGAGAGGTCCTTGAAATGAGTGCAATATAAAATAAGTCTAAAAGACCAAGATAAAGTAAACAAACAAGCTAATGTTCTTTGTACCGCTAGCCAAGACTAACTACTGTGAGGGGTACCTGATGCTTATGTCCATCGCAAGAAAGCTTCATCCTAGGACATGTTGTGATCAGGGTTTTGATAGGACTGATTGGGTGATAAGCTATTGATACTCCGAGTTGACCAACTTGCTTGCTTACTGACTTAGACTTCCAAGACTTTTGACGATTAGGTGTTTACTTTAGAATCTGCTAAACTTGCTTCTGAATGACTCACCAAAGGGTGAAAGCAATGACTGAATTTATTATGAGTGAGATGGTCACGGTGGAAGCGAGATGAAATGGATGCACCATTTTGGTTTTTTCAAATGTTTTGAGGCTGTTTTTGGTATTTTAACATTTTCAATGTTTTTGGCATTTTCAAGATTTACGACAAATGGACTAACTTAAAGACCTATCCTAGGGGTCTTGGGAGCTGATCCATAGATTAGCCTTGCCTACATTGTATATGTAGAGACCACGTAGTTCGACTAACAATAGACTTGACTCACTGATAAGATGGACAAATAAATTGCCATTTTATTGCTTAAAGGACTGACTTAAGATGCAGACTAGATGGGCAAACGGATTGCCAATGCGATAGACACCTAAGGACTGACTCTAACTGTCTCGAGGGATGATCAAAGATCAGCCTTGCCTACTTTCAAGCTCATAGATGACGTAGTTCGACAAGGTGAAAGACTGACAAGACTCAATGATGAATTTTGAAGATGTTTCGATATTTCGACATGTTTTTGGATTTTCTGATGAATGATTTGGATGAAGATCACTACAATATACACAAATCCGATCCGATGTCTGTGAGAACGTTCCCCTAGTGTGGTGCAATAGACTACTTTGATAAAGGTAGGACAGACTGACCTTAGGAATGCCAAGTAGTTCCCTGGTGGAATATGGTATGGACACCAATGTAGGCTATGGTATGGATGCGAACGGATGGGTGGATGGATGATTTGAAATGTGATGGAATGAGTCATGCAAATCTTGGTAGATGGGGGGGGTGCTTTATTTATGCTTGACGCTTGTTTGCCAGGTTTTCACCAAGGTACTTGCCCAAAGCGCCACTAAAATGGTTTTCACTAGAGGATGAACTTTTTTTCTTTTTACTATTTTTGCAATTTTTGATTTTTTTGTTGTTGCCAAGATGCCTGTTTGCTAGGTTTTCATCAAGGTAACCATTTTTTTAGGACCTTTTCTGATTGTTTTTGTATTTTCTGGTTCTACACCTTGCAAGATTTAGGCATAAAACTTTTTGAGGTGAGAGCTATTCATGGGATCCTACAGTGGCTCACCTTCCAGTGTCGATAGCTGATATGCCTCCGATTTGTAACTTGCCGTGATAACAAAGGGTCCCAGCCAGTTAGGCTCAAACTTTCCCTTTGTATCTGGGTTTGGCACATTCTTTTGGTTTTTTTTCGGTACAAGATCACCAACTTAGAAAGTGCGTTGTCTGATCTTCTTGTTTTAGTTCCTTTTTAGGCAATTCTGGTACACTTGTAGATGATTAAGGGCATCCATGCATCTTTCACCTAGTAATTCTAGCTCATTCAGTCTTGTAACCCTATATTCCTCATTTGTGATGAGATTATGCAATGATATCCTCAGTGACAGGAGCTCGATCTCAATAGGGAGGATGGCTTATGATCTGTAGACCAGAGAGAAAGGGGTGGCGCCTGTTGGCGTGCGAATGCTGGTGCAGTAGGCCTATAAGGCGGGATTTAGCTGCAGATGCCAGTCACGACCAGAGTCATTGACTATTTTTTTGAGGATTTTCAGAATGGTTTTATTTGTAGCTTCTACTTGGCCATTGCCTTGTGGATAGTATGGGGTGGAAAAACGGTGCTGGATTTTGAAATTTTCACATAAATCACGGACATCCTGATTTTTGAAGGGCGTCCCATTATCAGAGATAATTGATTGGGGAACACCATATCAGCAAATGAGGTAATTCAGGATGAACTTGGATATTTGTTTTCCCATGATGTAGGTCATGGGAATTGCTTCGACCCACTTTGTGAAATATTCAGTGGTAGTGATAATGAACTTGTGGCCATTGGATGAGGTGGGCGAGATTTTATTGATGAGATCGAGCCCCCATTGTGAAAAGGGCCAAGGTGTAACAATGGGATGCAGTTCTTGAGCTGGTGCATGAATAAGGTCTCCATGCTATTGGCATTGTAGGCATCTTCTGACAAAGTTGTGTGCCTCTCTCTCCATCATCGGCCAGTAGTACCCAGTTCTCAACAACTTTTTAGCCAAGGTCATACCACTTGAGTGTGACCCACACGTGCCATTGTGTACCTCAGTTAGAGCAGTCAAGGCTTCCTCGATTTTTAAACAACATAACAAGGTTCCATCAATACTTCTACAAAAGAGGGTCTCTCCTAGGATGACGAATCGTGAAGTCCTTTTGACAAAAGTGCGTTTTAGGTTCGGGGTGATGTCAGTGGGGAGGATTCTTAACTTTAGGTAGGTGTATATGTCATGATACCAAAGATCACCGGGACCAACGAGTTCACACGCGCATTTTGACTCTGGTACCTTGAACGTGGGTACGAGAAGCTGCTCTACGAGGAATTCATGTTTCGCAATGTTACAAGGGATGTCTAGTAAGGATCTAATTGTCGCCATTGCATCAGCTGCTCTGTTGTTTGTCCTTGGTATCTGTTCAAAGGTGATGTCGATGAAAGATTCCTTGAGGCTTTCTACCACCGTCTTGTATGGTGCGAGCTTATCATCCTTGGTTTGGTATTCACCGTTGACTTGGTTGATGATAAGTTGTGAGTCCCCGTAGACCTTTAGCACCATGATTCACCACTGTGCTGCAATTTTGAGGCCTATGGTCAAAGCCTCATATTTTGCAATATTGTTGATGCATGGGAACGCTAGCTTATATGATCTAGGTATACAGTCTCCTTGCGGTGTGATGAAGAATACACCAGCTCTTGATGCATGTTGCATGTGGGAGCCATCGAAGTATAATTTCTAGTGGTCGGCTGCACCAAGGTTAAAAAGGGACTCATCTGGGAATTCTGATATGAGTGGGTTGTTTGTGTAGAGGGGAGCTTTTGCCAACTGATCCGCAATGACTTGTCCTTTTATAGCTTTTCTTTCTACATACTCGATATCATGCTCGGACAATATCATTACCCACTTAGCCATTCTACCTGTAAGCATTGCTTTTGACAATAGGTATTTTAGAGGGTCTATCTTAGCAATCAGCTTGATTTGGTGAGCTAGCATGTAGTGTCCGAATTTCTGAGCTGCAAATACCAGTGCTAGGCAAGCCTTTTCTATCGATGTGTAATTGAGCTCGTGCCCTACCATTGTTCTACTGATGTAGTAAATAGCCTACTCAGTTCCCTTTTCATCGTGCTGGGCTAAGAGGGCACTGAGGGTGGCTGTTGTTGCTGATATGTATAGGATTAGTGGCTTCCCGATAATTGGTGGCATCAACATAGGTGGTGTAAGTAGGTATTCTTTTATTTTACTGAATGCTTGTTCGCACTTGTCATCCCATCTGAATGCTACTACCTTGTGGAGTAGGTGTGAATAGGCGATTTGCTTATCTGCTAGCTTTGCTATGAATCTCTAGATGGACTGGAGTCTACCTTGTAATCCTCTTAGTTGTTTTAATGTTCTTGGCACTTCCATTTCAAGGATTTCTTTTACCTTTGCAGGGTCTACCTTTATCCCTCTCATTGAAACTATGTATCCTAGCAGCTTTCCTGACTATACCCCAAAGACACACTTCTTCGGGTTGAGTCTGACCTTGTATTGTTCTAGTTTGTCAAATATAGCACTTAGAGTTGCTACATGATCCTGTCTCTTTTTTGATTTAGCCAGTATGTCGTCTACATAGTCTTCGACTATTTTATGGATCATGTCGTGGAAGATCAATGTCATGGCTCTTTGGTATGTAGCTCCTGCATTTTTCAAGCCAAACGGCATCACATTACAATAGTAGGTACCCCAAGGACATGTAAAGGCTGTCTTATGTTGGCCTTCCTTCGCTATCATTATCTGATTATACCCCGAGAAGCCATCCATTAGGGATAGCATCTCATGTCCGGTCGTCATATCCACTATCATGTCAATGTTGGGTAGTGGAAAATCATCCTTAGGACATGCTTTGTTTAGGTCTCTGAAATCAGTGTAGATGCGGATGCCTCCTTTTGGATTTAAGACAGGTACAAGATTTGATACCCATTTTGGATAGTCAATCAGGTGTATGAAGCCAACATCCAAAAATTTCTATAGCTCAATTTTGACGAGAAAGGCTATTTGTGGGTGCATCTTCCTTAGCTTTTGTCTGGCTGGTTTTGCTTTGGGGTATATGGCCAAATGATGGAATACCACTTCAAGGTCCAGACCTGGCATGTTAGTATAGGTCCATGCAAAATTTACCTTTCTTTCTTTTAGGAGTGCTGCCAACAGTTCTTGTTCTTCTGTTTGAAGTGTTTGAGCGTAGAATGTGATTTGTGGCTCTGTTTTTGTTCCCAAGTTGACAGGGTTGCACTGTTCTGCCAATACTGCTGATTTCTCCTAATGTAGAGTAGTAGGGGGGATATTGAATCCTTCATCCTCTGGTGCCTCAGAGAGGTTTTCACCATTGGATGCATCCTTTATTTTTACTGTTTTATGGTTAGAGAGTGCCACAGTGTGGTTTTCACTCAATAACTCTGAGCTTATTCTCGATATTTTTCTTTTACGACTGAAGGACTCAATTGTCTCCCCATAGTATGCTTGTGTGTTCAATGTGATGTTGAATCCAGCCTTGTGATCCCCACATAGAACTATATCCCTTAGCCCCATGAATTCCGAGAGGGCCTCATCATTTTCGAACGAGTCTAGAATTGGTGGTCCCTGTTGGTTGTGATCGATGAGTTGCGAGTATACTAAGGTAATTCGGTGGGTTGGTTGGTTTGATTCAGCTGTGGATGCACTTATCATTAACAAGGTGGAATCTTCGAAAAGCCTAGGGAGACCTGCTATAGTATCATCATCGTCACTACTAGGGACATCTGTGACATCGAAGGTGTAATTATTGAGCGGGATACCTAGGCGAACAGGTGGTCTAGGAGTGGTCGTTGTTACCTGAGGAGAGGACCTGATTGCTCTTCTAGGAGTACCTCTACCATGTACGGTTATAGTCAGAGGAGTATAGCCAAGGCCAATATTCCGCATTCTTCTTTCTACAATAATGGGCTCTAACCGTCCATCACTGTTTCTTCCCAGGCTCTCATTCCGATTATAGCCCATACCAAGCATCATTTGTAACCCCTTGTTAGTTTCCTCCATGGGTAGGGTGGGAGTGGGTCTTTCATCCTGGTATAGTGTGTTCAAGATGTCTTCTTCATCCATGTTTTCCCTACTGAGATCCCCCCAATGGTGGAATCCAAAGGGTTCTTCTCTAATGGTTCGTATAGGTGTTTGAATTGGTTGGGGTTGCCCATGCGACCTAGGAGATTGTGGTAACTCTCCTACAACAAATGCATTTCTCTTCATTCTATATTCACCGCATCCATTGTCTTCAATCATGCTTTTGATTTCAAATATATCTGGGATGGTGGGTGTCTTTGTCGTAGAAGTGGAGGCAAGATTGGTTGGGTCTATGTATGAAGTAGACGGTCCTTCATCATTTTTCGGGACTTGAGGGATCTTATAAAACTTGGCTTCCAAGTTTTTGTAGTAGGCAAAAGGTTCCAGATCCCTATATATGGTGACTTCTTCATTTTAATATGAGAACTTGATGCATTGGTGGTAAGTCGAGGCCACTACCTTCATTCCATGTACCCACAGGCATCCCAAGAGGATGTTGTATGGTAAGTCGAGGTCAAGGACCTGACAAGTGGTTTCCATAGTCGTTGGCCCCACTTGAATGGGGATTTTGATAGTACCCTGAGATACTCTTTCTTGGTCGTCATACGCCCTTATGGTGATGCTTTTGTTCTTATTGATGGAATCCTCAGTGAATCCCAATTTCTTTATGAGATTCAGAGAACAAATATTAAGGCTTGCACCTCCATCTACTAGGACTCTTTTGACTTTCTTTTTGTGGATTAGGACTTGGAGGTGGAGTGCACGATTATGAGATGGCTATGGAGGGAAGTCTTGATCCGAAAATGTGATGAGATTTGGGGTAACGATGTTACCCACCATAGCCTAAAATTGCTTTGTGTCTAGCGTGGCAGCAACGGTAGACGCAACTAGTGCTTCATCAAGGATCTTTCTATGAGCACCAAAGATTTTCAGTAGTTCCATGATGGAGATTTGGGTGGGTGTTCTTTTCAGCTGGTCTATGACATTATAATCATAGGGGATGGATTTTGTATTGGAAATGGGGGTCTTAGTAGGTGCCCTAGCAATGGTAACCTTTCCGCCTTGTGTGGTGACTCCACAGTCATTGTTGGATCCCTTGATATTTATGACAATGACCATTTTGTCGACGCATCCAACTATTTCCTTGTACACTAGATTAGCACTAGCATACTTTTGCTTACCTTTATTATTTCCTTGGTTATTTCCCTGATTGTTTCCTTGATTATGATTCAACATCGGATTCGTGTATATTTTTAGGTCTTGGTTTTCGGCCAACTGCTTGATGTTGATGATTTTATCCTCAATGAGGTCTTGAATGATGTTTTTGAGTCTCATGCAATTGGCAGTGGTGTGTCCTTTGACTTTGTGAAAGTCACAAAGGAGGTTCTCATTATACCACAGTTGCTTGGTCATAGGTTCTGTGTACTGTTCGAAGTTAGAGATTTTGATGAGGTTCTCTTTGACCAATTTTTTCATTATGGACTCAATTGATTCACCAAGAGCTGTGAATTTCCTCTTGGGGGGAAACTTGTTGTGGGGAGGTGGTCCTCCTTGATTACCCAAATTATTGACTTGATTGGTGGAAGGTGGTTGTGGTTGTGCTACTACCGCATTAGTCTGCACATTATTGTGATTTTGATTTTGATAGTTTTGAGTATTCTGCTTAGGGGCGCTGATGACCACCTTAGCGTCGACCACGCCGTCGTTTGTGATATTTTTATTCCTCGACCATGTTTGAGGTTTATCATTGTAGTTGTTAGACGGGCGGTGGAGTGAATGTTGGTGCGCCTCCCCGCGCAGTAAGGGCTCTTTCAATGTTGATCGCCTTTGGAATCAGTTGATCGTAAGATGTTATGCATTGCATTTTTAGGTAGAATGCCAAGTTTTGATCGAGATTGGCTATGATGGTGCAAACTTGTTGTTCTTCTGGCATGGTCCACTTGCTCTGATTGGCCTTAGATCGCCATCTTTGCAAGAAGGATGTGAATAGCTCTCCTTTTCCTTGTTTGAGTGCAGATAGTTCTTCCAAACTAACATCCCCACCCATATTGAAAGCGTAATTCTTAAGGAAAGCCTCCACGATTTCCTCAAATATTTTAATGCCCATGGGTAGGCGAGAAAACCATTCCATAGCTGGACCAGTCAAGCTTCGGGGAAAGAGCTGCATTAGGTATGTGTCATCATATGCGACCTCCATGCAGTGCACCTGAAATTCCCTGATGTGGTTTTCAGGGTTGCCCGTTCCATTGTACTTATCAAATTTGGGGATCTCAAATCCCTTTGGGAACGGTACCATGGTGAGACTTCTATCAAACAAATAAGGGCACAAATTCCCTGGTGTCCTTGTTGTTTTTCCTGCTTGTATGTCCAACACTTGCTGTGAGAGCAATTTGATCTGTGTTGCGACATCCTTGCTTGGATCGGGAGGTGGGGTGAATAAGTGGTGAGGTGTTGGAGGTGTTTGATGGGTGGGGAGAGTACTGGTAGATGTTTGTTGTGAGCTTGGTTGTGTGTTCAAAGCCTGATGGTACGCTTGCATTTGCGTCAATAATGCTTGTTGTTGATCTTGTTGCTGTTGTTCCAACAACGCTTGTTGTTGGTCCATCTGCTGCTATTCCCACAAAGCCTATTGTTGGTCAATTTTTTGTTGAGCTAGTAACGCTTGCTGTTGGTCTAGTTGCTATTGCACCAACAATGCTTGTTGTTGGTCGAGCTGCTGTTGTGCCAACAATACTTGTTGTTTAGCTTGTTGTTGCGGTTGAAAGTCGTGCAGGGCTTGTTGGTTGGCTTGCAGATGAATTGCTTGCAATTGCACTTGGTACTGTGTTTGTGCTTGTGCTTGGGCTTGGGCTTGATCTTGGGCTTGTGCTAAAGCTTGCGCTTGGGCTTTTGCTTGTGCTTGGGCTAGAGCTTGGGCTTTGGCTAAAGCTTGCGCTTGGGCTTGTGCTTGGGCTTTTGCTTGTGCTTGTTGCTTTTGCTGGAGTACTCTCTGCTGATTGGCCTTTTGAAGGGTTTTGATTAGCGTGATGAATGAGTTTGTCATATTGGCTTTTGGTGGAATTGGTGGTGGAATAGGAATCATGTCAATCGTTGTGACAGGTGGGGGAATGGTGGCGGTGATTGGGACTTGGGTTGCTGGGGAGTTGGTTGAGATGATTGGTCCTTGAGATGGCATGCTTTGGGATATTTGGGGACCAGTTATGGTGGTGGCTTGAATAGTTTCCACTTGTTGTTGTGATGATGTGGGTGATAAGAGGGAATTGGGCGTGATGCTTAGATTGCTAGGCTCCGAGAACCCATTGATGTTGAGAGGAGGAAAACCCAATCCAAGAGGTGAAGTGGTGGTAAATGGCAATGGGGGAAGAGGTGGAAGGTTACCTTGAAAAAAAGGATTTATAACGTCAGTTGTCTCAAACAAGTTTCCCTCTTCAAGCAGTAGAGGAGTTTCTACGTTTGTTTGGCCAGCTGATGTTGCATGGAATGAAGATGAGCCCATGTGGTTGTGGAAGGTGAGCGGGATGTATGGGTGGGATGGATTTTTCGGAACAGATGTAACCGCCGTGGTGGTGATGATTGCTTCTTTGTTAGCCACAAGGCGATGCCTCTGTAATTCTTGGAACATGGTACTCCCCTTGTTCACGTTCGGTGAGGACAATGTGGTGCAAAGTACCTCTTGATTGACATTTGATATTGGGGATGTACTTGGAATGGGCACATCTGTACTAGTGCTTACGTTTAGGTTAGGAGGGGGCAGGACCCCTCCTCTTGCTATCGTTTTTAGGTATTTGAACATAGCAATGAAAATTTTGTGGTTTTCTGGATTTTGAACCACCTCCATGATTTCGGTTTGTGTCATCCCCATGTCCTCATTTGTGATGTCCTCTTGATGACTCTCCTCTTGAGGATTTTGTGATGATAAGGGAGAGTTGCTTGGGGGATTGCTTGATCCCACTAGGTTTACTTCGGGGTTTGATTGACTCATTTCCATAGAAGTTGGTATTTCCATGACATTCTCCATGTTCTTCTTGTATTGAGATCTTGTTTGGACCATAAAAAATAGGGATTTGTTCGATCCTAACCTTTTAGGCCCAAAAGAGAAGAACTAGGGAAGCTAAAAAATCAAAGATGGTGGTAGTGGTGATGGGATAAATGGACGAGATGCCGTGAGAAAAAGACTTTTTGAGGAACTTTTGAAGGTGTATGCTAAACTTGTAAGGGCTTTTGAATTGATTGATCGTGATAATTTGACTAGATGTGTTAAGTCAAACAGGATCGTTTATGAAGTTGTATTCCCTAAGAAGTTGTGTTATCCTAGGGGAACTTGCACAAAATGGGTGAATTGGCTAGGTGTGTTAAGCCAATGTAAATGTGAACTAATAAACTTTGGGAAGTTGCGTTATCCCAAAGAAAAGTTTGTCCAAAGGTGAGACTATTTTGGCTAGGTGTGTTAAGCCAAGGTATGGTGATGCTGATTTAGCCCTCTAAGTTTAGCGTGATGATTGATTCTAGAGTTCACAAAAAGGTTTGATGATGAAATGAGACTTGGTTGATGGAGGAATGAATGAAAAAAAATGACAACTTTGATCTTGAACCTTATCCTAGACACAACTCTCTCTACAAAACCTCGGTATTGAAGAACATGCTAGACTTCTCATGGGAGAAAAGCAAACCTTTCAAAAAGTTTGAGATTTTGTTGACAATAAAAGGCATATAATGCGGGATTGTTTCTTGAGGCCTTTTTGTAAAAGTTGTATACAAGTCTTTCCCTTACTTCAAGGAGCATCTCAAGGCGTTGCTCATGGATTTTTAGACTAACTTTCTTGAATTTTTGCTTTGGGATTTTGATCTTGCGGGAAATCATTGGAAACAACACACATGAAGTTTGATTTGTCTCTTTATCTTGGTTTAATGAAATTCTTTTTAACCAAGACACTTGCTTGCTTAGGTTTCAAACTATATGTCTAGTGTTCCACATTCTTTCTCATCCCACAAGGTCCTTTGTTTGGAAATCGAGGAAAATAGGGCAAAAGTTCCCTATGTTTAACCTTATTGAAGACAAATGACGATAGAATCTAAAGACTTAGAAACCTCTAAGGATAAATCCCTTTTAAAGCAAGAGTGTTTAAATTCGTGAAAGGTATTTGTCTCTTCAAAGGGGTTTGAAATTTAAGGTCTTTGTGGATGTTCGTTTTCAAATGTTTTCAAGATCAAGCAATGTATTTCTTCCAAGCACTTTTACACTCTTAGGTTGATGAGGCAATATCTTGTTGGGTTCCCACTTGGATAAATCCAGCTGCGCATATTTTGTGCGAATGGCTAAATGCTTGACCACACTGACTCCCCTCCACGACACTCACTTATTCGGGTCAGCCAAGCATTAATACCCATGAATCTCCCATAGCATACTTTCCATTTCCACAACAAGACCACATGTATAATGTGGGGCGGCTTCAAAGGACATGAACTTTTGCACCAACAAGATAGACAAGGTTTTGGCCTTTTTCTAGACAAGGGGTTCTAATTCAGGCATTCCGTTCGTGGGGGATTATCCAACATCGACGAGAGTCCATTGCTGTCCATCTCGTCGGAATAATCCTCGTGATATTGGCCTTTGTTCCAATATCCACACTTATATCCCAGGTGGAAGTCGCTTGGCTTTAGTGTGTTCCCAGTTGGGTCGTTCCCTTGGGTGAGTACTTTTTCCCACAAGGCAGACCCTCTAAGATAAACAATAGCAAACAAACATTATTCGTAATTCAATCGGCTTTTGTTTAAAAACAAAAGGAGAACACTCGCAATAAGTCTATCCTCACTCGCATGTTTTGTTATATTTTAAGTGCCCAAATCGATATGTGGAGGCAATCTTTTTGACAAGTTAATATCACTAAAATGCTTTTGATTCTCAAGATCGCTATAAAGCGCGAGAGAAGCGCATACGCATTTTAATGATAATTTGTGAAAAAATTTGCAAAAAATGAAAGACACTTGTTCATTTTAAACTTCAAAACAATAATGACTTCTTTTTAAGCACCAAATAGAAATGTGAATTTTCCTTGTTCAATTTTTACCCTTCAAACCAAATCTAGTGTGTTTGCCTAAAGTTATTTTTAGCCCCTTGGCAACTTTGGAAAAACAAAATTTGATTGTTCTTTTTAGAGCCCAATGAAAATTTAGTGTTCTAAGATCAAAGATTATTAACAAGTTTCTTGAAAAGTGTTGAAGAACACTTAAGTGTTTAAAAGCACTTTACACAAAATAAAAATGATATAAAAGAAATTTGTTTGTTCTTTTTAAAGCCCCAAAGTAAAATTAGTTTTTTCTAAGGCCAAAGGTTTTAACAAATTTTCTCAAGGAGTGTTAAAGAACACTTTTAGTGTTTATAAACACTTTGAGTTTGTGAAGATAACATCATGATGAACTTCTCCTTTTGCTTCCATCTTGCAAAATAACAGAAAAAAAGAGAGCAAAAAACATAGCAAACCAAGTTAATGCTAAAAAGTTTAAAAATTTATTCAAATTTTAAAACCAGACTGTTCCCACGGCAGAGTTTAGCAAGTGCAGTGTTGTTTAGCGAGTGTGCTATTGCTTAAAAACACAGGCGGTGCCATACAACGCCGTGCGGTCTACTGTATGCGGTGCTCTGCAGAAACAAACACCGCGGGTGTGGCGGAGTTTGGAAGTGGCGGTGTTCAACAAATTTTCAAATTTGAAGCGTGGGAGGCAGTTGCGATGCTATATGGTGCCGCGGGTTTCTGGGGATGCGGTGCAATACAGTACCGCATATGCATCCGTGGTGCAATACAATGCTGCGTGTCTGGTCTGCGGTGGAGTTTCCTGTGTATGAACAAAAAAAATGTGAAAAACCACGAAATTTTGAAATAAAACGTGTTAAATGTGAGATTGCCCTCCTTGTAGTGCCAAAATGTGAACCCCTAAACCTGCAAATGCACCGTGAGGACAAACATTGTTAGTGTTAGATCAAAATGCATGCAAAGATTTGAAGGATTCCCCATAAAATCCACCTATTTAAGCCATAATTAGGAAAATGAAGAACATAAAGGAAGAAACTTGAATAAAATCCTAATTAAGCCAGCAAGGTGATGATCTTATAGGGAAATTAGTGCCAATTATGTGTTGCAATTGGCCCTTTCCCAATTCTATGTTTGCAATGTAGATTGATGAAGAAATGGTCAAATCTCCAAAGATATTTGAGCATAACCTTGATGCAAATATGAAAATGATGTGAGTGTATAGATGAGATGAGCAAAATTAGTTCTCAATTGAAGAGAGTAACTTTGCATGTAAGTTGTGGATGAAGATTGAGGAGAAGGGCCTCCAATTTATAGGTTCAAATCTTGGAAAAGATAGTGGAAATAAGCAATGTGGGACAAAAGATAGTTCAATGGCATTGTGCCACTTGTCCAAATGTGATTGGATGAGGAATGTGCAAGTTTTGGCCAATGTGCCAATAAATGCAATTAGGTGGCATTTCAAATTTGAGAAATGACATGTTGAAGAGGGAAAAGGAAAGAAGTTAATGTCACTTGGCTCAAGGTCAAGGACATGTAAGAGGCTTTAAATGCCTTGTTGGAAGGACCAAATCCACTTGGCCTTTTTGAATTCAAAAGAGGAATATTCCCTTTTTGATGCTTTGTGAGGGAAAATAGAGAATTAATAAATCAAAGTAATTGTTTTATTGTGCAACTTGCATTCTCTAGAGGATTTTAAGGAGAGGGATTAACTTAATCATGGATTTGATTAATTTAATGAAGAATTAGATGATGTGACAATTTAGACTTAGATTTATGAATTGATTTAAGTCAAGAATTGAGAGGAAATGATTTATCAAATAAATGATTTGATTTATTTGATAAAGGAGGGAAATGTTAGATTAAATCAAATAAGGTTTAATTTATTTAATTTAATAGGAGGACTTTAGAGAATTTAATTAAACAAAATGATTTACTTAATTAAATAGATATGTAAGGTTAATTAAATTAAATTGATTAATTTAAACGTTGAAAGGAGGAGACTTAATCCAATAAATAATGATTTATCAAATTAAGGGATAAAATGTAATGAAATGCTGAGAATGTGATTTAAGAGGAAATGTTGTTAGTAAATCGGGATCAGGTGCGTCAAAACGAATTTGCACTTTTTCCATGTCTACAAATATATATATATTTTAATTAATGTAACAAACTTTTAAAAAATAGCTATGTCAATTTTTTACATCAACATTTTGTATTGCACTCCACAATCTATCATAAGAAAGAGAAAATTTGGTAAAATATTTGTTAAAAAATCCTAGTAAATAGTGTTGTGTCCATTGAGGTGATGAAAACATAAAGTGGAAGAAAAAGGTAAAGTATAATCAATAATTACACCAAAGGCATTCCTTATATGAAGTGGACAACTCACTTTTGAAAATCAATGGTTGAAAGTCACAAAGAAGGATGCAAGATGAATGAAATGATCTCAACCATCAAATTTTATAAAATATTAAAAAATATAATATATAATTAAAGGAAAAACAATTACACTCTTATCCAATCTTACCTTTAAAGTAGGGAAAGGTAGAATAAGAATGTATTTTTCCTTTAAATTTTTTCAAACTTAGATTTTTAGATTTCTTATAATAAATATAATATATAGACAATAAATTATTTGTTCTAATATTTTTAAATTTTAAATTTTAAATTTATTTTATTTTAATAATTATTTTATATACATAATAAGTTTTGATAAATGTAATTACTTTTTCAATATTAAAAAATTTAAAAAATTATGAATTGACTTTTTACCTTTTTAATCTAGGTTTCATTTGATTTTTAACTTTTTAAGTTTAGTGTTACTTGTAATTTTTAATGTGAAAGTTAAAATTATAGCTTTAACAATTTTAACATGGTTTATTTTTATTTTTAATATTTATTTGAAGTATCATTTTATATTTTTAAAATTTTGAACTTATTTAATAATTTAACTATATTTATGGTTAATTTGATAATATTAGAATTATTTTTTTATTTTTTTATTTGAGTTCATCTTTCAATTAATGTTAACAATTTTTTTGATTGGAAAAAGCAGGTTTTGAAGGGACTTTGAAACCCTTTACAAGGAAAAACATTGCAAAAAAGATAGAGCCTTAAGAACCCACATCACAAAGAAACCCAAAAGTTGACTACAAAAAATAAGCATGAAACTTGTCAACAACCCGAAAGAAAAACATTAGCAAAAAGACAACCCAATCAAAAAACACAACAAAGCTACAATTTTTTTTCCAATTCATTAGCCGAGGTCAAATTCTCCTCCATGACCCCTTCATGCATTTCCATCACATCCTTGAGCTCCTTAAAAGAGATAGCAACCTGTTTCTTTGTTTTAATCCTCGTCCTCAGGCACAAAGCCACATCAACAACCTTTTGCATAGCAGGATCTAACTCATCATTCTTATCCAATAGACTCTTGGGACAAACCTCCTTCAAAGCCATCACCATATCACCCAACTCAAGGGGGTTACCAGTCCATTTCACAACCATCTCATTCAAAAAAGAGAGGCCGTTAGCAGTCGACTTCAGAGAATTATTACTGATATTGACCACCATCTTCAGATCCTCAAATAGCTTAGAAATTTTGTCCTCCATATTAATAAACCTCTCTTCATAAGTCTTTTGCATAGCCACCTCCAAAGAAGTAATCCTCTCCTCATGGGAAGAGCCAATACAATCAAAGTTCACAACCAGCTTATCAAGCATGACATTCATAGTTTTAACTTTACCTTTGATTGCCCATTCCTTTTGATTGTTGTGCACCAATGCCACACAAACATCCTGCCAATTTTTTAGCTGCACATTGAGCTCCTTAACCTCTGAGAAGAGCCATTTAACAAGAGACAATAGGTTACGAGTTCCATCCTCAACCATCCTACAAAACATATTCATATTAACCTCATCCCAATTAACAAGGGGCAATGCTTGAGAACCCAAATTATCAACAAGAGTATCTCGAATCTCCTCCTTATCTTTCATATCATCCTCCATAGGGGATTCCTCCACCTCAATAACATACACCTTAACACGGTTCTTATCCAGTAAGTTCGCAAGGTCGGCCAAAATTTCCAACCACTCCTCCTTCACAAAACTCCCTTTAACCTGCTCAAAAACTGGAGGAGAGACATGGGTATCCAAAATAGGGTCAATCTCTATGGAGAAAAACAAACCCTCAGACCCCTACACAATACCTTTCATTGGTTGTTCAGCCCTAGAGATTCCTTTACCACCCTCCATGCCATCCTTGAGAACAGGGGACTCCAAATCACCCACATTACTAGCATCTGACATCCTTAAAACCATGTTCTTAATTATTTCCACCTTCTCTATAGACATCTTAGTTTCTTGAATCAAAATAATATCAGGATGATGATCTCTCACAATATTAGCAAGAAGATCCTACTTATGAGGATTATTCAATCCTCTTATATTCCAAGAGAGGATCTTCATTAAAGATTCTGTGAAGGACCATTCAAACCCACCTTTAATAGAGTAACCTGTGAACCATCAACAACGTCACATTTAATTTCCCTCTCTTGAAATTTCTTTAGAGAAGGCCTTCCTCTACCCCTTGGCTCCAAACCACAATCCAGCTTTAGGCGGTTCCTAGTAGCCATCACCCCACAAAGGGGTTTGGTATCTTCTTATTACGAGACTTGGATATCAGAGTACATACCTCCACACTCCCAGGAAAGCAAGATGGACCCTCATTAACATAAGAGGTGAGCACCAACTCATAAAAAATAATCGATTCTACCATAAGCTCAACAACTACCATCACTGGATCCAACTTGAGAGGACCCAAAGATTCAATCTTGGAAGATAAAAGTAGATCCTTAGAAAACATATTCAGAGGAGTCACCTTCTTTGGCTCAACAACCACAAGTGCCAAAGAATCAACACTCTCCACCGAAGCCCCTCCAAGCTCATCAACATTTGGGGCCTTAAAATGACCCTCCTCAGAGGAGAAATCCACTGTAGGGCAGGAATATACCAAGGCAATAGTCTAATCCAACACACCAGAATCACCACTAAGCGGATCCTCAGACTGCACTTCATCCACAAGCTCCAAATCCACCCCCAAAATAGGACATTTCCCAACCTCCTTCCAAAATTTGGCCTCATTTTTAGAGGGACCTGAAGCCTTCTGAGGAGGAACTTTGGGATTCAGAGGATAATTTTTTCGCCCAATGACCCACCTTCTTGCAATGGAAATAGGCAAAAGGGATAGACTCAAACTCAACAACCTACTCCCAAACTCCCAATTTAGAGTTAATCTTGACCATCAAAGGAAGATTTGTAGCCTGATCTAGAGTCACATAGAGCCGAGCATAAACAAGCCTACGCCTCGAAGTCGTGAGATTATCAATAAAAAGTAGGTGACCAAACATAGCTATAATTCCTTTAAAACTTGCTCATCCCAAATTTCCAAAGGAAGTTTAGGCAAGCAGACCCAAATAGGAGCCGAGTCAAAAGAACAGGAACTCGGTGAAAATACAGCCTCCCATTTCTTCAACACCAGAGTAGATTTACCAATGATCCAAGGCCCACCCACCAGAACCTTCAACAAATTTTCATCACATGAGAAAGAGAATGAGAAGAATCCTTTAGCAAGGGTTGCAACCTCAACCTAGCCCTTAAGATGCTATCGATTCTTAGCCAAGTTATGAACCATCTCAATATTAGGATGAGGCCCCAAAAACTTACCAAAAAGGGATTGCTCCATAGAAAGAATACCCTTGTCAATAATACAGTCCAAAACAAAGATAGAGTAATCACTGACATATAGGTTAGCAAAAAAATCCACCGAGGGTGATGTGCCCTTCTCCTTAAGCTTAGAACTGAGAATGTTTGACCAAGATTTACCTTCCACCGAGGTGCCAACTTGTTGAACAATATCAATAACCTCGGGAGCCACATAAAGAGACCCCACTTTGTCCAAAGGTGTACCATTCAGACCTAGACCGACAAAGGAAAGAAGGACAGATGAGTTGCCCAAGGGGAAGGACACACAAGATGTCCCATCTGAAAGACAACCGTCAACCTGCCTCCTCACGTCAGCCTGAGCACCGCCATTAACACTGGCACTTGGAGAAAAGTTTCCCACCTTACCATCATTTGAAAATTCCTTACCTTTTGAAATTGCCACAATAGTACCACCCGACGACACACCCATCTCTTCTTAGTTGTGCTGCAATTCTACTTATAAGTATTAATGTTAACTTTTTTTGTAATAGATTAAATATATTTTTAGATACATATTTTATTAATATTTTAATTCTAATAAATTAAAATTTTGATTTTTTTTTAATTCAATCATTTATTAACTTATTTTTTTTATTATTCGTTATTCATTATTCATTATTATTTTTTTATTTATATTTAAGTTTGAAATTTATTTTTATTATTTATAACTTTTTATAAAATTACAAATAATAATTAAAAAATATTAGAATTAATTTAATTTATAATTATTTGTCTTATTAAATTTTAATTATTGTATAATAATTCTGTTTTGACTTTTTATTTTAATTTATATAATAAAATGAATTTCCAACTTAAAATCTAAATTAAAAGTTATAAAGTGTGTGCAAGGGAGAGAATATAAATTTTGATTAGTCATTTCATGGCAAAATTTTAAGGATAACACATGTCCCTAAGGATTTATGCTTAGGGTGTCCTACCATTTGATTAAGGATATGATAATTCACCTTTATAACCACTTTAGTGTACCCATTGCACACTTAAGGAGGAAAATAGATAGAGAGAGAAATAGATAAGGGAGATGGAAATGGAGATAATATATAAAGGAAAATAGAGAAAACATAGAAAGAAAAGAAGAGAGAAAGAGAGGAGGAGAAAATGAGACAAAGGAGGAGAGAGGAAAATAGACAAAGAGAGATAAATGAGAGCTATATAGAGAGAAACAAAGATAAAAATGGAGGGATAAAGAGAGGGAGATGGAGATACAAAATGAGAGAAGAGAGAAAAAAGATAGAGATAGAGAGATAGAGAGGGAAACAAAGAGATATAGAGAGATGAAAATATAGAGATATGGAGATAGAGGTAGATATATGGAGGAATCAAGAGAGAGACAAATAGAAAGAGATAAGAAGAGAGATAAACAAAGAGCTAGAGGAAAAGAGAGAAGAGGAGAGACATATATAGATATAATCACAAAGAGGGAGATAGAGAGATAGAGAAATAGGAGGCAAAAAAATATAGAGGTAGAGAGATAAAGAGGGAAAAGGGAGAGATGGGGAGATAAATATGGATAGAAAAAGAGAGTAAGGGAGAGGGAAAGAAATAAAGAGGAAAATAGAGAAACATAGCTAGAGGTAGAGAGAAGGGAATTCAAATATATATAGAAATAGGGTAGAGAGAGGAAGAGAGAGATCAAGAGATAATGAGAAACATAGAGATAGAGAGGGAGAGAGAGATATAAAAATATATCTCTTTCTCTTCCTATATATCTATATATCTCCACATTTGTACCTCTCTCTCTATATGTCTCCCTCTCTCTATCTCTAACTTTCTATATCTTTCTATCCCTCCATAGATCTTCCTCTCTTTTTCTCCCCCTCTTTATATCTATATTCCTCTCTCCCCCTCTCTCCATCTCCATCTCCATCTCCATCTCTATCTTCCTTTCTATCTCTCCCCTATCTCTATCTCCTTACCTCTCTCTCTCTCTCTTTCCCCTATATCTTTCCTAATGTATATATCTCTCTATCTCTACCCCCTCTCTCTCTCCCCCTATATATATCCATCTCTATCTCTATCTTTATCTCAATATATCTCTCTCACTCACACACACTCCCTATTTTTATCTCCCTATATCTGCCTCCCCCCATCTCTCTCTCTCTCCTTCTCCCTCTCTATCTCTATTACTTATCTCTATCACCTCCTTTATCTCTCACTCTTCTCATCTCTCCCTCTCCCTCACTCTTTATATCTCATTATCTCTATCTCTCTCACTTATTCACTCAATCTCTCCCTCCATCTCTCCTACTCTCTCTCTCTCTATATCCCTATCTACCTCTCTCTATATATCACTTCCTATATATATATTTTTCTCTGTCTTTGTCTTTGACTCTATATCTCACCCCCTCTATCTTTCCCAAGTTGTATCTATCTCTTCATCTCTCCTTTCTATCCCCATCTCTCCCTATCACTCCCTCTTTCTATATATTTATACTTCTCCTCTCTCCTATCTCCTCTATTTTTCTCCTTCCTCTCCCTCCCTCTCTATATATTTTATCTCTCCATATTTCTTCTTTCATCACTCTCTCTATCTCTATCTTATTATCTCCCCATGTCTCTCTACCCCTATATCTTTCTATCTCTACCTCTTATATATCACTGCCTATATCTTTGTCTTTATATCTCCCCCTCTCTCTCCATTTCTCTCCATCTCTATATATTTATGTCTTCCATCTCTATCTATCCCTCTATCCTCTCTCTATTTATCTCCCTCTCCTCTCCATATCCCTCTCCTCTATCTCCTTCTCCATTTCCATTTCCATTTCTATATCCTTACCACTTTATCTCTCTCTCTCTTTCTCTTCCCCTTATATCTCTCCCTCTCTCCCTCTCTCCCTATTTATAGCATAACATGAGCCTATTGGTAATAGAGCTTGATTATCTTCCTGATTTAGAGGATTTTTTTTAGTTGTGTGTAGATCCTTTTATGTGGATGCATAATTGATTTGAAGTTGTCACTTTTTCTATTGAAATTTGAGACCTTTGTTGCACGAAAACATCATTTTCTAAATGAACTACCAATTGACCTCATGTATACTACACAAATGTATCCAAAAAATAGAACAAAATTTTCCCTAATTTACCTTCTTCACATCTTCGACATACCCATTGCACACCAAGGTGTGATTTCTACTCATAACAAAAATAGTAAAAAAAGGCGAAATATCTAATAAAATAATAAAAAATTAAGATAAGGGAAGAAGAGTATCCTAGTGAAAGGGAAAAACGGAGGTGTCAGGTAAGGGGAGAAGAGTAATGTAGAAATCAGAACTTTGATGTACAAAGATTATTTATGAGTTCTTTTTATTAATGATTCAAACACGAAAGAAAACTTCAATAATTTTGAAAATTATGAAAATTAGGGGGTGAGTGTAGGATCATGATGGGTCAAACAATACCCTCTAAGTGGTGATGAAAATATTAAAAAATAGACTTAAGAAAATTCACATAAAAAATTGAATGGGTTATCTACACAATTTAAATAATATGTAAGAATAAAATTTGTAGAAAATTGAATATAGTTTTTGAGCTACTACCTTTTTACTGATTTTTTTTTGGTGAAAATAGGAAATCTCAATGAAGTGCTACTATACTTTTCGAAAAAAAGTAGGTGTCATTTCAATGAACCTAAGTATTTTAAAAAAAAAAATATTTAAATATAAGTAAATGACACATGTCCCAATGTGATACATATTTTTTTATTTTTGTAAATAATTATTTATGAATTTTCTACTATGATATTTTTTAAAAATATGAAAAGAAAAAAAATTGGCCAACCTAACTTGGTCAAAAAAATATAAAATTCAATGTTTTTAACCTATAGCTAGTGAAGCATAGAGTGTGACACATCTTTCATATTTGAAAAAAGTGAAACATTTTGAAGGTTATGGATGTTAGACTATCAATTAGGACTTCAAACATATTGTATGTAGAAAATTATTAATAATTATCTACTAAATTTATAATCAAGCATATCTTATGTTTTTAGAATGTTGACAATTTCTTGAATAAACTCTTTTTGTTTCAAAATATTCAGATTGGAAAAGGTCATCAACATGAAGGGTGAAGTCACAGAAAGAGGATGAAACCTTTAAACATGTAGTATTAGTTGAAAAATTAGTCTCTCCATTCCCGATCCTAAATCCAATGCATTTCCAAGGCAAAAAAGAAAGGAACACATTTTTTGCAAGATAATAAATAATGTTTTTAGATAATGGATATTCATTTTTAGATAACAAATATTCATTTCTTGGAAGAGCATGCATTCATTTTGTGCCCTAGGTAATGGATATCCATTTTTAAATAGAAATTTTGCTTTAGATAACAATATCCATTTTGCATAACAAATATTCATTTTGGTTGAGTTGAATAATGAATACACTTTTGTTGGGCATGCCAATTGTTGGTATGTGGCGAATGATCATTTTTGGTATGTGGAAAATGATCATGCAATTACTGTACACTCTTTACATATCTTTGCCAGGGTTCAGGGGTGGAAGCCCCTAATTTTTTTTCCTTTTTGCATGTCAAGGGGTTGGTGGATTTTTTTTTGTTAATTGAAAAATGAAAAATGACTTTGTAAAACCCTAATTCTAGAAGCTTCCAAAAAGCTTGTTATAAGTGGCTAGGATGTAAGTTACGACAGAGGAGTCACGAGATTGTAATATTTTTTGAATTGGATAATAAAATCATTGGATGGTTGAGTTTCTATGGATGTAGCCCATATTGGGTGAACCACGTTAAAATCCTATGTTGATCTCTTTTGTGTTATTCTTCATTGTTATTTCTAGGTTATTTAATCTGCACATAATTGTTAATGTTTATTGCTCTAATATGCCTAAATCCTAAATTTGACCCATTTGACATTGGTTTTGGCATTGATGTCGAGGGTTTTTCGGTGGAATTTATAGTATTGGAATGTACTCAGGTATTCTTCATATGGAAGACATGGTCAATTTGGTTTGGCACTCATTCAAGTGATATATTTTTTGCAATATGGCATCTGTGTTGATCTATTCAAGTATGTTGACATTGAGAGTGACTTGGCATAGATTTCAAACCATGTATCACAAGGTATAATGGATTTACAAGATGGTTGTTTTGCACAAGGTATATGAAGTCGACTTTATTGCAATGAACAAAAGAAATAATATAATGCTTTGATAATAATGTTTCATTCATTATTTTTGAGAAGGCTCATGAGCTTATTATTTTGGACACATGATTGTGTGGTGTTCATCATTGTGCTGATTATTAATTTGAAGAATATCATGCCTTGATTGTTAACTAAGGAAATACAAATTATTTACTATGCAAGTGATAAAGTGGACACCATTTTTAGTAAAGGGTTATTGAGGTTTTGGTTTCATGTGTTACAATGTGATAGATCACATAGCATATTCGGTCCCATTTAAATTAATGGACCTGATCAATAGGTATCGACATATTGTTACAAGTAAACAATAGCATTGTGAATAAAGGGGTTACCGACCCTTTTAAGGCACACAAGAACTTTCAGTGACATGAGTATATCAGGCATAAAGCATTTTTATGTGTTATTTTGTAAAGTTTACAACTTGGTTAATGAGGTTTCAAACTTAGGGTTCGAATGATAATGGGAATTTTTGAATATATCGAGTAATCATAAGGTTATGATTTGATAAAGCTCAGCTTGAGCTCAAACAGTAGGGAGACTGAAGCTCGAAGCTACATAGTTATATGTCACCACAGTTTGAGGGAACAACACAAGATTTGGAATTTTTGCAAATCATTTTGCTGGTGATATCTTTCCTTGTCGTTGTTGTTCTTACATTTGCTTGAAAATTATATGATGAAAAGATTAATGTTCTATTAAGCAAGAAAATAAAATTATCTTGTGTTTGAGTAACCCTAGCATGGGTTCTTGATAATTTGCAAAGATTTATTATACTTGTTTGAGCCTTGATAATGTGGGTTAGGGTTTGTTGCCTTGATGTTATTTTGCAAACTCAATTTTGTGGCATAATGTCGATCATGTTTTTTTTTTGTCTTAATCTAACCAAAATTGGTATGCATCTTGCATTGGAAGTTTTTGATGATAGGTATCTTTGTGGCAGTCATCACCATTTGGTGGCTCTTTTAGTTATGAGCATGAATATGAGCAACTTTAAAGTTTATAAAATGATCTATGGCAATATTATTCTGTTGGTTGAATATAATGCTGAAATCACATAGCCAGAGCATATGAAATGCATTTATTGTTATTATCATGCTGTAAGTAATTGATGAGATGTTTTTTATGGGAAATGGATTGTATTGTAACAAGGTAACCCCCTGAAATATTATTTCTTCTTCTATGGAGATTGGTCAATAAGACCATAGTGTTTTCCCAGTGAGGCATTTTGTAGCCAGTGAGGGTTA
This sequence comes from Sequoiadendron giganteum, assembly GCA_007115665.2. Taxonomy (NCBI): domain Eukaryota; kingdom Viridiplantae; phylum Streptophyta; class Pinopsida; order Cupressales; family Cupressaceae; genus Sequoiadendron; species Sequoiadendron giganteum. Next base: position 562,444,822 of record CM021103.1, read on the forward strand.
TGTTGCTAGTGAGGAATTTTGTAGCCAGTGAGGCTTATGTTGTCAGTGATGTATTTTGTAGCCAGTGAGGCTCTGCTAGTGAGGCAATTTTCTGAGTGGTTTTTTCTTTTTAATCTCTAGAGGGTTTTCCACTCATGAAAAACAATTGTGTTATGGTGTAATTACTTTTTCTGATTATCTTTGAGTTTGCTCAAGTATTTCACATTTAATTGTTCTAATGTTGCATTCAATCAATGAATGTTTGTTTCATTGAAATACCATGAGCATAAATTGAAGTTCTTGATGATGAAACAATCTTGACTACTCTACATATATGATGCTACACTTAATAGTTAAACTATTCTGGTCTTGCATATTATAAGGTCAAATTCTTGAAAGGTTAATTCAAGGTTTTTAATTTGTCATATCTCTTATTCACCCCCCTTCTCATTGGTATCATACTCCAACACCTAACACCAAAAACCCCCACAAACACCTAGTCTCAAGAAACACATGATTTTTGCACATTGTAGATGAAATTATGTTTTTCTACACTCATGAGCACAACATTTGATTTTATCAATCATTAGGGTAATAGTTTTTGTTTTTATAATAGATAGCGTGTGTCACAAAGCATGTCCTACAATGTTAGTATAACACACCTTAATAGAATGCATTACTTAAAAGGAAATCAAAATTAACGTTAAATAAAAACATAGCTTGCCATTCTAACTCATCCCATGACTCTCCAATCCCAAGGAATCCTACAAATCATGCCCTCAGATCTTATTATGGCTGCACAATAACCTAAAAATATTGAAAACTCAAGAAACAAGATGCTTAAAATGAAATCTATATGCCTATGCTTTTGGATTTTTCAATAACTTGATGCATAGAAGCTAAATGATCCTAGGATGGAAAGATGTTAAAATCTAAGTGTTGAAATGATGATGATGATGATGAAATGCAAATGATAAATTGAAGATGGAAAGAACTAAACTATCAAAATGAAAATGCCATTATAACGTTAAAATAGGCTAAAAATGCAAACTAAACTAAAATGCTCTCTAATTCTCTCACAAACATACTAAAATTCAGCAACATAAACTTGTCTAAATCTTCACCTTACGAAATGCTATAGCAAAGGGCTCTATTTATAGATTTTTCAAGCCTCAAGGTGATGTGGCAACAATGAATAGTCAGGATTGTGATCCTACAATATCAATGATAGAGCATCAAGAGGTTGGAGGGAATCAGGGAGATGGTTCCCTTCCACAAGACAAATTGCCAAGCGTTGAAAGGAATCACAGAGAAAGATAAGCCATGCTTCTCATTTTTTTCAAAAGTGGTTGTAGATTTGTTGGAGATATTTCATATTTTGCAATTTATAAAAAATCATTTGTGAGACACATGATGAGGTGGCAGGTGAGTTGGAGGTGATTAGAAGAAAGTTTTAGAAATGTGATTAAATTGGATTAAAAATTCAATTCAATAGGAGAGGGTGAAATAGTAAAATGAAAAATAAATTTCTTTGTGCATTTTAACCAATTTTAGAAGAATATTCTATATTCGATTTTAAAAATTCAAATTTGATAGGAAGAGGGAAAATCAATTAAATAAAAAATTGATTAATTTGTCCTTTTAATTAATTTTAGAAAGAATACGAATTTTGGAAAAGAAGAATTAGAATATGAACCATATAAATAAATTTTACAATTTATTTATAATAGCAGAGGAATTAAGAATATTAATCAAATAGCTAGTATCTAATTAATGTGATTCTCAGACCATTTTTGCATGCATACAGATAGAAATAGTCATTATAAAGAAAAAATGTAGAAACTTTAATTGGAGGAAAATGGAGCAATTAGGGAAAAAGATAGAACAATGAAGATGATTAGAATAAAAGGTATGGTGCATACTCTTGAAGGTGAAAGTTATTCTTTACCTCCAAATGACATGCAAATTGAGGTTAATATAATTAAATGTTTGATAATAATGAAATTGACCATGATATTTAAAATGAAAAGGTTGGACATGAAAGTGAAAATATTGCAAAACGAAATGTAACACCTATTGATAAGAGTAATATCATAGACAAAGAAGAAGAAAAACGTAGATATGCTTGAAGATTGTAGATATGAACCACGTGATATTGAAATCGCACTCCATAATCCAATTGTTCATAACATTGATGATATTGATAACACATACGAACCAATGAAATCCAATGTATCTCCAAATTATATAAGATAAAAATTTTGTCAAGAAGAAAATGAAATCCCACATCCATCATTTTCTAATGAGCCCAATAAAATTGTAAAACATCCAAGAACACCAAAATGGTCACTTGAAAGTGATGAGAACATAATGAAAAGACTTCAAGGCAAAGATTGTCATGAACCATTTGGTTGTGATCTTAGAAAATTTTCAATGAATAATTTGCAAATAAAATACTAATCGAATAATGCCAAATTTTTGTACAATTACTAAAGATGTACAAAATGATACCTTTATTAATAAAATTAAAGATTAAGGTAAATAAAATGTTTTGTTGAAATAAAATTATTGCTGTCTTTTTAATGCACTCAATTCTATTGGAAATATTAGCAAGGAGAAATATTTAAAAGAGCTTCACCTAGAGTAATAACAACCTTAATAGTAAGAAAGCAATTAAAAAAGACTTAATTAATTATATGAACTTGTTCTGACTTAAGCATGAATCTAAAACACTGTCAAAAGCATTGGAATTAAGACGACAACTAGATAATCCTCTTAAAATAATATGTGGCCTTTCAGTGATATGCTTCCATGAGTTGAGTAGAAGCTAATTAATAACACAAATGATGAAATTGAACAATTTTGACACTCTAACTCTAGAGTATCACCCAATGTAAAAGATCTCTTAAAATTAATAATCAGTGACAAAAAACCAAACACTAAATAATAAACACTACTTGGAATGTAGCTAAAACAACATTATGCAAAAAAAATTGTTTGAAAATCTTACAAAGGGAATTTGAATCTTGTAAGCCCTTTTATTGTGTGCCTCTTAAAATTCATAATACATGTTGTTGCAAATATTACGTGGAGTTTTCTATGTATCATAAAATATTATTTAATGTTAATTTTACTTCGCACACTAAAAAATGTTACAAGAGTGTGGTGCAATTAAAATACCAAAGTCATCTAGGAATTATTAGATTTATTTTTATGTATGTAGAGATGATGGTTGCATTTTCTACAAAAAAATAATTGTTTAAATGAAAAATGTTTACAATGTGGTGAGTTATTAAAGTTTATATCATGTATACACGAGGATAGTGAGTATTATTTTGGAAAGCAAATAGTTGAGAAAATGAGATATGAGATAGTGTAATACAATTTGAAGAGTGGAGGTGAAGGGTTTTGATGTGTTTTACACTTTTTGACCAAACTTGACATTGAAATGAATATTTTGAACTAAATTTTCACTTCTAGACACCTATAGTTGCTAAATCATGAAGAATTTGAAGATGATGTAAACTAGTGATTTGTGACATTTTTTTTGTAGATTTAAAATATATATATTTTAAACATTTTGAAATAATTTTTTTTTTTTTTTCCATCTCCTTCGATAACTAGTTTTTAATAGTAAACACCATTTTTAAAGAGTGATGTGCACTATAAATCACATAGTTTTTTTTCTATGAAGGATAAAATTCTATTTTTTTTGAATTTAGATTTTTAACTACAATATCTATTGGTTTCATAATATTTTATTGAATATTTTTTTAATTAAGTTTTGAAGTTAAACCAATTACAATTTAGACATAGGTGTACTATTAGAAGCATAATTTTTTTGTATGTATCAAAATTCATATTTTTTGTTGGAATAAAGACATTAATACCTATAGGAGATGTATTTTTTAATTTTTTTTCTCTATTTTCTTATTTTTTCGTATGCGTGAAACAAATACCTTGATGTTCATTAAAAACCTACATTCACAAGAAATAAAAAATAAATATAATAATTAAATTAAATATATTTAAAATTATACTTTTTGGGAAGCTTATAATAAGGACTACATAATTACAAAACAAAAAATTTAAATGCATTCATTTGATCCCCCAAAAGGTAAATCAAAAGTGGTTTTTTATCAGCATTTTGATAGGTGTAGAGGAGACTCCATTATAGGTATGGATTAAAACTAATGAGGTTCTATCCAAGGGGGTTTGATCTAAGGGAGTGTGATTAAATCCTCTTCAATTAAAATCCTTTAAATGGAACCTTTCAAGGCTTAAATCATTATATTTTCTAAACGTGTATGATTTCAGACAAAAAATTGGATGCCTCAAAAAGTGTAACCCATTATTGTAGCAACACCCTTGACTACAAGAGAAGTGTTGCTAATTTTATTTTTGATTTTAAGAAAAATATTTTTTATAAGTATGCAAGATATGACCAAAGGTCTTAATTGTTAGATCAATAATTTAGGGTGTATAAATATTTTTTGATTAGAACAATTTTGTTTGTAGTGTATTTTAAAAAAATTACATGTTGCAACCACAACATGAAGTCAAATCCCAATACTACAATTGTATTCAAATTTCTATTTTTGCTACATCACATATAAACATTCCCTTAAGAGTATATAAGAGAATAGGAAGATAGTAAAAAATTACTATTTTTACATGAGTGATGATCAATCTCATTCATTAGAGCATGTGGAATGTTTTTTTCAATAATTTTATGAGTTCTTTTAGGAAAAATATATTATAATAGATAAATATCTTATTTGGATGGATAACTACATCAATCAATTAAAAAATTCTCATATGTTTCATTGGTTGAGAAAAATGCATGCAACGAAGGGTATACCTCATATTTGGAGTTTTTTTAAAGCTTGGCATAGAAAAGGGGAACATGATGGAGTGGATGCATGTGTGAAGAGAGATCTAGTTAAATAAAAACTCCAGATTAGAGGTGTTGTTACATTCAGCGATGCATAATTATTTTTAAGTGGTGTAACTATGCATTATCATAAAGAGTAGCATTTGATTCAAAAGTGCATAGGTTATTTTGGTTGGTTCATGAGAGGAAAAGATGTATTATTTTTGAAGTTCAAATGAAAGTACATGTAATGTTTGAACACAAGAATTAACTCATTTTTTTCATAGTTGTATTAAATATGTTTGGGATCCTTGTGAGTCAAGTGAGTGGGTAGAAACAACACTTTCATATCTAACCCCTTTATCTCAATCTCATTCATCTTTACTCAATGACTTGCAAATCTAATTTGACTATAAACATATTTTATACCTTGTATAACTAGGGCATGTTTATGCAATTTTCGCACCACATGGGAATAAATAGAGATCATACTATTGGTTGACACAATGTGTATAGGAAATAAAAAGAAAACACAAACTATGACAAATGATGATAGGTTCACATATACTACATGATCAATTGTTATTGTTGGATCTTGGTTGCAAACATATATCATTAGAAAGGATGAAATACCTACATTTGAAGACTTTGAGAAGATTGAAACCATATTTATGTACTCACACCTAGTTGTAGAAAAAAATGTTTACCAATGCATCATGCAAAATTGAGAACAAAAAACTATGGAAAATTTATAATGTTGGTCATGAAAAAATATTTGATACTTTGAAGGTAAGAGATGACCCCTCAAAAACACTTGAGTAACATCTAAACTTCCATATGGGACAAGTGTGTCAATCTCCATCTTAGTAAGATTTTTGTTTTTTCTATTTTTTGGAAATATTTTATTGAAATCTTGTTTCTTTAATTATAATCCATGCTTTTCTCTATCTAGGTCTACAAATGAGGTTAATTAACATGGCCTCTTAGATTCTATTATAGTTTATAGTGTGCAGTTATGTTAAAAAACATTATGATGTTCACATTTTGTTAATATTTTTCTTTCTAAAATTTTATGTATTGATTTGTATATTAAAGAGACTTTATTTTTTAGTTTGAGTCCAAAAAATAGGTTTAAGAATCATTTTGGTTTTAAAGATTCCCTAATTGTTGAAACACACAAGACAACTAAGAGGGGGGGGGGGGGTGGGGGCTGAATCAGTTGTACCAAATTACTTTTACTTCTGACCTTAATCAATTCCACTTTAACTTTAATTTGTTATTAAGTATAAACATGAAATGCAAATAATAGGAAGAAAACACCAGAGATACCAGATTTACATGGAAAACACAATGAGGGAAAAACCATGATGAGGATTAACTCACAATATAGTAGTAATGCAAAACCAGATACAAAGGCTCACTGCCTAGAAAAGACTCACTGTACAGATACAAAGGATCACTACCTACACAAAGGACTCGCTGCCCAAAAGCATGCTCACTGCCTACAAACAAAGAAAGACAATAAAAAATACACCACAATAGGTTCCACACATTCGTAGCTTGATCAAAGGATTGTAGACACCATCAAATCACTGCTTTCAAGAATCTAATGAATCAAAGTACTACTGCCTTGATTCACTTTCACACACTTTTCTTTTTTCACTTGTTTCACACACTTCACACTCATTCATCCAATTCATAAAATATTGAATTGTATTTATACCATCTTCAATCTTGAAATTTTTTCCAAGGTCAGCTACACATCTTTTATTCTAAAAATTCAAATTAGGTTGGTGACTCAACATTCCCGTGGTGGATAAGAATGAGAGTGGACCAATTGCATACTTAATTAGGACCCAAAAAATATCTTGGATCAATCACATGTTTCCTTAATTGATGCTTATTCTCCATGTAATGTGTAAACACCAGGTCAACCAAACCTAATGAAAATACCAATAAACTTTAAAGTACATGCATCCACAAAAATATGATGACACATGGATCACATAATGCACTTCACCAGAAACTAAAACACCTCTTAGAAACCTTCAGATACATCCACAACAACTACAACAATCTTTATACACAAAAAATTCTTCAACAATCCAACCGGACTGTGCAGACACACACAATAGCTCTAGAACAAGCCTTTCAGAGAACCAAACCAAAAACACATTCACTAGAACACAAAGAAAATCAATATTAACATTCTTCCAAATACGCAAGATCTGAGACAAACCACTAGAAGATTGTAGTGTAGAGACATCTCTCCAGTCCAAAGATAAACAGTTCTACCAAATTGGTTCACACTTCGGTGAATACATATTTCACTCTCCATCAACCCATAAGCTAAAAATAAGATATATTATCCATTGGATCCCATAAAAATAGTATAGATCTGTACAATCATGGGATCAATATAGACAAAATGCAAAGCACATTACCAAAGCACACTCAAAACACACACAAAACACACACAAAACACTATTTTTATTATTTATTAATTTTATCAAAATAAATTGACATCAACACATCTACAACACCATAAATAAGCACCATGTACTCTCAACACTTCTACAGTATCTCAACTATACATGTACCACCTGCAATCACTCTGAATTGTGTTGACATCAATGACAACATTAATGGAAACACTACCAAACACATTCATACGTGCAATAATCTCCCCCTTTGTCATTGATGGCAACACATGATGTGAAAAGACATCAAAGACAACATACACACTCTCCTACTTATTCTTCATTTTATTTTTCAGATTAGACAGTCTACACAACATTTTTGCACTCTCTTCTCCTTGCATGACTCTCTCTCCCTAGATTTAAATAGGTTTTTCACATGACACTCTCTCCCCCTTTGACATCAATGGAAAAGGAAAATTTTGCTTGAAACTTTTGCCATAAATCTCTGATCACTCCCCCTTAGCAGTGCACCCACATCTCATACTACAAAAATGATATTCTCTAATCCTCTTCAGGAGTAGACCTCAATCATCAGTCCAAACAAGTGAAAAATCTATAGATTCACTAGAATGATGCACCTCCATGTGTACCTAGTTTAAGGAAGGAGGGGAAGTAACCCCTAACTTCCCCCTGAGGTACTCAAAATTATCCTTCGAAAAATCCTTAGTGAATATGTCAGCAATATATTCCTTAGTAGACACATATTCAAGCCTGAATTCATTTTGCAACACCTTCTCCCTCAAGAAATGATATTTGATAGATATATGCTTTGTCCTAGAATGCATCAATGGATTCTTTGAAATGTTATTGCACTTGTATTGTCACAAAAGATAGGGATAGACTCATCACATATCACACCTATATACTTAAATGTTTGCTTCATCCAAAGTACCTATGTACATCAAGATGCTGCTACAATATACTCAACTTCTATAGTTGACAAAGAAATTGAATCCTATTTCTTGCTTAACCGTGAGACCAATCTTTCTCCAAGAAATAATGCACCACCACTTGTACTCTTTTGGTCATCTACACAACCATCCCAATCTGCATCAGTGTAGGAATACAAGGTGAAATTAGTATCCTTAGGATACCATAGACCATAATATAGAGTCCCCTTTAGATATCTGAATATCCTCTTCACAACTATAACATGTGTCTCTTTAGGTTCTTCTTAAAATTTGGCAACCAAACATACTGCATGCATGATATCCGGTCTAGTAGCAGTAAGATATAGCAGTCCATGAATCATAGATCTATGCATGCTCTGATCAAATTTAGAAGAGTCATCATCCTTACTCAGTTTGCATTTGGTTATTGTAACTCCCCTCCACGCATCCCCATAGGACACAACTACAATGTTAACAATTTTTTTTTTTTGAAAACAACAATTACATATTACAACATTAAACATTTATACAACATAGATATAGCATAAAGAATTAACCTAATCCTATGGGGTACATGGTGCATTACTTAAATGAACCCAACAACTAAGATAAATGATACCAAACTAAAGTGGAATGAAGAAGTGTGAATAAAACATAATATAACTATGGAATTCATTCAACAAGAACACGATAGATATTTATAACATATTATTATATTTGTCGTCAGAGTTGAAAATTAAAAACGTGGAATATATTTCCACAGATACAACCCAACATAAATCCAAAGTTACATTACAAGGCCACTTCCCTTATATCATTGGGAAGGGTACAACATAATATAAAAGTATAATAATGAGATAGAAATCTTCAAAGGTACAATCTTCTCTGTGCGAGCTCTGAGATCACTACAACTGCATCTGCACCATGATCACACTTGGGGACCCAATGGGTGCATTGCACATTTCCACCCGACCTTGTGAACCCAAAGGAACACCCCCAATGCAAGGAGTCGATAAGAAAGAACCCTGGGCCAAAAAATCAAACCTACAGGACTCACATCACAAGACTCAAGCCCAAAAAACAACATAAACATCAACAATAACTAAAACAACTCCAGAGGAAACAAGAACATGGGAAAACAAAGGGCACAGTGGGAGAGTGTCATCGCATGGCCTTACATGGATTCACCAGGCTACCTAACATTAGGAACCACCTCCATCTATGTGGATTAAATAAGCCACCTAATGCTAGGAACTGCCACCATCTATGGTTAACTAGACATCATATCTCAAGGTACCACCCCATAGGGCGACTCATGTGAAGCCACTTACCTTTCATGGAGACAAGACAATGAACTTACCAACCAGGTCTTCCCACCCATCCTTAGCCTTTGAGAGAACTAATGGCAGGGGTGAGGTGTATATTTTTATCTTATTATGTGATAACTAACCCAACCCATTAGGTACATTAATTAGGTTTTCACTTATTTAAGGAAACTCTTTCAAGGGTGACCACTTGTACACTGGCCCCAATAAGAGCCACTCTCTCTTATGGTTTCCCTAAAAAAAAACCAAGAAATGGGTACCTCAATGCACAACCAAAAGGACCTTAAATCACAATAAGGTACATGAGGCATGACCATCTCATGACTACACAAAGAAACCCAAAACCCATAACACAAAGAGGCACTACCCACAATTTCCCACATGGTATAAAATAAAGGTGCAACCATAGAAATACATACACACTTCCCTAGCCTTTGGAGATAATGCTAATTCCACACTAAAACAAACTAAAATATCACATTCTACTAATTAACGCCACATCATCAACTACAAGGAATTTAAATAATACAAGTCTCATATCCATTAAATATTTTCATCTATTAAAATCAAAATAAGGAATTCACTAATATTTCCATTTGACTAAAGACAATAATCGATTTATTAAATATCTTACCAAATTAATTCTACTAAAATTCCAAAATAATAAGTTTAGTTACATGCTAAATTCGAAGTTTAAATACTTGTTAATAATCCAATTAAAGAATGGCAATGAAAATTCTATGATTATATAAACATACAAATAAACTTTTAAAATTAAAGACATTAGCTTTAATCTATTAAAACCAATTATAAATCAACCATTTATTTTAATTCTTTAACCATATATATATTTTTTGGTTTAAAATATTTTCCCCACAAAGATTATTCTAAGATCTGATTTTTAATTCTATTCTCAATAGATTAATCTACATTCTAATTTTTCTAAGATTAAGTAAATCTATTTTTTTTTAAATCATTTCTAAAAGTAAATAAACAGATTTAATTAAATGATTAATAATTCTAGAATTTAAAACAAATTATCTTTCAACTACAACTATTTCTATTTCCAAATACAGATTAATTAAAATGACATTTTCCATCATATTTTAAACAATAGCATTTTTCTAATCATTTTTAATTTTTTTCCAGAATAAAACTTACTTCTACATTTCAATTAATTATTCTCATTTCATGTATATATACTATATGCATACATATAAATATATATATACGCATATACATATATGTGTATATACCAAAATAAATGAATACTAATTCTTCTAAATACTCCTACCAATAAAACACAATATAATACTGAATATCTCCAAGGTATATATACACACACACACATATATATATACATATATATATACATATCTATACATATATACATATATACATCTACATATATATATATATACATCTACATATATATATATATACATATATACATATATATATATGTATATGTATTATATATACATATATATATACATATACATATATATATATATATACACATATATATAAATATACATATACATACATACACACACACACATATATATATATATATATATATATACAATCATCAAAATAATATTAAAACTGTCAAAACAGAGTAATCATATATATATATATATAATCCAAACAACATAACAAAAACAAAATTCATATTAAAGGCTGTGACAAAGTTTATGGGGGGCGCTAGATTGTTTACACAGTCGACCGACCCACCCCAGGCATGGGGTAGCACTGCCTTTGGCATCGATCCGTCCACACATTCATGGAGGGCGCTGCCATCGACAACACCCCCTCCATGAATGGGGGAGAGGTGGGAGATAAACTCCCCACCCCACACACAAAAAAAATATAGCGACCCAAAGACACAACCCCCCCAAAAAAATATAATCCAGACTAAAAAAAAAAGAATTTCATCAAACATTTGAAAGCCCAAAAATATTTTAACAACACAAATATATATATATTTCTTGAAACACATACATAAAAACAAGAAAAATTTGGGCATAGCCCAAAGCACAAATTTTTTCTAGACAAAACAAATTGGGGAAATACAAGGAACAAAAAGAGGATCTCAAATGGAAGGAGATTTATAGAGGTTTATAGCTGAGAAGATACAATGGACAGAGGGAACAAGATTTCAATTATTCACAACTAGAATCCTGAATAAAATACAAAGAGTAGGAACAAATGGAAGGAGGAATCTACAGGCAGATAAATATAATTACAGAGAATTGGCTTTCCCAAACATTCATAGTAAGCATATTTTCTCTTTTTAAACTAAAATTTACAGAGATCAATTAACGAAATTTAAATTACCCGGAGTCCTTTGCTAAATTCGATTCAAGAACGAAATGTCATGTTGAGTGATACGAGCTAGCCACAACCTTCCATAATCTAGAGATTTGAAACCCCAACAAAACACATTCGAAACCCCAGCAAAACAGACTCGAAAACAATTCCCAATAAAATCAAAATCTAATCTCCTCAAAAAAATTCGACGAAAAACAACACACAGGATTTAATCTTCAGAAAATTTTCACCATTTTTGAGTTGCAAACAAGAAATTTCATTTTTCTTTTTCCTCTCTTGCCTTTTTTGAAAAAGCACTATTTAGAAATATAAATTTTAAAAAAGGCAAAGTCAGAAATTGCCATTAATTTCCTGAAAAATTTCCCATGCAACTGCCACTTAACACAATATTATTTCAATTTTCTTATTTCAGAAGAAGCATCTTCCTAAATTAATTAACACCATTTATGCAACCCTTCTTAATATTTAATTTCCATTTCAAAATAAAATTGACTTTTTGAAAATAATCAATTAAATAATATTAAACTAAAACAATATTTCAACTTAGTCATAATTAAATTAAAAAAGTATATTATTAAATTATCATTTGATGATAATAATTTCCATAACTTTATTTTAAATAATCCATAAAAAAATATCTATTTATTTATTGATTTAAATTACAGGATAATTCACATTTTACAATAATAATAAAAGTGCTAAAGTACACAAGTACTTTCCAAAAGTATTGATGTTATTAACAACATTTAAAATTTAATTAATTAATACTTCGCACCATAAGATAACATTTAAATTAAAATAATAATGCACTAGTCAAAGCCATAAACACAACTTTTGCAACATTATAAAACTCATGAAAGAAAATGACTTAAATTAAAACCATACACACACGAACAAAGTACAAATAAGACATGAACAACCACTGGGCCAACCATTGACACAGATGTGGGTAATTTCTTATCAAATCCCTAACCAAATCAATCCATTGGGTATGTAGGTTGCGTTCGGACCCAACAATGCGGGTGGAGTCGGCACCCAGTACCTGCATTTTTGCATAACACCAAATGTCAAAGAACATATACATATGCATATAAATCATAGTCTCATACATTGTGAAAGAGAGTTGTGGTGAGGTAGGGAGCCCACGAATGAGCGATGCCACCCCGTCTCCTTCACCCGAATCAAATACATTAATCAAAATCTAAGTATCACATCATCAATATAACTCACACAGTAACATCATCATAACAAAATTATCCCACACATAAGTCCAACTATCATATGAAAATAAACATAACTATCTGCCATGCCCAAAACATGGCAAAAAAGATGTCTGATAGAGTATCAAGCATGCATTAGAACATAACCAAAAAAAAAACTGAAAAAAACACACACACCAAAGCAATATCAAAGCATCAGTAACATGAGAGGTGCTACAGTCACCATAGGGGTACATACTGGTTTGGAATCATCCATTCCAAAATTCTTCAACAATTCTTTAACATACTTAGATTGTGAAATGAATATTCCCTTATCAGTTTGATTCACTTGAAATCCAAGGAAGAAATTCAATTCACCAATCATAGACATCTCAAACTCTTTTTGCATCTCCTCTACAAATTTATTGTACATACCTTCATTTCCTCCAAAGATAATATCATCAACACACACCAAAACTATCAACATTCTGTTTCTTTCAAGTTTGAAATAGAGATTGCTATCCATAGAGCCTTTGTTGAATCCTTGTCGTGTCAAATATTTGTCCAACCTTACATACCATGCTTTAGGAGCTTGTTTAAGTCCATATAGTGCCTTTTTCATCTTCCAGACCATGTTCGATTTGTTTGATAACTGAAATCCTTCTAGCTTTTCCATGTACACATCTTCTTCCAATTATCCATTAAGTGATGCATACTTATCATCCGTCTAGTATACTTTGAAATCTTTATGAGCAAAAAATGCCAAAAACATCTGAATGGCCTCCATTCTTGCTATCGGGGAAAATTTATCTTCGAAGTCTATTCCTTCAACTTGTGAATAACCTTTGAATACAATTCTTGCTTTATTTCTTACTACTTCACCATCTTCATTCAACTTATTCTTGAACACCCATTTTGTATCAATTACATTCTTGTTTACTGGTCTAGGAACCAGTTCCCATGTCTGATTCTTCTCTATCTACTCCAATTCCTCTTTCATTTCTCTAACCCAATTCTCATCTTTGCATGCGTCACTCATAGTATTAGGTTCTATCTTAGAAAGTAAACACAAATTTACCTCAACCACTTCACTTCTTGTCTTTACACCTTCACTTATATCTCCAATTATCTATTCCTCTTGATGATTCTTCTGTACATTTTTAGGAGCAGGTTCCAAAATTTACTCTTCTTCACTTTTTTCTTTCTCTTCCTTTCCCTCTTCTTGTATTTTTCCATAGATAGGATCATCTGGCTCAACTTATTTCAACTGGTCTATGCATAGCTTCATCAACTTTTACATTTGCAATTTCAACTATTTTCCTCAGTATTTTATTGAAGCATCTATATGCTTTGGTATTAGTTGAATAACCAAGAAAAATACCTTTGAATCACATCTTGCATAACACTTTCCAAGGTTCTCATAATCTCTTTTAATGTAACATCTACTTCCAAACACCTTAAATTAATTAATGATAGGAATCTTACCAGTCCATAGTTCATAACGAGTCTTTGTGCAATTACCTCTGATTCAAACTCTATTAAGAATGTAAAAAATAGTGTGGATTACTTCTCTCCAATATACACCAGGAACATTTTCCTCTTTCATCGTATTCCTTGAAACCTCTTGAACAATTTGGTTCTTCCTTTCCACAACTCCATTCTGATGAGGAGTTCTAGGAAAAGAGTAATGTCTCTTTATACCATGCTCTTCACAAAATGCAATAAACTCACCGAAAATGAATTCTCCACCTCTATTATACCTTAAACATTTGATTCTCTGGTTTACTTCATTCTATACTCTTTCTTTGAACACTTTGAATCTATATAGAGCTTGATATTTCTCCCTAGGAAAAGTAACCCATGTCATTCTAGAGTAATCATCAATCAAAATCATAAAATACCTGTCACCATTAAGGCTTCTTGTTCTTGTGGGACCACAAGGTTCTATATGAATCAATTCCAACATTCCTTTAGATGATTGTTATTTTCCTATAAAAATACTTCTTGTTTGTTTTCCCAACTGACAACTTCTGCAAAAAAAATTGGTAGGCTTTGTGA
This sequence comes from Sequoiadendron giganteum, assembly GCA_007115665.2. Classification (NCBI taxonomy): domain Eukaryota; kingdom Viridiplantae; phylum Streptophyta; class Pinopsida; order Cupressales; family Cupressaceae; genus Sequoiadendron; species Sequoiadendron giganteum. The sequence continues at coordinate 562,459,960 of CM021103.1, forward strand.
TTCTAGGTAAATCCCTGACAACTTATTTTGAACTAATATTGATCATATTATCAAAGTTTACATGTCCCATACTCCAGTTCCATAGAAAAATTTCATTAACTTGAGAAACAAAGAACTGACCATCACCACTCTTAAGTTGATATATGTTTCCATAAGTTCTTCCTATAGCTACCATAGTTCCAGACCCTTTTTTGATCTCACAGGTTTTATCCTAAAACACAAGCTTAAATCCTTTGCTACACATTTGTCCAACACTCAAAAGATTATGCCTTAATCCCTTAACATAATAGACATCATCAATACTATGTGTTAGAACCAAAAATTTCCATAAAAATTCCTAGTGTCTTCCTATTATTTTCCATAAAAATCTAGGAAAAACCCTAAGGTTTTCTCCAATACCCATCATTTTCCTACCTATTTCATAAAAAATCATTTTTCCCATCCAAAATGCTAATACACTTTATACCTTACACCGCTGCCTTAATGCTTACTTTTTATGTCTTTATCATTTTACTATGGCCTCCCACAAAGGGGCCCATGATATGGTGGTAGTGGTTATGGAGCAAGCAAAGGGAGATTACCACCGCACCATGCATGGTCTTCAAACACACCGTGGTGGCACGCTAAACAGTCAGCAAGGTTAGTCAAAGGCTACCGCTACACTGCGGCCAGTCAGAAAGTAGACTGCAGTGGCACGCTAGAGGGAGAAAGGTTTACCACTACACCATGTGCAGTCAACACAGTGACCGTAGTGCCATGGTGAGCAGTGAGATAACTAGTGCGGTAACAATCAGAGGTTAAGAAGTGACCATGGTAGTGCGGTGAACAGTTAGCAAGTGGTGAGACATATGGAGATATAAGCCACCACAATACTGCCACCGGCTTACGGGGAGATTGCGGTGACAATGGTAAACCATTAGTAAGTAGCGATGGTGGCTACCACCACACTGTGATCGACCAGAGAAAGAACCGCAATGATGTGGTAAGAAGCGAGCTTGGTTGTAAATGATGATACTATGGAACCTTCAGAAACCAAGACAAAGGCCATGGTGGAGTGGTGGACAACAAGGGAATGATCAAAGTCAAAGCCACTGCGGCACATCGGGTGAATAGAGCAAAGACCGTGGTAGCGCGGGTAATAGCAGAGGTAACAACAAATGTTAGAAATCGCCATACCGCCAGAGAGAAAGGTCAAACCCATGGTAGAGTGGTAACAATAAAAGGAAGTTGCGGAGATAGTAAATGTAAAGGAGGCAACATATAAAGTGAAATATATGGAGAGGTAAAATATAAAGGGAAAAATCAAAAGGCAGAGCTATAGTTAAAAATATTTAATTTGTCGAAAGGCAACCCAATTAAATATTTTAAATTTTTGTCAGAGAATTGAAACAATTTTACCAGAAATTGAAGGGTCATGACCCTTGGTATGAATTATATAAATACTTTGTAAAATCAGTTGTAGAAGGGGTGGACAGGTAGTTAGAGTAGGAATTAAATTTTTTAGACTGGGGAATGTAAACAATGTATAGAGCCTTTCCTGAAATAGATCAATGGAGATAATGAATTTTAATTGGTGATATTCTCTTTTGGTGTTTAGTTGTTATGTTGTGTTAAATCTAATTCTTTTATTTGGTTCTCTCAAACTTGAGATTCTTTAATTGTTTAAATCAGCATGTCAAGTATATCTCTGATTTATCAGAATGTATTCCCATTTTGTGTGATTTAGTTGATTGGTGTCTGCATGTTAGATTTAAACTATTTTAAATAAGTCATAGTAATTTAAAGATTTCTTTTGGGGAGTTAAAGAAGAACTAGGTTAAAAAACATTCCAACACAATTTATGCAAGTCATAAATTAATAAAGTTTTATTCTAGTCATATAATTCATTTTTCAAAGTGCCTAACAGCCAGAATTAAGCCAAAGAGGAAAACACATATCATTTTCTATTTTTGACTCCATTTCCCATGTGGATAGAAGGTACTGATCTGCCTCAACCCAAAGATAAAATTTCATATCAAACAACTTATTCAAATCCTTTCTTTTGTGTAGTAGGAGTAGGAGTAGGTGTAGTGATTTTGTCTATCCACTTCCATTTTCCATTGTGGGTAGATTGTTTCATAGGAAATACATTTCAATCTGCATCATTCACATAGGTTCACCCACCTTGGTCTAGTATAACCTAAAGATAAGAAGGTTTAATTGAATCAATTGGGCTTGTACATTTGCCAAAAGCGTTGTGAGAGCTTGGCAACCTCTCGTGGTTCAAACCTACGTTTTTGAGACCCAATAGTTTGGCGACTCTGCTGGGGAATTACTTAGGAATTTTTTTTCAGCCTATCCATTTATTGAGTCAATAAAGTTTTACATTTTTTTTTGGAGATTCCGCTGGGGCAAACTAAAAAAATATTAATTTTTTTTTTCATTTTCCTAATTTTGGGAAAATTAGGTGGTGACTCTTTCATTTGATAAATAATGCATGGGTGTTGTGAAGCAGTAATATTTTGTCATGATGGTAGAATAAGAAATGAGACAACAGTCAATGAGAGAGTTGAAGGAATTGAGACAACAAAGGCTACAATTAGAATAATAGATGCTACAAGTGAACCGACAATTGTGGCAATTGGGAGTCCAACATGCTCCAAGTACATCACCAAATAGGTCATCATGCAGTGAGAATGAAGACACAAATGCTAGGAAATCTTGGACACCACAACTATCACAAAATGCAACTGAGAACTTTGGTAATAAAGGTAATGTACTTTATTCACAACAAAATACTTTTGATGAGTATATTCAAATTCAAGAGAGAGGCAAAAGTCTTGTGGATAACTTTTTTGACATAAGGAGATATAAGGGAGAAGATGTAAACTCTCTGTACAATAGGATAAAAAACATCTGTATGCAATTGCCTCCTCATTTTAGGCCTACAAGACCCACATTTGTTGCACAATTTTTAAGAGCATCAGAGTCTGAATCAATTTATTGTTCAGATTCATTAAAACAAGCCTTGGATGTGGTGAATAAATTTATTGATTCTATTCTTGGGAAATGGTATGTGGATACTACTAGTAATACTTCAGAAGCTGAAATAGAAGAAGATCTCATGCCATCCAGTAGTGAATATATGGAGAATCTCTCTTGCATAATAGATTGTGATTCAAATTGTGAAGAAGAATTTGTGAATCTACAACAGGATGATTGTTGCAGTCCTTATGAAGATCAAGAAGAGGTTGGAGGAATGGTAGAATATATGGAAGCAAAGACTTGTTCACTCAATAGTGAGCAAGTTTCAGATTTGTTAACTCTTGAATACCAGAAGTATGCACATAAAGATGATTCCAGATTTTTGGCTCCAACTTATATATGCTTTGATAGTGAAGGTACTATGTGTAATGATTCAAATGTTCCATTTCCATCTCTCACGCTGATGAAATTTTTGAAGCTAATCATGAATCTATTTGTGTCCAAGAAGAGGTATGTGATTTAAATTATTCTTTCTTGCAAGAGAAAGATGTTGGTTTGCATGATGATGAGTGTTCAATATTTATTGATTCAAGTATGTGTGAGGATGACTGTATGGATCAAATGTATGTGTCAATGCCAATTGGTGATAGGAAAGAAATGGAAAGTGATTTGATTGTTTCAGAAGATATTGATGAGATAGAATTTTTTTATTTCCAAGAAAAGCATTTAGATTTTCAGGTCCCAATGCAGTTAGGAAAATTCAACAACATATGATAATGAGCAAGCCTTTGAATGTTTTGTTGAATGTGGATACACTTTGTGTGCTAAAGGTGATAACTATTTTTCATATGATAATGAGAATGATGAAATTCAGAGTGGTGAAATGAATATGAATCAAGTTGAACACAATGATTTCCTGAAGGTTTTCAATGGCAGTGCATGTAACAAGGCAGATGGAATGGATAGCTTCAAAAGAAACCTAATGAGATTTAATCAGAATAAGGTCTATGATAGAGGAAAATGCATGTTTTTCTTTTTGGAGTGGCCTGGGGCCATCCCTTATGGTTTGATTTTTTGAACTATAGTAGGTACAGAGGATTAAGGATTACCAGTGCATGGATAATTCTTAGCAAAACCTCTTTAAACATTCTTTTCCATGCATAGTAGTTTAGGAAGGGTCTGGGTTTACTAGTACATGGAAATTCCCAGAAGTTCCCTTTTTGAAAAAAATGGTTTTATTTCTGTGTACAGTAGTGTAGGGTTTCCCATTCTCCATTTGCTCCATTTTCATGTCATTCATCTGTTCATTCCTTTCATCTGCCATTGCCTTCATTTTTCATGTCCTTTGCTTGGTCTTCTCTCCCAAAGATATTCTAGATTCTTGTAGTGATTTGAAAAATCACTCATCCCCAACAGGAGCCACTGTTAGAACCAAAAATTTCCATAAAAATTCCTAGGGTTTTCTTATTATTTTCCATAAAAATCCATGAAAAAACCCAAAGGTTTTCTCCAATTACACCCATCATTTTCCTACCTATTTCATAAAAAAACATTTTTCCCATCCAAAATGCTAATACACTTTATACCTTACACCACTGCCTTAATGTTTAATTTTCATGTCTTTACTGCTTTACTACGGCCTCCCACAAACGGGCCCGCAGTATGGGAGTAGTGGTTATGGAGCAAGCAAAGGGAGCTTATCACCACACCACACATGGTCTTCAAACACACCATGGTGGCATGGTAAACGGTCGCCAAGGTTAGTCAAAGGCTACCACTACATTGCAACTAGTTAGAAAGAAGAGCGTGGTGGTGCAGTGGAGCGAGAAAGGTTTACCGCTACAATGCGCATGAGCAACATAGTGACTGTGGTGCCACGGTGAGATAACTGACGTGGTAATAGTTAGAGGTTAAGCAGTGACTGTCGTAGCGCGATGAACAGTTAGCAAGTGGAAAGACCGATGAAGATAGTAGTCACCACATGTTGTGCATTTTTTTGCACACACACCCCACTAAAAGTGGGGACCCTCTTTTTTTGCTTTTTGGTGTTTTGTCCCTTCTTTCTTGGGGGTTTTGCTTGCTTTAGGCTCGTGCTTTGATGTTCATCTTGCCAATTGAAGTGGTACATTTACGAATTTGATTGAAAATCTTGAGTTTTGAATGCATTCCGGAGTTATCATTATTTTCGAGATAATCCGCTCCCTCCGGATTTTCCCGGTCTTCTTTTAGAGCTCAGAAGTGATTTCCTTTTGACCTAGATTTGGGGAAATCCATTGGGTCTGGATTTCTTCAAAGTCTGTTGCTCTATCGAATCCCCAAATTTTTGTGGTCTTGGCTGTCTTGTCGGCCGTATTAATGATGCTTGTGCGAATTTCGGGTGGCAATGATATATTGATTTGTGGGGAAGCAATTGGTCATTTGGGTTTGTTTATTTGCTTATCATTTGAGTTGAGTCCTGGAGCCTCTGGTGTATTTCTAGATCATGGATTTCAAAGCTGTTTCAACTGCTACATTTGAATTTCGTGTGGGTGGCTTATATCCTGCTTGCATTTGAGAGTTGTTTGTTGGAATCACTAGTTCCAGTCCTTTTGCTCTCATGACAAGATTAAGACAAGATGTTGCTGGTCGAGGCAAAGGGAAGGCAACAGACCCAGGTCAAAAGACTTCTGCCATCTCTGATGTAGAGAAGGTAAAATTGGAAATAAAGAGCAGGATTCCTGAAAGTAAGCTGACTTCCATTTGGTCAGGAATCACTAATACCAATGTCGGTATGTGGGACTATGAAGAGTTTAGGGCTGAGATGTTAGCCTAGAATCATCCTTTTTTGGCCAAGAGAATGGTGGACTTCGGATTAGCTCATGTAGTAGGATTCCCCTCCACGGTGCAGTGTTATGAGCTAGTGCTTGAATGTTCCAGGAATTATGATAGAGGGACATAAAGGATAGTTGGTCCCTAGGGAAGGATTCTAATAGGCTTTAGCCCTGTATCCATTGCTTCAACCTTTGATATGCCTGACAAGTCACATGTGGTGGCTTTTGATATGGATGGTGCCAGGAAATAATATGAGGAAAATGTAGTTAAGTCCCAACAGTTGATTAAATCTTGGTTGGAGAAGCCTAAGTCCCAATTCTCCAAGTTGCCAAAGCAACTATTTAGAATCAAATTCAAAAGGGAATACTAGAATGTTATCACTCTTCTTAGCAGACTGGTGGGTTTGAAGAGTGTAGGAGTGTTTGAGACTTGGATGTTCAATGTTATTGCTTGGATGGAGCAAGGAATATATTATCATTGGGCAGGTATCATAAGTGCAGTCATTCATGAATAGCTGTGCAATGTCTTGCAAACCAAGACTTTCACCATGACCTCCTACTTGGTGTATGCATTGGAAAGACTTCACCCATACAAGGGGCTGAGCACTAGGGTTACCTTTCGATAGGATGCTATATATGAGGTATACCCATAGTTTCACTTAATTGGAGGAAGCTATAGAAGAGAAAATGATGCTTTCACAATGTACATCACCAGATTGCTCCAGGGTGTAGGGCATATGAGGATTTCTGACAAAGCTAAAGAATTGATAAGGATATATGGGGAATGGTTTATCTAGTTCCCTACTTTCTCATACATTAGAATTGATGGTTGTCAAAGGGATCCCTATAGAATCCCGAGGTATCCTACTGATCATATCATATTGTTGGAGGTCACTAGGCAAATTGTGACTTCGACAATGTTGTGAAGGGAGAAATACACAAAACGGGTTTTCAGAATGACTTTTCCTTGAAGATAGGAATGGGTGATGTTTTTCCTTCTATCTAGTCTGCTCATGCTTCTGAGGAGGAGATGTGTACCTTTGGCCTCTCTTTCCATTCCAAGAGATCAAGGTTTGACATCAATAGGGAAGCACAAAAGAAGGCCAGTAAGGAATATAACCATAAGGCCAACATTGAGGATTACTGGGTCAACCTAGTTGATGAATTTGAGGCAAGGAAGAGGAAGTTCTCTAGATTTCCAGTGGATTTGGTAAGGTTGTACAATGTGAGGGCCATCCCTGACCAGGTGGAAGAGGATGGAAACTTAATCTAGGGTCATGTCTATGAGGCAATGAAGGATATGCCAGTTGGAGATGTTGACTAGTTAGAAGAAGAGAAAACAGAGTTGGATCAAATCATGACTCTAGTGATCAGGTACACCAAAATGTGGTTGAAGCATAAGATCTTGGAATTGGAGAGTGAGGGTGTCTAGTGTTCTTATGATATGATGGGAGACTTGGAGTCTCATTCTGCTTATGAGGAGTCACATGAGCAAGATCCTAAAGGTAAGGAAAAGGTGGATTCCCCTTTCAAAATCCAGGTTAGGGATGTTCAAGCTGAGAAAGGGGCAGAAGTGAGTAAACAGAGGAAGCCTGTCACCAAGAAGAGGAGACATGCCTCAAGGGAAGAATTTGAAAAGGATAAAGAAGAGGAAGAGGAGATAGAGATTAATCCTCCATTGACAAAGACAAGAAGACTCACAAAGATATCACAGAAATAGGAGGAGGTTCCCAAAACTGACAAGGAGGTTGGGCCACCAGTGGTAGAGGTGGAGAGCTTAGGAGAAAGAACCCAAGTGTACATGAGGAGGTCAAGGAATCCTTCTCCAAGGGATACTGTAGTAAAGGAATATGTTCCAGTGAATGTTCCCATTGTTGAACAAGTAAATGTCTCAATTCCTTAGGATATCGGTAGCACACAAGAAGAACCAAAGAAGGATGAAAGTCCTAATGACTTGGGCAAGGAGAAATTATAGGAAGGAGACCTCTACAATGCAGAGGCATAAATTGATAAAGTGATTCAATCTCCCTTTGTGGCATCTATAGATTCACTTGTGAGGGGGCAATTGAATAAATCTCCTCAATAGGAGGAGATACTAGCTAAGGTCCCTTCACCGATGCAGGTTGTTTTGGAGGAATAGTTGCAGATAAGGAGAATCCAATCATGGATATCCCTAATGTGCCAAATGCTGAAAAGGATACAACTAATGACCAACAAGAGAAGAAGGACACAATGCCAATTGATTCTATTGTTCCAAGTTGTTTGGATAAGGAATTGAAAAGTAAAATGGTAATAGTAGAGGATGCTCCTCCTAACTGGGATGTCTTGATGGCTAATGTTGAACGAGGGAAGGCTAAGAAGAAGGATAGGGTTGTGTCCCAGATTGAGAGAGATGGGTCAGGCAATAGAGTGGCCCACATTGCCACCCTTGCTTCGAATAAGGATAGAGATAATGTAATTTCCAGGGATTATCATGTGCAAACTGTCAACCTAGGGCATGCTTCCGTAGAACAAGATATTGAGGAGTATGAAGGCTCCAGTGCTGAAATTGTGGGTAGGTTGAAGAAGGTTGTGGAAACTAGGCATGAGCTGGAGAGGGAGAATGAAAAACTAAAAAAATATTTGTAGGAGTTGATGAAGCCCTTGTAGGCTATTAGCTCTTCCTCCTCTACTGCAGGTTTCTTGCCTCAGGAAACAATCTCTGAGCTAGAAAATATGAAAGTCACCACACAAGCTACAGTTGTTTGGTTGCAGGGTGGCCAAACCAAGGGAGATGTTGCCATTAAGGATATCTTGTCAACTGGAGGAGATGCCATGAGATTAGTGGACTGGTTGAAGACTGCATCGGATCAAGACAAGGAGGATACTGATCTCCTACTGTAGAAAACCACAACAATTATGGAGTTCACTGAAGATAAGCTAGTAAAGAGTAACATTCTTCCTTTTCAAAGGGTTTCTAAACCTTGGGAATGGTTTGAAATCCTGCAAATGAGGTAGAAGGCCTTGAGGAAAATTCATAAATAAGAAAAGTAGATTGAGGACACTTTGACTAATATCCATGATAGGTGTATCTCATTCTTTGAGGTCATGACAGGAAGGAAGAAGTTTGCTCCAAAACATCTTAATCTGGAGCAACTTAGGAGATGGTGGAGAGATGTTTATTCTCCAATCAGTGAAGGTCCAGTCATTGAACAACAACTAGATGGTGCTGCAACCTATATTGCAGCTATTGATAGATTCCTAACTAATAGAGCTGATTGGGATGTTAAGGTTAAGAAGGCAAGAGATGACATCAAGTCTCTTGAGAGAAGAATTAGGGTTTTGCCTATGCTACCTATTGCTGAGCTGGATAGAGTCTTGTTGGCCATGCATGGTGAAGAAGATCAAGCTAAAGACAATGATGGGAGGAAGTTATAAGGACTACATTAAGATTTGTGCTTCCCATTACTTACATGCATTGGGTCGACCCTTTTCATTTTGTGGCCGACTAGGATAAAATTGGTGCTAGTCACACATTTTGTGTTATGTTCAAATATCTTTAAGGACGACCTCTTGTAGGCCTTGTTTTTATTGTAAATTCTTATTTTTGGGTGGACCTATATTAGGGATTCTCTATAAAATAGGCATGTTGCCTCATTTGAATATAGATAGATAGGGAGAGAGATAGATAAGTGATATCCGAAATAGAATAGAGATTTGATATTAGGGCGAATTAGGGCTATTTTCAAGCAAGTGTTGTAATAGAAAACTAGAGTTGTTGCTATTTTGGATGAATTAATATAAGAGAGATATTGTGATTTGGTATCTATCTTGTGGAGTTTCATCTAGCATGGTTCTTGTTGTTCTATCTTTTGAATTGCTTATGAGTTTATGGTTAAATTGTTTGGTGATGCTTAGGGTTTCATGTTTGGAGTGTTTGCATCAATCTCTAGTCCATAATTTTTATAGTTAGTTGATTGTTAGCTACTTTGCAAAGTTAGTTTAGACTTAAAATTGTGCTTAGTTCAGTTATAAGGATTTATTCATCTCAATTGCAATAGGATTGGTTGAATGAATGTTTGTGATTTGAAAATATTTAAATACCTTAGAAGATTGCACTATTTGTGTGAAATTGTAGATTCATATGGGTTAAAAAGAAAGTAGTTTATGAGAGATCGGTCCATTTTGAGCATTTTATCCTTTGGAATTTTCAATCCTAGGGTTAGGAGTAGTCTTAGAATTATTTCTGAAACTTTTATCTTTTGCTATTTATTTATTATCAAGGTTCAATCGAAGACTCCAAGTATCAACCCATTGTTTAGATCTGATAAGTTTAAATTCCAGTATTTGCTTGTAGTAAGGTCCCTTTGTGATTACCAACATTTTCACATTTATCACTGAGTTATTTTATTGCATTATCAAGACCTGACATTAGAGACCTTGGGGTTATCTCTTTATCCATAGAGATTTACCTTTCAAGAGAGATAGGATATCATATTTTGTCTGAGTTGTTGCTGTGTAGAAAACACCATCAACACCACAATACCGCAACCGACTTTTGGGGAGACCATGGTGATAGTGGTAAACCATTAGTAGGCAACGATGGCACCTACCGCCACACCGTGACCAATCAAAGAAAGAACTACGGTGATGTAGTAAGCAATGAGCCTGGCAGTAAATGTCGATATTGTGGAACTGTCGGCAACCAAGATGAAGGCCACAGTGGAGCGATGGATGACAAGGGAACTATTAGATTTAACACTGTTAGAAACCCTAGATCAGACATGCAAACCTAAACACCTTCCACAGAAGAGAAAACATTAAAAAAGCAGAGCTTTGCATGCGAATGTGAAAAATGATATATTCAGGAATTTAATATTACAATGAGATGATTTGCTTTATATAAGCAAAGTATGCAACCCTAATGTTGACCTAAAAATAGCTCAACCTAAGTAAAGTTATGCAAGTGTAATTAAATATTAATTACACTAACACCCCCCATAAGTGCAACTTAAGGAGACAAGATAAGCATGCACCTAAAACTAAGATGAATGCAAGAAATCATGAATGGGTCCAGGCAACTAGGCCTGATTAGGTAACCATGTACAAATGCAATAATGAGGCAGAGAAGGAAAACCCAGTGGGACAACCCCCCCTACAATGCGATGACTGCTGCAAAGAAGCACTGGAACAACACTGTGGAGTAACACTGGAACCGCAATCCGGCAAGCAAGGAAAGATACTTCTATCTACAAGAAACCATATCGGAATCATCATAATGTGACAGCAAACCTGATGCCACAGAACACTCGAAAACACCAAACTGGAACAATCTTGGAACCATAGAGCAACAATAGATGATATGATGATGAAAGAATCTGGAAGCCATGAATCTTGATACCGATGCCAAACTAAGACTGAAACTCTTCCATGGGAAAAAGTACCATACAGACTCAGGAACAATAACCACAAATTTAGTGGCCCTCAAACTGACATGGATCCGATGCGGATCACTAACCATAGGCTCTCAATCTAAAGTGTGAACCAAAATGAATCTAATATGTGTCAAGCTTAGACAAAAATATGGCCAAAAGAAACTAAGAAACCAGATTACAACCCATGCGAATTGTCATCAAAACATGATGAAGATCATTATGCAAGAAACCCCCTTGATGGAACTTTATATCAGTTCATTTATTACAATCCCTAATGAATGCAAATGGAGAGAATGCCTAACATGCATAAACAAAAAATGAAAATAGACCCCAGATCTGTGTAGAGGACTGAACCAGCTTTCCAATGCCGCAAGAATGGCGAAAAAAGTATCACCGAGTCAAAAGATATGCCCTCCAGAGTGAAAACAACAACATCTGAGTTCAAGGACGTGCAAAATAAATCTGGATCAAAATCTAGAAAAACTAAAACATTGAATAGATTGGCACCAGAATCAGCTTTCCAATGGTATCTTGTTTGCAAAAAATGGACACTGTACGCAGAAGTTATACCCAATTTCGTGAAAGTGCTCCAAAAAGGCCAATAATGCTTGCAGGCAGCCCAGAGGGCTAAAACATTTCGGCCCCTGGTCCTACATGCGAACAGGGGCTGGCAGACAGGGGGTTGGGGCGGAGCCCCTGGTTCTCCATATGACCGGCTGGGGCTGGGCGCATAGCGCCCGGTCCCCCATGGGACCACGGGGGCTGGATCTCTGGTCGGCGATGGGAAGGGGCGACACCACCCGGGGGCCATCACTCCTGGTGGTGCGCCGGTGGCACCCTTCATTTATGCTAGCAGCACCAAAATCGATGCGCATTTTCCATTTTTTTTCAATCTGCGTGCAAAACCTTGCCTCGAAATGCGTACGGCCTCCCTGGCAAAAAAGTTTTGCCCTCTGGATCAAGTTTTCCAAAATCAATGAAACGAAAGGCGATCTTAGGGTTTTTGGCCACTGCGAATGCAATGGTGACCTCTGTTTCTACTCAAAATGCTCCAAAAAAATGGTGACCTCCAGAGCTTGCAAAAAAATACCAAAATTGAAACCCTCATAGATCTGGCAAACGATGGCCAAAATCTGCAAAATAAAAGCCAGACCTGACTTTCTATAGCACTCTAAATCCAATGGTGAGGCCTGATTTGATCCAAGATGCTACATAAAAAAACTCAACGCATGATACCCTCGAGGAACCCCGAACGAACTCTGCAATGAATTTCTCCAGAATTTGAGAAGGGGCTGCATGTCAAGGCTCTGATACCATGTTAGAAACCCTAGATCAGACATGCAAACCTAAACACCTTCCACAAAAGAGAAAACATTAAAAAAGCAGAGCTTTGCATGCGAATGTGCAAAATGATATATTCAGGAATTTAATATTACAATGAGATGATTTGCTTTATATAAGCAAAGTATGCAACCCTAATGTTGACCTAAAAATAGCTCAACCTAAGTAAAGTTATGCAAGTGTAATTAAATATTAATAACACTAACAAAAACCACCGCAGCACCTCGGGTGAACAGAGCGAAGTCCATGGTATCACAGGTAACAATAGAGGTAACAAAAAATGTTAGAAACCGCCATATCACCAGAGAGAAAGGTCAAACCTGTGGTAGAGCGGTAATAATAAAAGGAAGCTACAAAGACAACAAATGTAAAGGAGGCAACATATAAAGTGAAATGCACGGAGTGGTAAAATATAAAGGGAAAAATCAAAAGGCAGAGCTATAGTTAAAAATATTTAATTTGCCGAAAGGCAACCCAATTAAATATATTAAATTTCTGTTAGAGAAGAAATAATTTTACTAAAAAATGAAGGGTCACGACCCTTGGTATAAATTGTATAAGTACTTTGTAAAATCAGTTGCAGAAGGGGGGGACAGGTAGTTAGAGTAGGAATTAATTTTTTCAGACTGGGGAATGTAAACAATGTACAAAGCCTTTCTTGAAACAGATCAATGGAGATAATGAATTTTAATTGTTGATATTCTCTTTTGATGTTCAGTTGTTATGTTGTGTTAAATCTAATTCTTTTATCTGGTTCTCTCCAACTAGAGATTCTGTAATTGTTTAAATCAGCATGTCAAGTATATCTCTGATTTATCAAAATGTATTCCCATTTTGTGTGATTTAGTTGATTGGTGTCTACATGTTAGACTTAAACTCCTTTAAATAAGTCACAGTAATTTAAAGATTTGTTTTGGGGAGTTAAAGAAGAACCAGGTTAAGAAACACTCCAACACAATTTATGCAAGTCTTAAATTAATAAAGTTTTATGCCAGTCATATAGTTTCATTTTTCAAAGTGCCTAACAACCAGATCTAAGCCAAAGAGGTAAACACATATCATTTTCTATTTTTGAATCCATTGCCCATGTGGATAGAAGACATTGATCTGTCTCAACCCAAAGATAAATTTTCATATCAAACAACTTATTCAAATTCTTTCTTTTGTGTAGTAGGAGTAGGAGTAGGTGTAGTGATTTTGTCTATCCACTTCCATTTGCCATTGTGGGTAGATTGTTTCATAGGAAATAAATTTTAATATGTATCATTCAAATAGGCTCACCCATATTGGTCTAGTAGAACCTAAAGAGAAGAAGGTTCAATTGCATCAATTGGCCTTGTACGTTGGCCAAAAGAGTTGTGAGAGCTTGACAACCTCTTGTGATTCAAATTTGCATTTTTGAGACCCAACACTATGTTTTCCATCAAGACTAATTATTCCTTTTCCAATGATCTTAGCACCAAAATCATCTCCAAACATAACTAATCCTCTATCATAATTTTCAAGTTCAGTGAAATTAATTTTATCTCTGATCATATGATTTGAACATCCACTGTTAATCACCCAATAGTCTTCATCCTATCTAGCATGAAAGGTAGTAACTAGAGTACCTTCCATCAAATCCTTCTTGTTCTCCAGACTAGTTTCCCTTGCACATATTCCATGGTTAGTAGACATAAATTTATTCTCCAAATCTAGAAACAAGAATTCATCTTTATCATCCTCAAAATCAGACTCATCATCCAAAATTCCAACATATTCTCTAACATAATACAATTTCTTGAACTTCTTATCCTTTTTGTCTTTATTATTATCTTTGTCCTTCTTATGTGCAGATCTATTTGGACATCTTGAAGCATAGTGATCAATATTTCCACAACTAAAACATTTAAAAGGTAACATACCTTTGTACTTACTGATACCTTTCTTCAATTTCCTTGTAAAGTTTGCTTCCAACTCTTCTGAACCATCACTATCCGAATCATCTTCTATCTTTGTTTCTTTGAAGGCTATTTCAACTTTCTCCTTTTCTCTTCCAAACTTCCTCATCTCAAATGCAGTCAAGGTGCCAAATAGTTGTTATTTAGTAAATGTCTTTGGATCATATGATTCTTCAATATAGGAGACCTTTTAACTGTAATTTTTCGGTAGGGTCATAAAGATATTTTCTATTACATCTTCATTTGTCATGGTGCCACCTTGATTTTTTATTTCATTTGCTGCAAGTTCAACTCTTTGATAGTAGCTTGCAATGTCTTCACCTTCTTCCATTCTCAAGTTGTCAAATATATGCTTCGCTATTAGCTTCCTTGATAATTTTACTCTATCATTTCCTTCATAGATATCTTTCAACTTTTCCCATACTTCATAAGCAGTGCCTAAAGAAATAACTTTTGTCTATTGAGTTTTAGATAAAGCACTAAAGATAGCATACCTTACCTTTTCATTATCCTCATAGGAAGAAATATCATGTACAAAAGAAGGACCACTAGTTGTTTCTACATATTTTGTCTCAAAAAATTTCCGAGTCTTGAAACCAAGAGAGATCAAGTAACCTCTCATATGCACTTTCCAGTCACTATAGTCAGCTCCATAAAATATAGGGATTTGCAAATTTTGTGCCATCTAATCTACTTCAAGCGATTAAGCTCTTCTTTGAGGAAGCAAAGCTTTGATACCAATTTTTGAAATGCACAAGATAACTGAGAGGGGGGGTGAATCAGTTGTACCAAATTAATTTTACTTCTAACCTTAATCAATTCCACTTTAACTTTAATATATTATTAAGTATAAAAATAAAATGTAGATAAAAAAAAGCAAACACCAAAGACACTAAATTTATGAGTAAAATAAAATGAGGGAAAAACCATGGTGATGATTAAATCACAATATAGTAGAAATGCAAAATCAGATACAAAGGCTCACTACTAGAGGGTTCACTACCTAGAAAGGACTCATTGTCTAGATACAAAGGTTCATTGCCTACAAATAGGACTCACTATCGAGAAGGACAAAAGGAGGCTCATTACCTACAAACAAAGAAAGACAATAGAAAATCCACCACAAAGGTTACACACATTCACAACTTGATAAAAGGATTGCAGACACCATCAACTCACTTCTTTCAGGAATCTAACACATCAAAGTACTGCTACCTTGATTCAATTTATAAAACTCTTCTTTTCACACTTCACACTCACTCATCCAATTCACAACATCTTGAATTTTATTTATACCATCTTCGATCTTGAAAAATTTCTCCAAAGTTGGCTACACATCCTTTATTCTACAAATTCAAATTAGGTCAGAAACTCAACATTCCAGTGGTGGATAAGAATGAGAGTGGACCAAATAAATACTTAATTGGGACCCAAACAACATCTTGGATCGATCACATGCATCCTTAATTGATGCTTATTCTCCATGTAATGTGTAAACACTAGGTCAACCAAACCTAATGAAAACACAAATAAAATTTGAAGTATGCACATCCACAATAAGATGATAACACATAGATCACACAAAATGCTTCACCAAACACTAGAACACCTCTTAGAAACCTTCAAATACATCTACAACAACTACAATAATATTTATACACAAAACATTCTTCAACAGTCCAATCAGACCATGTAGACACACACAGTAGCTCTGGAATAAGACTTCTGAAGCACCAAACCACAAGCACGTTTTCTTGAACACATAGAAAATCAATATTAACCTTCTTCCAGATCTATAAGATCTAAGACAAATCACTAGAATATTGTAGAGCAGAGACATCTCTCCCAGTCCACAGACAAATAGTTCTGCCAAATTAGTTCACACATTGGTGAACACATATTTCACTCTACATCAACCCATCAGGTAAAAATCAAGATATATTATCCATTGAAGCCCATAAAAAATACTACATATCCACACAAGCATAGAATCAATATAGAAGAAATACAGAGAACATTACCAAAGCACACTTAGAACACACACACAACACTGTCTTCATTATTTATTATTTTTCTCAAAAGCACATTACATCAACACATTTGCAACACCATAAATATAGATCCATGTACGCTCAACAATTCTATAGTATTTCAGCTATACATGTACCACCTACAATAAATCTAAACTATGTTGATATCAATGACAACACTAACATCACTCTCATAGACTATTATGTCCATCTTATGGAATCTTGACATAAATTTTTTTAATTCATAATTGTTATGATGGCCTACTAATCATGTGTCATAGTGTCCTTGTTATGATGACCTACCATTCACACTATTGTACATCACTTAATGGGTTGTTCTACTTGTCATGAGGTAGAGTGAGGTTGTTAAAATGATTCGTAAAATGGGCATGAAATGCTAAGAATATTCTTGAAGAAAGACTAGATTTTTGATAAGGAAATCCTAATGCCTAAGATGCTAACTTACAATCATTCTCTCTATTCATGAGTATTCAAGAATGAATTAATATTTTATGAGCTTATGATTACTATATATTTTTCCTCACGCAACCTTGTTATTATCATTACCTAGTTTATCAACAAAGATATTTTTTCAAGACATTGTTATGTCATAAACCCAATGATTAAATTTTCCTATGATTATAACAAATTTGATGCTTTTTCATTTGTGGTTGTAGGAAACAAGTATATGATCAAGATGATGCGATATAGACTTACCATGAAAAAACAAATATTTTTGAGCTAATGCACTATTGTACTTTACCATTGTTTAGTTAAAAGAAGGTTAAATTTTATTCTTCTTCATATTATTTTAATATATAGATATAAGTGTTTTAGAGAATAATGTTATTGCATTCAAGGGATTGAGATCAACAATTAAACAATTTAAATTTTATTTTGGAAACATTGATGTAATTTATAAGGTGACATCTAAGGATTTTAATTAGTGTCTCTTTAATATTTTATCAAATTTATTTTAACAACTATTAAGTTAATTATAGTTGGTGTTATTTATTTTTCTCTATAATATTTTAATATTTAAATGTAGGTGTATTTTACACAAGGTTGGAGTACTAATATTTACGTATGATATTAGAATATTTTGTATATTCTACCTAGAACATGAGTATGACAAGGTGATTATGGAAATAATTCCACCTTTGTTGAATTGAAAGCAGGTTAAAGTTTATTTTTCTTAACAATTCACTTGTATATAAATGTAGGTGTTTAGGAGAATAAAGCTACTATATTCAAGGGATTGAGATCAATAGTTAAAGAATTCATATTTAATTTTACTATAATTACTAAGGTGACATATAAGATATAATTCTAAGAAATTATTCTTAATCTTCCATCAAATTTCTTATAACAAGTTAAGTTAGTTATAGTTGATGTTTATTTTTCTTAACAATTTTTAAATATAAATGTAGTTATTTTGGAGAATAAAGCTATTGTATATGAGGGATTGAGATAAAGTGGTTAAAGAATTTAGTTTTCATCATGGATAATTTGAGATGATGTAGATACAATTTAAAAACATCTATTGAATCTATATTTTGAGAACAACTTGTATATTTTTTACATTTAAGATTAATTTTTTTTTAATAAAGATAGTTAAAAAGGATTATTTGATGTTTGAACATGTAACTTAGGTGAGCAATTATTATCTTATATTGTTGATTTGTGAACAATAGAGTCAAACATTTCATAATTTAATATAATATATTGTGATTAATTGACTTGTAAATAATATGTTATTTTCAAAATATTTTATTATAGCTCATCATAAATTATCTACTTTAAATAATTGAGTAATTAATAAACTATTCCTTGCAACACAAAATATAAGAATTGGATTTGTCATGATACATTAGATCATGTGCATTGAACACTAATCCACTAATGGTTGGGTGACACAAAATATCTTATATCTCTTAAGAGACTCTCTTGGTCCAATGTACCTTAAAAAGATTGGGAGACCTAGGGAATGAAATGAGGTCTCCATTAGGGAATGAAATGAGGTGTGAAAGAAAAAGAATAACTATTGGAAACATCACACTAAATGCCACTGAGCCATTTTGAAAGAGTGCATTTATTTTCAAAATGATCAAATTGTCTAGAGTTGACAAAAAATGATGTAGACAATATATGGGGATCCTATCAAACTACCCAATCTTGTAGCCTCAACATATCATCCAACCCACACTCTTACACACATATTAAAGATTAAATTAAGTAATGCAATTTTTTT
Source organism: Sequoiadendron giganteum (assembly GCA_007115665.2). Taxonomy (NCBI): domain Eukaryota; kingdom Viridiplantae; phylum Streptophyta; class Pinopsida; order Cupressales; family Cupressaceae; genus Sequoiadendron; species Sequoiadendron giganteum. Next base: position 562,478,710 of record CM021103.1, read on the forward strand.
TGGAACAAAAAATTATTCAAACCCTCATATTTATTTATATTTAACAAATCTTTCAAGACTAAATTACATAAATTCATGATTTAAATGAAAAAAATAAAAATCAAGAGTTTCTAGTCCTTTCATGCCTTTAAATATTCAAACCCTCATGCCTTCAACTTCTGTATATTAACTCCTCTTTTCTAAACCTAATTTTTCCTTCATCCTATAGCTCTCATGACTACCTCGAATACTATTCACTTTGTGCCTCCCCCCTCACACTCTTTAATGATAATAACCGATATGAAAATTTCTATGTGAATTGTGTCAATCTTTGCATATTTCTAGAGTTTTACTATCATAGTCTTAGTGTCACACCCATAATATTCACTTGTGGACATAACACAAATGAACCCATATTCTTTTGTTTGTTTTTGATTAATGGAAGACAAAAATATTCCATTAAATTCTATCATCATCTTGGAGATATGATTCCTAATGTGTGCACTCAAGGACAATACATGTGTAACTTCACTGCAAGCACACCGCCTAGAAGGCAAGGAGGGGAACACATATTTTTTTTCTATTTTTGTTTAATGGAAGACCAAAAATTCCACTAACTTTTATCATCATCTTGAAGATATGATTCCTAATGTGTTCACTGAAGGACAATACATGTGTAACTTCATTGTGAGCACACCATCGAGAAGGCGAGTGTGATGAATCCAATTTGCCCACTCTAAGATGAAGGCTGTCCTATACAGATTTGTCATATCATAAAACATCACAAAAATATTCCCTTCCCAAAAATAAATAAAATAAATCTCAATATAAAAAAAATATTTATGTTTATTTATTATCTAATCTTTCTATTTATTAATATTAGTTATATTCTTTTTATTATCTAAATTATTATTTTTTTATTATTATTATTTAATTATTTTAAAAAATCAAGACTAAAATATTGCCAAAACTACAAAATATAAATAAAATAAGAAAAGTAAATTTATATGTACATACCGCCATTTATTCTAATCTCAACTAGTAGGATTTCTAATTTTTAGAAGGAATAATAATTTAAAAAAATCAAATTTAAACCTTTTAATTTTCTTTTAGTTTATCCTAAGTGGAATCCTCAAAGAAGGGTGAATTCAATATAAAGTTTCTAAGATACTCATAATTAAGGAAGACTTATTTTATTTCGTGAGATATAAGACTTTAGCTCCACTTAACAAAAATCTTTATTTAGTCATTCTAAGCCCTAGCATTGGGAAATATAATATAATTTACTCGTCCATTTTCTGTTGGGACAAACTATTTTCTTAAGGCTTCTAAGGGTTTGTTTTAACCTTATTTTATTTATTATATATTTTAAACAAATCACGAGTGATGATGTTAACCACAAACCATATAACTAACATTTTCTTCTTTTCTTCTTTACAAAACAAAAAGGAATTGAATTGAGATGTTAAGGGTAAAAATATAGTTATTCTAACTATTGTAAAAACATAATATTTTGCACCTTTATGGTAGGGCTTGAGATTTACTTTTAATATTCAAATGTGAGTACAAATTTATTAATCAATACTATACTCTCCATTTCAAATATAATTCTAACTCAACATTTTTGTTTATGTAGGAACAAAATGAGATAATTCACCCTTCCCTATTTCTATTTGCTTGACTAGGAGTGTGTATACACCTAAAATTGGTCTGGAGCATCCGATTAATTAAATACACATTATTTGATTAATTATTCTATTTCCTCTACTGTTTAAATAAATAGAAATATTTATTTAATATAGTTCACATTCAAATTCATCTTAATTAAATAAACAAAATTAAATACTTTGTTCAATTTAATTATCAAATCCCTATTTCATCCTATCACATCATTCTCGAATTAATTAAATAAAGACAAAACACTTTATTAATTAATTATCATATTCCTCTGATTAATTTAATAAACAACTATCCTATAGTTTATTTTATTAAATTATTTATCTCCCTTTTCTAATTTAAATAAATCAAAATATTTGAATTAAGCATAAAGGAATATTCCAATCTACATTCTCTAAAAAATGAATTAGATTTCCTATGTCTAATCTATGTCTAAATTTGTCACAATTAATGTTTTGAAACTTCACGAGAAGTTTTGGAGACAAATTTGGAATTTGATCTCTCAATCCTCTTCCATCAATTTTTCCTCTTCTCTTGCTTGGTGTTTTCATGAGTAGAGACAATCTCTCTCTTTCTCTCAATCTCCTCCATCTCTCACCATTCAATCCTCCACATTGAATCCAATCTTTTCAAAACTTTCCCTATGCATTTCTACAGCCAGGAAATCTATAAATACAAGCCTCATTGAACCAAGAAAAGGATCCAGATAATCAAGCTTTTACACCCTTACTCTGCAGGAATCCAAGCATCAAGCATCAAGCATTCACATATCAAGCATTCAACAATCAAGCTTCACAACAATGGCTGCCTCTTGGAGCTATATTTATCTGTTTCACATCAATATCATGCTAGTTTAATTGATTTATCATTTAGCATTATATTATCATCATCTCGTTCTTCAGATAGTCATTTTAACAGTCTTAGTTGCTTAAATAATTTGAGAGCAATTTAGATTTAATAAATCTTTGGAGATAAAGAGCAATAGGACGCTTTCATTTGATTACTTTGTTGAATTGATTCAATTGTTTGATCATTTGATATAATGTCGTATTAAGAAGTGTATTTATGTTATTTACCTCATTCCACACTTACAATTTGGTGCCCACCATGGGGCACTAACCCCATTTTATCAAAATTATAATTTTTTTGGAAAGTGTTACGCAGATTTACAACGTGATTTGTTTTAGCGCTTTCATTAAAAGTTTCGGCACTTCCGGTCCCTGTTCTCGTGCTTTCAGAGTTTCGGAATTTCCGGTTACTGTTCTAGCGCATCGGGTGTTTTAGCGCTTCTATGAAAAACTTCACCGCTTCGGTACACTGTTTCGGCGCTTCGGTGTTTTTGTGCTTCTATGACAAACTTCAACGCTTAGGTACGCTATTTCGGCGCTTCGGTGATTTAGTGCTTCCAAGACAAATTTTGGCACTTCAGTACACTATTTCGGCTCTTTCAGGTTTTAGCGTCTCAGGTAACTGTCTAGTGCTTTGGTCCCATATTCTAGCGCTTTTGTAAAAATAGTCTGGATCCGACGCTTCTGCGATTAGATCTTACGTTTTTTTTTATAGTTGGAATAAAATTGATCAATCTAGGATAGTCACTTCAAAGTTTTAAAATTTTTATCAATCTAGGATAGTCACTTCAAAGTTTTTAAAATTGATCAATCCTAGGATAGTCACTTTCTTGTTTTTCCTAAAGCAAATCTATCAATCTTAGGATAGTCATCTCATTTTTACAGTAGAAGTTAAAAAGAACATCATGATTTCAGTGAAGCAACACCTTCACTTAGATTAAGAATCTTTCTTTTTGGGCTTAAAATAGAACAAATCTATATGTTGTGCTTGTAGTGATTAGGCTTATGCTTTCCCCTTAACTGGGTGACCAAAGTGCCAGATTCACTTTTCTTTTATGTCATTTACGCTTTATTAAATCCTTTAGCAGGCCTGCCGTAGTGGGAAAAAGTACTCACCCTATGGGAACGACCTAAGTGGGAACAACCAAAGGCAGGTTATCCAACCCACTATAATAAAAATGTAATTTGTTGATGAAATTCCAAATTGATGGTAGTAGGCAAGATAACCATCCCCAAAAGCTTTGTTCTAAAGATTGGGAGGTCTCCTGAGGGAGTTTATCTATTTGCCACATTGAATGGAACCTTATCTACGAACCATAGAGTAGTTTCCCGCCGAGTCAGTATCCATACATTGTCATACTCACGGTGCAAGGGGAGGGAAGAATCTGCCCCCAAGACACTCACCATATAATTACCAAGGACCGCTTGCTCAAGGGATTCAGTATCCATTTCCGTCACTTTGAGTACGCACTTGGCAACGACAAAAACACGGGCGCCCTCTAGGGGGTGACACGACTGTGTGAGTCAACGTAATTCAAGATGTGGGCTGTGAGTATAATGATGACCCTTTTGACCTTAAGAGTGAGTCTGCTTAAAGTGTATTCTTTATCAAAAGCCAATAAAAATCAAGAAGGATCATGTTTTGATTCTTAAACATACACTTGTTTTTTAGACTCTAGATCTTAAAGAAACAACTGTTTTACAAATGCTTGTTGTGTTTTCAAAACATTAATTCAGATAAGATCATCTTGAAAAACACAAACAAAATGGAAATCTATTGGAAACCAATGTTAGACAGTTAACATCAAAATTTGGATTTTTTATCAGAACATAAACTTTCCTAAATCAAATCAGAGTCCTAAACTTGCATAAACTGGAATTTACAATTGATTTTTTTCAAATCAAACCAAGATCTACCATCCAAAAGTGTCTCAATCAAACACATTTGATTAGTAAGTTAAGTTTCAGGATCAGTCATCCTAAATCAAAGAAACGAAACCCTATAATCAAACTTATCAACTTAGTCTAATCAATAGAATCTATCATTCTATTTGACTTAAGTTAATATCCTTGACACTTTATCAAACTAAGATCAAAAGTTTATTGGAAACAATAATGTTTGTATGTCCATTTTAACAAGGTCATGAAGACTAAAATCCAAAAAAATTGAAACTCAAACCACCATGGCCAAAATAGATTAGAATCAATTGAATGCTCTAACTCATCAAATGAAAAAACTTCAACAACAAATCTGGGATGTGCAAAGGGAAAGAGCCACAAAGAGATATTTGCTGCCAGACATTTGTGCTTATTCCTCTGACAAAAATCTTGGCATGATACCCTCTCCACCAACAACTACATCATCCAAGTTTGATGTCTTTGGATTTTTACAAAAGATCCATAAGCCAAAATCTAAATCCTCAAACACAAATTATATTGAGAAATCCTATCATGTGATGCATTTATCTCCATCCACAATAAGCCAAAATAAACCTCAAGATTCTTTCACTCAAGCTAACAAATTCATCCAATCATCCTCTTCTATCATATCTTCAACATCCAATGATTCATGTCAATCTCTCAATCCAAATCATGCTAGCATAGATTCCCCTACACATCAAGATCAAAATATTATTTCCACTCCATCCAATGATATCAACATTCCACAAAATCTTCCAATCTTTGATCAAGATCCCATTTCTCAAGAATCTTATGATGATCCCCTCCTTTCACTTTTCATCCAAAATAATTCCCTTCCTTCTCAAAAGACAAGTATCCTTCCAGGTTCTTCTTCCACATCATCTCATAAATCCATATCATCTCATGATTCTATTTCATCACAAGAGCTTGGTAGTTCTTCCATCCTATCTAATGATGTCTTACCAACTGATGATGAAGACATGCTTTCTACACAATCTCATGATTCCCTTCCTCATCAAGGTCAAGATATGCTTCCATTCAAGGATACCCTTTCATCCCATGAAGATGTTTATTCTTCTCATGATCAAGATATGCCTTTCATACCACCTCATGATAATTTTCCAAGTCAAGATCAAAACACCCCATCATCCACATGTCAAGATCCTATCACACCTATTCAAGCTATCCATGAACCCCACACCTATAAATTTTGATCCTCCACCTTTATCCATTCTAGTTTACTTCTAACACCTATCCTCTCATCCATGCCATATCCTCCCCAAAATGGAATCACATCTTCTTTCACAAACAATACATATCCCATTGGTAAACAAATGTGTCAAAGTATGAATTACAAAGGAAAAGGATTAGGCCTTCATGAACAAGGTATCCTAGAACCCCTTTCTATTCAAAGAAACCCATATCACCACGGGCTTGGTTATACACCTAAGTGTTTTAGTTCATCATACCTACCATCTATCTTAGGTCCTCATCCTAATCCTCCAAACATACCATCTATCCTAGGTCCTCATCCTAGGTCCATATCCTATTTCTCAAGAACAACAAAGGCACACATCCTTGATGCCTTTTCAAAATTATACCCACATTAACTCCTCCATAATACCTCCATATCATTCATCTCAATCCACCTCTCCCATTGCTCTTGGAAGAAATTTGGATGCCAAATATCAAAAGCTTCTATATCGAAATCCGCATGTATCAAAGGATCAACATGTCTCCTTGAAGAGACATGCAAAAATAAAAGAAAAATTGATACAAAATCAAAAGAAATTTTCAAAAGGCCACAAAGGCCCATCAAAGCAAAAAGGAAATTTTCAAAGACCACAAAGATCCATAAATCAAAAGAAAATTTCAAAAGGCCACAAACGCCCATCAAAGCAAAAAGGAAATTTCCAAAGACCACAAAGGTCCATAAATCAAAAAGAAAAATGTGAAAGGCTGCAAAGGCCCATAAAGAAAAAATCAAAATCAAAAGTCATGTGGATTCCTAAAAGTCTCATAGAAGAAATAAAACCTAGATTGGCACCCAAATTTTCTAATCCAAAAGCTTCCTCCAATTTTCCATCTAATAACCTATCACCTTCCAAATCCATTTTTCCTCCATCACTCCACCACCCTTCAAGGTGTGTGCCAATGTTGATCTTTCCATCCTTTCCATCTATCCATCAACAAGCCTTCCAAACTCCTATCCATTATCCAACATTCATCCCCAATCATTCTCCTTTAATCCAAACCTTTGGATAAGTCCTTAGATTCTTCCATCATATCATTAATCTACCAAAATTTAGGAGTCTAATTCCCATTGCCATGGTTTATTAGAGGGATATTTTGTTGTGAAACTTGATGCTTAAGTCCTTCCTCCATTTTACCTATCATCCATATCCTATCTTACATATTCTTCTTGCACTCTTCACTTAGGTACAAGTTTCATCCATCTTAAAATTCATAGTCATTATCCTTTCTATACTCATTCCTTACATATCCACCTTTGATCTTGACAAGGTTAAGGATCTTCTTGAACATCATATATCTTATCCTATACACTTTATCCATATCTTCCATACCATATTTTTCATCTTATCCATATTCCATCATTCTTACTAAATACATCCTTTCTTCCTTTCCTTGGTCTTGATGAGGAATAGGGGCAAAATACTTGGGCCTTGTGTCTGTATATTATCTAGTTAATCTTGATCACCTCCATTCATCATTTTTATCACACTTTCTTCCATTCCATATCTTCTAGCTTATCAAAATTCATGTCATCATGTACATTTTCAACCTCGAATCTTATCATACAAATCATATTTAAAGCCTAGCTACACAACATTATCCAATCCTCATATCTTTTGTCAATCAATCATCAACAATCATCAATCTTATCATCATCATGTCTTATGGAATTGATCATTCCTAGCATCTTAATCAATCATACCATTATCATCTTTGGACAAGAGGTATGTTGCTTGTGTGACATGTTTTGTAGTGAAACTTTCATTTTGATCTATCAATTATCCATGGTTGCATTAACCCTATTTTGGGGCATCTTGTTTCTTCAATCAACCATATCATCTCATTTCATCTTAAAATATACTCAAAAATACAAAAAACTCATAAAATTTGAAAAAAAGGTGCAATAAAATCTCAAAAACAATCATTGCAATGCGGTCATATCTCACCCTAGCTTGGGGGAAAAATCTTGAAATCACTGGGGGCAATAAAAAAATGAGCAATGCAAAAAAGCAACAAAAACAATGATCGAAGTGTAAACATCAATCACCATCAGAACACTTGAACATTCGTATCATATCAAAAATCCAAAAAAATGTCAAAAATTAGTCAAAAATCCAAAAACATGTCAAAAATCAATCAAAAATCCAACAACATGTCAAAATTCAGTCAAAACTCCAAAAAAACATGTCAAAAATCAATCAAAAAATCCAAAAACATGTCAAAAATCAGTCAAAAAATCCAAAAAAATGTCAAAAATCCAAAAACATGTCAAAAATTCAGTCAAAAATCTCAAAAACATCACAAAATCAGGATGGATGATCTAATCTAAATAATGATTGAAATACTTTAAGAAAAGGTTGAACATGTTGCATTTTGATCATTGTTATCATTTCTTTGGAGCAACTCAATGATGTATTGGACAAGAGAAGCAAGGAAGGAGAAGGATATTTTTATTGTCTGTTGTCTGTAAGTTAATCATATGAATGTATGAATTGTCGGGGGATGTGCTATGCAAATGTATCGCCGATGACATTCAAAATTCACACATTGAAATGATTAATCACTGCCTATTTACGCAATGAATGATCAGGTCATCTCGATTAAATCATACCTAGATGCTTGTGTTCACTTGCAATATCAAAAATCATGAAAGTATTACTCAGGTCTTCATTGGTCTAATATATACCATTGACACTTGTACTCACTTTCAACATCCAATAAAGCTCTATGATGAAAAAAAGCACAAAAGTACTGTTAAAATGACAATAGTTTGCATATAGTTGCATGATAAAATTAAACCGCATTCATATTAGTTTTGCATCTGCATTATAGATTTTTCACATTAATTAATGATATCTATATCAGCCTACGCTAGATGTAGAAGCATGTGCCACATCTTTGGGAAAAAATCTAAAATCCTCCTATAATCAATAAAAAATCAAGCAGCCTATCAATCTAATCGGCTCTAGTGAGACTTTGATCAAATCTCATGAGCGACTATTATTAAACATCACCTATCATGAGGTCAATCATCAATCTATCATTGATCCTGGCCTATCATGAGGTCAATCAATCAATCCATCATTGATCCTCACCTATCATGAGGTCAATCAATCAATCTATCATTGATCCTTGCCTATCATGAGGTCAATCACCATCATTGATCCTCGCCTATCATGAGGTCAATCATCAATCTATCATCGATCTTCACTTATCATGAGGTCAATCAATCAATCAATCATTGAATCTCACATATCATGAGATCAATAATCTTCTAATCTATCAGGATCAACAATCAATATCAAATCAAAGGCTAACACGATCAAAAATCATCAAACACAAGGAGGTAAGGTAGGGCAACATTTTATCATCTACAGGTTATATTTCTTCATCATTGTCGGGAGATAAATTATTTCTTCATCATATCTTCATCATAAAATCATAGAAATATTTTAAAATTCCAAAAAAATCATCACATCATAATTTATCTCCTGAGGGGGCATATTATCATCAAATCATCTAAAAATCAATGTCTGGGGCATGTCTGGGGCATACAGAATTATTTTTATTGAAATCATCAATCCTGGCAGTAGCAGCAAAAATATTCTTCGAACCAATGCGTAAACACATCACTTCGAAGAGGGGCAAAATGTATACACCTAAAATTGGTTTGGAGCATCCGATTAATTAAATACACATTATTTGATTAATTATTCTATTTCCTCTACTGTTTAAATAAATAGAAATAGTTATTTAATATAGTTCACATTCAAATTCATCTTAATTAAATAAACAAAATTAAATACTTTGTTCGATTTAATTATCAAATCCCTATTTCATTCTATCACATCATTCTGGAATTAATTAAATAAAGACAAAACACTTTATTAATTAATTATCATATTCCTCTGATTAATTTAATAAACAACTATCCTATAGTTTATTTTATTAAATTATTTATCTCCCTTTTCTAATTTAAATAAATCAAAATATTTGAACTAAGCATAAAGGAATATTCCAATCTACATTCTCTAAAAAATGAATTAGATTTCCTATGTCTAATCTATGTCTAAATTTGACACAATTAATGTTTTGAAACTTCATGGGAAGTTTTGGAGACAAATTGGAGACAAATTTGGAATTTGATCTCTCAATCATCTTCCATCAATTTTTCCTCTTCCCTTGCATGGTGTTTTCATGGGTAGAGACAATCTCCCTCTTTCTCTCAATCTCCTCCATCTCTCACCATTCAATCCTCTAGATTGAATCCAAGCCTTTCAAAGCTTTCCCTATGCATTTCTATAGCCAAGAAATTTATAAATACAAGCCTCCTTGAACCAAGAAAAGGATCCAAATAATCAAGCTTTTACACCCTTACTCTGCAGGAATCCAGGCATCAAGCATTCACACATCAAGCATTCAACAATCAAGCTTCACAACAATGGCTGCCTCTTGGAGCTGCATTTATCTGTTTCACATCAATATCATGCTAGTTTAATTGATTTATCATTTAGCATTATATTATCATCATCTCATTCTTCAAATAGTCATTTTAACAGTCTTAGTTGCTTAAACAATCTGAGAGCAATTTAGATTTAATAAATCTTTGGAGATAGAGAGTAATAAGACACTTTCATTTGATTACTTTGTTGAATTGATTCAATTGTTTGATCATTTGATATAATGTCGTATTAAGAAGTGTATTTATGTTATTTACCTCATTCCACACTTACAATTTAGCGCCCACTGTGGGGCACTAACCCCATTTTATCAAAATTACAATTTTTCTGGAAAGTGTTAAGCAAATTTACGTGATTTGTTTTAGTGCTTTCGTTAAAAGTTTCGGCACTTCCGGTCCCTGTTATAGCGCTTGCAGAGTTTCGGCATTTCTGGTTAGTATTCTAGCGCATCGAGTGTTTTAGTGCTTCTATGACAAACTTCACCGCTTCGGTACACTGTTTCGGCGCTTCAGTGTTTTAGTGCTTCTATGACAAACTTGAATGCTTAGGTACGCTGTTTCGATGCTTCGGTGATTTAGCGCTTCCAAGACAAATTTCGGCGCTTTAGTACACTGTTTCGGCGCTTTTGGGTTTTAGCGCCTCAGGCAACTGTTCTAGTGCTTCAGTCCCATATTCTAGCACTTTTGTAAAAATAGTCTGGATCCGACGCTTTCGTGGCCAGATCTTACATTTTTTTTTTATAGTTGGAATAAAATTGATCAATCTAGGATAGTCATTTCAAAGTTTTAAAAATTTTATCAATCTAGGATAGTCACTTCAAAGTTTTTAAAATTGATCAATCCTAGGATAGTCACTTTCTTGTTTTTCCTAAAGAAAATCTATCAATCCTAGGATAGTCATCTCATTTTTACAGTAGAAGTTAAAAAGAACATCATGATTTCAGTAAAGCAACACCTTCACTTAGATTAAGAATCTTTCTTTTTGGGCTTAAAACATAACAAATCTATATGCTGTGCTTGTAGTGATTAGGCTTATGCTCTCCCCTTAACTGGGTGACCAAAGTGCCAGATTCACTTTTCTTTTATGTCATTTACACTTTATTAAATCCTTTAGCAGGCCTGCCGTAGTGGGAAAAAGTACTCACCCTATGGGAACGACCTAAGTGGAAACAACCAAAGGCAGGTTATCCAACCCACTATAATAAAAATACAATTTGTTGATGAAAGTCCAAATTGATGGTAGTAGACAAGATAACCATCCCCAAAATCTTTGTTCTAAAGATTGGGAGGTCTCCTAAGGGAGTTTATCTATTTGCCACACTGAACGGAACCTTATCTACGAATCATAGAGTAGTTTCCCGCCGAGTCAGTATCCATACATTGTCATACTCACGGTGCAAGGGGAGGGAAGAATCTGCCCCCAAGACACTCACCATATAATTACCAAGGACCGCTTGCTCAAGGGATTTGGTATCCACTTCCGTCACTTTGAGTACGCACCTCGCAACGACAAAAACACGGGCGCCCTCTAGGGGGTGACACGACTATGTGAGTCAACGTAATTCAAGATGTGGGCTATGAGTATAATGATGACCCTTTTGACCTTAAGCGTGAGTCTTCTTAAAGTGTATTCTTTATCAAATTCCAATAAAAATCAAGAAGGATCATGTTTTGATTCTTAAACATACACTTGTTTTTTAGACTCTAGATCTTAAAGAAACAACTGTTTTACAAATGCTTGTTGTGTTTTCAAAACATTAATTCAGATAAGATCATCTTGAAAAACACAAACAAAATGGAAATGTATTGGAAACCAATGTTAGACAGTTAACTTCAAAATTTGGATTTTTTATCAGAACATAAACTTTCCTAAATCAAATCAGAGTCCTAAACTTGCATAAACTGGACTTTACAATTGATTTTTTTCAAATCAAACCAAGATCTACCATCCAAAAGTATCTCAATCAAACACATTTGATTAGTAAGTTAAGTTTCAGGATCAGCCATCCTAAATCAAAGAAACGAAACCCTATAATCAAACTTATCAACTTAGTCTAATCAATAGAATCTATCATTCTATTTGACTTAAGTTAATATCCTTAACACTTTACCAAACTAAGATCAAAAGTTTATTGGAAACAATAATGTTCATATGTCCATTTTAACAAGGTCACGAAGACTAAAATCCAAAAAAATTGAAACTCAAACCACCATGGCCAAAATAGATGAGAATCAATTGAATGCTCTAACTCATCAAATGAAAAAAGTTCAACAACAAATTTGGGATGTGCAAAGGGAAAGAGCCACAAAGAGATATTTGCTGCCAGACATTTGTGCTTATTCCTCTGACAAAAATCTTGGCATGACACCCTCTCCACCAACAACTACATCATCCAAGTTTGATGTCTTTGGATTTTTACAAAAGATCCATAAGCCAAAATCTAAATCCTCAAACACAAATGATATTGAGAAATCCTATCATGTGATGCATTTACCTCCATCCACAATAAGCCAAAATAAACCTCAAGATTCTTTCACTCAAGCTAAAAAATTTATCCAATCATCCTCTTCTATCATATCTTCAACATCCAATGATTCATGTCAATCTCTCAATCCAAATCATGCTAGCATAGATTCCCCTACACATCAAGATCAAAATATTCTTTCCACTCCATCCAATGATATCAACATTCCACAAAATCTTCCAATATTTGATCAAGATCCCATTTCTCAAGAATCTTATGATGATCCCCTCCTTTCACTTTTCATCAAAAATAATTCCCTTCCATCTCCAGAGACAAGTATCCTTCCAGGTTCTTCTTCCACATCATCTCATAAATCCATATCATCTTATGATTTGATTTCATCACAAGAGCTTTGTAGTTCTTCCATCCTATCTAATGATGTCTTACCAACTGATGATGAAGACATGCTTTCTACACAATCTCATGATTCCCTTCCTCATCAAGGTCAAGATCTACTGACTGCATTATGAACATACCTACTGAACAAGATCTAAACATACATCATGAATTGACTAACAATAAGAGATCATTCTAAATCCATTGCATTAAATAAATAAACATCATACATTTCCATATTATAACATTAGATGAGTAACTATCAAAGATCATATATAAATCTACAAGTACATATACAAATTCCCTTTCTATGAGGGTACATCATTACATTGTTACAAGCTTACATCAATGCTTCCTTGAATACACATGAAGAATACATCAAGATTGCATTATATGATACAAATGAGATACAAGTTCAATATAGAACAAACCAACTAACTCTTAGAATTGGTACAAGATCTAGAATTATGCTACATAAGGTACATCCTCCACGCTCATGAAAAATAGCAAGGGAAACCCAATGGAGGAAAAGGCACAATCCACCTAACCATGTGGAACCCTAAGGTCCACCCATCATCATAGGAGATAAAAATAAGGTCCCACTACATCAAGCATTCAAGAAGATAAAAGGATAGCACAAAAGTACTAAACATGGCTCCGACATAACAAAGTACAACATGCTATCACATAATAGAGATACGGCTTCTAGAGGCACACACACAACAAAAGGGGAAAACATGACTAGGGAATGCCAGATTGCAGTAGGGAAGAGTGTCATCACATAGTCCTGATATGGGTTGTCCTATCAGTATCTCACTAGACCCCAACCCCCATCTATGGCTGTCTTGGTAACCTCTCACTAGGTCTCGGCCCCATAGGGTGACACATGCACAACCTGATGGAGCTTCAAATTTTTTTCTTTGAATTCCATTATTATCTTGGCTTTGTACTAGTTTGTCATATTATTTGGAAAAAATATAAGGTTGGGGTTTTTTATTTTTTCCTTCATGAAAATCCTAATGTCCTATGTTATGCCTTGGGTGGGATCTATTTGGCCATTACTTTTTGAAGTGGGATTTTAAAAACAACTTATGCCCCATCGCCTCGTCTAGGCCGGGCCCCTTTTATTGATTTATTGTTTTAATTTTCTGCCTATTTTTATTATTCCCTAAGTCTAGGTTGGCCCATGCCCCATGTTTAAAAACAAATTTAAGCCATCATTTTTCGTTAGCCTAGGTAGTGTCCCCTTGTCCCTTTAATAATTGTTTTATATTTTGCAGGGAGCAATTTTAATGACCGTTGATCAACCATTGGTTGATCTCAACTATTCCCCACAATCCCATGATGGCCCCACCACTGTGTCTCAATCGATTGCGATATCATGGGTGAGTGCCACGTGTCTCAGCTAGCAATGCCAAAAGGATTATCAAAATTATTTAATATTTATGTCGGTTTTTAATATGTTATATGGTGGGTTACTAAAGCAGCTACGAGATGCACGTGCTCAAAATCAATGAAGATGTTATAACCTTGATGAAAAATCTGCTCGATGGTTATGTTCAATGCTGGTGACTATTTTGATTACCGATGGTGGAGATCAACGGTTGCTCGCCATCGCGTGATTCGAAGATGCAAGGTGTTTATTGATTGCAATATCACAGGTGAGTGCCATGTGTATTTATTTGGCGATGCATAATGTGGTGGGCCCTTGGTGCTGAGATGGAGGTTACGCCAGCCTTTTTGAAGGCAACTATTCAATGATCTGACAAAAATGAAGGATTGACAATTGGAATTTGAATGTGCATCAAATAAAATTGGAGCCATTGGTGTGGTATGTAAGTGAGCTTTAATGGCAGATGAGAGGTTACTAGCTCAATTCGATCAACATAAAGTAATTTTACTTCGTTCTATTTTACCACAAAGTATTCAAGCACCTTTTGTGAAGCAGTTTTAGAGCCAGGGATGAATTTTCGAGCGATCACAACAATAATTTGGTCTTCTACAAAGCATAAATCCCGTGAGTTGTTTCCTATGTTTCCTAGTTAATTTGATTGAGATTTTGTGAAGAATTGTGTTGTGCTTTTTAGAAGGCTTGTTGGTAGTTATTTTAGGGTTACTAGTTTGTTGAATTGTGGGAAATTGCAAGGTTTTTCTATAATTTATTTTTTGTATAGCCCTAGTTTATTTGAGATGGCACCGCCAAAGTAACACTCTGGCCATGTTGAATATTTATAGAGGAATTTGTATAGTGATTTCCTAGATCAAATCCCATTGTCAACAAATGATAGGAAGAGGGGTTTAGTTTTGATGCATGGAAGAACCCTAGGTGAAGGACTACTATGTAGGAATTACAACATTGTAGATGCTAGGGTTCCCATGACTAGTTTGGAGATGTTTAGGCTGTGGTATGGACAATATAATTTACCTCACCCTTTCTCTAATGGTTGGAGATATGACATGGGGAAGCTGGTAGTACCAAATGTGTTCCCCGATGTGGATTTGGTTAGGGCAGTGGCATCATGTTATGATCCTGTTATGAGAGTGATAAGGGATAATGATGGAGGGGTCTTGTTAAGTGTAAGAAGGGAAGAAATTCAATAGGTGTTTGACTTGAGTGAACCTAGTTCATTCTTGGTTCAGATTGATCTTGAGGAGATGAAGCAGGAGTATGCAAAATCAAAGCCAATTTTCAGGTTGAAGATGCTTCCTCCTCATCTGGAAAGGGAAGGCAGTTCAAGCATTTATATTAGCCCAAGTGACCAAGAGCCTTTCAGGCTAAATTTCTTTGCAAATCATTTCTTGGCCACATTTTATTCACTCTATCAGATTTTGGGTTTTAGCCCAAACACAATAATGCCAATTGCCTATATGTTTATGGGGGCCCAAATACAACACCCCAATTTCTCTGTGATCTATCATTTTTCTTCTTTTCTGGCAGAAAAAATACATGAAGGACTACTAAAGTTGTAGGTAGGGGATACTGGCACTCCATTATTTTGGTATTCCCTATTAATGTACATGTTCTTGTACAAGAATGCAAAATTTTTCTCAAAGAGGATGGAGTTGAGGTAGGATGTAAATGGAGAAAGGTTACCGGTGCAGATTTGGACTGCAAATTTATCATACAATAGGGGAAGTGCCAGTTTTGCGCAATTTTACAATTGTTTTGCTTCCAGACTCAAGGCTCGGTTGATAGTAAATTTTCTTAGAATCCCTAAGGATCTACATGAATTTCTCAGACCAAAGGGGAGGACATCATCTTGTACCCAGTCAAAATTGTTCTAAGGGTGTATGGCTTCTAGGGAGCTCCACATATCCTCCCATTCAATGTGCCATCAAGAATGGGTTTTGCTGAGGTTATGTGGAAAATAGGTTGTATTCATGAAGACAACCTGACAGGGAAGGGAAAAGGGACTCTTTTCCTTGATTATACTATTGTGTTTGACTTATTTTTCTCCAAGGGAGGATGGGTCCACTTTGGGAGGTTTTTTGATGATTTTCATTTGAGGTGTGGTCCCATGCAGCAACATGACCCTGATGGTTTCTTTGCTCTTTTTAGGCAACAAATTAAGGGTGGCAGGTTTGCACATGAGTTCAATTTTCCCGAGGACCTAATTAGGAATGAATTTGATTTAAACATACAAGAATTGAACAAGGAAAAATGGATTGCATATGAGAAGCTATTGGCTATAGTGCATAAAATGGATCCCAAATATGATCTATTGATGGAATTCACTCCATTCCACAAGAAAATTGATTTCTTGATGGACAATTTTAGGGAGATCATGGGTACTCTGATGACCAAGAGGGTCAACTTGGAGCTAGATTTTGGAATACAAAGGCCAGAAGTGAGCCCTATTGAAACAAGGTGAACATATCAATGCATGATGACATGGCCTCTTTATAAGAGAAAGAGGAATGATAGTAGTGATGAGGAGGAAGATAAGAAAGGAAAAAAAAAATGAAGGTATCAACACAATCAAGTTTGAAGATCAGAGACCCTAGAGGAATAAAGATCATTGATTTGGAATTACTACCAGAAGGTGATCCTGCAATAGCACCATCAGAGCCAAGACCTAAGAGGAAAAGGGTTGAGGAAGCACAAGAGACTCTGATGGATGAAATAATTGTGACAGATCAAGAGATGCAGATTGGTATTCCTTCCCCTCCTAGATCAACTCAGTTAGTACTATTTGATATGGATGTGAAGGGACAATGTGTGCAAGATGCCATAATGGAGGCATGCAAGGCATTTTTAGATGATGATGCATTTTTTAAAACTCCAGTTTTATTGCAACTAGTGTGGAGGATGAGATTAGAAGAATACCAAGACAAATGCAAGAAGAGGAGAGAGTTGAGACCTGATAGGTCTAACCAGGAGAATGATGATGAAGTAAAGGATGAATTAGTGGAGGAATTCAAAAGCATCACTCCTGAGGAGGGGAGGAAATTAGTAACTTAGGCTGGTGTTTTAATTTTTCCTAAATGGGATATAGCAGATGCAGTAGAATTCAATTCTATTTAAAAATCCAAGCATCCCATGTAGAACATTGAGGAAGAGGTCAAGGCAACACTGCAAGATTCTGCCTTTAGTGAGGAGTATGAGACCTTGGCTACTTGGGCATTAGCACCTCAAGGAAGGAAGCCGAATGTTACTGAAATTAGCCCAAACCTAAGGGGAGGGTTAATAATCAAGAGTGCCTCCGAAAATTCAAATACAAAGGCTACAAGCCTAACTATAAATGTGGCCAAATTGGCCTAGAAGACAATTGAGAGAGAAGAAGCTGAAAAGAAGAGCTTGATGGAGAAGTACAATATTATAATTGGAAAGTACAATGGGATGCAACAAAGGAATGTTGAGCTGCAAACTAAGGTAGATAGGTTGAAGTATAGACAAGTGGAGGAGTGGTCAAGTTCTCCTGGTATCATGACATTTCCTTCTACATCAGGATCAATACCTCCTACTTCTCCAATTGTTTCCACTCTAGGCCTCCCCATCCAAACTCTTGCTCTTAGTCCTACTTTAGAGCCAATTGAAGAAGATATTGAATACTCTATGGATCCCACTGAGAAGCAGATGGTAAATAAAATTACAGAGTTATAGGAAGCTTTAAAGGCAAGTGAGGAGGGAGAATTTTCAAATATGAGTGAAGTTGTTGACACAGTTTTGAGGCACCTAAATGAAAGGGTTGATGGAAAATTAAAATTAGTATATTCTTTGTACTCTTTATTTTTGGATGCAATAAAAAAAATTACTAGGGATCAGGAAGTAGTTTTTCCATTAGTTGAGAAATGGATCCCTAGGGCCAATGATTTAGATATCATGTATAAAGTCTCAAGATTTGATGCAGATAATAGGCCCTAATCATTAAGGCATACTAATTTTTTTGTAAATTCACTGCAAGGTTTTCAAGCCTTACCAGATGATTTGAGTAGGAAAATTAAAGAATGCTTAAAGAATGCAGGCGCCACATACCAAAGGGCTATGAAAAAAATATTTCATGACATGATGCATATCCTAATGGAAGATTATGTGGATGACCTATTGGAAAAATATTTGACAAGGAAAGATCATCTCAAAGTCCTAGACAAAATCTTTAGACGACTTGAGGATTACAATGTTCGTTTGAACCCAAAAAGATGTGTCTTTGGAGTCACTTCAAGCAAGCTACTGGGATACATAGTTTCACGATGAGGCATTGAGGTTGATCTTGCAAAAGTAAAAGCAATTCTAGACATGCCCCATGAAAAGGAATCAGTGAGTTTTGAACACTTTAGGGCAGATTGCAGTCTATTCGCCGCTTCATTGCATAGTTGGTAGACAAGTGTCAACCATTCCAATAACTACTATGAAAAATCATTCCTTTTGTATGGATAGATAAGTGCCACATAGCCTTCAAACAAATTAAGGAATATCTATTGACACCACCAGTCCTAATGCCGCCTATTGAAGGCAAGCCATTGATTATGTATGTCTCCGCAACTACAAATGCACTGGGGGCATTATTGGCACAAAATGATAATGAAGAGAAAGAACAGGCCATATACTACATCAGTTAGACACTGATATGAGCTCAACTACACAACCATTGAATGGGCATGCCTTGTAGTTGTCTTTGCAGAAAAAAAAAAAGACACTATATGCTGAGCCATCAAACACATTTGGTAGCTAAGATTGACCCACTAAAATATCTCCTGAGTCAAGCAACATTGACAGGTCGCTTGGCGAAGTGGGTCATGATATTAAGCGAGTATGACATACAATATGTAGAGCACAAGGCAATATAAGGTCAAGTAATAGCAGATCAACTAGTAGATGCACTAATCCAAGCCACTCATCCATTGATAACCAATTTTCCTGATGAGTCTATCTTTCACGTAGAACCAACTTTACCATGGAAACTATAATTTGATGGGTCCCACACTGGTCACGGCTTAAGAGCTGGCATATTATTTATCACACCACAAGGGGATTCAATTCCTAAATCATTTTGGATCACCTTCTCTTGTACAAATAATATTGCAGAATATGAGGCATTGGTCACAGGTCTCAAGATAGCAATTCAATGGAAAATTCAGACACTGCTTGTATTGGAGGATTCTCAGTTATTCATCAACCAAGTGAATGATGATTATGACACAAACGATGAAAATTTGCTTCCTTACAAGTGCATGGTGGATAGTTTCCTGATGTACTTCAAAATGATTTCATTTGAAAAAATCCCAAGGACACAAAATAAGGCAGCTGATGCAATGGCTACCTTTGGATCCCTCTTAGACATCCCTAAGAATGTGTCACAATTCGAATTCTTAGTGGAATAGATTTTGATGCCTGCGTACAATATTCCAGAGTCAGAAATGGTGTGTGAGATTGTTGGTCCCAGTTCACCTTGGTATCAGGACATCTATGACTATCTTAAATCCCAAATCCTCCCACCTAGCCTTTCCCACAACCAAAGAAATTCCTTTATCCAAAAAGCGACTAGACATACCATCGTCAGTGACACCCTATATCGCCATAGACTTGATAACACCCTTCTTCAATGTATCAACATTGATGAAGCCCAAACAACTTTACACGAAGTGCATGAGGGTATATGTGGATCTCATTTGAGTGGTCCAACATTAGCTCGAAAAGTCACCAGACTTGGATACTACTGGCCAACATTGGAAAAAGATCCTCTTTAGTTTGTCAGAAAATGTTGGAAATGTTAGGTGCATAGTGACATAATCCATGCACTTGCATAGGAATTGAGACCGATGACTTCTCCATGGCCTTTCGCACAATGGGGACTCAACCTTGTGGGAAAAATCCATCCATCCTCTTCTAACAACCATAAATTCATAATCACCGCCACTGAGTACTTTACTAAGTGGATTGAAGCCGTGCCTCTCACTTACATCACCAATAAGAAAATATTCAAGTTTATTCTAAATTACATCATCTGCCAGTATGGTGTCCCATAATCCATCATCACAGATAACGACAGTCCATTAAAAAATCAGGACGTTCGTGAGCTCTATGAGCGATTCCACATCCAACATCATTTCTCTACCCCATATTACCCACAAGGTAACGACCAAGTTGAGGCATCAAATAAAAAAATTCTTCACATACTCAAGAAGACCGTCAACGACGCTGGCCGAGATTGGCACCTACAACTTAATCCTTCTTTATGGGCCTATCGTACCAGCATCCATACCCCCACTGGAGCCACTCCATTTTCTTTGGTCTATAGATCGGAGGCCATATTACCCATCGAGGTTGAAATTCCTTCTCTCTGAGTCTCCTTGAAAGGAATGATTGATGATGAAGAGTACAAATAGTCTTGCCTACATGAGCTAGAAATGTTACAAGAAAGGAAAAAAAATGCCTTAAATCATTTGCAGGCATATCAAAATCATCTCTGTCAAAGTTATAACAAAAGAGTAATGGTGAGAAAGTTTGAAATTGGTGACTTGGTTCTTATGCAGAACCCCATAAATTAGGTAGACCATGAAAAGCCCAAAATTTTTGAGGCTAATTGGCTTGGTCCTTATATCATTACTACCACATTTGGTTCCGGAGCTTATCAGTTGGCCACACCTGATAAAGAACAACTGAAAAAACCCATCAACAACTTACATCTGAGAAAGTTCTACACATAGCATTGGAGAGCTGGGCTAAAAGCCTACAAAATATAAAAAAATTGAAAAATAGAAAAAATCATCCCTTGATGAAAACCTGGCAAATAGGCATCTTGGTGACAAATAAAAAAAAATAAAAATAAAAAATGGCAGAAATAGTAAAGAGAAATAAATTCACCCAATAGTGAAAACTTGGCAAACAGGCGCTTTGGATAAGTACCATGGTGAAAACCTGGCAAATAGGCATCATGTGTAGACGATCATTGCTAAGCCATTTACTGTTACTCAAATCGACCTTTATCCATCTTTTATAATCACAAAGGCCTGACACATTCACAACATCCATCCTAAGTCCTGTTGATTTCGGCCATGGTTAGCATTTGGTTGACATCATCCCATGCATATCCTTGCATTTTGTCTACCTATCTCCATGTCATTTGACTCAGATGATCCCCGATCTGTCTGGGGGCAAGAAATTTATCATGCAACTACAGTGGGTACTACACATGATCCCACATTCTTAAAAAGTCCTGAAAAAATCCTAAAAAATGAAAATGTCGTGAGAAAAGTCTTAAAAATTTGAAGAAGTCCTGAGAAAAGTCTTAAAAATTTGAAAATGTCCTGAGAAAATCCAAAACAAAGTCAATCTGATCAATTTAATCGATCGCGTCAGTCAAAATTTTGTCCAAGTCCGAACTACGTTGTCTCTACACATTTTCTATGTAGGCAAGATTCATCTTTGAATCCTCGAGACATTAGGTTAGTCTTTCTAGGTTGGTCAAAATAAAATCATGATTCAGTCTTCTATCCTTTGGACAACATCATTGGTCGTGTCAAACTACGAGGTCTCTGAGTGTACAACATAGGAAAGGCCATCAATCGATGAGCCCCTGAGGCCGCACTAGGTCAGTCCATTAGGGTTCGTGGCACAACATTTTCACACACGTCAAACTATCTTCAAATCAAGAAAATATTATGTCAATCTTGAGCTATTAGTCTATTGGAAATCTATTTCATCAACACTTTCAGTCAATTCAGCATGTCAACAAGGACATGTAGTCAAAATTCCATCAAGACATTTATCCCTAGAAATTTTTTGTCTTCCTCTTTAGAGGTGTCATTCTGAAGCATAAATCTCATCATTTCTTTATGCTTGTGGATGTGTCCTTCCTAAGCATCGTCATCATCATCTGGCATATTGATGGATTCTCCTCACTCCGAGAATTGATCTCCTAGATATCAACGTTATTCAGGATGTGTCCTTCCTGAATTTGATATAACTCGACATTTGGCAAATCTTAAAATTAAAACACTTGGCAAGCACTTGGAAAACTTTTTTCTATCTTTTGATGATTATCATGATATTAGTTCCTTATGTCTTAGGAACCACGACATATCATAATGATTATCCTTTTTTGCTTATCACTCTACTATTTAGTTTCTCTAGGATGTTCTGACTTTAGGATTTAGAGAAGCAATGATGTAGTATGATGATTTTACTATCTATTCTGTTTACTATCATGTGGCTAGTTTCTCAAGGATTTCCTAACGCCAAGATTTAGAGATGCAACAAAATCGCATGATTGGTTTGTTTTTCTCTGGCAGTTGGTCATGAAAAAGTGACTAGGGGCAATTATGTTCCTGGTATGAGTCATGATCATCCTTGTCTGCGATTGTTGATCTACGTGATGGTTTTACCTTGCACACTATTGATCTACATCATATCATAGTGTTTGTCGGCCATCATGACATTTTCACCCAATGATGATTAAAGAGCAATAACTAGGATAGTACTATAAAAAATATTTGAAGGATTTTAATTTCCGCACTAACATGCATATCTTTCTTCACACTAACATCAATCTTCACCTTCTCTTCTCTCGGTCTCTGATGATATCCCGTGACATACAAAAAAACAAAGTTTCATACATGATCACATGAGCATTTCATTTCACATATCACATCTGCATAAATCAAATACTATAATTCACATTGCATAATGCTATCATTTACATCCATTCATAAAACCATCTTCTGCATCAACATATAAGCATCATAAATAAATATTTGCATTTTCATATAAGAATAACATCATCATCCCATTGCAATGCATACATAACCACATCTATAATTGCATTCATAAACATAAGCATAATATCCATACACCTCATATTATCATAAAAGCATTGCATAGCATCTGATACAAGCATTAGAATACCATAACACATAACAATCATATAGACCACATCAAAAATGGCATCGCATATATATATAATCTCAAAAATAATGTCATGTCATAGGATAGAGTTGTATGTTATCCCAAAAATGAAGCTCATAGGCTCGAATATCAAAACATATAAATGTCTACACCAAGGTCCTAGGAAGTGCCTCCTCCATCTTGAGGTGGTGAATCCCAAGGTGACTGTGACTGATCAACCACATGAAAGGTAACATGGATGGGAGTGGTGCTCTACGTCTGACTTTGTGATCCTAAGGGATCAATAATGGGAGGTTGACTCTGCCCTATCTGTTGCCCTGAGGACACTAATCTGTGCCCATGCTCTGACCTATGACTATGACCTGATGAACATCTGTGCGAGCTATGTGATCTATGGCCTAATGACTACTCTGATGCAATGGACCCCCTAACACTGGTATGACTACTACTGTGTGATTGACTATTGCTATGTGTCCGGGAGCCACTGCCTGTCCTGCTATAGGATCAAGACAAACATGGGTCTCATCGCTTTGGTGGAATGACTTGGTCATATAAATCCCTATACCGACCCTTGCTCTCTGCTATCGTGGCCAACTCTCGAGCCATATCCCCTGTCGGTCTAGACCACAAATCTGCAAACTCGGCAACCCACTGCTCTAAATCCTATCATCAAATGGCAACCTGATCCCTCTCCACCTTGGTAACCTCTAACTCTACTACCAAGACCTTATTCTGAGACAATGCCACATCACATCTACTCTGAAGATCGACGATCCTCTGATCAATAGTAGCATCATGAGGAAAAATGGGTGATCTGTCACCCTCCTCATCATCGACAATCATCCTCTGCCGCAATCTCTGGCCTGTCTCATCCTCCTCCTCCTCCTCTCTCTCCTCATCCCTCTCCTCCTCTGTCCGAATCTCCTCAACATCTATATCAAGAGGCTGTCCCTCAGAAAATGGATTCTCCTCAGCCCTCACCTCCATCTCCTCCTCTCCACCTCTGACCTCCTCGGCCTCACCTCCACCTCCTCCTCATAACCTCTCCCATCTCCCCTACCTACTGCTCTATCTCCTCACCCTCCTCCTGAATGGGTGACAATGGTGCACCACTCACTCTCTGCCTAACTCTCCTAGGCTGCCTTTGCCCTCTGTCATCTCTCCTCCTCCTGGCGCCCCTGCCATCTCCCCCACCTCCTCCATCTCCACCACCTCCTCCATCTCCCCCACCTCCTCCACCTACTTCATCTCCTCCTCCCCTGCCTCCTATGTCTCCCTCGTCTCTTCCCCCACCTCCCCTGCCTCCATCTCTACCCCCGGTGCCTCTGGCATCTCTGCCTCCATCCCTACCAACCCGACCTCTCCTCTGTACCTATGGCATAACTGATCTCTAGTCAATAGGTGGTGGACCATTTGGATCTGTCAACAGGAAGGGCCGACGAATCTTCCACCAAGCATTGAACTCGGCAGATGTACCTGCATCTGCTGGACCACCCCTCCACACCCACTGAACTGCAACTAGGCCCTCTACCTACTACCTGGCCACTATCATTGATATGGGCGGCCCCCATATGGTCTCTCTAGAAGACCGTGCATACTCTGCAGTGCCTACTGGCACATCCTGCTGCTCTTTGAACTGCTGTAGTACCCACTGGGGTAGGTACATCTTAATAATCCACTGGGTTTATATGGTGCAGCCAATCAAATATCCAAACTATGTGGAAAAGGATAAATGGGCATCCTCATCAGGCCACTGACTGCAATCTCTATAAGTCCTCTAGACAAAATTGGTCATTGTATCAATTTGATGACGCCAGTACCCGGTATATCCCACATGAGTCTAGCTAATTGACCCTGCATAAAGATAGACATATGAAATCCCATCACCTAGCTGCTGAATTTACATCGATGGTCAAAAAATGGGAATGCGCTCCCATGCCCAAATTGTGAGTAAGGTAGTGCCGCAACTGATACTCTAGCCCTGTTGATAAGCAACCTCATGCAACTGATGATAAAGAATGGCTAACAAGTAGGACCCCCATGTGAAAAACTATCCTTTGTGCTCGCATACGGATCAGTACATCCCCCCATCCAATGGGAAATCCATGACCATGATGATATGGAATCAATAATCTAGCAATCAGTGTCATCAACATAGCATCCCACCTAGGAAACCAGTCAGCTACAACATCCCAACTGATCTCGTAACCATCCATGCCCAACTAGGAACCATCAACATCCTCATACATCTCTGATAGGGCCTGTTACCCTCAGTGCGGATCATAGACAATTCTCTCTCCACTAATCGGAATGCGGAGAATATGGTAGACGTCCTCCAAGGTCACTATCGCCTCTCCAGTAGGCAGGTGAAATGACCAGGTCACTGAGTGCCACCTCTCACAAAGAGCTATTAGAAAACCCCTGTTTGCCTGAGTAATGGGCATATAGGTGATATAATACAGACCTAGTGCCATCAGTCGATGTCTTTGTCTATCACTCAAGCGATCTCTAAAGGTGTATGTCACTGACCTGAACTCTCGGGTGTAAATCAGTACAAGCTGACTCTACACAAGTAAGGCCAAGGATTAGCACATATTGGGCAACATTGTTGAAAGGTTACTACTACTGGGAAGTCAAGGGTGCATCCAAACTAATATCGGCATAGGGTCAACAAAATTCAACTCTAGTAAACCACAATTGTATCGTGTTGACCACAAATGTGCCACAATTAGTAAATTGCAGCTCTACACATGACACTTGCATTGTAATATGTCAAATGAGTCGTTCTAGCTAGCAAATGCGTAACCTAACAATGAATGCGTCGTTTGGCATGACAATTGCGTTGCGATTTGGTAAATGTGTCATTTGACCTAT
The DNA here is from genome assembly GCA_007115665.2 of Sequoiadendron giganteum. NCBI lineage: Eukaryota > Viridiplantae > Streptophyta > Pinopsida > Cupressales > Cupressaceae > Sequoiadendron > Sequoiadendron giganteum. The sequence continues at coordinate 562,504,927 of CM021103.1, forward strand.
CAATTGCATTTCCATGTGGCAGATGGGTCACAATATCCTCAATTGTGTCGCAACTTGGCGATTGCATCATTTCCCCTTACGGATGCACAATTGAACAAAAAACCCTAACCTACCCATCGCACTTGTGTCAAGATGCAAGAAAATGCATCAAACATGAAGGCATTTGTAGTTTACGCAACATCATTTGTGTCGCAATGCATGTGTTTACCCCTCTTAAAACCCTAATAAATTCATTAAATTCAAAAATTGACAAGGGGGATAGGGTACTTACCGGTGCCTCTGTGCCCTGGGGTCGTCGGAATGTCCGCACATGGTATCCATGGTGGGTAGTCATTGGAATCACCATTGTCTCTCTGAGTTCTGATCTCTAAACTTTCTATATAAAAAATGAGCAAATGACACTTGGATTGACCTTTTCAACCCATTTATAGTCTGAAAATAAGGGTTTTGACCTAGTAGGTTGTACTGGAGGCTCATTTGACCACCTTTGACTGAAATTTTGGCTAACTCAATGTCCTCCATTTCTGAATCGGATCACACCATCACTTTTTTGATCATTAATTGAATTAATCGAGACACTTTCCGAGTCTTCTGACCTCGGGTCAAAATTCAAAAATTTTCCTGAGGGGGCATAGGCACTCTATACCTTCACTGGGGCATATTCTGGACTTGTTTTTTTTGGCACAATGTGACAAGCTGCATTATGACAAAGAGGGGAAAATGTAGACACCTAAAAATGACTTAGGCTTGCGACCACTATTTTACCACCTTTCATCATAACATGATTATAACTTTGCAATTATGTTTCTAACCCACATTCAACTATTAATTAAATAATTTATAATTATTTAATTAATTCATGATCTTTCATTCTTCATGATCCAAAAACTAATACACAATTTAATCCAGAAATTACATATTAAATCTTATTTATTTATTTAATGTGTCACTAATTATCAAAATCTTCTTACAATTAAATAAAGTCTTATTTATTTAATTAATCCTTATCATTAATGTCCTCCTGATTATTAAATAAGTATATTTTAATATATTTACTTAATATGTCACTAATTCCTAAATCCTCTCGTAATTAAATAGATTCATTAATTTATTTAATTAATTAACTATTTCTTCTAAATTAAATAATTATTATTAATTATTTAATTGCCTTATGTGACATTTCCCTCTTTCCAAATAAAATAATTTATTTAAAAATGACTTCACATTTGTTAACTGATTCTTCTTTTAGTAATTAATTGCAAAAAACAATTACTTATTATCTCACAAATCCATATTTTGAATTAATTTAATTCAAAATGGAATTATTCTTCTACAAATCATGTAATTTCTAAAATTACCGATTTTCTAAAATCTCATCTCCTTATCTCTTGATTTTTACTAATTTCATCTCAAGGTCACGTTTATTCTCCACCATTGTTTTAATTTTTTAAGTTAAATCTTGTCCACACATTTGGGGATTGTTGCCCTAACCCTAATTGAGAGTTTTCACTTTGAATCTTGACCTTCGATTCTAGGGCATTTCTCAATATCTCATCTCATCCGTCCGTTCAAGATTGCATTTTTTATAAAATGACAATCTTGATCTCATTTTTAACCATCTCTAAATATTTTGGTAATCTCATTATTTTCATTTCTTGTTATCATATAATCTTTTAGGCTTATTAATAACCTGCATAATAGAATTAAATTTCTAGTTTGCATAGAAGTTTCATACAAATCCTTCAAAGCTTTGTCTAGGGCTAGATATTTAGAGTTTTCTCACATACACAATCTGAGGGCATTCATTATCACAACAAATCCAAGGAGGTGCAATGGAAATCAGCCATGGAGCATAGGAATGGGTGAGATCTTTCTAGTTTCTTTCATTTCTTGTTATTTCTCCTTTGCATTAGATTGCTTGATGATTTTATTAACATGCACGTGTTACTAACCCAGTTTTGACCTTGCAGAAAATATCGATAATTACAGTATACATATATATACATATATTTGTATTATACATACATACATACATATATATACCCAAACAAAATATAGAATTCGATTATTTACAAAATAAAAATATTATTTTCCTAATATTAAACTTTATATGCAAATATATATGTATATACATATATACACATATATATATATATATGTGTGTGTAAATATATATATTATATATATGTATATATTTAATTTATACAAAATGCTATCTTTAATATATAGAGGAAAAACATATAATTACACATCAGTGAATCAATAATTATATATCCACACACACATATATTTGAACCCATCACAATTAACATAAATTCTGATTAACATCCAATATCGAATACACATAAATCTAAATACATCAAATGAGTTATCATCAAATGGAAACATATTATGGAGTTATCAGCTTATACACAATGAATAACTTATTTGTTCAATACTTGTGGGTCAGATACCGATCATCGAAACCTACAAATTTCATTCATCATACAATGAATAAACATTGAATTCTTCCCTATCATTACTGGTGTCCCACCCATGAGTCAAAAAATGGATATATATACATTTTAAATGCTAGGCGGATCAATAGAGACACATTAAATCGCTAAAGAAAGTCCATTGAACTATAAGTTCAAGGAGAGATTGATTGGTTGAAAAATAAAAATGCACTTTATGAAGGATACTTCGCTAACAACAATAACTAAAATCGACTTTCATCCATGCAAAGCTCTCCATCGAAATATGGACTCAAACTACATCAAAAGCTAGAAATAAGGGGGGGTGTACAACGAATTATTTTGACCACAAGATAATGAATGCACAAAACATCAGGAAAACTCAACATAAACAGGGAGCTTGAAATGACGAGTTTACAAAACATAAGCATAACAATGACTTCCAAACTTGCTAACCAATATCTAACAATGGACTCCATGTAGTAATAAGGGTAGGCACTATCTCTTGGAATGAAATGATTATAGATGCACACAATTCATTTGATAAAAGGCTTAAGAAAATTTTAGAAAAATGTGAATGGCTGAGCATAAGGGAGATGCCAACAAAAGAGTTCGCCATAATACAAATAGTAGAAGGAGAGATAATTTACAAGAATAAAATAGATGAATAGTACATAACCAAACAACTCCAAACAGACTACCATTTGTTTCAACAAACAAGAAAGAGAGAATGAATTTCAATTACATTGATCGGTTAAATGAATCAAAGAGCAGTGATGAAATGAAGTCCGATGCCGAGATCAAACTTCTATGACGACAAAAATTCACTTCTCCAAAGCCTTAAATCAAATCTTCAGTAATTTTTCCCTAATCCAATTTTGAAAACCATCAACTGAATGTAATTATTCTATAGATAATATCTTGCAGACCAGTTCTCTATTTGAAAACAAAAATCATTAACCAAGGAAAACTGTTAATTTTTAAAAACCAAAATCAGATAAAAATCTCGCAAAATAACAAGTTTCTATTCTACTAATAGTTCAAAGTCACTCATGTGCTTTGTAAATTCTTTTTATATATTTTTAATTGTTTTAGCTGATTGTCCATTATCTCCTTCTGATTTAATATTTTATTTTATATTACAATATTTTCCCACCTTTTAATTTATTAAAATCCCAACATTAATAATAATATCTTTATATTTAATTATCAAAATACTTTATAACTTAATAATTTAATAAATTAATTAACCCAAAAAAAAACATATATATCTATTTATCAACATGATTTATTTAATAACTTATTTAATTCATCGATTAATCAAAACAATCATTAATATTAAACAAATTTAATCTAACAACTAAATATAAATAATAATCATCTAAGCATAAACAAGTTAAAAATGAGAACAACTAACTACAACAACACACAAGAGTGACAAGGTAACTGATTGGATTCTCATCCTCTTCAAGGATGATGTCAAGGGTAGGGGACTATACGTTATCTCCATTCAACAATTTCTATTAGGTTTAAGGTATGCTCAAACCTATCAATTCAAGTGGAGTCGATGCCTATTACCTACAACTTGCGACAAACAAAATGGTCAAGCATATATATATATATATAATCATACAGTTAGAAACACCATGAAAGGAAATCACAACGTAGCAGGGTGCTCATGAATGAGTAATGCGTTACTATCCCTTTCACTAAAATGCATCAAATAAGTAGACATATCAATACATAACAATCAGCTATATAATAAACAACATATAACAATCAGTAGATAATCATATAGTAATCATTATCAAATAAACACATAATGCTCATAATTAAATTAATCAACATGAGCTAATAAGTCCATAAAACTATCATAGAATGTGCATAACTCAAGTAATAGAAATATCATCAAGGTATCATCAAGTCTCATCTAGTGTCATCAAAGTAGTAAATCTCACATCAAAAGAGTGTCATAATTTCTGTCCTAACAGAATAATCATCAGTCTAATAGAGAAAAGTGTGAGGGGCACTATAATTTTACATAAAATTAATCAAAATTTAAACTTGGTTCTATATTTCTTTTTTTTCTTCTTTCTTTAATTTTGTTTTTATTGCAAATTCTATGTAAGAAAATGGTAGAAACAATTAAATGAAAATTTATACAGCTAATATATATTTTTTCATTACACATACATGCATTGTTGAGACTCACCACAAAATTCTAATGGACGTTCACCACCCACCTAGACAACACAAGGGTTATGTGGAAGAAATGTTATGACAATCTTATTCTATTATTATACTTTTTCAAACCTATAGAGACATGTTCCATCATCACAATATACAACTTAGACACTCTTCAACAACATAATATATACAACTTAGACACACTTCAAGAACATAATATAATATTTAAGGATATATATCTATAGTTTAGTACAAGGAATTTACAATGATATTACATCACAATATTTTACATATGAGAAATAACTTAAATAAAAGTTTAAAGGAACACAATCTCCTCTTATCAGTGCATCCTCTAGTAACCACTTCCAACCTTCACATAACAATATAAATATTTACCACGACTAGTGGGATCTCACATCAAGAAACTAGGGCTATAAAAAATCACCCCCAAGCTTGGGGAGACTCATGGTGGCATGAAATGAAAATTTTATACCAAAACACAATTGTAATACCACCTTTCCACCATGAAGACCCAAACACAAAAATACAATAGTAAGGAAATCACACACATCTAATTAATACTCAATAACACACTACACAAAGGTCCTTAAGAACCTCATAGAGGGGAAGAAATAAAATCTACTTGAGGGGTAGCATTAAATTTTTTTAAACATGTGTATCCAACAACCATTTTCCAAGAATTATCCACATAAAACTCTTCACTCTACAATGTCCCAATGCATGCTTTCCCAATAGTGAAGTTGATGAAGGTCTATATGCATCTTCTTTACTCCTATATGTGTTTCATATGAGGCCCTATGTCTCTCTAACAAGATAAAATTAGAAAGATCTTCAATTCATGGAATATATATATGACCTCTATGATGTAACAATCCATTCAAATGAAAAGTATATCCTAATTATTTTCCCATAAGGGTCCATTGAGACTATATATTTTTTGAACCTCAAAGTACCAATCATCCTTTAGCTATTTCTGTAAAATGTGAGTCCTCAAATGTATACCCACTATCATAGTCATCACCTCATGTTGTAATTTTCTCAATGCATTTTTCACTATATTCTTCTTCCCTTTGATGTAGTATACATCAAATTAATACTGACACAAGGAATCCATCCAACACCTTTTCCAAGAATTCAAGTTCACCTAAGTGAAGATATACTACAAACTTCAATGTATCTAAATGAAGCTCAAAATGGTGTCCAAGGAGAAAGTGTTTTCATCTAGTGAAAGAATGAACTATAGATGTAAGCTCTAAGTCATGCATGATATACCTTAGATCATGGGTCTTGAGATTTTGTGATTCATATACAATCACTTGACCCTCCTGCATAAGCATTGTGCCTATACCATCCAACAATGCATCTATAAAAACTACAAATTCTATGGATACATCAAGTATTGCTAGTATGGGAGTACTAGTGATACACTCCTTGAGGGTTTGAAATAACCTATCAAACTATTCAATCTAATCAAACCTCTTCTCTTTTAACTAAAGGGGAGTGATGAGATGCACTATCTTAGAGAAGCCCTCCAAAATCCTATGATAGTAATCGAATAACCCCATAAAAATCTTGACCTTTGTAACATTGGTGGGTGCCAGACAATTCAAGATGACCCTAATATTTGATGGATATAATAATATAACATCAATTAAAATAATGTGGCCCAAGTATTCAACCTCTATCAAGAAGAATGGACACTAAGATAAATTTGCATAAAGATCATATCGTCACAAATAATATAGAACCTATCTCAAATGCTCCTCTTGATCCTCTTCTATTTGTGAGTAAATCAAATTGTCATCTAATAATATCAACACATATTTATCCAAGAAGGTATGAAACACCATGTTCATTAAGCTCATGAACACTACACGGGAAATATTCAATCCAAATGCCATCAATATAAACTCATAATTTCCATATCGAGTCCTAAAATTTGTCTTATGAGTGTCTACTTCTACAATCATCAATTGGTGATATCCAAATTTTAGGTCTATCTTGGAGAACACCCTACCTCATCTCATCTGATCATACAAAAAAATATTTTGGGAAAGGGATAAGGATTTTTAGTTGTCAACTTTTTCAAGTGTCTGTAATCAATGCATAAATGAAGGGGCTCATCTTTCCTCTTAATTTAGATTACAAGTTCACCCCAAGGAGAGATGCTAGGTTGGATATGTTACTTATCTAATAGTTACTCCAATTGAATCTGGATCTCATTGATCTCTTGTGTCATTATCCTATACAATTCCATAGAAGCCTATTGATCTCTTGGAACCATATAAATGTGAAAATCCACCTCTCTATAGGGAGGCATCCCTAGTAACTCTAAAGGGAAGACATTTTAAAACTCTTTGATAATTGAATGATCATATAATGATATCTTGATCAAGTGTTTTGACTTATCACTAATAGTGATAGAAAACATCTGACAACCTCTTCTCACACACCACTTTAGTTGCATAACAGAGATCATGCAAAGGGATATGTGCCTATGCACTCTTGAGATCACTACTAATACACCATGATCATCAATTCACTTGATGAAATTATGCCAAAAATAAATCTTAGCTTGATGTGAATCAATCCAATCCATACCCAACACTATACCATAAGATCCCAATGGAGTAATACAAAGATCTAATTTAGTAGTGATAGCTTCAATAACCAATTGAAATTCATGTACCATTGAATGCATGATCACCTTGGCCCTCAAAGGTAAATCAATCTCCCAACTATCATCTTTCTTGGATACCACTAGCTTGCAACACTCCACTATAACTAGGGAAATAAGAGTGTGATGCAACATAATAAAAAAAAACTAACTAGAACATCATCAATCATAGATGCCGCATCAATGATGGTGGGCTAATGCTCAATCCAACAGTTCTCAACCACTACAAAAACCTTGTGGGAATTTCTCATATCACCAACTATCAGCTTAAAAGCTCCAAGATGAGGCCCTCTTGCTCCAAAAACTTGTAGGCACTCTCTAGCTAGATGACTTACACCACCACATACATAAAAAGGTCTTCTCATCTACACCTATGTTGGTTGGGTCTTGTTAAACTGAGATTCTCAAGGTTTGTAAAAAATGCAATGCCCTCCTCCAAAATACTATTGAGATTGTGGAGGTCTTGGATGTTGCTCTTTTTCCTCTAATCCCTACATGGACCTTGTGTGTGCCATGCCTTAGGGTTCCCACTTTGGGCACATTGTTATGGTCTAGAACTTTGTATTTGCTAGTACTGCCATTGTGGCCTATGTGTCTCAAAAGAAGGCCCTAGTCCTCTCTTTGAAGAAATGGGTGGTCTATAGAAACCTTGCTCTTGATGGCCTTGGATATGGTTTGAAACTCCTCTCATGCATCTTGTGACCTAATTTTCACCTCCTCTATAATCTAGGACTTCTCCATAGTGACCCTATGTTCCTCAAGATCAACCATACACATGGGTCCTAAAATATTTTGGTTTAGCCCCCCCCTAATAAACCTATCGATGAACAACTTCTAATCTTGAATATAGTCCACAAATTGTAGAAGCCCTAGAAAATGACTCTCATATTGAGCCACTATAAGGCCCCTCTATTGTAAATCATGAAACTCATCAATAAGAATTTGGAAAAATTTCTCTAAGATGTATCACACTTTGAATTTCTCCAAGAAGGCATCCCATAAAAGCATATCTAGAGACAAGTGATACTTCCACTCCTCTTGGTGCCACCAAGTAGAAGTGAGTTCTCTCAACAAGTGCATTGCAAACCTAGCCTTAAGGTTTATCTTAGAGGTGCATAACCTAAAGCATCAATTAAGCATAAGTAACTAGGATTTCACCTTCAACCCATTGGTGGATCCTAAAAAATAGGTGGTTGAAGGTGAAGTAGCTCTTGAATCTAGTCTCTTGTATCTCGAGAAGTCCTTGGTACAACCTCTACTCCTAGTTGCATCTAAATGTGATGAGGTGATGGAATATATACATACTCATATGTAGCTCTCATATTTGAGAGGGGATCCTATTATTCTTGCATGAATCTAGAACATGCTCCTTGACTTTTGGATAGTCCTCACATGGTACCTTAGCTATTGCTAGTATTCTCTCTTGAATCATGCTCCTATGAAATTTTGTAAGGATTGGAGTATTTGAGGTCATAAATTTGGTTATTTTTCTTGATGAGAAGATGCGATTCCTATTGATCATCATGAATGCATGCTACTCTTGAAACACATGGTTGGCCTTTGTGCACTCTACATGACATCCTACAATTTCCAAAATATAAATTAATCACAACCCAAAGTTCCTAGTGTTTGGAAACCTAGGCTCTAATATCAAATGCACACTCATAATTTTCACTTATTGATATAACACAACTCAACCTAGTTGAGTTTTTTTAATGGAACACAAAAAATTCCAATAAATTATATTATCATGTTGAAGATATGATTTCTAATGTTTGCACTTAAGGATGTTGCATGTGCAACTTCACTGCGAGCACACCACTAGAAGTTGGGAAGGGGAAAATGAAGGCAAGTGTGATGAATCCAATTTCCCCACTATAATATGGAGGCTATCTTATATAGGTTTATAGTATCATAAAACATCACAAAGTATTCCTCTCCCCAAATTAAAATTAAATTAATCCCAATATAAAAATTTATTTGTATTTATTTGTTATCTGATCTATCTATTTTTGACATTACCTAGAAGAACTTAGTTTGATATGCTCAAATATTTTATTTGGTTGACCTTATGAAGGGTATTAAGGATTTTCAAGGTCACGAATGTAGAGTATAGTGTAACCATCCTATAGGAGATGGCTATACTTTGAGGGTTGACCTCAAATATATTTAATATAAATTGTTATTAGGTTAGGGAAGTCATAGACAAGCCATGACCTACCTCTTACAATCTATTTACTTAAGTCTACCATGGGTTTGTTTTATCCTTCTTTTATTTATTTATATTTTCTCTTTTCTTAAATTTATGAAAGGTAGACAAATTAGAGTGTTGATGCTAACCCCAAAATGTATAACTGATATTTTCTACTTTTTAAAACAAAAATGAATCAAACCAATATGTTCGAGGGTAAAGATATGATTCTTCTAACCTTTCTAGAAACATAGCATTTTCCACCTTCATGGGTAGGGCTTGGGATTTAATTTCAATACTCACACATGAGTAAAAATACATTAATCAATACTACACTCCCCATTTTAAATATAATTTTAACTCAATATTTTTGTTTATGTAGGAATAAAATGAGATAAATCACCCTTCCTTATTTCCATTGGCATGAACAAGATCGTTATCATCTACCTACATGTTTCTCAATGGAACCCTAATCCTTTCATCTTCAATTGTGAAGGTGAAAAGTGTCACCTCCACAATTGATCCTCTATCCCACTACCTCAACCTTGCTGAAAGCTTCTTAGGCATGCTTGTTAGCATATTTGATGGAAAAAATTGAATCTCATCACTGTGCAAAATGGCTCCAAAAAGGGGTTCATAGATCATGAAAAATAAATTGTAACTTTAAAAAAATGTACCTAGACTCAAATCCTATGATTGAGGACCATGGTGGAACATTAACATCAAAAATTTGATAAGTTAAATCAATTATAAAACTTAAAATTAAAATAGAATTAAGTTTGACACACAAATGGCCATGACCCTCTCATGACATTCACATACTCAATTTAACACAAGGAATGACACCGAACACTACACAAGACAACATAAATTGTATATTATGAAATTAATCCACATCACAATGGAAATTATAATACATAAGACCTTAACCTCTCCAAATAGGCTAGGTTGGTTTCACATGTAATTCACAATATCTCACCATGAAATTTTCTCGAGTCCAATGACCATGGACTAATCTACACACTAGATTTCAATAGTTAGTTCATCATGAATAATCATAGCTGAAGCACACAGTATTAATATATAATGTATTTGCATCAATATTTCAAAATTAAACATCTTAAATGTGTACTTTCATTCTCATAATGCTACTATCACATTTATCAATTAAATCACCTTATTTGTTAAAATAACATAAATTCACCACATGTGAAATGCACTATAATCCATCAAGTCATATAATTACTACAAATAGAATGACAAAGAGTGAGAACATAAAGTTAGTTCAATCATTCACATAATGTCAATGAAAATCTATACCTATATATAATGCATATATGATAATATCAAGGTATACCAAAATCAAAGACCCATGATAAAAATAACTTATATTAAAATATACGTGATGATCACAAAATAATCAAACTCAATCACATAGAAGTCTAATACTAGGAGGTGGGTCTCACACCCCCCTAGGTTTGGTCTTCCTCCTGGAAGTCCTCAAAGAGGTGAGGCTATAATATACTCATCCATGAAGCATCTTCCCAAGTGGAAAAACCAATATCATATCTATCATCCTCGTAGGTCCAACATTCAACAAGATAATATGTTAATGGGATCAAGTGCCAACTGCTCATCTGAATCCACTTGTAAAGCAACCTGATCCAAAACATGAGATGCATCATGTAAATATCATCCCAATATAGAAATATTAAATACATCATGGATACATGATAGGCTATGTGGTAAAGCTAAATGTTAAGTGACTTGTCCTATTCACTCTAATATCTCAAAAGAGCCCACAAATCAAGGTGCAAGATTATAAACCTTTCCATAATTGATTAGATTCTTATGCGGTCACACTCTCAAGAATACTTAGTCACCCACTGAAAAACTTTGATCTATGCTCTTAGTATCCACATACACCTTTTGACAATCCTAAGCCTCATGTACCCACTATTTGATCAAGACTGCTTTTTTCTGCATGTCCTGTAATAACTTGGGACTTATAGCAACTTTACCCTCAATTTGGTGTAGAATCAATGGAGTCCTACAAGGTTTACCATACAAATTCTGAAATGATGCTATACCTAAGGAATTGTGGTGACTGTTATTATAGGAAAAATTTAACTAAATAGAGGCACTCCTCCCATCTAGACCGATGGCCCATCAGATACATGCATAACATATCCTTTAATAACCGATTCACCATCTATATTTAAGAATCTATCTCAAGGTTATATGTTGTACTAAAGTTGAGATGAGTGCCCAACACCTAATATAATGCTCTCCAAAATTTTGAGGTTAATATCAAATATCTATTTGATATGATTATGGAAGGGATCTCATGCAATTTGATAATATCATCTAATAAAACCGTCACTACTATTGGTGATGTGTAGGTAGTGTGTACTGGAGAGAAATTATCCAACATGGTTAACTTGTCAGGTATCACTATGATGACTGTTATGAATAGGATTGCACCTGTGTGCAAAATCGAAGATGCTTTGCAATCCTATGACACATGGGAATACTTTCAGGTTGTGGGTGCCCTATGATGAAAGTAGACCTCCAGTTTATAGGCTAGTTTCCTTTATGATATTCTACTAGTTGACTTTAACTTGGATGGAAAAGGGAAGAAAGGATTGAAATGAATGCATAAATTGAAAACTAAACTGGGTGATGCACCTAAATGATGATAAATCATGCAATATGATTCAAAATAACTCTTCAATGATCCTATTCACACAACTAAATTTGAACAGTTCAACCACTTAAATGATTTATACAAAGGCTTGACTGAATCCCCTTGTTTGAAGGAAAACAATGTTTTCATAGCTAAAAAGGTAAAATAAGCCACATGCATAATGTATAAACTGTGAAATGAAACTAAACTGTGTACACACACCTATGAGTGAGATAGAAAAATAGAGGTTCCATGATTCAAAAACAATAAATATCTTATCAAATCAATCATACAGTATGCCACCTGAAACTCTGAAGGAAAATACTTGGTATTATTGAAGGTAAAAGGAAAAATTTGAAAATTAACAAAACTGGAATAACCTATAAAAGTTGCTCATATATTAATAATTTTAAAAATATAAGTTACAATATAGTCTTCTTTGTAGAATGCAAAGGGAAATAAAATCAGGAACTGAGGAAAAATAAACTTTTTCCAATATATACAAAGATGGCATGCATAATGTGCCCAAATGGTGATTTTTTTCATGACATAACCCTAGTTTGACATCAAATTTTGAGTGCTCTTGATCATGCACATTGGGAGGTAGAGTTTTGATCACTTGTTTTTCCAGTCTACTTCAGTTGTGGGCCGTTTTATGAGGGTTTTCATCTTTGCTCATGGGGAGGATTTTTTTTCACTTTTAGTTCACTTTCAGTGCCACCTCCATGCAGTTTAGTTGAATTTTGGTCTACTTAGGAGCCATTTTGAGTTACACTTCAGTTATATACAATATGCAAATTTTTTTTTAGCTATTTGAGCTCAATTTACGACATTGGTAGGCCCCTTTTTCAAGCATTTTTTATTTTTCTCGTGAGAAGCATGCTTTCTTTTTCTCACTTCCAGTTAGCTTGGAGTTTCACGCTTTTGGTGCATTATGCATGCCATCTATTGTATATATTGTGGAAAGACTTAGTTTTTTCCCCAGTTCTTGTTTTCCGTTCTTTGCATTCTGCAAAGAAGACTATCTTGTAACTTAGATTTCATAGTTATTAATATATGCAACAATTTTGTAGGTTATTCAAGTTTGTTAATTTGCAAAGTTTTCTTTTTACCTTCAATAATACCAAGTATTTTACTTCAAGATTTTAGGTGTCATACTGTATGATTTATTTGATAAGAGATTTATTTTGTTTGAATCATAGAACCTCTATTTTTTTGTCTCACTCATAGGTGTATGTACAAAATTTAGTTTGATTTGATAGGTTATATATTGTGCATGTTGCTTATTTTACCATTTTAGCTATGAAAACATTGTCTTCCTTCAAAGAAAGTAATTCTATTTGGCCTTTGTATAAATCATTTATGTGGTTGAATTGTTCAAATTTATTTGTGTGAATAGGACCATTGAAGAATTACCATGAATCATATTGCATGCTTCATCATCATTTAGGGGCATCACTGTTAAATTTAAGTTCAGTTTACGCATTCATTTCAATCCTTTTTTAATTTTCCCATCAAAGTTTATAGTCCATCATTAGAAAATGATAAAGGAATCCAACTTATAATCTAGAGGTTAAGTTTTGACATAGGGTACCCACAACCTAAATTTTTTCCCATGTGTCACGAGATCAAAAAGAATCTTTGCTTTCACATGCGAGTGCAATCTTGTTGATAACAGTTTTTGGCACGCCTGGTGGGACTTTGAAGACCACTTCAGATAAAGAATTACAAATACAAGCTATTTTTTTGGTATACACATGTAATGATAGATTATTTTCTGCAATGTTTAAAATTATATTAGTAACACCTGCAAGTCAATAAAACATCAACCAATAGAATGCAAAGGAGAAATGTAAGGAAATGCAAGAAACTAGAAAGATATCACCCATTCCTATGCTCCATGGCTGACTTCCATTGCATCTCCTCAAGCTTGTTGTGATAATGAATGCCCTTAGATTTGTGAGCAAACTCTATGTGCCTAGCCTTAGAAAAACCTTTGAAGGATTTATGAAATGAGTCTATATGCAAACTAGAATTGTACTTCTATTATGCAAATATTAATATAAGCCTAAGATGATATGAGAATGCCAAAATAATAATAGATTAAGTGATCCCAAAAATGAGATCAAGATTGTCATTTTATAGAAAATACAATCTTGAATGGACGGATGAGATGAGAGATTAAGAGATGCCCTAGAATCAATGGTTAAGATTCAAGGTGACAAATCTCAATTAGGGTTCAGGAAAAAATCCCCAAATGTGTGGAAAAGATTTAATTTAATAAATTAAATCAATGGTGGATAATAAAAGTGACCTTGAGATGAAATTAGTAAAAATCAAGAGATAAGGATCTATGAGATTTCAGAAAATCAGTAATTTTAGTAATTACTTGATTTGTAGAAGAATATTTCCATTTTGAATTAAATTAATTCAAAATAGGGATTGTGTGAGATAAGCAGTAATTGATTTTTAAAATTAATTACTAAATGAAGAATCAGTTAACTATGTGAGATATTTTTAAATGATTTTTTTTTTATTTAAAAATATAGAAGTGTCACATGCAACAATTAAATAATTAAAAATAGTTATTTAATTTAGAAGAAGTAGTTAATTAATTAAATAAATTATCAAAATCTATTTAATTAAGAGGATTTAGGAATTAGTGACATATTAAATCAATATATTTATTTAATAATCAGGAGGATTTTAATGATAAGGATTAATTAAATAAATAAGACTTTATTTAATTGTAAGAAGACTTTGATAATTAGTGACATATTAAATAAATAAATAAGATTTATTTATTTAATAATCATGAAGAATGAGAGATTATGAATTAATTAAATAATTATAAATTATTTAATTAATAGTTGAATGTGGGTTAGAAACATAATTAAAATGCCATAATTATGCCAGGATGAAAGATGATAAAATAGTGGTTGTAGGCCTAAGTCATTTTTAGGTGTCTACATTTGCCCCTCTTTGTCATAATGTAGCTTGTCGCATTGTGGCAAAGAAAAAAAGTCTACAATATGCCCCAATGAAGGTATGGAGTGCCTATACCCCCTCGAGAAAATTTTTGAATTTCAACCCAGGGTTAGAATTTTTTTGAAAATATCTCGACTAATTCAATTAATGACCAGAAAAGTGATGGCGTGATCTGATTCAAAAACGAAGAATGTTAAGCAGGCCAAAATGCCGATCAAATGAGCTTCTAGCACAACCTACTAGGTCAAAACCTTAATTTTCAGCCTATAAATAGGTTGAAAAAGTCAATCCAAGTGTCATTTGCTCATTTGCTAAATAGAAAATTCAAAAATTAGAGCTCAGAGCGATGATGGTGATTCCAGTGACTACTCACCTTGGGTACCGTGTGTGGACATTCTGACGATCCAAGGGCGCAGAGGCACCGATAAGTATCCTATCCCCTTTATCAAATTTTGAAATTTAATACATTTATTAGGGTTTTAGGGGGGGAATCAAATGTGTTGTGATGCAAATGATGTGACGTAAATCACAAATGCTTTCACGTTCGACGCATTTTATTGCATCACGACGGGTAGGTGGGGTTTGTTTGTGTGATTGCCCATCCGCAAGGGGAAATGATGCAATCGATAGGTTGTGATGCAAATGACGTCTCTTCGACGCATTTGCAATTTTGTGACATGATTGTCAAGTGAAATGACGCATTTGCAAAATCACGATGCAAGTGTCATATGAAATGACACATTCATTGTTAAATTGCGTATTTTCTAGTTATAATGCCGCATTCGTTGTTGGGTTGTGCATTCGCTATCCTGAATGACACATTTGAGGTATTACAGGACAATTGTCATGCGCAGAGCCGCAATTGACTAATTGTGCCACATTTGTGGTCAACGTGACACAATTGGAGTTGACCAGAGTTGAATTTTGTTGACCTTGTGCTGAGATTAGTTTGGATGTATAGTCGACTTCTCTGTAGTAATAACCTTTCACCAATGTTATTTAATATGCTAATCCTTGGCCTTTCTTGTGCAGAGTCAGCTTGTGTCGATATACACCTGAGAGTTCTGACTGGTGACATATGCCTTTAGAGATCACCTAAGCGATAGATAGAGACAATGATTGATGGCACTAGGGTTGTATCATGTCACCTATATGCCCATTATTTGGGAAAACAAGGGTTTGCAGAAAGTGCTTTGTGAGAAAATGTTTGATGCAACTAGGGTTATATCATGGCACTTAGAGACCTGCTCATTTCACTTGCCTACTGGAGAGGCCACAGTGACCTTGGAGGATGTCTACTGTATTCTTCGCATTCTGATTAGTGGAGAGAGGGTTATCTGTGATCCGCACTGAGGGCGACAAGCCCTATTAGAGATGTATGAGGGTGGCGATGGTTCCCAGTTGGGCATGGATGGTTATGAGATCGGTTGGGATGTTGTAGCTGATCGGTTTCCCTAGTTTGATGCCATGCCGATGACCTTGATTGCTAGATTACTGATCCCAGATCACCGTGGTCATGGATTTCCCATTGGATGGGGGGATGTACTTGTTCACATGTGAGGACAAAGGACTATTTTTTCTTGGGGCCCCTGCTTATTGGCCATGCTTTATCATTAGTTGCATGAGGTTGTTTATCACCAGGGTCATAGTATCAGCTGCGAGACTACCCTACTCTTGATTTGGGTTTGGGAGCGCATTCTTATTTTTTGACCACTGGTCCAGATTCAACAGCTAGGTGATGGGATGCCATATGTTTACCTGTATGCAGGATCAGTTAGCCAAAATCATGTGGGAGATACCAGGTAATGGCATCATTGGATTGATATGATGATCAGTTTTGTCTGGAGACTGTACAGAGATTGTGCCTAGTTGCCAGATGAGGATGGCCATTTATCCTTTTGCAGATAGTTCTGATATTTGAGTGGCCGCATTGTATAGACCTAGTGGATTATTGAGATGTACCTGCCCTAGTGGGTACTATGACAGTTTGGAGAGCAGCATGTTGTGCCAATAGGCATGACAGAGTATGCTTGATCTTCCAAGGAGACCATGTGGGGGACGCCTATATCAGTGACAGTGGTCGAGTAGTAGGTTGATGGTTTAGTGGTAGTTCAGTGGGTGTGGAGAGGGGGTCTTGCAGATCCAGGGACATCTACTGGGTTTGATGCCTGGTAGTAGATTCATAGACCCATTCCATTGACAGATCCAGATGGTCCACTACTGATAGATTGGAGGTCAATCATTCCACGGATACCAAGGAGAGGTCAGGGTGGCAGAGATAGAGGAAAAGATGTTAGGGGTAGGGATGGAGGCAGGGGAGGTGGTGGCAAAGATAGGGGAGACAGAGGAGGTGGGGGAGATGGAGGAGGTGGCGGAGATGATGGGGGTGGAGGAGATGGGAGGGGTGCGAGGAGGAGGAGGGATGGCAGAGGGTGGAGGTAGCCCAAGAGAGTCAAGAAGAGAGTGGGTGGTGTAACATTGTCACCCATTCAGGAGGAGGGTGAGGAGAGAGAGCGGGAGGTGAGGGTCAAAGAGGTCAAAGGTGGAGACTAGGAGGTGGAGGTGGGGGGAGAGGAGGTCAGAGGTGAGGGCCGATGAGGTGGCAGAGGAGGATCCATTTGTTGGGGGACACCCTCTTGATATAGATGTGGAGGAGGTTCGGGCTGAGGGGGAGAGAGATGAGGAGGAGGAGGAGGAGGATGAGGCAGACCAGTGACTGCGGGAGCATATGATTTTTGGAGATGATGAGGGTGACCAATCACCCATTTTGGCTATCAATGCCACCATTGATAAGCGGATTGCAGATTTGCAGAGCAGACTTGATTCAGCCTTGTCTCAAAAGAAGGCCTTGGCAGAAAAGTTAGAGGTCACCTAGGTGGAGAGAGATCAGGCTATTTTCCGATGGTAGGAGTTAGATCGATGGGTGATAGAGTTTGCCGAGTTATGCTCAGGGCCGATAGGAGACATGGACAGAGAGTTGGCCAAGATGGTAGAGAGCAGGGGGCAGTACAGGTTATTATATGAGTAGGCAGTTCCCCCAGAGAGATGGGACCTAGGATTGTCTCGATCTTACAACAACACAGGCAGTGGCACCTAGACACACAACAGTAGCCAGTCACACAATAGTAGTCATACCAGTGCTGGGGGGTCCATTGCATTGTAGGAATCAGGCCATAGATGACACAACTCTCACAAGCATTCATCAGGCCATAGTCACAAGTTAGAGCATGGGCATAGATCAGTGTCATCAGGTCAGTAGGCCGAGCAGAGCTAGCCTCTTGTTATTGATCCTACAGGATCTCAGAGTGAGACACAAGAGAGGATGCCTATTCAGGTCACATTTCATTTGATGGGTCAGCCACAACTACCTTGTAGTTCACCTCCACAGGATGGAGGAGGTCCATCCTAGGACTTGATTTTAGACACTTGTATATTTGGATACTTTGAGCCTGCAAGCTCCATTTTTGGGATATCATATGACTCTATTGTATGACATGACATTTTTGAGATTATATATATATGCGATGTAGTTTTGATGTGACGTATATGATGTTATGTGTTGTGGTATTCTAATTATTTATCCTATGCTTATGTGATGCTTTTATGGTGCTATAAGGTGTATGGATATTATGCTTATGTTTATGGATGCAATTATGGATGTGGTTATGTATGCATTATGTAGTGTGATGATGATGTGATTCCTATATGCTAATGCAAATGTTTATTTATGATGCTTATATGTTGATGCACATGATGGTTTTAGGATGCCTATATGTTGATGCACATGATGGTTTTATGTTGTGAGATGGATGAATGTAAATGATAGCATTATGAAATGTGAATATGAAATGCTCATGCAATTATGTATGTAACTTTGTGTTTTTTGTATGTCATAGGCTATCATCTGAGAACAAGAGAAGAGAAGACAAATATTGAAGTTAGTGTGAAGAAAGATATGCATGTTAGTGTAGAAATTAGAATTCTTCAAGGCTTTTCTATAGTACTATCCTAGTTATTTCTCTTTAATCATCATTGGGCCAAAATGTCATGATGGCCGAAAAACACTATGATATGACGTAGATCAATAGTGTGCAAGGTCGAACCATCACGTAGATCAAAAGTCACAGAAAAGGATGATCATGACTCATATAAGGAACAAAATTTCCCCTAGTCACTTTGTTCTGACCAACTGTAAAAAACCAATCATGAGACATCGCTGCTTCTCTAAATCTTGATGTTAGGACATCCTTGAGAAACTAGCCACATGATAGTAAAAGAAACAAACACTAAAATCATCGTTCTATGTCATTGCTTCTCTAGATCTTGAAGTCAGGACATCCTGGAGAAACTAATAGTAGAGTGATAAGAAGACAAGGATAATCATCATGATATGTCGTGGTTCCTAGGACATAAGGAACTAATATCATGATAATCATCAAAAAGATAGAAAAAGTTTGCCAAGTGTTTTAATGTCAGGTGTTTCCAAATGTCAAGTGATATCAAATTTAGGAAGGACACATCCTGAATGACATTGATATCTAGGAGATTAGTTCTCGTAGTTAGGAGAATCCATCAAAATGAGAGATGATGATGGTGATGCTTAGGAAGGACACATCCAAAAGCATAAAGAAATGACAAGAATTTATTTTCAAAAGGACACATCTTGAAGAAGAACCCAAATTTTTGCCATGGTAAATTTCCTTGATATGATTTTGACTACATGTCATTGCTGACCTGCTGAGTTGATTGAAAGTGTTTGATGAAACAGATTTCCGATATATTGATAGATCAAGATTGACATAATATTCACTTGATTTGAACATAGTTTGATGTGTGTGAATATGTAGTGCCATGAACCCTAATGGACTGACCTAGTGTGGCCTCAGGGGTCCATCGATTGATGGCCTTGCCTACGTCGTGCACTTAGAGACCTCATAGTTTGACCTGACCAATGACATTGTCCAAAGGAAAGAAGCTTGAATCATGATTTTATTTTGAAAAACCTAGAAGGACTGACCTAATGTCTTGGGGATTCAAAGATGAATCCTGCCTACGTAGCAAATGCGTAGAGACAACGTAGTTCGGATGTGGACAAGAGATTGATTGAAATGATCGATTGAATTGATCAGATTGAGTTTGAATCTATTTTTGGGATTGATTTGGATGCTTTCATGTTTTCTCAGGATGCTTTCTGATTTTTTTTGGTTCTTTTTTAAGGACTTTTTCCAAATTTTTAGGATTTTCTTAGGACTTTTTCAGATTTTTAGGATTTTTTCAGGACTTTTTCAGATTTTTAGAATCATGTGTGGTACCCACTATAGTTACACAATAAAGGTCTTTCCCCTAGATAGATCGGGGAATACTCGAGTCCAATGATATGAAGATAGGCAGACAAAAGTCAAGGATATTCAAGGGATGATGTCAACCAAATGCTAACCATGACCGGAATCGACAGGACTTAAGATGGATGACATGAATGTGTCAGGATTTTGTGAGTATGACAAGTCGATAATGGTCGATTTGAGTAACAGTAGATGGCGAAGCAATGATCGACTACGCATGGCACCTATTTGCCAGGTTTTCACTATTGGATAAATTCATTTGTTTTTACTATTTTTGCCATTTTGTAATTTTTTTGATGTCACCAAGATGCCTGTTTGCCATGTTTTGATCAAGGGACAATTTTTTTTCTTTTTTTCTTTTTTTTTTAAATTTTTTTGTATTTTGTAAGTTTTCAGCCCAGCTCTCTGATTCTATGTGTAGAACTTTTTGAGACGTAAGATATTGATGGGTTCTGTCAGCTGTTCTCCATCAGGTGTGGCCAAGTGATAAGCTCTGGAACCAAATGCGATAGTAATGATATAAGGACCAAGCCAATTAGCCTCAAAATTACTAGGCTTTTCATGATCCGCCTAATTTCTGGGGTTCTGCATGAGAACCAAGTCATCGATTTCAAAATTTCTCACCATTACTCTTTTGTTATAACTTCAGTAGAGACAATTTTGATATGCTTGCAGATGATTTAAGGCATTTTTCCATCCTTCTCGTAGCATTTCTAGCTCATGTAGGCGAGTATGTCTATACTCTTCATCATCAATCATTCCATTCAAGGAGACTCGAAGAGAAGGAATTTCAACCTCGATGGGAAATATGGCCTCAAATCTATAGACCAGGGAAAATGGAGTGGCTCTAGTAGGGGTACGAATGCTGGTACGATAGGCCCATAAGGCAAGATTAAGTTGTAGGTGCCAATCTTGGCCAACATCGTTGATCGTCTTCTTCAAAATGCGAAGAATTGTTTTGTTGGATGCCTCGGCTTGGTCGTTACCTTGTGGGTAATATGGGGTGGAAAAATGGTGTTGGATGTGGAATCACTCATAGAGCTCATAAATGTCCTGATTTTTGAATGGACTGTCGTTGTCTATGATGATGGATTGTGGGACACCATACCAACAAATGATGTAATTTAGGATAAACTTGGATATTTTCCTACCGGTGATGTAAGTGAGAGGGACATCTTCAATCCACTTAGTAAAATACTCAGTGGTGGTGATTATGAATTTATGGCCATTAGAAGAGGATGGATGGATCTTACCCACGAGGTCGAGTCCCCATTATGTGAAAGGCCATGGAGAAGTGATTGATCTCAATTCCTGTGCAGGTGCATGAACTAGGTCACTATGCACCTGGCATTTTCGACATGTTTTGACAAACTAAAGGGCATATTTTTCCAATGTCGGCTAGTAGTATCCAAGTCTGGTGAATTTTCAAGCTAACATTGGACCACTTGAATGAGATCTACATATACCCTCATGTAATTCTCATAAAATTATTTGGGCTTCATCAGTGTCAAGACAACAAAGAATGGTGTTATCAAAGCCACGGTGGTATAAGGTTTCACTAATGATGGTATGTCTAGCCACTTTTTAGATAAAATAATTTCTTTGGTTGTTGGACAGGTTGGGTGGGAGGGTTTGGGATTTAAGATAGTCATATATGTCCTAGTACCAAGGTGAACTGGGACCAACAATCTCACACACCATTCCTGACTCTGGAATATCATATGCAGGCATCAAAAGTTGTTCCACTAAGAATTCAAATTGTGATACATTCTTAGGGAAGTCTAAGACAGATCCAATGGTAGCCATTGCATTAGCTGCCTTATTTTATGTCCTTGGGATTTGTTCAAATGCAATCATTTTGAAATACATCAGGAAAATATCCACCATGCATTTGTAAGGAAGAAATTTTTCATCCTTTATGTCATAATCATCATTCACTTGGTTGATGACTAACTGAGAATCCCCGAATACGAGCAGTGTCTAAATTTTCCATTGAATTGCTATCTTGAGACCTGTGACCAATGGCTCATATTCTGCGATATTATTTGTACAAGGGAAAGCGATCTGAAATGATTTAGGAATTGAATCCCCTTATGGTGTGATAAATAATATGCCAGCTCCTGAACCGTGACCAATGTGGGACCCATCAAAGTAAAGTTTCCATGGTAAAGCTAGTTCTACATGAAAGATTGACTCATCAGGAAAATTAGTTATTAGCGGATGAGTGGCTTGGATCGGTGTATCTTCCAGTTGATCTGATATTACTTGACCTTTTATAGCCTTGTGCTCCACATATTGTATGTCATACTAGCTTAATATCATGACCCACTTTGCCAAGTGACCTATGAATGCTGCTCAACTCAAGAGATACTTTAATGGGTCAATATTTGCTACCAAATGTGTTTTATGGCTTAGCATATAGTGTCTTAGTTTTTGCGCCGCAAAGAGAACTACCAAAAATGCCCATTCAATGGTTGTGTAGTTGAGCTCATATCCAATTAGTGTGCGACTAATGTAATATATGGCTCTTTCTTTTTCTTCATGGTCATTTTGCGCCAATAATTCCCCTAGTGCATTTGTCATTGTGGAGACATATAGGATCAATGGTTTGCCCTCAATAGGCAACATTAACACTAGTGGTGTTAATGGATATTCTTTAATTTGGTCAAAGGCTATGTTGTACTTATCTATCCATACAAAAGGAATTCTTTTGCATAGCAGATATTGGAATGGTTGACACTAGTCTACCAACTATGTAATGAAGTGGTGAATAGACTAAAATCTGCCTTGAAGTGTTCACAACTCACTAATTCCTTTTGGAGGAGGCATGTCCCAAATTTCTTTTACTTTTGTAGGGTCAACCTCAATGCCTCATCACAAAAATATGTATCCCAATTTCTTGCATAAAGTGACTCCAAAGACACATTTCTTTGGGTTCAAATGAACCTTGTAATCCTCAAGCCATCTAAAATTTTTGTCTAGGGCTTTGAGATGATCTTTCCTTGTCAAAGATTTTTCCAATAGGTCATCCACATAATCTTCCATTAGGATATGCATCATGTCATGGAAGATTGTTGTCATAGCCCTCTGATATGTGGCGCCTACATTCTTTAGGCCAAAAGGCATGACATTCCAATAGTATTTTCCCCACAGGAAAGTGAATGCTATTTTATGTTGATCCTCTGTTGCAATTCAGATTTGGTTATAGCTTGAGAAACCATCCATGAGAGATAGCATCTCATACCCTGCCGTGAGGTCAACAATCATGTCTATATTTGGTAAGGGGAAGTCATCCTTTGGGCAAGCTTTATTCAAATCTTTGAAATCCATGCAGATACGAATTTTTCCATTTGGCTTTGTAACAGGGACAATGTTTGATATCCAATCAGCATAGTATGTTGACCTTATGAACTCAATATCCAATAACTTCTTTAATTCAACCTTGAAAAGTAGTGCACTTTGCAGATGCATCTTGTGCAACTTTTGTTTGACTGGCTTGATTCCTGGGATTAGAGGAAGATGATGTAAAACCAATTCTAGATCAAGGCCTGGCATGTCAGCATATGCCCATGTGAAGTTAACTTTCCTGTCTGTGAAGAATTGTTGAAATTTGGGTTTTTCTTCTTCTAACAATGATGCGGCCAAGAGAATCATTTTGGGATTCTCTGGTGTGGCTATGTTAACTTCCATTGTGTCTTCAATGAGCATAGTTGATTTTTCCTGTGTTATGGGAAGAAAGTACAATCCTCCATCCTTAGGCACCTTAGAGAGGTTTTCACCATCGGATACATCCTTTGTTTTTAGTATTTTACTATCAGAAGGTGCCTTGCGGTTTTCACCTAAAGACATTTCTTTTTCTTTTTTATTCTTTGTATTTTTGTGACTGGAGGATTGCACACTCTCCCCGAAGTAAGGTGCACAATCTAGATCAATGGAGAACCCTATTTTGTGATCACCCTATGGAATACCTTCTCTTAGCCCCATGAATTCTGCAATTACCTCGTCATTTTGAAATATGTCCATCACCAGTGAATCTTGTTGGTCCCAATTGATTAGTTGTGGGTAAACAAGGGGGATCCCATCTTCAATGTTGGTGAAGGATGGGGAGGATGTGAAAAGTGTGAAAATTAATGCCTTAAGTTTAAAGGCCAAGTTGTCAATTTCTACTTCCGTGTCTGATGCAATGGATGGTCCATACTCCGAGTCAGATGAATCGAATTCAAAATAATAATATAGGATAAAATTATCGACATCATGACTAGTGGTGGGCGTTTTAGAAGTATGGGTAGTGGGATCATATAAGTTAGGCTCATGGATGGGCTCAGGAATAGGGTGGGATGATTTAGGTATTGCCGAAGACACCTTGTGTTCTTCTGGATTCCAAGGAATGCTTACCCATTCCTTATTTTTGGAACGTCGATCAATAGGGTCAATGTTATATTCATGGTAGAATCATTCTTCAAAGGATAGTTGGCTAGGCTCCAAGAATAGTTCATATATGTCATAGTCACTGACAATTTTGTTAGATCCCCATTCCCATTCATTTGAGTCAGTTTCGGTAAGGGGTTCTTCACATGTCTCAACACCTTATGTAGCCATTATGACCTTACTAGAAAGTTCATGGGTAGGTTGATCATCAGTTCTAAATTGATCAAACCCTAGCCCTATTTTCTTTGGTCTTGTAGTCATGATAATAGGTTCCCTTCTTCCATTGTTGCTCTTTCTAAGGCCACTTGTGCCATTGAAACCTAAGGCTTTGCATATATTATAGCCTTTGCCATAGAGATGTAGTGGAGATAGCTTTGTTGGATCCTTGTAGATCCAATTATCTATGTTGATAATAACTTCATTACCCATATCGCCCCACCATGTAAAAAATATTTTCGATGGCACCTTGAAAATTGTTTTGGGCTCCACTGCAAAACATGGTCTACCATAGAATTTAGGCGGCTTTGGTATTGTAGTGATACAGTAAGCCGTATTCAATTTGAACTCTCCACAACCAAGGTCTTGGATCTGAAGGTCTTTACTTGGGATGGAGGCCGATGAAGATGGTGTGGTAGAAGGTGATGGAATGGATGATTTTGTGAGTTTCGATGGGTCAATATATTTGTATGAGGTGGAAAATGAGGCTTCCCGATTGATGGGTACCTAGTGCTCCATAGTGGCTCATAGGTTGGTGTAGTATTGAAATGGATCAGGATCTCCTAGGATAGTGATCTCAGTCCCATTAAAAGGGAATTTAAGGCATTGGTGGTATGTGGATGGAATGGCCTTTAGAGCATGAATCTAGGGTCGAGCAAGTAAGATATTATAGTGGATGTCATGATCCAGGATCTGGCATGTTGTATCTATGATAACTGGTCCTACCTAGAGTGGAATGGTAATGACGGCTTTAGAAGTGCGTTCTTCATCATCGTATGCCTTGATGTCAATGCTTTTGCTAGCATCTACACATGCATCAGAGAAACCAAGAGATTTAACCAATTTTAGAATGTTGAATCCTACTCCACCATCTACTAAGACTCGTCTAACCTTATGCTTGGGGACAAAAACCTCGATGTGAAGGGAATCATTATGTGATGGGTTGAGTGAGGAATAGTCACTGTCCGAAAAGGTGATGTGATGGGGTGAATTCAGATATCCGACCATAGTCTCAAAGTGGTTGACATCAATGTTGGTTGGGATAGATGACTCTTGCAGGAATTTATCCAGAATGGCCTTATGTGCGGGTGAAATATGGAGCAATTCGAGAATGGATATTTGAGTAGGTGTTTTATTCAATTGCCCAATAATATTGAACTTCAGTGTTGGGTTTGACTATCTGGTGGACGGACCAGGTATGGTAATTTTCGGTTGATGTGCAGAAGGACCTAGGATAGTGACCTTGCCTTTACGTGTGGTTACATTACATTCCATGGATTTTTTTAGTGTTAATGGTATTAACAGATTCATCTTCATCAACAATGTGAAGGTTGTTAATAATAGTACCATCAAGATAACTGTATGCAGGACAGATAGTATTGTAGGCCGGATGGATGTGGTTGGCTTGATTGTTGGTATTCTTTGTGCCAGATGAGGAAGCTTTACCATGATCATGTAGTGGGTTTTTGTGGATAGTATGATCTGCATTGGATGTAAATGATTAACTAGCCAACTCAATGGTGTGGTTCTCTATGAGGTCTTGCACCAGATTTTGCAATTGACGACAAGAGGAAGTTGTGTGCCCTTTGGCACGGTGGTAATCACAAAATGAACTGTCATCCCACCCTGATGGCTTGAACTGACCAGGGTCATATGGCTTTGGCTCTTCCAATTTTATGACGCCATTTTGAAGAAATTTCTTTAAGACAATTTGAATAGGTTCACCCAAAGGGGTGTATGTGCATTTTTGGAATTGTCGGGGTTGACGCAACTGCATCTGATTAGTTTGCACATGATTTCTTTGGATATAATTAGTAGTTGGTGTTGATGTAGTTACAGGTGTGTTTTGATTTTTTACTCCTTTGATTGTGAGTACATGACCTATTGCATTGACGGTTTTTGCATCAACTACACCGTCACTTGTGATATGCTTGTTCTTAACCTAGTATTTGGTTTTATCATTTGAGCTACTTGGGTTATTATTTGTGGTTGTGTTGATGGTTTTTCCTCCATACTTTAATTCACCCTTGGCGATTAAGGCTTTCTCGAGTTGAACACCTTTTTTCCACAAGGTCAACAAAGGTGGTACAACAATGGACTTGTAAGCCATACCTTAGCAGTCCTAGGAGAGTTTGGACAAACATGGTGACTTTCTCCTTTTTAGGTATTTTGACCAGGCATCTACTTGCTAAGGTTCTCCATCTTTGAAAGAATGGAATAAAAGTATCTCCTGCATCCTCTTGGGTAAGTTTGCATAAGGAGGTGATGTCGATATCTGAGTCAATGTTATAGGCATAGTTTTCAACAAACTTGTTTTCCAATTCATCCCATGTTTTGATTCCCTTAGGAAAAAGTGAGAACCATTCTAGTGCATGACCTGCGAGACTTCTAGAAAAAAGTCTCATGAGATAAGTTTGCTCATATGCAATGTCCATGCAACTAGTGGTGAATTCTCTTATGTGTTCAATGGGGTTTGTCTTGCCTTTATACTTGGGAAAATGAGGTACCACATATCCATGAGGAAAGGGTGGCATATACAAGGTTGTGTCAAATGGATATGGACACAAGTCATGTGACATGTATGAATTTTTGTTGGATTGTTGCAAGGTCTCCACTTGCGTTTGAAGAGCAGCGAGTTGGAGTGTGAGTGCTTCCACCATGGGATGGTTGGTAGTATCACCCATGTTGGTGATAGGGGCAGTTTGAGTCCCCAGCTGTTGTGATGAGATGTGTTGATTTGCAATTGGTTGTCGATGAGAAAAATGAGTGTTCTGATTAGGCAGTTGTTGGAAATGAGTGTTTTGATGAGGGATGTGCTACTGTGTATGGACTTGAGAGGCATAAGTGGGGATGTGATATCCTTCCATGTTGGACTGAATTTGGGGACCTTGTTGGTTCTGAATTTGTTGATGTCCAAGTGGAGTGAAGGATTGAGGGCCTTGTTGATTTTGAGTTTGTTGATTCCCAAATGGATTGAAGGATTGAGTGCCTTGATTTCCTTGACCAAATAAGAGATTGTGTCCATGAGGAATGTTGGTGTTTTGGGTCACAAGAATGTTGGTATTAACTTGTGAGGAAGCAGATTGGGTGCCTTGTATGAAAACTCTTCGTTTATTTCTCCCAAAAGGGTTGGATGAGTTGGTTTCCATAGCATTTGAAGAACCTAATAATAGGTTTTCTGATGTACTCATGGAACTAGATGTAGTTCCAAAGAGATTTGATGTGGTTGCCCCCATTTTTTGTGAAGGGATAGTGGATTTTTGTTGGGGGATGGATTGTGATTCCATATTGGTTTGGGAAGATGATCCCCCAATAGATGTTGTGTTGGTTGTGGTGGTAGTATGACCAAGGGAGGTAGCGTTCATTGTGTTGATGACATTTTGTGAAGAGGCTCCCATGGAAGGATTATGTGATGATGGAGTGGGAGAAGTTTCTCTATGAGTGTTAAGATCAAATCCATTTGGTAACTTAGCCCCTTCATCAAGGAGCATAGCTAGGAATCTAGAAGAGTCATTTAAGACTACTTCTTCTACAAAAGCAACAACTTTTGGATGTTGGGCAGCAGCTAATAAGTCTTCTTCAAAGACTTCCCCATTTTTATCTCGTCGGATAAATGGTTCAAAAATATGTGATGGAGATGGTGGGATGTTCATTTCACTGAAAGGACTGATGTTGGAATTTCCCATGTCAAAACAAGGATTGTTCGTGGCATTAGGGAATGAATCCATGCCAGTTGTGAACTCAAGAAAGTTGGTGTCTTGTCTAAAAGAATCCATGAGTCTTTTATTTTTTTATAATCTAGTTTCAACCATACAAGTTTTTCTCAACTTGGGATGATGGAGAGAATGATCTAAGTATGACACTATGTTTTTGGTTTCTTTGGATTTTTAAGGAATGCTATGAAATGAAAATGAGACCAAAATGAAGCTAAAGACTTGTGAATGGAAAATGGTGTGATACTAAAGTGTAGATGCTAAATGATATGCAAATAAATGAGGTTAAGATGTACTTACTATTGAGGGATTTGAAGAGGACAACTTGGGCAAGCAAAGTTTTTGCAATGATTCAAGTTTGGAAGACCAATGGACCATGAAAGGACTATAAAGAGGACAAAGTGAGGTTTCCACACTAGACTATTGAGTGGGAAATAATCCACAAAAGTTTTGATAAATGACAAAGGGTAATTGGGTCCAATGATAACCTAGTATTGAATGCAAAGTTTTGACAATGAATGGTAAGAGTCAACTCCTAAAATTCGTAAAAGTAAGTGTCTAAGGAGATGGTAAGGTTACCAATGTAATCTAATGGAAAAAATGGAAATGAACTCCTATTGTGATCCTAAAAATGATACCTATAATGAAATGTGCTAAGGGAAGTTGAGCAATTCAGTGTCTGGTTTTGAATTGTAATAGTGAAGGAAGATTGGATTGAATTTAAGATAAGTTGTGGACTTTCAGTTTTTATAGTGAGAAGGTGATTTGAATTTTTTTGAAAATGCATTGCAGTGAATGCGGTACGATAGAGAAAATGAGGCTCATAGAGGTGAATGTAGTTCAGAAAGTGTTGATTGTGACACAATCTAGTGAATGCGGGTTGATACTGGCAAATGCAGCACAATATATCGAATGCATCTTAGTGTGTTTCACTTGTGAATGAATAGAGTGAATGCAGCTTAGGATGTTTCAAATGCGGCCCATTAGAGAGAATGCGGCTCTAAATATAGTGATTGAGGTTTAACAAAGCAATTGCGTTGCAATAGGAAATTTTTTGAAAAAATAGAAAACTGCTTTGCAGATTTGACAAGTTTTTTGACCTAGATTATTGACGTTTAGTTTGTTGAAGTTTGTTTGAAAATAGTAGGAAAACACATAGAAATTAAAACATTGAGTGTATGTTCAAGGGTCAAGCATGAATATTTTTTGTTTGCACTAGTATTTGAACAAAAATGACACTTCAAGAAGACTCACTCTTAATAGTCAAAAGGTCATCATAACAATCACAACCCACAACTTAAAATTGCATTGACTCACACAACCCTATCAGCCCCTAGAGGGCACCCATGTTTTTGTCCTTTCCAAGTGTGTACTCAAGGTGATGGAAGTGGATACTGAATCCCCTGACCAAACAGTCCATGGTGATTATATGATGAGTGTCTTGGGGGGAGATTCTTCCATCCCCTTGCACCGTGATTGAAATAATCTCTGGATACTGACACAACTGGCTTCTACACTATGGTTTGTAGTCAAGGTTTCCGTTCGGCGTGGAAAATAGATAAAATCCCTTAGGAGACCTCCCAATATTTAGAACAAATATTTTGGGGATGGTTATCTATCCACTTCCGTTGAATATGGGTTTCCCCAAAATTCACTTTTGATTATAGTGGGTTGGAAAACTTGGCTTTAGTTGTTCCCACTTAGGTCATTCTTGTAGGGTGAGTAATTTTTTCCACTACGGAAGGCTTTCTAAAGGTTGTAAGAAAACATGAAATTCATAAATATAAAAAATGGATAAGTCTAGATTTTTGATCACCCAGTAAAGGGGAGAACATTTACCTATTATCCAATCAAACACAGTAGAAAAATTGTTCAGTTTTAAACCCAAATGAAAATTTTCTATTCTAAGTGAAGATATTGCTTCACAAAAGCATGGGGTTCATTTTAACCAAACAAAAGTAAAATGTGGTGACTATCCTAGGATTGATAAATTCCAAATTAATTTTTCTATCCTAGGATTGGTAAATTCTGAATTAAATGTCTATCCTATTAAATGTTTATTTAATCCCATCAAAAAGAAAAATTGGTTGCGGTCGCATTGGATCCAAAAAACAAAATTAAAACAAACTACCACCAGTCATTTGCGGGTCGAGCAGATGCGGTGCGAGGGCTATCAAATTTGTCGCATCCTATCGAATGCGTCATTCTAGCTCTCTTATGCATCATGACAAAGCGTATGCATCATTCATGATGTAAAATGCAGTGCAACAAAGCATTTGCATCTTGTAGGCATGTGATTGCGTCGTTCCGTACTCTTGTACCTTCAAAATAGAATATGAGGCCGTACAAAAACCTACAAAAATGTGTTAGATCATCGGGTTCACCAATGTAATGATAGATTATTTTCTGCAATGTTTAAAACTAGATTACTTACACTTGCAAGTCAATAAAACATCAAACAATAGAATGCAAAGGAGAAATGTAAAGAAATGCAAGAAACTAGAAAGATCTCACCCATTCCTACACTCCATGGCTGACTTCCATTGTACCTCCTCAAGCTTGTTGTGATAATGGATGCCCTCAGATTTGTGAGCAAACTCTATGTGCCTAGCCTTAGCAAAACCTTTGAAGGATTTATGAAATGAATCTATATGCAAACCAGAATTTTACTTCTATTATGCAAATATTAATATAAGCCTAAGATGATATGGGAATTCCAAAATAATAATAGATTAAGTGATCCCAAAAATGAGATCAAGATTATCATTTCATAGAAAATGCAATCTTGAACGGATGGATGAGATTAGAGATTGAGAGATGCCCTAGATTCAATGGTTAAGATTCAAGGTGACAACACTCAATTAGGGTTAGGGCAAACATCCCCAAATGTGTGGACAAGATTTAATTTAATAAATTAAATCAATGGTGGATAATAAAAGTGACCTTGAGATAAAATTAGTAAAAATCAAGAGATAAGGAGATGAGATTTCAGAAAATCAATAATTTTAGTAATTACTTGATTTGTAGAAGAATATTTTCATTTTGAATTAAATTAATTCAAAATAGGGATTTTCTGAGATAAGAAGTAATTGATTTTTGAAATTAATTAATAAATGAAGAATCAGTTAACTATGTGAGATATGTTTAAATGATTTTTTTTTATTTAAAAATATAGAAGTGTCACATGCAACAATTAAATAATTAAAAATAATTATTTGATTTAGAAGAAGTAGTTAATTAATTAAATAAATTACCAAATCTATTTAATTAAGAGGATTTAGGAATTAGTGACATATTAAATCAATATATTTTAAATATATTTATTTAATAATCAGGAGGATATTAATGATAAGGATTAATTAAATAAATAAGACTTTATTTAATTGTAAGAAGACTTTGATAATTAGTGACATATTAAATAAATAAATAAGATTTATTTATTTAATAATCATGAAGAATGAGAGATTATGAATTAATTAAATAATTATAAATTATTTTGTGTATGAGAAAATGCGTCAATTAAATTGAATCTAATCTAATACACCAATGCAACATTAGATTGAAGAAAACTAAATTAATAAAGCAAATGCAAACTCTAAACAACAGCTTCTTCAAATTCGTTCCATTATCCTCTATCTCCAAGGATTCATTTCAATATGTTTGTTTTCAGTTGTGCAAACACAACTTATAGAATGGCACTTGAGAGAATGAGATTATTAAAATGCATATGCATCTACAAGATTGAGCTTATTGAATTGAAATGCTATGAAATGCTTAATATGCGATTATAATAACTATGCATGAAAGTATGAGATTCGAGGTCCTTTCTAGTTCATGAAAGAGCTGTATTTATAGATTTTTGAAGGTAGGAATTCGATTGGCCAAGATCGACAGTCAAGTTCAAACCTGTTGGAATGAACGGTGAGGGATCGAGAATTCGAAAAGAAGGCATAATTTTGAGAGACAGAAAAATGAAGAGACAATTGAAAGGTGTCTCTCATAATTAAATAAATAAATATTGTAAATATTTAATTATGAGAAAAGGAAAAAGCCTTTTAATTAAATATTAAAAATATTTAATTTTTGTGAGAGAAGTGGGAATTTGGAAAATGAGATTTAATTAAATATCAAAAAGTATTTAATTAACTGTGGAGGGAAGAATATCATTTAAATTTAGAATTTAAACTTTGATAATTAATGTAAATAAATTGTAAAATTTATTTAACTAATTAAAAGGAAGATAGCATTAATTAAATAAAGTTCGTTTATTTAATTAATTTAGAAGAATTAGAAAAATGAACAATATAAATAAATAATTAAATTTATTTATATGTAGAAGATTTAAGAAACATTAATTAAATAATTCATATTTAATTAATTAACATGTTCGATCGACCATGACCATTTTTAGATGTGTACATTTTGCCCCTATTTGAAGTGATGTGTTTTACGCATTGCTTCAAAGAATTTGCCCCTGACTTTGAAAAATTGCTGATGATGCTATATGCCCCCTCGAGAGATGAATCGTGTGGTGAGAATGATTAGGAGATTGATTTGGAAGATTTTCAGATGATTTTGGAGAAAAATGGCGATTTAACTCTCGAAATAGCACTTTGCCTAGTAATAAATGCTATTTTTACCCCTTTAAAAGATGAAAAAGGTGAAATGTCACTTTCATTTGAGCAGTAACCTTTGAGAAAATTGGAGCTCTGAGAGGGATAAAAGTGATGCCAATCCCGTATGAGAGCCACAGATTCGAGTGAGGTTGTCGTCATCAGAAACCACCGACGTATGGACCTCCGGTAAGTCGATCCAAACCTCTCTATAAAATTTTTATGCGCTTTTAGATGCTTTTTCGAATTTTTTCAAATTTCAAAATTCTGTTTTAGCGCATGCGATAGGTCTTTTAGCGCATATGGTATATAGTTTAGCACATCCAAAGTCGCGCATGGGATAGAACAGTCGCGCATAAAGGCCAGATAATTGCGCATATGGGATTTAGCGCATAGGATAGATAAAATGGCACATCTATGAAACCTGCCTGTGGAAATGATAGAGTAGCGCATCCACGCACTGTTATAGCGCATTTGATTAATGAATTAGCACATACATGAAATGGTGCATCTGTGGACTGTTTTAGCGCATCCATGTAATAAAGTGGTGCATCCATGGTTTTAGCGCATTGATTGACTGTTTTAGCGCATTCATGAATTTTTGCCGATTTGCAATTTAGAAAAAAAATTGATGCATGCTTAATGATTGTTGCTAGATTAGACAATAGATTTTTATGCATTTGAATATCATTGATGAATAGATTTGAT
The DNA here is from genome assembly GCA_007115665.2 of Sequoiadendron giganteum. Lineage (NCBI taxonomy): Eukaryota > Viridiplantae > Streptophyta > Pinopsida > Cupressales > Cupressaceae > Sequoiadendron > Sequoiadendron giganteum. The sequence goes on from CM021103.1 coordinate 562,539,150, forward strand.
AAATTTGCCTTCGTGCTTGAAGAACAAATAGATTTGATAAATTTTGCTTCCATGTGATATGAAAAACAAAATAGAGATGATAATTTGCTTTCCTGATTGAAAGTCAAATAGATTAAGTCATGATGACTGTTGAATTTGTTTCCATGTGATATGAAAAACAAAATAGATGATAGATTTTCTTTCCTATTTGAAAGTCAAATTAAGTCATGATGACTGTTAAATTTGTTTCCATGCGATATGAAAAACAAATTAGATGTGATGTAAACTTGCTTGATGTACTGATTGAGTGATGATATCCTTTTGCTGATTTATTTTGCATGTTTGCTTGATAATTTTGTAAAGGAGGATTTTGGTCTCTTTCAGATCAGAGAGAGATTTCCGCAGACATGGGAGATGATTCCCTGACTGTCCCATGATGATTTGGCAGTGATAGACCAGTGTGGCTTGAGATCTTTGTTGAGTATCCCGTAGTATCGGGTTAACAAGGGACTGTTGACTGCCTTAGCAGAGCGGTGGCACAACGAGCACAACACCTTCCACTTGCCAACATGAGAGATTACAGTGATGTTAGAGGATGTCTACAAGATTTTGGGTATTCCTATGGTTGGAGAGCTTGTGATTTATGATCACAAGGAGATTGGGGGTACAGAGGGTTTGAGACGGGTCTTCCAGGATCCTCATGTCTGCGGATATGAGATTCCCTGGAAGGAGATGATAGAGATGTATGCCCCACTACCTTCAGTTTTGGCAGGGATGATCGGTGGTTTCCTTTGTCCTGATCGCAGGTCAAAGGGACTATCATTGGGGTGGGGTAGGATCTTGGAGGACATGCTTCTCCACCATACCAGATATGCATGGGGATCATGCATGCTAGCCCATGTGTACCATGACCTTCATTAGGTTGTGTATATAGGTGGGAAGAGTCTTTCCTACGAGGTGACTCTTTTACAATTATTCGCATGGGAGCATTTCGCCATTACTCGTCCCATTGTCAGGAGAGATCACCCTCTCGAATTTCCATACATTTATGCATACATAGGGCCCCTTGTCCAACTAAGGCTGGGCAAATTAGAGTACTGGGCATGGGTACTGGATGATTTGGACATGGTCATCTAGTGACCATATGTGGATTGCGACTCGTGGCAGACATACGACCTAGAGATGCCATATGTTGCGAGGCCCAAATACTTGATTGGATGCACCCCTTTCATCATTGAGAGATTTCTGAGTTAGAGGGTTCTGAGAGAGTTTGGATGGGTTCAAATGATGCCCCAAGGGACAATACAGTATGCCAGGCATCGAGGAGACATACCAGAGTGGGGGCTAGTTTTGACCATTGAGGCCGCCAAAGAAGAGTACTTTGAGTTGCAGCCCGATGATTGGACCACACAACCAGAGGTCACAGATGCAGGGATGACAGGTGACTATGTTGCATATTTCTACACACATCCCTTTCCACGATTTACTAGTCCAGATGAGCCTGCCCCATTGATGGGAGGTCCAGTTATCCAGGTAGGGTTACAACAGCCACAGGATTAGGGGTAGGTACAGGAAGATATCGGTGGGGGAGCCATGGATGTAGATGATGAGAGCTCCGAGACCAAGGGGACAGAGGAGGAGTCAAATGACTCCGATGATGGGGATGATAGGGGTGGTGGGAGATATAGATTGTTCTTTGATATTCCCTTCACTACCAGGCCACAAACATCTAGAGCAGTGGGTCAGGCTAGTACTTCAGCGCCGGGGATCACCATCAAGGCTCCGTCACAGGGACAGGTGGATGCTATGCAAATTAAGGTTCAAACTCTAAGGAGTTAGTTAGTACAAGCCCATGCGACCATCAACTAGTTACAGGGATAGATAGCACATCCTCCACCTCCAGACCCACAGGTAGCACAGCTTATGGCCGAGAGGGATAGTTTCCAAGAGAGATGCGTACAGGCCAAGGGGGTAGCTGAGAGACTACTAAGTTCAGTGGAGAGCACCTCTATTGGAGAGGTTGTGGTTGAGGGATTAGAGACTACTCGGGAGGTCGAGTATTACAGGATGCGGTATTTTGAGGTAGTGCCACCTGAGCAATGGATAGCCTTCACTCAATCAGGTACTCGGTCTTGGACTCACTCACGCAGTCACTCCAGGAGTGTATCCAGGAGTCTATCCAGGAGTGTGGGTCAGCCACCTAGATGAGAGAGCAGAGCCTCTAGGAGCAGAGATCTAGCGAGACCTGCTACCTTCGGTGGTAGCAATAGCCATGAGCCACGGTCAGATGCCCCTCCTTGATGAGCAGTTATTATACACATTGATGCCATTGTATGATATATCTTTTTGAAACATTTGATATCCTTGTATTCTTGGACATTTGTTTTGATGAGATCTATGATATGCAGTGGTGATTTGATTATATATGTGTTATGGATGATTTATGCACATGTTATGGATGTTTTATTTGGATTTTTATATGTTATGTATGTATGCTGATGTAATGATGATAATATTTCTTTTATGATGTATGTATGGAATGCAATATGTAAGATGTGAATGCTTTTAGATGAGATGTGTAATGTATGATGATTATGATGAAAAATGCACTTATGTAATGATCTTATGATATATGATGTAATGACGTAAAAAAAATGAATGCAATTTCTTATTTTATGAATGTGTGAAATATGAAGATGTATATGTTAATGAATGATGAATGATAATCATGCCTATAATATAATGAATGCCTATGATGTATATTGATGTAAAATGATATGATAAGGAATATGATAATGAGATGATGAGATGCAACAAATGTCCAGTCTTACTCAACCATTGTCAAAAAAGATATTGTAAGAATGTGATCCACCCTCAAAAATCTATTTAAAAAGAACCTCAAGATGGAAATGAATTATGCAATCCTGAATGAATTTATGTAACCCTAAATGAAATTATGAATCATTCTCCTTGTTGCCATTTCTTGCGATGTTTAGTTGTCATCATTGAGCCGTTTTGATATGTTGAGAGTTCGTACAAGCATCAAAGGGTATGTTAACACCAATGATGACCTGAGTACTGCTTCCATAATGTTTACTATAGCAAGTTAATACAAGCATCGAGGTATAATTTAACCAAGATGACCTGAGTATTGCTTGCAAAAATAGACAAAAGTTAACCGTTTTCTTATGCAAATTCTGAAATGTCATCAATGATACATTGTAGAGCATGTCCCGCAACCAATTTGCACAATACTAATGATTAACTTATAGACAACAAGCAAAGAAAAATCATACTTCTTCCTCGTGATTCCAGCTCAGTACATCATTGAACCACTCCAAAGATATGATGTCATCAAATATCAAAACAACAATTTGCAACTTATGCTTGTAGGTTTTATCATTAATTTTATTTAGATTAAGATCATCCAATTTTTCTTTTAAATCATCTGTCAAGATAAACATGTAAGCTCAGAAACTATTGTTTTAGACATTCTGATGCTAGACACATGCTGTCGACTACCTCCTAGAAAAGCGAATTGCCCCCTAGTGACCTTGTACTCTGACTCTTGCTAGACACAACCGTTGCGATGTATAAACCTCAAATCATCAAGCCATGATGAGATCCTTGTCGTTTCAAGGAAAATGATGTGAATGTGATAGTGAGGTGTGTGTGATGCTGATGTGAGAATGCATATGCAGAATGAATCCTAATAGATGAGAGAGGTAAATGAAATTACAAATAATGCCTGTTTGCCAGGTTTTCATCATTTGTTTTTATTGCACTTTTTCCTAATTTTATGATTTTTTTGCTATTAGCAAGACGCTTGTTTGCTAGGTTTTCATCAAGGCAATGTTGTTTTTTTTTTTTTTGGACTTTTTGTATTGTTTTTGATTTTTTCAAGTGTAGAACCTCTTCAAATGAATGTTGTTGACCGGATCTTCAAACAAGTCCCCTTTTGCTATCGACAACTGATATGCCCCCGATCCATAGGTTGCAACGATAACGAACGGGCCTAGCCAATTTGCTTCAAACTTTTCTTTCTTTTCTCGATCTTGTTGATTTCGAGGGTTTTCTCTGAGGACCAAATCACCCACTTGAAAACTCTAAGGTTTGACTCTATGGTTGTAACTGCGAGACATGATTTTTTGGTATCCCTTCAAGTGATTAACCATAGTTTGACACCGTTCATCAAGTAGTTCCAGCTCTTGTAACCTTGATACTCTGTAGTCTTCATCATTGATTAGCCTTTTGAGTGATACTCGAAGTGAAGGGATCTCAATTTCCAGTGGTAAAATAGTTTCTGCTCCATAGACCAAAGCATAAGGAGTAGCTCCTGTCGGTGTATGAATGCTTGTTCTGTAGGCCCATAATGCTGGATTTAACTGAACATGCCAATCACAACCTACTTCATTCACTGTTTTCTTCAAAATTTTCAGAATTGTTTTGTTTGAAGCTTTAGCTTGACCATTCCCCTGAGGATAATAAGGTGTGGAGTACCTGTGTTGGATGCGAAATCTTTCACATAGTCCATCAACATATCGATTTTTAAAGGGTCTACCATTATCTGTTATAATGGAGCTAGGAATGCCATATCTACAAATGATATGATTCAAGATAAATGAAGATATTTTTTTACCCGTAACAGTTGTCAGAGGAATAGCTTTAATCCACTTAGTGAAATATTCAATGGCTGTAATGATAAATTTGTGTCCATTTGAAGATGATGGATGTATCTTGCCAACCAAATCTAATCCCCACTGAGCGAAAGGCCATGTTGTGGTAAAAGGTTGTAATTCTTGAGCAGGAGCATGAATGAGATTCCCATGAATCTGACATTTGGTACATTTCTTCACAAAGGCGAATGATTCTTTCTCCATGTTTGGCCAGTAGTATCCTAATCTTACAAGTTTCTTTGCTAAGGTTAGTCCACTTGAATGTGTCCCACAAATTCCACCATGGACCTCTTGTAAGGATTTTTTCAATTCATCGCATTCAAGAAACCTAAGGAGGGTACCATCCAGACCACGCTGGTATAAGATGTTAGCAATTAAGGTGTAACAGGATGATTAACAAATGAAATTCCATTTTTGATTCCTAGACAAACCTAAGGGTAAAGTGGTATCTTTCAGGTAAGCATAAATTTGGCCATATAAGGAAGAGTTAGAACTCGTAAGATGGCAAATGATTTGTGTTTCAGGATTGTCATGGGCGGGAGAAAACAATTGTTCTACCAAGAAATAATACCGTTTCTGATTATCTGACAATTGGAGTAGAGAGGCGATTGTAGCCATAGCGTTTGCTGCTTTATTATCAATGTGTGGAATTTGTATGAACTTGATGTTAACAAAGTATTTCTTGAGATCTTCCACCATTCTTTTGTAATGTATCAACTTGTCATCTTTAGTGTGATATTCATCATTGATTTGGTTTATAACAAGTTGTGAATCGCCAAAAACCTGAAGTTCTGCGATCTTCCAATCTACTGCAATTTTCATGTCAATTATCAATACCTCATACTCAGCTATGTTGTTTGTGCAAGGAAACACTAGCCGATAAGATTTTGGGATCGTAAGTCCTTGAGGTGTAATGAAAAGAATTCCTGCTCCTAAACCATGTTGAGTATAAGAACCATCAAAGTAGAGTGACCATGACTGTTGAATATCTGCTGTAAAAATATCAGCATCAGGAAAATCAACATGTATTGGGTGTTTTGCTAGCATTGGTACTTCTGCTAGTCGATCTGCAATTACTTGTCCCTTTATAGATTTTTGATCCATATATTGAATATCAAACTCGCTTAAGATCATGACCCATTTAGCCAACCTGCCAGTTAAGGTTGCCTTGCTTAGGCGATACTTGAGTGGGTCAATCTTAGCCACAAGCTTTACAGTATGAGTGAACATGTAGTATCGTAATTTTTGAGAAGTGAACACCACTGCTAAACAAGCTTTTTCAATGAAGGTATAATTTAGCTCATGACTTGTTAGAGTTATGTGGATGTAATAAATAGCTTGTTCTTTTCCTGAATAGTCTTCTTATGCCAATAATGCTCCTAAAGATACTTTTGTGGCAGCAATATATAATATGAGGGGTGCACCTTGTATTGGTGGAGCCAGTACTAGAGGATTCATGAGATATTGGTTTATTTGTTCAAAGGCTACTTCACATTTGTTCTCCCATTTGAATGGAACATTCTTGTGCAAGAGATATGTAAATGGTAAACTCTTATCCACTAATTGAGCAATGAATCTGTGAATGGATTGTAACCATCCCTGTAAAGAGCGTAGTTGACTAATGTTCCTTGGTGGTGACATATCAAGGATTGCTTGTACTTTAGCTGGATCTACTTCAATTCCCTTTTCTGACACAATGTATCCTAATAACTTTCCGGATTTTACTCCAAAGACACATTTCTTAGGATTAAGTCTTACTTTGAATTGTTCCATTCTTTTGAAAACTTTAGACAAGATATCCATGTGTCCTTCTCTAGTGTTAGACTTGGAAAGAAGATCATCAACATAATCCTCCATAAATGTATGCATCATGTCGTGAAAAATTGTTGTCATTGCTCGTTGGTAAGCAGCTCCTGCATTTTTCAATTCGAATGGCATTACGTTCCAGCAATAAGTACCCCAAGGACATGTGAACGCTGTTTTATCCTGATCTTCTGGTGTAATATTTATTTGGTTGTATCCTGAGAATTCATCCATTAATGAGTATATTTCATGTCCAGCAGTTAAATCCACAATCATATCAATGTTTGGTAAAGGAAAATCATCTTTAGGACATGCTTTGTTCAAATCCCTAAAATTTGTGCAAATTCTGATCCTTCCATCTGGCTTGAAATAGGTACAATATTGGAAATCGATTCTGCATAATCGATGGATCGAATGAATCCAACATCTAAAATTTTCTTTAGTTCCTCTTTAGCCAATAACATAACATGTGGATGCATTTTTGTGAGTTTCTATTTTACAGGCCTTGCCCCTAGTGTAATAGATAAATGATGCGTGATGAGATTTGGATCCAATCCCGGCATATCTGCATAGGACCATGCAAAACTGACTTGATTATCTTTGAGAAATTCTATGAATTTAGGTACGTCTTCATCTGTAAGAGATGCAACCAATTGCAACACTTTAGGCTTTTTTATGGTACTGATATTGAGTGCCTCTGTTGGTTCAACCAAAATGGAAGATTTTTCTTGATAGTACTCTGGAAGAGTGTCAAGTTTCCCATCCTCTAGTGCCTTTGAAAGGTTTTCACCATTGGATACGCTTTTTATTTTTCTCTTTTCTTGATCTAATACTGCCTTTGTTAGGTTTTCACCATTAGATCTTTCTTTCATTTTTCCTTTTTCTTGACCTAATACTGCCTTTGTTAGGTTTTCACCATTAGGTCTTTCTTTTATGTTATTTATTTCATAGTTGAGAAACTTGGTACTTTCCTGTCGAAAACTCTGATCTGGTGATTTCCTAGTGGAACTTGTTTCGGGAAGGGAAGAACGAAGAAAGTTTATTATGGTTTCGTCATTTGGAAAAGTTGGGACATCAATGGGTGTGATTTGTTCCCAATCAATGAGTTTGGGATGAACCAAAGGTAATGAATCATTAGATTGAGTAAGGTCTTTGGGTATGAGGGTCATGATGTTATTGTCAACATTATTATAGGGGGGATCTAAGATGGTATCCTCGTCAAAATGATCTATCTCACTTTGAATTGAATTGGTCTCACTAGAATCCTGATCACTTTGTAGGACACAATCAAGTGAAGGTCTTGAGCTTTCTCCTTGTAAGAATGTAGGTGAGAATTTGTGTATGACATCCACCCGTTTATCTCTCCACAATTCATCGTCATAGATGGTGTCCCATTCATATTCATTGGAGTTAGTGTCAGAATGATTTTCTTGCATTTGTAGAATGTTTTCAGCTGACTCCTCATTGGATGTTAAGTGTGGTACTTCTTCCTTAATATCGTCAACATATCCTAGCCCAGTTTTATCCTTTGGGTGCATTGTTTTTAATTGGATAGGTTCAACAATACCTTCTTTTCTTTTACCTAGAGGGCCATTTCCTTCATAACCCATCTATTGCATGATAGCATAACCCTTTCCATATTGTTGTGTGGGTAACCTGATATGTTGCACAGATTCTTCTTCATCTTTGTAGAGCCAATCAAAAATAGCTCTATCTTCCTCTTCAGTTCCTTTGATAAACATCCCATTCAACTTGGTGATGGGGGTTGAAGTTGAGGCTAAAACTGCTACAGCTTGTTGTGTGGATGTCGATGCTTGACCATGGGATCTTGGAGATAGGGGTAGATTAGAGAGATAAAGAATATTCTCCCACCCCCTTATCTTTCAGTTTTAGCTTGCTGCCAAAATTGCTTATCATTTCTTGCACTTGTTCTTTGTTTTTGGGAGTAGAGATGGCCAAAGCCTCTCTATTATGCGGGACGAATGTGTCCTGAGTTTCTCTTAGGTTAGAACAAGTTTGACTGCTATTGTGATCAGCTGGTATTGTTACTTCTTGTCCATCATATGGAAACTTCAAACATTGATGATAAGTAGACGGGATAGCTTGCATGTCATGAATCCATGGACGACCCAATAGTATGTTATAGGTTAGATCTTGATCAAGAACTTGACAAAAATTATTCTTCACAATAGGTCCCACTCTAATTGGTAACATGATGAGTCCTTTTGAAGTCCTTTCCTCATCATCATAGGCCTTGATTGTAATTTTTCTCCTTGGGTCTATAGAGTCTATTGAATATCCCAAAGCTAGGACCAATTTCAAAGTACAAATATTTAATCCAGCTCCCCCATCTATAAGGACACATCTAATGCGGGCTTTGTGAACCATGACTTATAAGTAGAGTGATGAATTATGTGGATGGGTTATGGATGAATCATCTCTTTCAGAAAAAGATAAACATGTGTTGGAGGACAAGTGTCCCACCATGGCTTGAAATTTATTGGTATCTAGATCAGGAGATACGGTTGTATCAATAAGATCCTTTTCCAGAATGTCCTTATGTGCAGGTGATAACTTCAAGAGCTCCAAGATAGAAATTTGGGCTGATGTTTTTCGTAATTGCTCAACCAAATTGTATTGACTTGGAGGGGGAATAGCTGCTTTAGATGAGCTGCCTTTGACAATGATCTTGGCTTGTCCCCTTGTAGTAACATTGACCTCTTGATATTTTGGCTTACCTTTGATTCAAATAGCATTGATTTGAGGGTCATCGATATAGATATGATTGATAATAATGTCTTGGATGTGATTAACATTCTTGCCCTTATCATTCGAGGATTCCCCTTTGTGATAATTACGGAGTGGGTTTTTGAATGCTTGATGATCATTATTGACATTATGTCCCTCAACTATGATGGTATGATTATCAATCAAATCTTGAACAATATTCTTTAACCTGTGGCAATTGTTTGTCTTATGACCTTTGCACCTATGATAATCACAGAAGTGTGTGTCATTCCACGATGGTGGTTTAACTAAAGGTTCATAGTCTTTTTGCGGTGGAAATGTAATAGCATTTTGATTCAATAATTCTTTGAGAATGGATTCCAAAGATTGACCCAAGGGAGTGAAATTCCGTCGATTTGAAAAATATGATGGTCTGGGCGTACCGGGATTGCCAAAATTATTTCCACGAGTATTAGTTGTGTTTCCTTAATTAGAAACATTGCCTTGGGTGTTAGAAACTCCAACATTATTGTTACGTTGAGCCCCTGACACATTAAGAATGACGGGTTTTGAATTTACATTGTTAGCAACCACTACCCCATCATTTCCAACATTTTTATTTTGGGTCCAAAATCGTGACTTGTCATTGTTGGTATTATGATTGTTGTTGTATGAATTTGAACCCTCTTTATCAATTTTTAGAGCTCCACGCTTGATCAATGCTCCTTCAATAGTGATTGTGTTTTCAATCAATTTTTCAAATGATGGAGGACAATGAAGGTTGAGTTTGTAACTCATTTCTTGATTAAGACTATCGATGAAGATTTCTATCTTTTCCTTTTCGGGAACAGGAAGAGAATATCTACCAAATGTTTTTCTCCATCTTTGCAAAAATGTAGTGAAAGATTCCCCTACTTTTTGTTTTATCTTACAAAGATCAAGCATAGTTATCTGATGTTGGATGTTGTAAGAGTATTGCGATATGAATTTATTTATCAACTCTTCAAAGGTTTTGATGGGGGGAGTGATCTTTGAAAGCCACTCCATGGATTGTCCACCCAAACTTCATGGAAACAAACGCATTAAGTAGGTGTCTTCATGAGCAAATTCTAAAATCATATTTCAGAAATCCTTTATATGTTCAATGGGGTCAGTTTTCCCATTATATCTATCAAACTTAGGGATTTCGCAATGTTTTGGAAAAGGAATCATTTGAAGATTTCTATCGAATGGATAAGGACATATCTCCTCCAAAACATACTTCTTTGATGTTCCCCCTTGCATTTCTTGTAGTTTCCCTTGTAGTTCCTTGACCTGTTGAGTAAGGACACTAACATCATCAAGAGGGGTTTTAGGACTTTCTTTAAACCTCTCCATGTCAAAATTTGATGGTAACTTAGCTCCTTGCATAGCTAAATCATAAAAATATTTTCCCTTGTTTTGTTCCATCATCTTGTCCATAAGAACATGGAAGTTTGGATCTTGTTCAGCGTCTTGGAGTTTTTCTTTTGTTATTTCTTCCATTGTTGAAAAATGCCAAGGAATCTCTTCCTTCTCAGTATTATCACCCATTTCACTTGCTACGCTTTTGTCTTTTTCCAAATTCTTTTGAGATCTTGTGACAACAAGCATAAGCTTTATTCAAACTCTACTAACTTTGATCAAAGGAATACAGTAGTGCAATAGTGATGAAAGTCAAGATAGAATGAAGATTCTATGACTTAAGAGATTTTTAATCTTTAGTTCGTGATTCCCCTAGTGAAAGGATGAAAATCCTGTTTGTGGGAATTAAACTAGAGATTGAAAAATAAAGGTGATTTTTGCACTTTGTGAAGTTTGATCTTAGCTTTGTAGATAGATGAATTTAGTGGATGCCTAAATGTGTTTGGACTCTCAATTGCAGAATTTGATTTGGATAAGTAGCATATGTGATTGAAAGTTGGTAAAAATGAGAAAGACGACTATGCCCTGATTTTTGAAAATCCAAACAATCACACCTAAAGTTCGGAAGATAGATGGGCCAAAACAAAGACTGAATGCACTAAAACAGAGCACAGATGCGCTGAAATAGAAACCCAATGCACTAAAACAGAGACCCAATGCGCTAATACAGAAACCCAATGCGCTAAGACAAAAACCCAATGCGCTAAGATAGAAACCCAATGCGCTAAGATAGAGACCTGATGCTCTAAGACAAAGACCCAATGCGCTAAGACAGAGACCAGATGCGCTAAGACAGAGACTAGATGTGCTAAAACAGTTCTAAGACCGACATGTTTTTGACAGTTTGGCAAAATTTTCTTGTTTTGGATGATCTTAATCTGATTTAAATGTGAAAAACACAACATAGAAGCAGACAATTGTTTTGTTAATCCTAAAATCTAAACAAAGAGTGTATGTTCTTGAGATTTCCACAGGTTTTAAACAAGATAAGCAGTTCAATCAAACTCACTCTTAATTTGTCAAATAGGTCATCATCATAATCACAACCCACAACTTGAAATCGTGTCAACTCACACAGCCTTGTCACCCCTTAGAGGGCGCCCGTGTTTTTTTCTTTTCCAGGTGCATACTCAAAGTGATGGAAGTAGATACCGAATCCCTTGAGCAAACAATCCGTGGCGACTATATGGTGAGTGTCTTGGGGGCAGATTCTTCCCTCCCCTTGCACCATGATTAAAATGATGTTTGGTTACTGACATGGCTGGCCTCTACACTAGGTTCTTAGTAAGTCTTTCCGTTCGGCGTGACAATAGATATACTCCCTCGAGAGACCTCCCAACCTTTAGAACAAAGGCTTTAGGGATGGTTATCCTGTCTACTGCCGTCAAGTTGGATTTTCATACACAAATTGCTTTTGATTATAGTGGGTTGGAAACCTTGGCTTTAGGTGTTCCCATTTAGGTCGTTCCCGTAGGGTGAGTACTTTTTCCCACTACGGCAGGCCTTCTAAAGGATGTAATAAAACATTCAATTGCATAAAATAAAAGGTAAGTCTGGTATTCTGATCACCTAGTTAAGGGGAGAGCATAGACCTATTACCCACAATCACAGCATGCAAATAATGGTTCAATTTTAAATCCCAAATTGAAAGATTTTCTATTCTAAGTGAAGATGTTGCTTCACTAAAAACATGGGATTTATTTTAACCAAAAGAAAATATGTTTGGTGACTATCCTAGGATTGGTTAATTCCAAATTAAGTGTCTACCCTAGGATTGGTTCATTCTGTTTAAAAATAGCATCAAAAAAATAATGTCTGCGGATTGCGTCGGAATCAGAATTTAAATTTTTACAAACGAATGCACCAAAACAAAATCTGTATGTGCCGAAACAGGTTATGAATGCGCCAAAACAGGATACGTATGCGCTAAAAGATCAGGTAAATGCGCCGAAAGAATTCCCAAGGATGCACCAAAATAGGGTGTCTATGCACTGAAAGGGGTCATGGATGCGCTAGAACAAGTCATGTATGCGCCAGAACAGTCATCGTATGCGCTAAAACAAACTTCGTATGCGTTGAATCGAGACTCGTATGCGCTAAACTGTGGTTTTTGTTCATCACCTGCTAGAAAAATTCTACAAAATAGAAGTTAAATGCGGGGCTTGGCCCCACGGTGGGTGCCAAAAATGTGTACGAGAAAATGCATCAATTAAATTGAATCTAATCTAATACACCAATGCAACATTAGATTGAAGAAAACTAAATTAATAAAGTAAATGCAAACTCTAAACAACAACTTCTTCAAATTCATTCCATTGTCCTCTATCTCCAAGGATTCGTTTCAATATGTTTGCTCTCAGTTGTGCAAACACAACTTATAGAATGGCACTTGAGAGAATGAGATTATTAAAATGCATATGCATCTACAAGATTGAGCTTATTGAATTGAAATGCTATGAAATGCTATGAAATGCTTAATATGCGACTATAATAACTACGCATGAAAGTATGAGATTCGAGGTCCTTTTTAGTTCATGAAAGAGCTATATTTATAGATTTTTGAAGGTAGGAATTCGATTGGCCAAGATCGACGGTTAAGTTCAAACCTATTGGAATGAACGGTGAGGGATCGAGAATTTGAAAAGAAGGCAGAATTCTGAGAGACAAAAAAATGAAGAGACAATTGAAAGGTGTCTCTCAAAATTAAATAAATAAATATTTAATTATGTGTGAGAGAAATGTGAAAAGGCTTTTAATTAAATATTGTAAATATTTAATTATGAGAAAAGGAAAAAGCCTTTTAATTAAATATTAAAAATATTTAATTTTTGTGAGAGAAGTGGGAATTTGGAAAATGAGATTTAATTAAATATCAAAAAGTATTTAATTAAATGTGGAGGGAAGAATATCATTTAAATTTAGAATTTAAACTTTGATAATTAATGTAAATAAATTGTAAAATTTATTTAATTAATTAAGAGGAAGATAGCATTAATTAAATAAAGTTCATTTATTTAATTAATTTAGAAGAATTAGAAAAATGAACAATATAAATAAATAATTAGATTTATTTATATGTAGAAGACTTAAGAAACATTAATTAAATAATTCATATTTAATTAATTAACAGGTTCGATCGACCGTGACCATTTTTAGATGTGTACATATTTAATTAATAGTTGAATGTGGGTTAGAAACATAATTAAAATGCCATAATTATAATAGGACGAAAGATGATAAAATAGTGGTTGTAGGCCTAAGTCATTTTTAGGTTTCTACAACATAATAGTAATTTTACCTTTCAGAAGGTTACAATTATACCTTGCGAGTTCCTATCTTAGCTTTCCAAGTAGATCTAGTGCAAACAACCTATGAAAAGTATTCAAACAAGAGGTAGTTATTCATAGTTCGAGTATCTACAATTGTCTTCACCAAGGAGAAGAGGAAGGATAGTGAGAAGAACACCTTGGCAACATTAAAGGAATCATTCAACACCTCCTAGTCTTGGATTTGATTGACAAGTTTCACTGCCTAGAAGAAGAGGCCATCCAAGGAAAAGACAAGCAGGTTCATATTTAGCTTCTCTAGCTTCAAAATATCTATTTCACCTTTAAGAAGCCCAGTAGGAGCAACCATAGTTTCTATTCCAATAATTCTGGTACTTCTTGTGCCAATAATTCAAGCTCTAAATCTTAGAGTTCCAGTAGCTGTAATGGCTAAAGCACATGTGTTTGTACCATTCAATGGGGGCAACCCATTGAATTTAGCTCAACACGATGACATGCCAATGGCTGCCTTAAAAAGTCTATCCTTTTTCATTGGTGAGGATCGAACTATGCCAATAGAACACATAAGTGATGTAGCTTCAATTTTCGCAGTTCATCATGTAACTCAGGAGAATGTGGCATTGAGGCTTTTAGCAACATTATTCAAAGGAAAAGCACTCTAGTGGTTTAGAGGATTGCTTGTTAACACTGTCACAACATGGGATGACTTAGGAGATAAGTTGAGAAAATAGCTTTTAGATAAGTCAGATCATCTTTCCCTAGTAGAAAAATTGACAACCATAAAGAGAGCTTCGTAGGAGCAGATGACCGATTTTAATTTCCAATTTCAAAGAACCTGGAATCAAATACCAGCAATGGTAATACCTTCACTGTATCATGCTTTCTTGTATTATTTTACAACATTAAATAGTGATATTTATTTAATGATACAATAAATGGGTTGAGTAACCTTACCAACATCATTTTAGATAGCTATTAGAGCTAAAAACAACCTTATTTAGGTTGGTAAGATTGCACCAATGCATCCTATGCCAATTTTTCCAGATACTCATCCTCTGATGCCCATCTAGATACCTCCTATTACCACAATAGCTATTGTTCCAGCCTTAGGTTTTCAAGCAGTCATACAAAATAATGTTGTTCAAAAAAATTTAGACTTTCAAGAGCTTAGGGGTACCCAACAACGGTTGGAAATGAGAAACAAAGAAATTTCATGTTACTACAAACTATGAGTAACAAATTAGTGAGCCTTAAAAACCAACAAGGTTAGAATTTCAGATCTTATCAAGCTTCCTTTCATCCAAATATACCACCTTATCAGGATGATTACCAAGGATAGAGGAGGAATTACAATGCTAAGATAAATCAACCATATAATCCCAATTCTGCCAAATCTTCAAAAGAGCTTCTACCTCTGCATAAAAATTTGGCACAAGATTATGTGTGGTGCTATCCCTATAATGAACCTCGTAATCAGACTATTTGTATGAATGGAGTGGTCAATCAGGCATTGATGGTGCATAGTAACTATGCTGCTTTAGATAATACAACAAAGGAGAGCAATAATCTACAAGAAGATCAAACAAAATAGAATGATCTTGATGTTGCCATGATGAACTGACAATGTAATGAGTTATGTGGAGTATTATAAAAGGGAAGAATTAATTAGCTACCTCCATTGCAGCCAATACAAATTAAAAAAAGAGAGCTATTGATCTGAGACAACAAGTAGTTTCCAATGAACAACAAGCAGATAAAGATAAACAAGCTATTCAAAAAAAAAATCAGACTTCTACAACCCAACCACAACAACCACAACCCTCTTCTTCTCACAATGTTCAGATTTTACCAAGAGGACACATTGAACCAGTATAGAAAGAAGTTTCTATTTCTAAAGTGCAGAAAAAGGTTAGTGGCTCTGCTTTTAATATTGTTAATCATATGAAAAAGGCCACAGTTAGCATGACCATGATAGATGCTTTACATATTCTTGGGAAAAAGGAAAACTTGCAAGAGGCTATAGTTAAGATATCTATTTATGATGAATCCATTAAGGAGCAACCTAGAGTTCTTGCAAACAGTTTAGAAGGCAAGAAAAAACAACCAACTCAAAAGGTAAAGCCACCACCCTTTTATGTAAGTCTAATTATTGGTAATAGTAGAGTGCACAATTGCATGATATATTCAAGAGAAAGTAGCTCCATTATGCCTAAAAAACTAGTGGATAAGTTAGGACTTAGTTATGAGCCATTGTCAAAAGGGGTAGTCCAATTAGATGGCACAACCATTAAGTCTATTGGAGTGATTAAAGGTCCACCTCTTACACTACATGCTTGTTCAAATTTTTCAATTCTACATGATATCTATGTCCTTGATTTACCTCCTTACTTTTCCATTTTACTTTCTAGAGATTTTACCACAAAGTTTGGAGGATATTTTTCATCAGTTTGGTTGCACATTTTTTTCAGGACTAGGTATGGTACTAGAGTAACTGTTAAATCAGAACCATAGGCTAAAGACCATATCGAGCCTTATGTTGCAAATCCTATAAATGAAAACCTAGCTTTCCATGATTAGGAGGATCAATCCATGAACCCCAAACACATTGTACCTATTGAGGGCATTCCCAACATAAATTTAGATGAGTGGGAAGCTGAGAATCATGAGGTTGATCCATTCAGTCACATGAATGAAGTAGGTTTGGGAATTTATATGATTTAGGAGCTTGATGAAACTATTCCAAATCTGGTAAAAAATGAAAAACAACTAGAACAACAAAGTAATCAGATTTGGAAGTTGTATTTCTATGGCTCTAGAAGTAAAGTAGGTGCTAGTGGAGGAGCTGTGCTGATTTCACTGGAAGGAAAAAGGTATTATTCTGCACTTCAATTTTCTTTCAATTGCTCAAACAATACAACCAAGTATGAAGCATTAATTCATGGCCTAGAATGGGCTAGAAAGAAAGGAATCAAGTGTTTGTAAGATTTTGGTGATTTTGAGCTGATTAAAAATCAGGTACGAAATCTAAATGTGACTAAAAATGATTTTCTTAAGTTGTACAAGCACAAAACTTGGGATTTATTTAAAGAATTTGTTGCTTTTAATTTTTTGTCTATTCTTAGAAATTTGAATGAAGAGGCACATAAGCTTGTTTCCATAGGTTCACAATATGACATACCAACTAATATTCATAGCACTATGGTACAACAATATGTTAAAGTGGTAGTGAGACCATCTATACTTGATAATAACTTTCATTGGCAATTTTTTGATGGAAGAAGTAGAGTTTTCTATTGGAAACCAATGAAAGTTTGAACAACAATATGACAATTAGATTTTGCAGCTGAAGTAAAATAAGCTTCCCAATGGATTGGTGACCCTTGAATCAATTTTCAACACTGATGATCAACTTTGAAAAGAAAAATCTAGCATCATAGTGAAGCATAAGCACTACGAACCAATTGAAATATTCAAAGACAAGCTTCTCAATCTTGGAAAAATCTGTACCAAAGAAGAACAACAAGCCTTTGTATTGTTGTGACAAGAATTTAGTGATGTTTTCAGTTGGGAGTATGGAGATCTAAATGGTTTTAACCCCGAGTTAGCTCAACACACCATTGAGCTAGAAACCAACACGAAACTAGTAAGGCAAAATTAGAGACCTCTAAATCCAAAGTTGGAGCACCTTATGAAAAAAAAGTTGAACAAGCTAGTTGAAGGTAGTATTATCTTTCCGATAAAGCATACTTCTTGGGTTTCAAATTTGGTCCCTGTCAGGAAAAAGAATGAAGAGATAAGGTTGTGTGTTGATTTACATGATCTAAACAGAGATTCACTCAAAGATCAGTATTCACTACATTCAATGAAGCAGATATTGCAGGTTGTTTCATGTTCAGAGAGGTTGTCATTGTTGGATGGTTATTTAGGGTATATCCAAATTTTGGTTAAGGAAGAAGACTAGTACAAAACAACCTTTACCACCAAGTGGGGTACTATATCATACAAAAAGATGCCCTTCAATTTGTCCAATGCAGGGGCAACCTTTCAAAGAGAAATGGATATGGCCTTTTAGGTCCTTATTAACAATTTTTTTCTTGTGTACTTGGATGATATAACTATAATTTCAAAGAAATACAACGAACATTTTTCTCATCTTATATAGATCTTTAAAAGATGTAGAGAGTACATCGTATCATTAAACCCCAAGAAGAGCATTTTTGTAGTCCATGAAGGAAAGCTTCTAGGTCATTTTATTTCAAAGAATGATATTACCATTGACCTAGAGAGAATCACTAAAATTTTGGCTTTACCCCTACCTACACATAAGAAAGGATTACAAAGTTTTCTAGGAAAAATCAACTTTGTTAGGAGATTCATTCTTAAGATTGCAACCTTATTGCAACCACTTACAACCATGTTGAAAAAGAATATTCTATTTCACTGGACTAAAGAAGGTAAAAAATATTTCAAAAAAATGAAAGAGGCACTTGTTACAACCCCAACACTTATTAACCCAAATTTTGATAAGAATTTTATATTATATGCATTTGGGGGTGTTGATACAATTTCAACCATGTTTTTTCAGTAAAATGAAGAAGGACTAGAGCAACTTGTAGGTTTCTTTAGTCAAGTTCTGCATGATTATGAATCTAGATATTAATTTGTAGAAAAAAATGTATTAGCTATAGTAAGAAGCCTTAAGAAATTTAGGCATATGCTTTCAGATAAAAGGATACAGCTAATGGTTGCACATTCAACAGTCAAAGGTTTTCTACTCAACAAAGACATCAACGACAAGAGAGTAGGCTGGATCACAAAATTCATGGAGTATGACATTGAAATTAAAGTCACCAAGCTTGTTAGAGGCAAAGGCCTATATGAGCAGCTTCTGAGTAATGAAGAAAATAGCATATCAGTTGAACAAAAAGTTGAAACAACCTTCAACAACAAATAACAAGTTGTTGTTCCAGTTACACCAACAAATTGGATTCAACAAAAAGGTAATTACTTGCACATAGGTTACTATCTTGAAGGCTTGGACAACTCAAAATGAAGATATTACATCCTACAAGCCATTCAATTTTCTGTAATTGATGGTATTTTGTACAAAAGGGATTATAATGGTGTTTTTATCAGATGTGTAGAACCACAACAGATTGACATGGTTTTGTAAGAATTTCATGATGGGCCCACTGGAGGTCACTTTGTGCCTAAAACTATAGCCTTAAAAATAATGAGAGTTGTCTATTATTGGCCAGATTTATTTAAAGATGACCATGCTTGGTTCAGAAAGTGTAACAAATGTGCAGTGTTTGCAGGAAAGTAAAAGCTTGCAGCCCTGCCTCTACATCCAATACAAGTGGAAAAACCTTTTTGCAAGTGGGGATTATATTTTATTGGTCCCATTAATCCACCTTCGAGTGTTGGACATAAATGGATACTTACAACCACATAATAATTTATGAAGTGGACTGCAACAGTTGCACTAAAGGATGCAAATGAGACATCTCTCTTGAATTTCTATCAAGACTTGGTTTCCAGGTTTGGAACACCAGATTCAATCATTTATGATAATGCTTTAGCATTTATTGGTTTGAAAGTTTTAGATTGGTCAGTAAATCATAATATTTATCTGAATAATTCTTCAAAATATTACCCTCAGGGTAATGGACAGGCAGAGTCTACTAACAAGAATCTGATTAAAAACATCAAGAAGACAATAAATGAAAATCAAAGAACTTGGCATGAGAAGCTGAAACTAGCCCTTTGGGCTAATAGGGTTACACCTAAGAGAGCAACATGTAATTCACCTTATGTGTTGACATATGGTAAAGAGGCCAATGTACCTATCTCAGTTGAATTTTCTACTTTAAATATGATTAGAGAGCTAGATCTGATTAATGAAGAACCTATGTAGATTAGGCTTGCACAACTAATGGAGCTGGAAGGAACAAGGAAATAAGCATTAAGGAATCTAGAGATTCGTCAAGCTCATATGAAAAGGATATTTGAAATAAAATAAGTCCCAAGGATATTCAAAGAGGGAGATTTAATTTTTAAATGGAATAAACTCAAGAGCAGACCTGGTAAATACACAAAGTTTGATTCCATGTGGCATGGCCCACATATTATCACAGAATGCAAACAACATAATGCATTCCAACTGTGAAAATTAGATGGAGAGGTGTTGCCAATTCCTGTCAATGAGATTCACCTTAAACAATGCTATTAAGGAATTAAGTTTGCAGATGTACCTAAGTTAAATTTTTCAACATCCCCAGTTATATCTCACACTAGTGCATTGAAAGGAAGGATCTACGATGTTCTCAGATTCAACAAAGAACCTAAAACCAGGGGGCTTGATATCTATAAGAATTCACAATAATAGAGACCATGGACATAAAAATTAGAAGAAGGAAACCCTTGTTGTTTACAAAAGAAATACAAACCCAGGTTACAAGAGAAAAGAGTCTTAACCATGAAAAGACAAAGGGTTTATATTAAGTACGATGACGACCAAGTCAAATCTTTCAGGACCCTCAAGCATACCTACAAGAGAAGAGAAACCTAGATTCTAGGTTGAGTATTGTTTGTACAAGCCATGCTATCTACAAAGGGAAAAGTTAACAAAGACGATATTACTTTCAAATAATATATACAGGCCTAGGATTTTCCAGAAACCCTCAAAATGCAAGAAGTTTTGCAAGAACAAAACCCTCAGCCTATCACAAGAGTGAACTGAACCTTAGTATATATGCACAAAAGAATCAAATGTATACAATCATGGAGATATAGATTTAAGCCACAACCTTGAAAAATAATCAAATGAAACCTAAAAATATCACATCTTATTCCCATAATGCATCGATTTTCTTTCTTCCATTTTCAAGGAAAAAAGAATTTCAACAGAGTAAAATGAAGATCTTAGCCCAAGAAGAAAGATATACAAAAGGGAAACATGGGATTTTTCTCCATTTTTAACGTAAACAATGGATTGTTTCCTTTCATAAAGAAAAAAGTGAAAAATATCAATACTCTCAGGTACAGATAAAGCAAGCCGTGACCTGTATCAGATATAGAATACATTGTTTAAACATTTCTTACAAATGGAGAGCTTACCAGTTTAGTATGATTGATTGCAAAAATTTGATGAAGCTCCCAAAAAAGCCTCAGTATTGACATAAATTTATCATGAGAAAAGCCACAGTGGCAGCTCAAACAACAAAACCACATCTTCATGGTGGCCTCAATGGTAGAATGAATGTCAAAAGAAAAGGCACAAAAAGTTGCATCCTAAAATTGTGCATGGCCATGGCTGTATAAGCCAAAAAAGATGATTCAAGGTACAAAATGATGTCCAAATTGTAAAAGAGTATCTTACCTTGAATTTATTTTGTATAAATCTTCAAAAAGTCAATTGAATTGAATATTACATCCTCATAAATGGTGAAGAATCAGCTGCAAACCCTACCTCATGGCAGCCAGTGCAGAGAGATTTATTCTCAAAGCTTATGAAAGATCAAGTGAATAAATGAGTGATTAGGGTTTTCTCAAAGAATTTTATCATACTCGAGCCAAATGATGGATATTTTTTACCCTTGTTTTAAATAAAAATCATTCTTATTATCACCACGGTATTGACTATCAAATTCAATGAACCTAATGATTTTTGAAGAGCCCGTGAGCTAATGTGCTTTACATTTATTCTCTTCATAAGAATTTTGCTTTGTAGAATCCATTTTGATATTATTTGTAAATTTTATTTAACATTGTTTTTGATAAAGCAAGCAACATTTACAAGGTGTTGTTCCCTTACACAATGAGCTTCATGGGCCAAAAAAGATTAAGTCCAGGATAAACCAATAGTAAGCCAAAAAAGAACAAAAAGAACAAAAAAAAAACACTTCGAACATGGATAGGCAAAAAAAAGACAAAACACAAACCCAAGAAGCAACTAATTGGCATTGTCCTAGTTTTTGGATAGGAGGTCCATGACATTGTCCCTAACCCAAACTTTATTTTCTTGAGCATTATTGCCCTCTAGCTCATCTTTAATCACCGTGGACAAAGTGCTGGTGATGAAATGAACCAGATTCAAAGTGAAGAAGGTCAAGCCTCTGAATCTTTTGTCCAACATGTCCCTCTTCTCTTTCAGTGCATGAAGCTCCTCACCTTCATCTGCGGTCTTCGGGTCCTTGCCAAGCTCAACTTCCAGTGGGTGTCAAGACTAAGAGACCGAGTTCTATTTCAACATATTTTCATTGTCCGAGATATTATGGGTCCCCTCCACATTATCTTCCTCTTCCTCAGTCATTTCCTCCTCCTTATACTCCTTACTATCCGTCTGCTCCTCCTCTGAGTCCATAACGATCTGCATTTTTTTGTTGTTCTTTTCCAATATCCTCGATCTACAAATAGCGGTCTCCCCACCTATCATAAATATAGCCTCCATAGTAATATCACCTTTGGAGTCCTTCCCCACTACATTATTACCTTTTCCCTCTTTGACCATCAGCTTTGAATGAATTTTTTTGTCATCTTTGCCCATTTTATTTGGGGTGGCTCTGTAAGCAGACTTGGTTGGAGCAGCCTTGAGCTCACATAGGATGGTCACAATGCTTTCTTTGTGTGTTACCTACACCAACCTTAATTTTTTTAGAGGCATGTTTGGGTTTGGGGTTTCTAGCAGTACCCAAATTGGGTTTTCGAGAAGGGCTATTAGATTCAACAAGGGAGATATTAGTTATAGCTAGGGGTTCAATCTCTTCAACACAAATAACATAAATGACCCTAAGAGGACATCAGGCCAAATAAAAATGGTAGAGCCTCATGATAAGCCATTGATGGAGAGGCAGAGGAGGAATGTCGTTCAGGTTAAGACTAGCCATTTCTCTATAATTTTCAATCGAATTCTCCAGGTCCATAAGCAGAAAAAAGAGAAAACTAAGAAAAATTTTGTGCCTAAGATGATTCAGGAAGGGAAAGTGGTAGAAAAAGTAGGTTTTAAATCTACCTTCAAGCATTACATACTTTATAAGGGCCAAATACACATGGTCCCAGGGCTACGGAAGGGTGTCCCACTTGAATCTTGACTGTCTATAGACCGACTCCTCACTCCCCATGAAAAAATATTATTACTATCATTGTCTGGAGTCCGAGTATGTTTTAGATATATTTTCCCAGTGCACTGCATCCCAGTAGCTTGCACAATCACCTCTTTGCTGAATTCAAAAGATATACCACCTAGTGTAACCCTTCGATCCTTCCAAAAATTTGTGAATTGGCCAGACAAATTAGGGTTGTGGCCCACAAGATTTTGCATGAGGGGAGCTAGGCCACCCTCGGTGCAGATATGCCACACCAAAGGATTTTTATGGAATTCTCCGCAATTATCAGGCTCAGCTAGAACGTGATCACCACCCATGATATTAACCTGCATAGGAAACTAGAGAACTTGCAAGAATAAAATGTTAGAAAAAATAGCTAAGAAATAGGCTTTCTTCACATGATAGGTATTAAGGAAAATAAGGCATAGTTGGATAATCACAACAGTGTGCAAATTACATGGGTGAAAGGAAATATCGCCTATCATAAACTTAGTGATGTAATTAATGTGGATCTTAAGGTGATTGCGGCTAGCTAAGAAGGATATGATGGGAAAGTAGGGTTTATTGGTGACATTTATTTTGCACACAAAACTAGGTAGGGTGGTCGCTTGGCCAAATTTAGTAATTACAAGGTAAGCATGTGTAGAAAGCAGCACTAAATTAGTAGGAGCGAAAGAGATAAAAAAGGATCTTTCCCTCATTATGAGATGCCACATCAAAATTTAAATCCACAGTCTTAAGGGTGGCATGATGAATTAACACAATCCCAATGAGGAGATATCACAATATACGACCCTTCATATTCAAAATTGCAAAGTACATTTTAAATCCCTTCATAGAGCCACCTCCATTAACCACATGACTATCCTTTAAATTTAAATTTTTCCACTTGTAGGCCACATCAGCATTAAAACCCATCCACAAAACCCAAAGAAAAACCATGTGGACCACCCAAACAACTCCCATAAAATGAAGATTTGAAATCATCATATTAAATGGGTGTTTTGTTCTTTCAAGATAAGATCTTGAATCCTTGGCGGTAAATTCCCAATATTTCTCCAACATTTAGAGTAACCCTAATAGGTTCCATAGTTAGCCAAGGCATCCACCACTTGGTTACCCTCCCTAAAGATGTGCGTCACCTTTTTTAATCTTAGCTTGGATAAACAGAGCCTTATATCCAATAGAATATACTTTGTACTCCATCCAATCAATCTGCCAAGATTCACATCATCGGTAATGGACTTAGAGTCTCCTTCAATGTGGAGGTTCTCTAACCCTAGAGAATTTTTTTTTTGAAGGCCCTTTAGCAATGCATGAGCCTCCATGACCATGGAAGATTGGAAGCCAATACCACCTACAAAACCAACAACAAGTTCCCCCCTGGAGCCTCTGATCACCCCTCCAATACTACCCTTACCCGGGTTGCACTTAGCAGCCCCATCAAAATTTAGTTTACACTAGCCTTTGTCTGGAGGCTCCCTTTTGCTGTTTTTCCTAGCCAAGGATTTGGAGTTGTTGAAGGAATTGGCTTCTAACTTCTGGTGCCAGGCCTTAGCCATTCTAATTTCATAATCAAAAGGTCCCTTCTCCAGAGGTTTCGTACTGAAGAGGGAGATGTTTTCCTCAATCAGACGGACACTAATACCAAGAACCTCCCTAGGAATCCTCTCAATATTCTTGAATATCCTATTATTTCTTTCCTTCCAAAAGCACAAATCGATGATAGGAGGGACCTAGTTCCAAATTTTTCTAGGCACGAGGTGAATATAGGGACCACACCAGCCCAAAATAAAGGATATATATCCTTATAGATGGTCCAAAAAAATCCTAGTCTTTCAAAATCCATACCCCAAGCTTCAACAACAAATAGATAGTGTAACAATAAATGGTTAACAATTTCCTCACATAATTTACATAAAAACATCTATTGGGGATATAAAATCCCCGTTTCCTCAAATTATCCTAAGCAAGAATCCTATTATAATAGGCATTCCACTAGAAGAAATTGATTTTTGGGATCATATGGTGGTTCCATATCTGCTTCCAAGGATCAACCATAACACCTTGGTTTGTCAGTAGAGTATACACCAACTTAATAGATATATCCCCCTATTTGTCATAGGTCCAAAAAAACTCATCTCCCTTGTCACAAGAGGGATGCCTAGTAAGAGAGAGTAAATTTTGGAGAGACCTAGCCAAGCAACAAAGGTCCTGTGAAAGAGGACAAAAAAGAAATAATTCCTTCCACACCCTATCCCCTGGAGGTCTAGAAACATAATCCCTAATATGGATACCAAAGTAAACTTGGGCCAGCCTCTTAAGGTTCCTGAAATCAGAACTTTCCAGAGGGATATCAATTAACCATGGATCTTCCTAGAATCTGATCCAATTACCATTTCCTATTTTTAATTTAATTTGACTTCTAAATAGACTCTATGTGCTCCAAATTCTCCTCTAGGCTAAGGAGCCTTGGGGGTGAACCTTCGAGAGGCAACGGATCAAAGGCCTGTTGTAAAGATATTTGGAAATCATTATTTTGCACCAATCCTTAGTGCTCCTTATTTGATCCCAACCAACCTTGGCCATCAAGGCCTTGTTAGTGTTGACAATATCCCTGATCCCAAGACCACCATAGTGTTTGGGCTGACAAACCTTTTCCCATTTAACCAAAGAAAAATTATTTATATCCTTAGTCCTAGACCAAAGGAAATTCATTAGAATTTTTTCAAATTTATCAGCAATGTACCTAGGTATCTTGAAAATAGAGAGGAAGTGAATTGGCATCCCTTGGAGAGCAATAGTGAGGAGTTGGAGATTGCCAACATGGATTAGAATGGAGCCTTTCCACCCAATGCATTTCCTTTGAATCCTTTCAAGCATTGAATTCCAAAATTCGGGGGTGACCTTAACAGTGAGAGGGAGCCCAAGGTAAATAGAAGGGAAAGTCCCACTCAAACAACCTAGAACCACAGTCACCTTGACAAGAGGGTCAAAAATTAAAACCAATTTTATTGATTATTTTTAATAATTATTAATTTAAACCATTATGAAGGACATTTAAACTATTATGAAGGGAAAGTGGGTCAAAAATTAAAAGTAATGTACCATATATGTTATGGAGAGCACTTAAGTCTTTTCGAGTTTTTATACTCATTCAGAATGGAACAAACGGTGGATTTTTCATGATATAACCCCAATTTGACATCAGGTTTTGAGTGATTTTAATCATGCACATTGGGGGGTGGATTTTTGATCACTTTTTTTTCCAGTCTACTTCACTTGTGGGCTGCTTTCCGAGGGTTTTCATCTTTGCTCGTGGGGAGGATAATTTTTTTCACTTTCAATTTACTTTCGGTGCCACATCCATGTAGTTTAGTTTAAATTTGGTCAACTCAAGAGCCATTTTGAGTTACACTTTATTTATATATAGTATGAGATAGAGTTTTTAGTTGTTTGAGCCTAGTTTACGACATTGGTGGGCCCCTTTATCAGGTATTTTTGTTTTTTCTCATGAGAAGCATGCTTTCTTTTTCTCACTTCCAGTTAGCTCGGAGTTTCACCTTTTTGGTGCATTATGCATGTCATCTACTATATATATTGAGGAAAGACTTAGTTTTTTCCTTAGTTCTTGTTTTTTGTCCTTTGCATTCTACAAAGAAGACTCTCTTGTAACTCAAATTTTATAGTTATTAATATATGCAACAGTTTTATAGGTTATTCAAGTTTGTTAATTTTCAAATTTTTCCTTTTTCCTTCAATAATACCATGTATTTACCTTCAAAATTTTAGGTGTCATACTGTATGATTGATTTGATAAGATATTTATTGTGTTTGAATCATATAACCTCTAGTTTTCTATCTCACTCATAGGTGTATGTACAAAATCTAGTCTGATTTCATAGGTTATACATTGTGCATGTGGCTTATTTTACCATTTTAGGTGTGAAAACATTGTTTTCCTTCAAAGAAGGTAATTATGTTAGGCCTTTGTATAAATCATTTATTTGGCTGAATTGTTCAAATTTAGTTGTGCAAATAGGATCATTGAAGAATTACTGTGAATTAGATTGTATGCTTCATCGATACTTAGGTGTATCATTGTTAATCTTATGTTCAATTTACGCACTCATTTCAAGCCTTTTTCCCTTTTCCCATCAAAGTTTATAGTCCATCATTAGACAGTCATAAAGGAAGTTGGCCTATAATTCAGAGGTTAACTTCGACAAAGGGTACCCACAACCTAAAAGTTTTCCCATGTGTCATAGGATTGCAAAGCATCTTCACTTTTGCATACGAGATCAATCCTATTGATAAAAATGACATCATAAAATCTAGAAGACAATGGTAATCCAAAAATTAAATCCATGGAAATGGTATCCCATTTTTTCTCAAGAATATTGTGAGGGTAAAGAAGTCCTATTGGATGTTGGTGCTTGTATTTGATCCTCTATAACTCAAGGCACTAAGCAATAAACTTAGTAATGTTCTAATGCATAACTTCCCAATAGTAAAGCTGGTGAAGGTTTGCATGCATAATATTTACCACTAGATGTGCTATATAATGGGCCATGTGAGCCTCTAAAACATCAGAGTCCAAAGATCCCTAATCTATGGAACATATATATGCCTTATGTGATGTAATAACCCATATAAATCTGAAGTATATCTTGAATATTTTACCTTAAGGGCCTATTGAGATTGTATCTCACTTTGAACCTCACAACACCAATCATCCTCTAGAAACTATTGTAAAATGTGAGTCCTCAAATTTGTACCCACTATCATAGTTATCACCTCATGCTATCATTTTCTCAATGCATCCATCACTAAATTATCCTTCCCTTTGATGTAGTTCACATCAAATTAATACTCACACAAGAAATCCATCCAATGCCTTTTCCAAGTATTCAAGTTTTCCTATGTTAAGATACACTACAAATTGCAATGATATGAATGAAGCTCAAAATGGTGTCAAAGGAGAAAGTGTATTCATTTGGTGAGAGAATGAACTATAATTGAAAGCTCTAAGTCATGTGTGGGATAGTTTAGATCACGTGTATTGAGGTTTTTCAATTCATATATAATCACTCGACCTTATTGCATAAGCCCTATGCCTATACCATCCAATGATGCATCTATACAAACCACAAAGCCTAAGGTATATTAGGTACTGCTAATATGGGAGCACTAGTGAAACACTCCTCGAGGGTTTGAAATTCTCTCTCACATTGCTCAGTCCAATCAAACCTCTTTCCTTTTCACTGAAGGGAAGTGATGGGATGTCTCTACAAACCTATGATAGTAATTGACTAACCCCATAAAACTCCTAACCTTTTTAACACTAGTGGGTTCCAACCAATCCATGATGACCCTAATTATTGATATATCTACTAAGACACCATCACTTGAAATAATGTGTCCAAAGTACTAGAACTCTATTTGGAAGAACGAA
This sequence comes from Sequoiadendron giganteum, assembly GCA_007115665.2. NCBI lineage: Eukaryota > Viridiplantae > Streptophyta > Pinopsida > Cupressales > Cupressaceae > Sequoiadendron > Sequoiadendron giganteum. The sequence goes on from CM021103.1 coordinate 562,567,627, forward strand.
TATCGAGCCAAATTAGTGTAGAGATGATACCATCACAAATACTTTACAAATTTTCTAAAATTATGCTTATGGTCCTCATCTATACATGAGTAAATAAAAATTTCATCCAATAATATTAACCAAAATGTATCCAAGAAGGTATGGAACACCCCATTCATTAAGCTCATGAACACTATAGGGGATTTTTTCAACCTAAATAACACCATTGTAAACTCATGATGTCCATATTGAGTCATAAATTTCATCTTATGGATGTCTACTTCTACAATCCTCAACTGGCGATATACATACTTTAGGTCTCTCTTGGATAACACATTGGCTCCCCTCATTTTTCAAACACATAATCAATTCTAGGAAAGGGGTAATTATTTTTAATTTTTAATTTGTTCAAATGTCTAAAATTAATGCATAAAAAGGGACCCATATTTCCTCTTAATGAATATGATAGGTGTGCCCCAAGGAGAGATGCTAGGTCAGATGAGTCTCGTATATAATATTTCCTGCAATTAAATCTTAAGCTCATCGAGCTCTTGTATTGTAATCATATAGGGTTCCCTAGAAACCAACTGAGCTCCTAGAACCATATCAATGTGAAAACCCAACTCTCTATAGGGAGGCATCATTGGTAACTCCATAGGGAAGACATATACAAAGTCCCTGAGAATTGTATGATCATATAATGGTATCTCTATCAAGCCCTCTAACTTATCACTAATAGTGATAGAAAAAATCTGACATATTATTTTCACACACTGCTTTAGCTGCATAGTGAAGATCATGTGAAGGGATATGGGCATTTACACTACTAAGATCACTACTAATACACCATGATCATCAATGCACTTTATGACCTTATGATGATATTTAATATTAGCTAAGTGATGTACATCAAGTCAATCCATACCCAACACTATTCCATAAGATCCCAATGGAGTAATATGATGATATATTATAGTAGTTATAGCTCCAATAACCAACTAAAAAGCATGTATCACTGAATCCATGACCACCTTGGCCCCCAAATCTAACTTAGCCTCCCACATATCATCTTTCCTAGATGCCACTAGCTTGTAACACTCCATTATAACTAGGGAAATAAATGAGTTTGATGCCTCAAAATCAATCAAAATAGTAACAAGAACATCACCAATCATACCTATCACCTCAATGATGGTGGCTTGATGCTTACCTTGGATATTCTTGATGATTGAAAAAACCCTATGGGACTTGTTCACATCTGCAACTATTGCCTCAAAATATTTAGAATGAGGTCCTCCTACTCTAAATCCTTGTGGACACTCTCTGGCTAGATCACCTAAACCACCACATACATAACAAGGTCCTCTTATCTACACTTGTGTTGACTAGGTCTTGCTAAATTAAAATTATTGAGGTCTCCCAAATGTGCTATTTCCTCCTCCAAAAGATTGCTAAGATCAAATGAGGTTATAGATGTTGTCCTTGTGCTCTTTGATCCCTATTTGATCCCTGTGTGTGCCATGCCTTAGTTCCCACTTTGTGCACCCTACGTCTATGGTCTAGACCTATGTGTTTGCTAATACTACTACCATGGCCTATGTCTCAAAAAGAAGGCCTAAATCCTCCCTTCAAAGGAAGGGGTGGTCTACATAACCATGCTCTTGATGTCCTTGGTTGTGGTTTTGAGGCCACTCTTTGTGACCTACCATGCACCTCCTCTACAATTTATTCCTTCTCCACAATGAACTAAGGTCCTTGGGATCAACCATACACATGGGTCCTAAAATATTGGGGCTGAGGCCCCCCTAATATATCCATTGATAAGAAACTTCTCATATTCAATGTAGTCCACATATTGTAGAAGTTCCAAAAATTTAATCTTATTAGGCCACTATAATAACCCTCTATTGTTAATCATGAAACTCATCAATACACCTTTGGTGAAAGTTATTTGAGATGTATTGTGCTTTAGAGAACACCAAGAAGGTGTACCATGAAAGTATATGTAGAGATAAGTGATGCTTCCAATCTCTTGGTTCCACCAAGTTGAAGTGAGTCCTCTCAGCAAGTGCACTACAAACCTAGCATTAAGGTTTCTCTCATAGGTGTGCAACCCAAAGAATCAATTAAGACTAAGTAATCAAGAACCCACCTTCACCCCATTGGTGGATCCTAAAGAAGTAGGTGGTTGAAGGTAAAGTAGCTCCTAAATCTAGTGTTCTACATCCCAAAAATTCCTCAATGTAACCTCTACCCATGGCTATGGCTTAATGTGACAAGGAAATGATGGAATATGTACCAACTCATCCACCATCTCCCCCATATACAACTCTCATATGTGAGAGGGCTCCTTCTATGCTCACATGAATCTGGAACATGATCCTTAATCTCTGTCTAATCATCATGTAGTGCCACAACTACTTTCGCGAGTCTCTCTTGAATTAATCCTATGAAATTTGGTAATTCCTAGAGTATCTGAAGTCTTAACTCTAGATATTTGTCCTAATGAACATTCTTAGAATGATACAAATCTTGCTAATCATCAAGAGCACACACTCCTCTTGGAACATGTGGTTGGCCTCTACTCACTCTATGTGGCATCCTACAATTTCCAAAATATAACTTTAATTAGTTTCTAATTAAACAACCCAAAGTTCCTAGTGTTTGTAAACCTAGGCTTTGTTATCAAATGTCATGCCTATAATTTTCATCTATGGAAATTACACAAATAAACCCAGATTTTTTTGTTTTTTGTTTAATGGAACACAACGAATTCCACTAACTTATTTTATCATCTTGAAGATATGATTTCTAACATGTGCACTCAAGGACATTGTATATGCAACTTCACTATGAGTACACCACCTAGAAGGAAAGGAGGGAAAAATGAAGGTGAATGTGATAAATCCAATTTTCCCACTCTAATATGAAGGTTGTCCTATATAAATTTTTCATATCATAAAACATCACAAAAATATTCCTCTTGAAAAGTAAAAAAATTAATCTCAATATACAAATTTATTTGTATTTATCTTTTATTTGATCTATCTATCTATTATTATTATCTATATTATTTTTAGTGTCTAAATTAACTATTACTATTATCATTTTCTATTTGTTTACTTAAAATAAAATTAAAATAAGAATAAGAAAACCTATATGCGCATACCACATTTATTCTAATTTCAACTAAAATGATTTCTAATTTTGAGAAGGAATAATAAAATAAAATCAAACTTAAACCTTTTACTTTTCTTTTTATTTTATCCTTAATGGAATCCTAAAAGAAGAGTGAATTTAATATAAAGTTTCTAAGATAATCATTATTAAGGAAGAATTCTTTTATTTAATGAGATATAAGACTTTATCTCCACTTAACAAAAATCTTTATTTAGGAATTCTAAGCGATAGTGTTGGAAAATATAATTTAATCTATTCACCCATATTGATCACTTTTACCTTCCTCTCTTTAATTCTCTTTTTTTTTTCAAATTAAGTTCAAAGTGACGACCAAGTTAGGGTGAAACCATTACATAGAAAAGCATGGGTAGCTAGGGTGAGTTGAGGGTATCACAACTAACACAATGAATGAGTTTTCTGCTTAAGAGGTGAATGAGTTTTCTACTTAAGAGATCACTGGGTAGTTTGATTGGATTATTTTCTTACTTATATTTTTCAGAATTATTTTCTTCTTAATTTATTTTTGGCTACATTCTTATTTATTCACATCTTTTATAGTGTTCTAGTTTTGACATTGTCTAAAAGGACTTAGTTTGATCTATTCAAATATCTTCTTTAGTTGACAACATGAAGGGAATTAAGGGTTTTAGAGGTCATGAGTGTAGATTATGGTGCAACCATCCTACATGAGATGACTGTACTCTAGGGGTTGACCTCAAATCTGTTTAATATAAGTTTTTATTAGGCTTGGAAAATCATTGGAAAGCCATGACCTACCTCTTAGAATCTATTTCCTTAAGTCTACCAAGGGTTTGTTTTAACCCTCTTTTATTTAATATATTTTTAATTTTCTCAAGTTTTTGAAAGGTAGACAAATTAAAGTGTTGATGCTAACCCCAAACTTTATAGCTAATATTTTTTACTTTGCAAAACAAAAAGGAATCAAGCTGATATGTTCAAGGGTAAAGATACAATTCTTCTAACCATTTCAAAAGCATAACATTTTTGACCTTCACGGTTAGGGATTAGGATTTACATTAATACTCACATATAAGTATAAATTTATTTTAATCAATAGTACACTTCCCATTTTATATAATCCTAACTCACTATTTTTGTTTATGTAGGAACATAATGAGATAGCTCACCCTTCCCTATTTCTGTTGGGATGACCAAAATTGTTATCATCTACCTAAACACTTATAAGTGGAACCCTAATCCTTTCTTCTTCCATTGTGAAGGTGAAAAGTCTCATCTCCATAATTGATCCTCTATCACACTACCTTAGCCTTGTACATTTCTAGTGTGAGATTTTTAGGGACATGCTTGTTAGAATTTTTTACCAAAAAAAATTTGAATCTTGTCACTATACAAAATGACTTCTAAAAGGGGTTCATAGGTCATGAAAGATAAATTTTAAGTTTACATAAATGACCATAGAATCAAGTCTTATGAATTAGGCCCATGGAGGAACATTGACAAATTGAATTCAATAAGTTAAATCAATTTTAAACCTTGGAATTAAAATAGAATTAAGCTTGACACACAAAGGACCATTTCCCTCTCATGATATTCACATGCACAATTTATCACAAGGCACAACACTGGACACTACACAAGACAACATAAATTGTACATTATGAAATGAATCCACATCACAAGGGAAATTAAAATACATAAGACCTTAAAATACCCAAATAAGTTAGGTCAGTTTCATAGGTAATTCATAATATGTCACCATGAAATTTCCCCAAGTCCACTAGCCATGGACTAACCTGCACACTATATTTTAATAGTTAGTCCATCATCAATAATCATAGCCAAAGAATAAAGTATTAATATATAATGTATCTACATTTAGAATTTCAAAATTAAACATATTAAATGCATACTTTCATTCTCATAATGCAACTATCACATTCATCAATTAAATGACCTTCTAAGTTAAATGAACATAATTTAACCACATGTGAAATGCACTATAATCCATCAAGTCATAGAATTTCTATAAATAAATTGGTAAAGAGTAATAAAATCAAGTTAGATCAATGACAATATATACTTATATATAATACATATATGATGATATCTAGATTACCAAAATCAAAGAGACATGATAACAAAATAAATTATATAAAAATATACATGACGATCACTGAAGAACCAAACTCAATCATATATATTTCTAACACTAGGAGGTCGGTATCAAACTTAGGGCTTCTCTAAATTTCTTAAACCCTTAACCCTCTAACTCATTTTATGTGTCTTAGTTTCTATTTTTAGTTGACCAACTTGGCCCACTATAGATTAGTTAAGCTAAATTTCTATGTCTTTGATGGTTTTTATCAATCAACCCCTTTATTTTGCTAACCAACTGAGCTAATTAATCATGCACCTTTTTGAAATTATTTCTCTTGTTAGTGTGCCTATGTGGTGGTCCCCAACATTGTTTGCTTGGAATCCACATAGATTTATTTCATTTGAGCATAATTTTTCTTTAGAGAACATTTTCAAAATCCACGAGCTCTTTAAAGTTGTGCTCATATACTATGCTCATGCATGGACTCCACTATCTCACCTTTGACCTAGTCTTAAATCTTGTGGAACCACTACCTTGTTGAGGTTTAAACTTATCATTGGAGAATATTTTTTCTTCATATCATAAACTTGAAAATATAGATTCTAATTAATTTGTTCTTGTAGATAGGGTTTAGAATTTAGGGAAAAATCATGAATCAATAATAACAACAAAAATCTATCTAATTCAAGCTAATAAAGACCCTAATCCAACAATAAAGCACAAATGACAATATAAATCACAATAATTAATCAATAAAACTCCATCTCTATGCCAAAGTTGAATCATATCTATTTCTCTTCTCCATTTTTCCTTTGTTTGTTCTTAGAATAGTATGTAAGATATTTGATAAGCTTGATGTTGATGCAAGATCTCAAGATAGCAATATGATAGAAAAATTTCAAAAATCATGGTTCTAGCCTTGTAATGAAAATGATAGATTTATTTTATAGAAATCCCAATTCAAATGAAGGGTGATGATTGAGAGATGATGTATGATAATCAATTGATGGGATTAATTGAGACAAGGATAGGGAAGGGTGGACCAAAACTTAAGAAGTTAGTTACGATTTAGGGGTTAGCTTAGAAGAAATTCAAATTAAATAATGATAATAATTATTTAATTTAAATGAGGGAAAATGAATAGTTAAATAATTAAAAATAATTATTTAATAAAAGATGAAGAGAAATGAAAAATAATTAAATAACTAAAAAATAATTATTTAACTATGAAGAAAAGAAAGTGATAAAATAATTAAATAAATGAGATTTATTTAATTATGGAAGAAAAAAAGCTAATGGATAATTAAATAATAAAAATTATTATTTAATTCTAGAGGAAAATGGAAATAAATAATTTTTTTGATTGGTCCAAAAGTAGCCATAAGGTGGGTGAAACCATACATTAAATGATCAAAATATATTAACATTTCAATGTGTTGATGGTGTTTTCTGCACAACAACAAATCAAACATAATATAATATCATATCTCTCTTGAAAGGTAAATCTTTATGAGCAAGACTCATGAGATAACCCCAAGGTCTCCAATGTCAGGTCATGACAACACAATAAAGCAACTCAGAGATAATGTGAAAATGTTGGTAATCACAAGGGGCCATACTAAATAAATTTTGGAAACTTCAAATTCATCAAATCTTGCAATATGTTGATGCATTCAATCATAAATCTAACCCGGATTTTAAAATAAATAGAAAAAGATAAAGGGTTTAGAGAGATTTCTAAAACTAAACCTAAGACCAATTATGCAAACAATTAAATATCTAGAGTGGAGCAATCCTTTAAAACCAATTCCTGCTAAACCCAGGTTAAACATGCAATCTAACAAAAATAGTGCAATCTTCTAAGGAGATAAATATTTTCTGACTATGGAGCATTCACATAAATCGACCTTATTTTGTAATTAAAATGAATAAATACCCACAATTGAACTCAACACACAAAATTTAGGCCCAGGCTAACTTTATACAACAACTTGCTATCAACAAGTAGCCAAAACTATGGACCAAGAATTGCTCAAACACTTCAAATATTAGATCATTAACACCATTGCATCACATCTAAGATTAAAATATAGCATGCAACTATAATTTCCCAAGAAATATTTAAAGATCTAGAGAAACAAGAACCATGCAAATTGAACAACACAAGAAAGAGCACCAAAGAACAATGTCTTTACATATATTCAATCACCCAAATTTGTAAGAATTCATGTATCCACAATATTCCAACAATTTCTCTTAGAAAATACTAACTCTTCCCTCGGTTATAACTATTTCAACAATGTCCAACCTTTACAAATGAAGTTGGGGCCTTAATTTATAGAGAAATCATTTTAGGATGGCCTAGGATTAGGGCTAGAAATCAGGTCAGCTAGAAAGGTCGACCATGAGATTTTTTTAAATAAATAAGATTACATTTCAAATTTCAAGTAAAATCTTAGGTTGTCCTAGACCCTTCTAGAAATATTTGTTGAAATGCACAAAACAACTGAGAGGGACTGAATCAGTTGTATCAAATTCTTTACTTCTTAACTTAATCAATTCCACTTTATCTTCAATCTATTATTAAGTGTGAACATGAAAATGTAGATAACAAAAACATGACACCAGAGACACTAGATTTATGTGGAAAATCCAATGAGGGAAAAACCACGGTGAGGATTAGCTCACAATATAGTAGTAATGCAATACCAAATATAGAAGGCTCACTGCCCAAATACAAAGGTTGACTGCCTTAGGACTCATTCTCCAGAGGAGAGGCTCACTACCTATAGAAAATACAAAGAGATAGATAATGATACACCACTAGGAGTTCCACACACTTCACAACTTGATCAAAAGACAATGAAGTACTATTACCACAATTCACTTTTCCACACTCTACTTTTCACACTGTTCGCATACTCTTCTCTTGCTCGGATTGAATGATGGATGGATATGAAATTCACTACAATATTAACTTGTATTTATACCATCTTCAACCTTAGGAATATTCTCCAAGGTTGGTTATACAATTTAATTTTATATATTTAAACTAGGTCAGCTACTCAACATTCCCATGGTGGATAAGAATTTGAGAGGACCAAAGACATATTTAGTTTAGGACCCAAACAACATCTTGGATCATGCACACACTTTCTCAAATCGATGCAAAGGAATAATGTACCGTGTAAACACTAGGTTAGGAAAACTTAATGAAAACACTAATGAAATTTGAAGTTCTTACATCTTCAACAAGATAAACACATGCATATTTATCAACACGCTTCACCAGTCATTTTACCATCTCTGAGAACAACTCAGATACATCTGAAAAAACTTCAATAAACTTAATTCGTAGAGAACACTTCACTAGTTCAATCGAGACAACCAACAAAAACACAAAGACTTCAGAGCAAGTTTTTTAGAGTACCAAAACATAGGAAACTTTGTTAGAATATATAAATAATTAGGAAGAGTGACCTCCTAGATCCACAAGATCTAAGGCCAAGTATCAGAGGACTATAGAGCCAAAAAAATTCTCCTAGTCAATAACCAAATAACTCTGACAAACCAGTTCACACATGGTAAACATAAATTTTCCTCTCCATTGAACCATAAGCTGAAACTTAGAATATATAATCCATTTTAGCTTATGAAAACATCTATAAATCCATATAGGAATTGGGTCAACATAGGAGAAATGCAGACCACAATACCGGAGCACACTTAGGACACACTTCAACACAACTTTCATTATTTTTTAAATTCTCTCAAAAGAAGTTGGAAAAATCCAACTTAATCAACCTGTGCAGTGTTGACATCAATGAAAACATTAATGAAAACACTACTAAACACATCCATACTTGCAAAAAATTCCCCCTTTGTCATTGATGGAAACACATGATGTGAAAAACCATCAAAGATAACATACATGATTCTTAGAAGCAAAAACCTGCCAAACATAAAAGTTTCATATGATTGACTCTCCCACATCCTACATGATTTTCAGAAGCGACAACCTACCAAGAATAATATTTTTACATGATTCTCTCTCCCCCTTTGACATCAATGGAAAAGGATATTATTTCCAAACAAAGCTCTATTCACTCCCATTAAGGAGTACATCCATATTACATACTACAACAATGCACTTCTCTACTCCCCCTGAGGAGTAGACCTCAATCATCAGTCCAAAAAAAAAGAGTCTGTGAATCCACTAGACTGATACACCTCCATGTGCACATAGCCCAAAGAAGGAGGGGTAGAAACCCCTAACTTTCCTTTGAGATACTCAAAATTATCCTTTGGAAGGGCTTTAGTGAATATGTCTACAAATTCTTCTTTGGTAGGTACATATTCAAGTCTAACTTCATTCATCAATATTTTATCCCTTAAGAAGTAATACTTAATAGATATATGCTATTTTCTAAAATGCATCACTGGATTCTTTAAAACGTTTATAGAACTTGTATTATCACAATATATAGAAGTAGGTTCATCACTTACCACACCTATGCCCATTAGAGGTTGCATCATCCAATGTACTTGTGTATAGAAGGATGTTGCTGCAATATATTTTGCTTCTGTAGTGGATAAAGAAATTGAATCCTATTTGTTGTTGGACCATGAAACTAATATTTCTCCAATAAATAATGCTCCTCCACTTGCACTCTTGTAGTCATCTACACATCCAACCCAATCAACATCACTATAGGCATTCAAAGTGAAATCATTGTCCTTTGGATACCATAACCCATAGTCTTGAGTAAATTTAAGATATCTAAATATCCTCTTCACAGATTTAACATGTGTTCCTTTGGATTTTCTTGAAATATTGAAACTAAACATACTATATACATAACGTGTGGTCTAGTAGCAGTAAGATACAAAATTCCACCAATCATGGATCTGTATATTGCATAGATCAATTTTTATAGATTCATCATCCTTAACTTGCATCTAGTTACCATAGAGGTACATACCAGGTTAGAATCATCTATCCAAAACTTCTTTAAAAATTCCTTAACATACTTAGATTGTGAAACAAATATCCCTTTTTTAGTTTGATTTTTTTGAAGCCCAAGGAAGAAATTTAGTTCACCAATCATAGAAATTTCAAATTATTTTTGTATCTCTTCAGAAATTATCTTACACATACCTTCATTTCCACCAAAGATAATGTCATCAACATATACCAAAACTATCACTATCTTGTCTTTCTGAACTTTGAATTAAATATTGTTGTCTGCAGACCCTTTGTTGAATCCTTGCTTAGTCAAGTATCTATCCAATCTAGCATACCATGCTCTGGGAGCTTTCTTTACTCCATATAATTATTTCTTTAACTTACAAACCATGTTAGGTCTTTTGACAGTGAAAAACCTTCCGGTTTCTCCATATACACTTCTTTTATTTCTCCATTCAGAAATGCACATTTGACATCCATCTGATATACTCTGAAGTATTTATGAGCTGAAAATTCCAAGAACATCTAAATGGCTTCCATCCTTCCTACAGGTTCAAAAGTTTCTTCAAAATATATTGATTCAACCTATGAGTATCCTTTATATACAAGTATTTCTTTATTTCTTAACACTTGACCATCTTCATTCAATTTTTTTATGAATACCCAATTAGAACCAATTACATTTTTGTTTAAAGGTTTAGGGACTAGTTCCCATGTCTCATTTTTCTCTATCTACTGTAGTTCCTCTTTAATTTCTCTAAACCAAATTTCATCATCACATGCTTCATTCATAGTCTTAGGTTCTATTTTAGAAAGTAAACACAAGGTTACCTCAACCAATTTTCTTCTTGTCTTCACTCCTTCACTTTTGTCTACAATTATCTATTCCTCCAAATGATTTTTCTGAACATATTTAGGAGTCTTGGGTGCAGGTTCCAGATTTTATTCTTCTTCACTTTTTTCTATCTCTTCCTTTTATTCTTCTTGTGTTTGCACACATATAGGCTCATCAGGTTCAAATTCAGTTATTTCCACCAGTTTATAAATAGCTTCATCAACCTTCACATTAGTACTTTCAATGATTTTTCTCAGTCTCTTATTAACACATCTATAAGCCTTACTGTTATTTGATTATTGAAGGAAAATTCCTTCATCACATCTAGCATCAAATTTACCAAGATTTTCTTCATCTCTTCTAATGTAATCTACTTCCAAATACCTTAAAGCATATCACAGTATGAGTCTTACCAGTCCATAACTTATAAGGAGTCTTAGTTTTTTTACCTCTGACTTGCACTCTATTAAGAATGTAAACAATAGTGTGAATGGATTCTTTCAAAAACATATCAGGAACATTTGTTTCTTTTATCATAGTTGTGGCAGCCTCTTGCATAGTCTGGTTCTTCCTATCTACAACTCCATTCTACTGCAAGGTTCTAGGAGCATAATAATGTCTTTTTATACCATGTTCTTCACAAAATACATTGAAATCATTGGATGTAAATTCTCCACCTCTCAAATATTTTATTCTCAGGTTTTCTTGATTTTCTACTCTTACCATTAAACACCTTGAATCTGTCAAGAGCTTGAGACTTTCTCTAAGAAATGTAACCCAAGTCATCTAAGAGTAATAATCAATTAAAAGAATAAAGTACCTATCACCATTCAAGCTTCCTATTCTTGTAGGACCATAGAGGCATGTATGGATTATTTCTAGAATTCTAGTAGATGATTGATCCTTTTCTTTAAAATTGTTCCTTTTCTATTTTCTCATCTCACAACTTTTGCAGATTGAATTTGAAGGCTTTATGATTCTAGGAAGATCTCTCACAACTTCTCTAGAACTGATCCTAACCAGATTATCAAAATTCACATGTCCCATCCTTTGGTGCCAGAGCCAAATCTCACTGATCTGGGAAACAAAACATTGACCATTACCACCTTTGAGTTGATAGATGTTTCCATGCGTTCTTCTTCTAGTTGCAGCCACAGTTCTAGATCCTTTTCTTATCTCACAAGTGTTATCCTAAAACACAAGCTTAAAAAATTTTCTGCACATTTTTCCAACACTTAAAACATTATGCTTTAAATCCTTTACATAATAGACATCATCAATGCTATATTTTCCAGCAAAGCTAATTGTTCCTTTACTAACAATATTAGCACCAGAATCATCTCCAAACATGACTATACCTCCATCATACTTCTCAATTTTAGTAAACTTATTCCTATCTCCAATCATATGATTTGAACATCCGTTATCAATTACCCAAAAATATTCAACCTGTTTGGCTTGAAAAGTAATTACCAGAGTAAATTCTGATTCATTCTTCTTACACTCCAGACTAGGTTCTTTTGCACATTTCTTTTCCAAGGCTAGAAACAAACATTCATCTTTATCTTCCTCAAGGTCCGATTCATCATCATAAATTCCTACATCTTCCTTAACATAATACAACTTCTTGAAGTTGCTATATTTCTTATCCTTGTAATTATTGTTATTATCCTTATCCTTATTTTGTGTAGCTCTATTAGGATATCTTGATGCATAATGACCAATATTTCCACAACTGAAACACTTAAAAGGCAACTTACCTTTATATTTAATATTTCCTTTCTTCAATCTCCTTGTGAAATTTTCTTCCAAATCTTCTGCATCATCATCATCTTCTATCTTCGTGGCTTTAAAGGCTATTTCAATCTTCTCCTTATCTCTTGTAAATTTGATCATAAATGCAGTCAAGACACCAAATAGATGTTCCTTAGTGAATTTATTTGGATCATACTATTCTTCAAGTACATATACTTTATCACTATAATTGTCTAGTAAGGTTATCAAGATATTCTCAATTATATGTTCATCCTTGATGGTACCACCTTGATTCTTGACTTTAGTTTCTATAGTTTCAACTCTCTGATAATAGCTTGCAATATCTTCTCAGTCTTCCATTCTTATATTCTCAAATATTCTCTTAGCAGTTAGTTTCCTTGACAATTTTACTCTCTCATTCCCTTCATAAATGTTTGAATTTTCTCCACATTTCATTTGCAGTAGTTAAAGAAATACATTTTAATATTTTATTTTTAGATAATGCACTAAACATAGAAAACCTTTTTCTTTCATTCTCTTCAAAAGCTGCAACTTCTGTAGTAGAGGAAGGTTCGACTACTAGAATCACATACTTTGTCTCCAAAAATTTCTAGGTATTAAAACTGAGTGAAATCAAATAACTTCTCATATGCTCTTTGTCGTCACTCTAATCAACTCCATCAAATGTAGAAAGCTGAAACTTGTGCACCATCTGATCTACCTCAAGTGGTTAATATTTTCATTGAGGAACCAAAGCTCTGATACCAATTGTTTATATTCATAAGAAAAATAAGAGGGGGGGGTGAATCAGTTGTATCAAATTCTTTACTTCTTAACTTAGTCAATTCCACTTTATCTTCAATCTATTATTAAGTGAGAACATGAAAATGTAGATAACAGAAACACAACACCAGAGACACCAAATTTATATGGAAAATCAAATGAGGGAAAAACCACAGTGAAGATTAACTCACAATATAGTAGTAATGCAATATCGGATACAAAAGGCTGATTGCCAGAAGGCTCACTACCTTAGGAATCACTATCCAAAAAAGAGTCTCACTACCTACATAAAATACAAAGGGATGGATAATGATCCACCACTAGGAGTTCCACACACTTCACAACTTGATCAAAAGACAATGAGGTACTGTTGCCACAATTCACTTTTCCAGACTCTACTTTTTGCACTTGTTTGCATACTCTTCTCTTTCTCAGATCGAATGATGGATGGCTTTGAAATTCACTACAATCTCAACTTTTATTTATACCATCTTCAACCTTAAGAAAATTCTCCAAGGTTGGCTATACAATTTAATTTAATCTATTTAAAATAGGTTGGCTACTCAACATTCCCACGATGGATAAAAATTTGAGGGGACCAAATACACATTTAGTTTAGGACCCAAACAACATCTTGGATCATGTACACACTTTCTGAAATCGATGCAAATTGTAAGTGTGAATAAGGTGTAAAGCACAAAAAACTTCTTAAGACAAAATTATATCAAATACAAATTTAATTGAACTAATTCAAAACAATAATCTACTAAAAGCATCATATTGCTCTCTATTTCCAAATATTTATTAAATCACTATGGCTCTAAGATCATGTGAGCACTATGATTGTTAAAATGACAATTCAGAGAATGAGAAGGATGGTCATAATGTGTATATGAATAAATGAAACTAATGTAATACAAATTAACATGAAAATTGACAAATGCAGCTATAGGAAGTAGCCATGATATGGAAAATTGATGCTGGATGTTTGAATGTTGGATACTTGGATGCTTTGATGCTCAAATGCTTGATGAAATTTTGTAGAGTAAACTTGATAACCTGGGGATCCTTTTCTTGGTTGAATGAGACTTTATTTATAGAATTCATGGCTGTAGAAATGCATAGGGATGGCATTGAGAGGCTTGGATTCAATCTACAGGATTGAATGGTGAAAGATGGAGGAGATTGAGACAAATTTGGATATTGTCTCCACCCATGAAAAAACCAGGCAAGAGAAGAGGAAAGATTGATGGAGGAGGATTGAGAGAAGAATTTGGAATTTATCTCCAATTTGTCTCCAAAACTTCCCATGAAGTTTCAATCAATTAATTTTGACATAATTTTGACATAAATTAGACATAGGATATCTAATTTGATTTTGAGGAAATATAGATGGAATATTCCTTATGCCTTTTATTCAAATATTTTGATTTATTTAAATTAGCAAAAGAGGAATAAATAATTTAATAAAATGAACTATAGAAGTTGTTTATTAAATTAAACAGAAGAATATGGCAATTAATCAATAAAACGTTTAATCTTATTTAATTAATTTAAGATTGATGTGATAGAATAAAATAGGAAAATGATAATTAAATCAAACAAAGTATTTAATTTTGTTTATTTAATTTAAGATGAGAAGAATTTAAATGTGAATGTGAACGTGAACTAAATAAATATTTCTATTCATTTAAATAGTAGAGGAAATTAGGATAATTAATCAAATAATTTGTATTTAATTAATTGGATTCTCTAGACCAATTTTAGGTGTATTCACAAAGGAATAATGTATTGTATAAACACCAGGTCAGCCAAACTTAATGAAAAAACTAATGAATTTTAAATTTCGTGCATCTTCAACAAGATAAACACACGTGGATTTCTCAACATGCTTCACCAATATTTTACCATCTCTGAGAACAACTCAGATACATCCGCAACAAATTCAACAAACTTTAGTCGTAAAGAACACTTCACCAGTTCAATCGGGACAACCAACACAAATAGAGAGACTCCAGAGAGGTCTTCTAGAGCACCAAACCATAGGAAAATTTCTTAGAATATAGAAATAATTAGAAAGTGTGACCTCCTAGATCCACAAGATCTTAGACCAAGTATCAGAGGACTGTGGAGCCAAAAAATTTCTCCTAGTCAACAACCAAATAAATCTGACAAACCATTTCACACATTGGTGAACATAACTTTTCCTCTCCATTGAACTAGAAGTTGAAACTCAAAATATATAATCCATTTTAACTTATGAAAAAATATATAAATCTATATAGGCATTGGGTCAACACAGGATAAATGCAAACCAAAATACTGAAGCACGCTAAGGACACACTTCAACACAAATTTCATTATTTTTCAAATTCTCTCAAAAGAAGTTGGCAAAATCCAACTTACTCAACCTGTACAATGTTGACATCAATGACAACATTAATGACAACACCACTAAACACATCCATACTTGCAAAAATCTCCCCCTTTTTCATTGATGGAAACACATGATTTGAAAAATGATTAAAGACAACATACATGATTCTTAGAAGCAACAACCTGCCAAGCATAAAATTTTCACGTGATTGTCTCTCCCACATCCTACATTATTTTCAAAAGAGAAAACCTACCAAGAATAATATTTTCACATGATTCTCTCTCCCCCTTTGACATCAATGGAAAATGATATTCTTTCCACACAAATCTCTATTCACTCTCATTAAGGAGTACATCCATATTACATTCTACAACAATACACTTCTCTACTCCCCTTGAGGAGTAGACCTCAATCATCAGTTTAGAACAAAAGAGTCTATGAATCCACTGGATTGATACACCTCCATGTGCACATAGCTCAAAGAAGGAGGGGCATAAACCCCTAACTTTCCTTTGAGATACTCAAAATTATCCTTTGGAAGGGCTTTAGTGAATATGTCTACAAATTATTCTTTGGTAGGTACATATTCAAGTCTAACTTCATTCCTCAATACTTTATCCCTTAAGAAGTAATACTTAATAGATATATGCTTTATTCTAAAATGCATCACTGGATTCTTTGAAATTTTTATAGCACTTGTATTATCACAATAGATAGAAGTAGGTTCATCACTTACCACACCTATGTCCATCAGAGGTTGCATCATCCAAAGTACTTGTGTATAGAAGGATGCTACTGCAATATATTCTGCTTCTACAATGGATAAATAAACTGAATCCTATTTCTTACTGAACCATGAAACTAATCTTTCTCCAAGAAATAATGCTCCTCCACTTGTACTCTTGCAGTCATCTACACATCCAACCCAATCAACATCACTATAGGCATTCAAAGTGAAATCATTATCCTTTGGATACCATAACCCATAGTCTGGAGTAAATTTAAGATATCTGAATATCCTCTTCACAGATTTAACATGTGTTCCTTTGGCTTTGCTTGAAATATTGCAACTAAACATATTATATACATAATGCATGGTCTAGTAGCAGTAAGATACAAAATTCCACCAATCATGGATCTGTATATTGCATTGATCAATTTTTATAGATTCATCATCCTTAACTTGCATCTAGTTACCATAGAGGTACATACCAGGTTAGAATCATCCATCCCAAAATTCTTTAAAAATTCCTTAGCATACTTAGATTGTGAAACAAATATCCCTTTTTTAGTTTGATTTTTTTGAAGCCCAAGGAAGAAATTTAGTTCACCAATCATAGAAATTTCAAATTATTTTTGCATCTCTTTAGAAATTATCTTACACATACCTTCATTTCAACCAAAGATAATGTCATCAACATATACCAAAACTATCACTATCTTGTCTTTCTGAACTTTGAATTAAATATTGTTGTCTGCAGACCCTTTGTTGAATCCTTGCTTAGTCAAGTATCTATCCAATCTAGCATACCAAGTTCTGGGAGCTTTCTTTAGTCCATATAGTTATTTCTTTAACTTACAAACCATGTTAGGTTTTTTTGACAATGAAAAAACTTCCGGTTGCTCCATATACACTTCTTCCATTTCTCTATTCAGAAATGCACATTTGAAATCCATCTGATATACTCTGAAGTCTTTATGAGGTCAAAATTACAAGAACATCTGAATGGCTTTGATCCTTGCTTCAACCTATGAGTATCCTTTACATATAAGTCTTTCTTTATTTCTTACCACTTCACCATCTTCATTCAATTTATTTCTAAATGCCCATTTAGAACCAATTAAATTTTTGTTTGTGGGTCTAGGGACTAGTTCCCATGTCTCATTTTTCTCTATCTACTGTAGTTCCTCTTTCATTGTTCTCAACCAAATTTCATCATCACATGCTTCATTCACCCACTGATACATTTTGACCCAATTTTCGATGAAAGTTCGTTGGAATTTCGACGACCGTTTGTTAGAAATATTTTGTCGAAAAATCGATGAAATTTGAAATGTTGATTTTCTGACCCAGGATCGTTAGTTGGGTCGAAAAATTGACATTTCAAATTTCATTGATTTTTTGATGAAATATTTCTAACGAAAGTTCGTCTAAATTCTGATGACCTTTCATCAGAAATTGGGTCAAAATTTATCAGTGACCATCTTAGGTTCTATATTAGAAAGTAAACAAAAGTTTACCTTAACCACTTTGGTTCTTGTTTTCACTCCTTTACTTTTGTCTCCAATTATGTGTTCCTCCAGATGATTTTTCTGAACATACTTAGGAGTCTTGGGTGCAGGTTCCAGATTTTCTTCTTCTTCTTCACTTTTTTCTTTCTCTTCCTTTTCTTCTTCTTGTGTTTGCACACAAATAGGCTCATTAGGTTCAACTTCAGTTATTTCCACTGGTCTATACATAGCTTCATCAACCTTCACATTAGTACTTTCAATGATTTTTCTTAGTCTCTTATAAAAACATCTATAAGCCTTACTGTTATTTGAATATCCAAGGAAAATTCCTTCATCACATCTAGCATCAAATTTTCCAAGATTTTATTCATCTCTTCTACTGTAATAATCTACTTCCAAATACCTTAAAGCATTTCATGATAGGAGTCTTACTAGTCCATAACTGATAAGGAGTCTTAGTTTTGTTACCTCTAACTTGAACTCTATTAAGAATGTAAAAAATAGTGTGAATGGATTCTCTCCAATACATATCAGGAACATTTTCTTCTTTCATCATAGTTGTGGCAACCTCTTGCACAGTCTAGTTCTTCCTTTCTACAACTCCATTTTGTTGCGGGGTTCTAGGAGCATAATAATTTATTTTTATACCATGTTCTTCATAGAATGCATTGAACTCACTAGATGTAAATCCTCCAACTCTATCAGATCTCAAACATTTTATTCTCAGGTTTACCCAATTTTCTACTCTTTCCTTAAGCACCTTGAATCTATCAAGCGATTGAGAATTTTCTCTAAGAAATGTAACCCAAGTCATCCTAGAGTAATCACCAATTAAAATCATAAAGTACCTATCACCATTTAGGATTCCTATTCTTGTAGGACCATAGAGGTATGTATGGATTATTTCTATAATTCTGGTATATGATTGATCATTTTCTTTAAAATTGATCCTTTTCTATTTTCCCATCTCACAAATTCTGCATATTGAATTTGAAGGCTTTATGATTCTAGGCAGATCTCTCACAAATTCTCTAGAACTGATCCTATATAGATTATCAAAATTCACATGTCCCATCCTCCGGTGCTAGGGCACCCTCCGAATGATCTGGGAAATAAAACATTAACCATTGCCACCTTTGAGTTGATAGATGTTTCCATGAGTTCTTCCAACCGCAACCACAGTTCCAAATCCTTTTTTGATCTCACAAGTGTTATCCTAAAACATAAGCTTAAAACCTTTTATGCACATTTTTCCAACACTTAAAATATTATACCTTAAACCCTTTACACAATAGACATAATCAATGCTATTTTAACATCAAAGCTAATTGTTCCTTTACCAACAATCTTAGCACCATAATCATCTCTAAACATGACTATACATCCATCATACTTCTCAAGTTTAGTAAAATTATTCTTATTTCCAGTCATATGATTTGAACTTCCGTTGTCAATTACCAAAAAATATTCATCCTGTCTAGCATGAAAATTAGTTACCAGAGTAACTTTTGATTCATTCTTCGTACACTCCAGAGTAGGTTCTTTTGCACATTTATTTTCTAATGCTAGAAACAAACATTCATCTTTATCTTCCCCAAGGTTTGATTCATCATAAAAAATTCTTGCATCTTCCTTAACATAATACAACTTCTTGATCTTCCTATCTTTCTTATCCTTGTAATTATTATTATTATCCTTATCATTCTTTAGTGTACCTCTATTAGGACATCTTGATGCATAATGACCAATATTTCCACAACTGAATTACTTAAAAGGTAACTTACCTTTTATATTTACCAGTTCCTTTCTTCAATCTCCTTGTGAAATTTGCTTCCAAATATTATGCATCATCATCATTATCATCTTCTATCTTCATGGATTTAAAGGTTGTTTCAGTATTCTCCTTATCTCTTGAAATTTTATCATTTGAAATGCAGTCAAGCCACCAAATAGATGTTCCTTAGTGAATTTCTTTGGATCATACTTTTATTTAAGTACAAATACCTTATCACTGTAATTTTCTGGTAAGGTCACCAAGATATTCTTAATTATATCTTCATCCTTCATGGTACCACCTTGATTCTTGACTTTAGTTGCTATAGTTTCAACTCTCTGATAATATCTTGCAATATCTTCTCCATCTTACATTCTTAGATTCCAAATTTTCACTTAGCAGTTAGTTCCCTTGACAATTTTACTCTCTCATTCCCTTCATAAATATCTTTCAATTTTGTCCACATTTCATTTGCAGTAGTTAAAGAAATAATTTTTGACCTTTTAGTTTTAGATAATTCACTAAAGATAGCAAACCTTCCTCTTTCATTCTCTTCATAAGCTGCAACTTCTTCAACAAAGGAAGGTTCGGTTACTGGAATTATGTAATTTGTCTCCATAGGTTTCCAAGTATGAAAATTGAGTGAAATCAGATTTCTTATCTGCTCATTCCAATCACTGTAATCAGCTCCATCAAACATAGGAAGCTACAACTTGTGCACCATCTTATCTACCTTAAGTGGTTAAGATTTTCACTGAGGAACCAAATATTTGATACCATTTGTTAAAATGCACAAGATAGCTAAGAGGGGGGATGAATCGGTTGTATCAAATTCTTTACTTCTTAACTTAATCAATTCCACTTTATCTTCAATCTATTACTAAGTGTGAACATGAAAATGAAGATAACATAAGCACAACACCAGAGACACTAGATTTACATGGAAAACCCAATGAGGGAAAAATTACGGTGAGGATTAACTCACAATATTGTAGTAATGCAATACCAGATACAAAAGGCTCATTTCCAGAAGGCTCACTGCCCAAATACAAAGGCTCACTACTCAAATCAAGGGCTCACTGCCTTAGAACTCACTGTCTAGAAGAGAGGCTCACTGCCTATAGAAAATACAAAGAGATAGATAATGATCCACAACTAGTAATTCCACACACTTTGCAACTTGATCATAAGACAATGAAGTACTATTGCCACAATTCACTTTTCCACACTCTTCTTTTCACACTTGTTCACATACTCTTCTCTTGCTCAGATTGAATGATGGATGGATATGAAACTCACTACAATATTAACTTGTATTTATACCATCTTCAACCTCAGGAACATTCTCCAAGGTCGGCTATACACTTTCATTTTATATATTCAAACTAGTTCAGCTACTCAACATTTCTGTGATGGATAAGAATGTGAGGTGACCAAATATATATTTATTTTAGGGCCCAAACAACATCTTAGATCATGCACATGATTTCTCAAATCGATGCAAAGGCATAATGTACCATGTAAACACTAGGTCTGCCAAATCTAATGAAAACACCAATGAATTTTGAAGTATGCTTAGCTTCAACAAGATAAACACACATGGATTTATCAACATGCTTCACCAGTCATTTTACCATCTCTGAGAACAACTCAGATACATCCACAACAACTTCAACAAACTTCATTCGTAGAGAACACTTCACCAATTCAACTAGGACAACCAGAAAAACACAAAGACTCCAAAGCAGGTCTTTCATAGCACCAAACCATAGGAAAATTTGTTAGAGTACATAAATAATTATAAAGAGTGGCCTCCTAGATCCACAAGATTTGAGTCCAAGTATCAAAGGATTGTGGAGCCAAAATATTTCTCCTAATCAATAATTAGATAAATCTAACAAACCAGTTTTCACATCGGTGAACATAACTTTTCCTCTCGATCGAACCAGTAGCTGAAACTCAGAATATATAATCCACTTTATCTTATGAACACATATATAAATCCTCATAGGTATTGGGTCAACACAAGAGAAATTTATACCACAATACCAAAGCACGCTCAAGACATACTTCAACACAAATTTCATTATTTTTCAAATTTTCTCAAAAGGAGTTGGCAAAATCCAACTTCCTCAACCTGTACAGTGTTGAAATCAATGACAACACCACTAAACACATCCATACTTGTAACAATATTCCCTTGATAGCATAAAGTTCGAGGTCTCCCTTCCTAGCTTACAATTTCATGTGACTGGCATAAATTTGTAAGTCGTCCCTAGCTAGACGTTTTCTCCCTCCTTATTGGCCTCTAATTTGCTAGATAATTGTTTGAATTTCTTCAATATCTCTCTCATATCAGCTAGATCTGGAGTGAGAATAAATTTTATTCTTAATTTATGAGTTTTCAACTGATCAACATATTTAGGCATGACCTTACTTCACTCGACCTACAACTCATGATATTTATCCAACTTGGAGATATAAATGGCTGCATCTTCCAAATCATCCTTAGCGATAAGATAATTTTTAGATGAAGCATAAATTTCATGCCACCATGCCTACAATCTAGTAATGTTCATATTTTTCTTCCCGAACTTTATTCTTCTAGTCATTATTTCTAGAAAGGAGATGCAACTATCATATATTTCTTTCACTTTTTCTTACAACTTTGATATCTTCTTCAAGGCTTTGGAGAGGATTTTTTTCTATAATTCCACATTTCCATCCATTCCATCACTTTTTTAATATCATCAAAAGTAAAAATATTCATTTAAGTCAAATCCTCCTTGGGCACCTGTAAAACCTTCTTCAACTCCCCAACAATTGATTCATCAATCTTATTACAATCAATAGCAAATTGAGAAGTGTCTTCCAAGAATTTAGTATCCTTGGCATAGATATTGAAGATTTTGTTGATGGAATCATCTCCTTTTCTACTAACATTGTGAAGCCATTTCTATGTGTTGTGCACCAAGGATTTTAGCCTTTCTATTTCTGAGACAAATTCCTTAAGTCATATTCCCTCAAGGATTGAAGAATCACCATCACCAACTATTTGCAGAGGCTTCATCAAATTTTGAACATACTTGTACACCTCACTAAGTTTCTTTTGTTACTTCTCCTTCTCCTCTATTTCCTTATCCAACCATCTTAATATAGCCTAGAAGGATTCTTGTAACTCTTCCTTCTCTTTCTCTTTGGTGGATGGCCCAAAATTGATGGTGTTCACCTTGTAATCAATGGCCCCGACCTCATTCTTATACTCTTCCTCTACAGGAATAGCCACATGAATAACTCTATTGTTGAATTCATCCCTTGATAATTTAGAAATTGTTATGGCTCTTTTTCTCTATTTGGGTTGTCCCCATTGCTCTAAAATAGTTTCCCAGCTCAAATTCTCTTCTTGGACTATAATTGGCTTCTTACCAAGCCTCTTTTCCAACCAATCGGGAAGAACAAGTTTCTCTATTTCTATCTCCATGGAAGGGACCTCCTATTTAGTTTTGTCCCGAGTAGGACTATCAAAAATCTCCTTCACATTCATCTCTGCCTCTTACTGATATTTTTGTTCATTATCCTTCTCCTTTTCAAGAGACTAGGATGGAATTTCCTGAGTCACCTCAGACCCAATTTTTTTTCTCTGAGATCCAGAGTTTGATTTCCCAAACACTTCCATGAAATTTTTCCACTCTCCACTTCTAGGAGTAGAAATTTCTTCATCCTCCAACTCAGGCTGCTTAGGATTATTCAATATGTTTTCCTCCTCATTAATGGCTTCCTCTGGGGATAATGTATTGTGAAGAGGAGAGGGAGGAGGAGAATAATTTCCTACTCTCTTGGTATTTTCATCAATAGGTGCCTCCTCAACCCACACCTCCTTCTCAACAATCTTTTCCTCCATTACTGGAGATGTCCTATTTTTAGGAAAAATTCTCCTAATATAAAATTGGGGTTTCTCCCTTGAAATCTCTATATCTATGACTTTGGCTGAAGTGGGGGAATCAGTGGTAATATTTCTTCTTTTGTCTATTAGGGACCAATTTCCTCTTCTTGGTAGTCTATGCAACCCCTCCCTCTTCAGTAGTAGTACTAGCTTTGGGAGCCTTCTTTGTCTTGGGAGATAGCTTCTCAGCAAGCCCAGTGTGTGTTTGGCTCCATGTTTTCCTTTTCAATTTGAGGGGTCTGTCCTCCTCTTGATCATTTTTTTCATAAGGCTCAGTGGTATCATCTTTATCAATTTCCACTTCTTCTTTAGATTGGGATTCTAGATCTGCCATTAGGTCATAGGTGAATCTTGTACCATCTACTTACAATTCCGACACCTTATGCTTGACCCAAAGCCTTGAATATTTTTTTGTTAGAAGTTTTTCATATATTGTCATTGATGTCACCATGTTGGTCTGGTACCAAGTACCGGTGTGTAGATCACACTCATCTCATTCGGTATTTGATCCAATATCTCTAGTATGTTGGTCTAGATATTTCCTCCAGTAATCATTATGATTTGAGGTTTAGGAAAAAGGCTTATAATGGTTACAAGTGTGTATACATGTATTCTTAGATATTAATATGATTGGGCAATGCATTGTCATCGATTCTTGAGATTTCTTTTTGGTATTAAGTCAATCTTGGCCAACATGATGTTGCATGACACGGGTGAATTACTCTTGATATGAAGCTGACAAGTTATGATTTGTATTGATTAGGCCAACCTAATCAATGCATACATATATATTAGGTATATATACAAGATGGTTAGAGGATGAGAAGTGTGATGAAGTGATGAAGGATAAATAATGTAAATGTGAAGAGAAGAAGAAGTGTGTATAAGCAAAGTGTGTGAATAGTGGTTTAAGATCATGCGAGTGAATACTCTGAGCATGAAAGGAACTGAACCTGCAAATGTGGTGTAATTTTTCAGTTCAACTCTAGCAATTAGCCATTTTTGTTTACTTATTTCTGTAGGCAGTGAGTCTCCATTTTTGGATAGTAAGTCCTTGTAAGTAGTGAGGTTTTGTATTTGGTAGTGAGTCTCTTATTACCAGTATTAATATAAATTTATATATTGTGAGTTAATCCTCACCATGGTTTTTCCCTCATTTGGTTTTCCATGTAAAATATGGTGTTCATGTGTTGTGGAACTTAATGTTAGACTATTAATTTAATTTGTTATGTGCTGTAATAAATTTTTAAGTATTTGTTCAATGAGTTTGTGTGGATACTGATTCACCCCCCCTCTCAGTATCTAGTTTATTCAATATCTTCACTAGATCTGTCATCTAATCTAGCTCTATCACTTCTTCTTTTGACTATTTTATTGGAGGCAGAGGTGCAACTTGGTAAGGATCATAGTCATGGTGTTGAATTAAATCTGCATCATCATCTTGGACCTGGTCTATTACTTCAATTATTTTGTAGAGGCTTATTAGGTTGAGAGGCAGTCTGGAAAATATCCTCCCGATAACTTCAAACTCATCCCAACAATTGGCCTAATAGTCCTCAATATGATCCTTATGTTTGAACTCCCTATTGGCCTGCTTCTAAGGTTTTCCATAAGGATCAAAATTAGCCCTATTAGTATGGGAGTAAAATTAAAACTATTCGATCTCTTTCTCAGAATATTGTGCAGTTTGGACAGATGGGCATGCCTCTAGGGTTCCAATCCTTAATGTAAATTCTATGCCCAACCCCTTCTTATGTAGATCCTTTTGTAAAATTTCCTTAAAGGCTACCATTTTCCTTGTCAATTCTAACATTATGAGCTTATTAGTTGGGTATCTTGGCAATTTGAGAGGAACAACAAAAGACCCTTGTATTTGGATGTATGAGAATCTTTGAAACTGAATAAACCATTGCCCATACTATTTGATTACTTTCATCACATCACTAGAGACTCTGACATGGAGGGCATCCGATAGCAACCTAGGAAAATACATGAAAAATGCATCATTTTATCTCTTGTAATTGATGGTATTATACTACAATTATGGATATATTTCCCATATTCTCTCTTTTCCCAGGGTTTCTTTGCAATTGAGACCTATATACCTAGTTTTACTTGCCAACATATATACTAGGTATGAGGTCATTGTGAACCTATTGGTTTCCTGTACACTCCTTATCTAGGAATCCAAGTTATTAATTATGATTCTTTCCCATGATAATGCTTTCCACCCATGATTTTTGTGATGGGGAAGAACACCCAATTATGAAAAAAATGAACCTCCTCTATCCCCATCACTCTACGCAAGAGGGTTATGATATCATGATAGTCAAGTTTGAAATCACTTCTATGTAGTTTCTTGGGTAGCTTAGAATAGTGAGGCTTAGGCTTTAGTATCCAAGAGTTATTCATGATTTCCAAAGCTCTGTTAGGATCTTGATCATAAAACTTTATTTCCTCTCCTATATTTATCTCCTCGATCAACTTATGATTTGAGGCAATGTTAAACACTTCTACAATGGAATCTTCAATGAGATTTTCCATGACCCTACCTTGAGACCCGACTATGATTCTCTTGTCTAAGTCATAGTTTCTTTCACATTCCAATACCAATTCTAGGCATAATTGAGTGGGAGGGGATCCTACTACTTGAGATAGGCTAGTGTGAGTAAGAATCTGCACTAGTTTGGTGGGTGCACTACTAAACATCATTTGTTGGAAGCCATTGTAGTCCATGTGCCTCAAATTTGTATATGTAATATTGGCCTAGGAAGAAAAGATCTTGGACTTTGGCCATATACCCTTGAATTCATACTTCATTATCTCAGCTCTCTTTTTAACCTCCTCTTGTACTACAAAAACTTTTGATTTGGAAGTCTTATCAGGGCTCAACTCTGTCTGCATCTATTAGAGTAAACCATAGTCACCCAAATGGAAATACAATATAACCCACTAAGACACAAAATTAATCCAATGAAGTTTTCTCATGCATGCTCAAAAGATACTTATAAATGCAAACCATCATATAAAGTCAAATGGTATTGTAAAGTAGATTACCATGATAAATTATACAAGGAAATGCAAGTAAGTCTCATTCAAATTAATCAATATCCAACAAAAAATACCCTGTAACCCCCACATGAAAACTCAATTGTCATTGATATTTGAAATTTGAAGCCAAAACAAAGAGGTCAAAAAATCCGAGGGAGCTCAGAAGTTCGAGCTAGACTCAATCTCAGGTAATCTGAGAGAGCTCAGATTCCTTGGGGTTTTCTCATTATGATCATTTTAACATGTTCACAGGATGAGATTTTTACACAATGAAATTCATGCAAGCATCAATCATTCTTAGACCACTTTCCAAACCACCCTCACTGAAGCTCGATTCATCACATGTATTGGATATTTAAAATTTCAAAGGTTCGAGAATTTCTAGGGGGCTCATATTTTTTGGGGTCTTGCTAGATGTGTGCAACCTAACTTAAACCCAAGGGTATCGTGGAATCTTCACAAGGTTGCTCGAAATGAGAAGTTCCATGCATGGGTGACATAAATTGTTTTGAGATCATGCTCCAAATCAAACTCACCGAAGTTCAACTAGTCAAATGCAACAGGGATCTAAAGACATGAAGCATTCCAAAATTGCAAGGGGGCTTGGATTTCTTGAGCGGATTAAGGCTTAGAAAATTTGAGTTACCTTGGAATTTATGATAGTGGCCTAAAATTGTAATTTTTCTAAGTGATGCATGTCTACCCCACCGATGACAAGGTCCATTATTTAACTTCTTATAATTCGAACTTCAGAATTTTGTAGCCCTGACGAAGTCAAAAAAATCCAAGGGGAGCTAGATTTTCCAAGTGGATTAAGGCTCAAAAATTTGAGCTACCTTAGAATTTCTGGCAGTTTACCATAATCAATTTGCTAGGGGTTTGAATTTTCTCCATGCTAGAAGGATGAGTCACGATCATTTTGATGGTTGAATCGATGCCAACCCCTATGGTAATTCGAGTCAAGCACAAAATCCTTTAGCATCACTTATTTTATTCATGAGATTTACAGCCTCAAACTAGGGCTTACAAGAAACAAGGGTTTTTGAGATGAAATTTAAATATGGTGACATCACCCTATAATCTAAATGCAACCCTGAGAACACAATAAGAAGGATAAGCCCTAAAATACTAAAAAACCCTAGTGTCAAGCTTTATGAAAATTAATCCAACCTGCAACCATTCAAGTGCACTCGAGAAATAGTAAATGCAATCGACTTTATCAAAACAATCAAACCCATGGAGTCCAAAGAGAACTCGACATGACAACATTTATTTAGGGAGATCTCTTATAAAAATCTAGGCCTACCAAATCGTCATGAAATATAAATCAATCAAAAGGACAAAGAAGAACCAACCTTGAAATGAGGCACACAAAGAGGGAAGTCAATGAATGCTCAAAGAATACCACAACGACCCGCCTAACACACAATATCCACTTCCTAATCTCAATGAATTGCACAATAGAGTGAATTATCAAGTCTAGAACACTTCACAATGCAAATGACCCCAAAAGACACCCTAAATTCTAAATACAACCCCCATTTCACCTCATAAATGTGCATAATAAATGTTTGAAGAGACGTCAAAAAACCTTGGGGATATGATGACATCTTAGACTCGGCAAATTTGAGGGTGCTTGAAATTTCTGGGCAGACAAGAGTTTAGGTAATCAGAGGGATCTTGGAACTTCCAATTGAAATCAAGTTCAAGAAATCTGAGGTAGCTCAGATTACCGAACTTCTCCTAAGCTCATAAAATTTGGCTCCCCAGGGTGAAATTTTGACATGGGTCAGACTTCAAAGAGAAAGATTTCCACCATGATGTTGTAAAGAACATACCTAAAATGTAGATAAGACTATAAGTACCCAGGTCAAATAAAATCAAAATCGAGAAACCTATCCCTTAATGGGAAAAGGTCAAAACCCTAAAGCGAGTAGGTGAACAAAAAAAGCAGAAATATGGTCCATACTTTTAGTAGTGCATGTGTGCAAAAAATGCAAAATACAATCTAGAGGAGGCATATAAATAGGCCTCAATTACCATAGTAATCTCTGAGGAAACAAAGTGGAGCTACAAAAAACTACCAATATAGACTTATGCTAACCTAAGACTCCATGAAATTAATAGACCCTAACATCCATTATATTATAGTATTCAAATTACTGCTGCTCAGGGATGACACCAATGCTTACCTAAGTGTCATACCTCAACACCAACCTTTCCATATTTTATTATCTTCCTTAGTTAGTTGTCTCATCAACATCAACCAATCCATTAGTTATTATGTACACTCGCAACCACCCAACCCTTTCATTCAAAATAAGACCTAGAATATACTTCAAGAACTGTATGCTTTTCATTGTCATCACATGAAATCTTAGTAATAATTCCAGGTCATTTGTGAAGACCAGATGATGCAAGAGCATCCTTGGTTCTTGGAAATCTTGCATCGACCAAAAATATTTTCATTCAGTTTTGTTCTTGTTTAGTTATTATCAAGTTCAAATTGGTAGATACAATGTTTCTTCATGTTTTCTCACCAGATCTCGTGTACCTAAGGTATCATTGTGGACATGTTAAATTTCCTTATTCCAAATTTTTAGCTTGATTGGATCTTTTTTCAAGAAGTTATCACTTTCAGATTGAGTGACAATTTTGGAACTAGGTCCAAAACAATTTCAAACCCTAATGGCTAGTTGGATCGATTGTGGATCTCGCCCGATGCTTGCAGATCCTCATGGTATGTTTAGATTTGTTCCCTAGAGTGTCCATGACCTTATATTTAGGTCCAAACTTCATCATACACATTTAAAATGGAATAATTTCAGATTTGAGGCCGACCTATTCTTCCACACGTTACATTTTCCTCATTGGAGATTGCAATGATCTTTGGCCAATGCGGATGTTTCTTAACCCACAGATGTGATATAAAGCTTGTAATGAATCATTAGAATGGTAATGAATTAAGATCAAGTAGATTAGGTTGTATATAGAGTTTGATCTATAGGATTTTCGCTCGCATGTAAGAGCACTATATTTTGAACATGTTGTAATCAGGCATGTGAGCCAAAGATGTAAGCTCGGATGTGGCTGAACATATGTAATTAAGATTTTTGATAATAATAAAGTTTGTAACTACATTCTCCTCCATCTTCTGTGTTGCTTCTATTGTGTTACTCTTGCTACATGTTCCAGTTTTTTCTCCTCGAGGACCCCCCATACTGTGTTTGCACCAGATTGGTATTAGAGTGAGACTCGTTCCTTGCGAGATTGTGAAATTTTGCGCAACCCTATCGAAGATTTGTTGTGGGGTGGCAGATTGAGGATCTGACCCACAACTACAGAGGATTTTTGTAAATATGGCTGGAAGAAGAAATAGTAGAGGAAATGGAGTGCATGGAAATGCATACCCAGTTGTAATGGAAATGTTGAGAAGAATTACTGCCAGATTAGAAGCAGTTGAAATGGCCCAAAGAAGAGGTCGACCAGTTGATGATGTAATTGATCAAGAAGTGGAAGAAAAAGAGGTTTCAAGAGAAGATAAACCTGGTCTTGATCAAGGAGAAGAAAGGTTCATAAGAGCCCTAACTAGAGTGAACACAAAACCATATTTCAATCCATTGGATTATAATGGTAAGCTAGATTCAGATGAATTTATTGATTGGATAACAAAGATGGAAAAGTACTTTAATTTTGAAGGAACCACATAAGATACGAAGATAAATTTTTCTTGTACAAATTTGAAAGGACATTCATCCCTTTGGTGGGAAGATTTGCAGACAGATAGGAAAATAAAGGGAAAGGAGAAGATAAGATCATGGGATCAGATGGTGAATAAGTTGAAGAAAAAGTTCATACCTATGGACTATTAGATCAGTTTGTTTCAAAATTTGTAGAATCTGAAATAGAAGGAATCAGGTGTGACAGAGTATACTAAGGAGTTATACAAGTTGAATATCAGATCTAAACATTTAGAAGATGAGACCGAACAAGTATCTACATATATGAATGGTTTGAGGTCGTCTATACAAGATGAGATAAATTTTATTAAGTTGTTGAGTGTGGAAGAGGCATACCAATGCACCCTAAAGGAAAAAGAGAACCTAAACAAAAGACATGAGAAAAGATAGAGAGGAAGAGGTAGACTATTTCAGAGAGGAAGAATATTTATTGGAGGAGGAAGAGGACATTTTTCAGATCAGAATAAAGATAAGGAGATCAGTAGGAATGATAGTTCATATCATAGAGATGATGGAAAATATTATAGAAGAGGAGGATATGCTGGTTATAGGAATGAAGGATTTAGAAAAGGTGACAAAGGACAAGAGAAAAGAGAATTCAAAAGAACTTGTTATAAGTGTGGTGGAGAAGGACATATAACATTTGAATGTAACCAGGGAGAAACAAGAAAAAGCATAGAGAATAGTAGGAGAAAAACCTTTTTTGAAGAAGATCATGATGGATCACCTAACAAACTGGAAGAAGGAGAAGTGTTGGTGAACAAAAGGGTATTATGTCAAAGTGAGATGGAGCAGGAACCATTGTAGAGAAAGAATTTGTTTTGGACTAGATGAAAAGTAGCTGGTAAATGTTGCATAGTGATCATAGATAGTGGAAGTTCAGAGAATCTAGCTTCTGAAGAAATGGTGATCAAGTTGAAGTTGGAAATATTGAAACACCCAAAGCCCTATTAGATAGCACGGATTTAAGATGATCATAAGATTCTGATAAGTGAACAATGTTTGGTGAAATTGAAAATAGGAAATTACCATTATGAAGTTTTGTGTGATATTATGTCTATGGATGTATGCCATATTTTGTTGGGAAGACCTTGGTAGTATGATAGACAAGCTATTCATGATGGAAAGAAGAACATATATACTATTATTGCTAATAGGATGAAATAGGTTTTGGTGCCCTTGGAAGATGTCCCTAGAACTGAGGTTTGTATGAGTGCTAGAATTAGTTTGGTTGATGGGAGGAGATTCCTGGATGGACTAAGACATGAGAACATGTGTTATGCCCTAGTTCCAAAGAATGTTGAAGATTTGAAGCATGTAGAAGAACAATCATTTCAGACAATGTACCTAATGGATTTCCACCTGTAAGGAGTATTAGTCATTGCATGGATCTAATTCCTGGAGTTGGTTTTCTTAACAAAGCAACACACTAGATGGAATTGGGAGAAAATGAAGAATTAAATAGACAAGTGCAATAATTATTGAGAAAATGTTTGATTAGAGAAAGCTTAAGTCCTTGTGTAGTATCTACTATATTAGTACCTAAGAAGGATGGAGAGTGGAGGATTTGTACAAACTCTAGAGCCATAAACAAGATCAAAATGATGTATAGTTTTCCTTTTCCCTAGATGGATGAAATTATGGATTGTTTGAGTGGAGCTAAGTACTTTACAAATATATACTTGAAAATTGGATATCATCAAATCAAAATCAGAGAAGGAGATGAGTGGAAAACAACATTCAAGACAAATGAAGGATTGTATGAATGGTTGTTGATGCCTTTTGGACTGAAAAATGCACCGAGTACTTTGATGAGGTTGATGAATGAGGTATTGAAGAAATTATTGGGTAAGTTTGTGATTGTCTTTTTGGATGACATCTTGATTTTTAGTAACATAAGAGAAGAAAATTTGTTGCACATCAAACAAGTTTTGTAGAGGTTGAGGGAAGAGCAGTTGCTAATAAACATTAAGAAGTGTAGTTTCATGAAGGAAGAGTTGGAATATCTAGGATTTGTGATATCAGTGGATGGATTGAAGATGGATCTTGAGAAGGTACGAGATATTGTTGAATGACTTACACTTGAAAGAATTGGAGAGGTAAGATCATTTCATGGATTGGATAGTTTCTACCAAAAAATCATTAGGAATTTCAGTTCTATTTGGAACCCTATGACAGAAAAAATGAGAGGAGATAGGAAGGATTTCAGATGGACATTTGGAGTAGACAAAAGTTTTGAGTTATTAAAGAAGAAGGTGATTGAGCAGCCTCTGTTGGCTTTACCAGATTTCAACAAAGTATTTCAAGTAGATTGTGATGCAAGTGAAAATGCAATTGGAGCAGTATTGAGTCAAGAAGGAAGACCAATAGCTTATTTCAGTGTGAATTTTAATGATGCTAGGAGAAGATATTAAATGTATAATCAAGAGTTCTATGCCATAGTTCAAGCTTTGAAGAAGTGGATACATTAATTTTTATCTAAGTATTTTGTGTTGTATACAAATCATCAAGATTTGTAATATTTGAATAGTTAAGGTAAGTTGAATCAAAATCACATGAGATGGGTAGAGTTATTGTAGAGTTAAACTTTTATTTTAAAGCATAGGAGTGGAAAGTCAAATAGAGTTGTTGATGCCCTGAGTAGGAGAAGGAATTTTATAGTATAGATGAGAGTGGAAGTATTAGGCTTTGAAGAGTTGAAGAACTTGTATAAGGAAGACCCTAATTTTGTAGAACCTTGGAAAGAATGTAAAGAGATAGTCTTGGAGGATAGGAGTCAGTGGCTATATTATTTCATTCAAGAGGATATGTTGTTTAGAGGAAATTAGTTGTGTATACCCCAAAGTTCAATGAGGGATAACTTGATAGAAGAGAAACATAGTAGAGGATTGGCACGACAATTTGGAATTGACAAAATAGTAGCCTTGGTGAGTGAGAATTACTTTTGGCCATAGATTCATAAGGATGTTAGGAAATTTGTACATAGTTGTAGAGTTTTTCAAGTTGCAAAAGGAGGTAGTCAGAATGTTGGATTGTATAAACCTTTGATAGTACCAAAAAGACCTTGGGTGGATATCAACATGGATTTCATACTTGGTTTGCCTAAGACATAGAGGGGTAATGATTTAGTATTTGTGGTGGTTGAAATTTTTTCAAAGATGGCACATTTAATACCTTGTAAGAAGACAATAGATGTAGTAGTTGTAGCAGACTTGTTTTTCAAAGAATTGGCCAGATTGCATGGATTACCTAGGAGTATTATTTTAGATAGAGATACAAAATTTGTTGGTTACTTTTGGAGGACACATTGGAAGAAGTTGAAGACAAATTTGAAGGTCAGTTCTAATTTTCACCCAAAAACTAATGGATAGATAGAGGTAGTAAATAGGAGTTTGGGATTTTTTTTGAAATGTTTGGTTGGAGAGAAGACACGAAGTTCGGATTTAGCCCTTGAACAAGTAGAGTTTGCCTACAATAATTCGTTGAATAAGAGTACTAGAAAAACACCTTTTGAGATTGTTACTGGAGTTCATCCTAGAGGTATATTAGAATTGCAATAAATTAGTAAGGAAGATAAAAGGAGTGCAAAAGAAGAGGAATTTGCAAAATATATGAAGAAAGTGCATATTCAAGTGAAGTAGTAGTTGGAAGATATGAACCAGAAGTATAAGAAGAAGGCTAGTGAAAAGAGAAGACATAAGGAATTTGAAGTTGGGGAGGAAGTGATGGTGTATCTAAGGAAGGAAAGATTCCAATTGGCACATACAGTAAGATCAAGATGAAGAAGTTGAAACTTATAATATTTTGAGGAAACTTTATTCAGGAAATGCATATGAAGCAGAGTTACTGGATGACATGGGTATTTCACCCATATTCAATATTGGAGATCTTCATCAATACCATGAAGCAAAAT
Organism: Sequoiadendron giganteum; assembly: GCA_007115665.2. NCBI lineage: Eukaryota > Viridiplantae > Streptophyta > Pinopsida > Cupressales > Cupressaceae > Sequoiadendron > Sequoiadendron giganteum. Next base: position 562,602,235 of record CM021103.1, read on the forward strand.
TCAGTGAAGATAGGAAGAAAAAATTGGAAGAAGAACTTCCTAAACAACAATCAGATGGGATAGAGGAGATTTTGGATGTTAGAGATAGAAGAAAGATTGGTGGAAGACAGTACAAAGAATATCTTGTGAAATGAAAGGGTAGACCAGTGGAGGATTCTTCTTGGATTTCTCAGGCTGAGGTAGACCGTCTTGGTTTCCTTTAGCCCCCAAAAAGTGAGGGGATCATTTTTCATTAACCTTGGATGTCTGATGCAAGAAAACCCTTGGTTCTTGACAATCTTGTATCGACCAAAAATATTTTCATTTAGTTTTTGTTCTTATTCAGTTCTTTTCTAGTTCAAGTTGGTAGATCCAGTGTTTCTTCATGTTTTCTCACTAGATCTTGTGTACCTGAGGTATCATTTTGGACATGTTAAATTACCTTATTCCAAGTTTTTAGGTTGATTTCATCTTTTTCTAACAAGTTATCACTTTCGAATTGAGTGATAGTTTTGGAACTGGCTTCGAAATAATTTCAAACCCTAACGGCTAGATGGATTGATTGCGGATCTCACCTGATGCTTGCAGATCCTCACAGTGTATTTAGATTTGTTCCCTGGAGTTTCCACAACCTTATCTTTAGGTCCACATTTCATCATACATATTTACTATGGAATGATTTCAAATTTGAGGCTGACTTGTTCTTGCACACGTTAAATTTTCTCATTGGGGATTGTAATGATCTTTGGCTAATGCGGATGTTTCTTGACCCACAGATGTGATATAAATCTTGTAATGAATCATAAAAATGGTAGCGAATTAAGATCAAGTATATTAGTTTGTATATAGAGTTTGATCTATAGGGTTTTTGCTTGCATGTAAGAGCACTATATTTTGAACATGTTGTAATTAGGCCTATGAGCCAAATTTGTAAGAACGAATGTGGCCAAACATATGTAATCAAGATTTTTGATAATAATAAATTCTATAATTGCATTTGCCTCCATGTTCTGTGTTTCTTCTATTGTGTTACTCTTGTTGCATGGTTTGGATTTTTCTCCTTGAGGACCCTCCATACCGTGTTTGCACCACTAGTGAATACTGTTCTCGGGGCCTCCCATGGTGACAAAACATATAGTACTTTGTTTGGTAGAAACACACCCCAACCCACCTTATAATGAAATAAATAATTATATAAATAAGAATTTATTTAATTATAGGGAAAAAATATTTAACTTAGTGATGTAATTTAAATAAAATTGATATTTATTTAAATTAATCAAAAGAGGAATAAGATAAAGTGAATTAATTGAATAATTAAAAAATATTTAACTAATAGAGGAATATGGCATTAGAGAATAATTAAATAATTAAAATTATTTAATTATACATGGAAGAAGGTGAATTAGCTATAAAAAAATTCTTTTGTGCTTGGGGTATTTTTCAGTGTGTACAATACTCATGCACTCGATTGCTATGTGTGTCCCTCTTTCAATTGATATTGGTAGCATCATTCATGGGCCACCACTTGTAAGTGGATATTTATTATTAGAACGAGATTGATCCTTCATAGGATGGTTTCTTATTACAAGCTTCAATGAAAGTTGTGCTTATGTGGTCATATGCCACATGTCCCTCTTTGATATAGCATGCTATGGCCTAGTCTATGGAGGTCACATCATTCAAGGTGATAGTTTTAAATTGTAGAACATAGATTCTTATGACACAAATTCATTTGTGCCCTCTTTTAAAGTTATTCACTTGTAATTTTATTCCACTTTCTTTGAGCTATGGATGTACATTGTCTATACTGTGCCACCTCCTTCTAGGTGACAATTTATTACTACATCATATAGATTCTTCATAAAACTTCATTTGTGCTCCTTTCAAAGTTGTGATTATGAACTTGGCTATTAGGGTGATGAGGTTTTACATGGCCTTTTATTCATAAAAGCTTGCATTGTCAATGATGGGCATGTTCCTAAATGATCAAATGTTCAAACCAATGAATGCTCACCAGGTGTCTTAGTTTTATTGCAACACACTATTTCTTCATAACACAAGATCCAAAAGGCATATTTATTCAAATATGTGCCAATGCATTTTTTTAGACACTTAGGATAATTGAGAGGGGGGGTGAATCAATTGTATATTAGAACATTCAAATCCTCATTAAAATTCACAACCTTATTATGCATCAACATGAATGTAAACTAATTAAACACAAACACATTAATAACCATACACCATAGAACACCAAATTCACATGGAAAATCCTAATCAAGGAAAAACCATGGTCAGGATTAACTCACATATATATGAATAACAACATCGATTACAAAAGGCTCATTGCTAAAAGTGATGAATACCCAAAAGAAAAGAATGGCTCACTACCTAAAGGACTCACTATCCATAAAAGAAAGAAAATAGATACTATTACAAGGAGGTTCAATACCTCAGAGCAACATGAAGATCCACCACAACAACTCTACACCATCTACAACCTTCAGCTCATTGCCTCAAACAACTTAAGGAGCACTTAAAATATAAAAAAATTTTGCTCACTACTTTTTGTACCTTCTGCACATTCGCCCCATTCGGAACGGGGACCCCCTCTTCCCTCTTTGGATTTGTCGGGCCCTTTTTGCTTCACCTCATTTTGCATGCCTAGTTTGGTGTCCTAAAGGGTCGGCGTGTTCCCCAAGGTCATATTTTAAGCCTAACCAAAATCACCACTTTAAAGAATGCTAAATATGGGGTTAATTTGGGTTTCCCTTGTCAAAATTCCTTTCTGGCGTCCGCTGCATCCTCCGGGCCCGGGCACTCGAGTTTCCCCTTTTGGATTTTTGTCTGGATTCTGCCCTTTGAACGACATCGGCTCGACATCTTTCTGGACATCGGACCCCGAAGGTCGGGTTTCCCCTTCCGGGTTTCCTCTCGAGCTTTGTCGTTCCAATAGCCGTGGTGGGATGACTTCCTGGCCACTGGACTCCGGATCTCCCACCGCCGACTACGAATTTCAACTCACCAACTTCACCTGCCATCCTACGAAGGAATTGAATGTGGCATTAATGATAGGTATGGCTATAAAACCTGATTTTCTACTTGTCATTTTCATTTGACCAAGTGTTATAATTTTGAGGAGCTCCTGCGCGTTCGACATTTCCAGTGTACGAATCCAAGCTCTGTTTTCCAGCGTTTTCCATGCGGCCATCAAAAATTTCTTTGGGATCTTGAGGTATGCCCACCGTCCATGCCCTTGTTCTTCATTTTGTTGATTTTTGAGCCTTAAATAAAGTAAAATGCAAAACCATGTTAAAATCCGATAGGTGAAGGCCTTCCAACTAAAATCCATGTTTTAAAAAATGTAAAAATCAATCGCTAAGTGTCTAAAATTCAATCGGGGACTTCACTTCTCCATGGCTGATCTTCAGAATAGTCACCAACGTCCTCCAGGCCTGGAATTTCCCATCACTATCCGCAAACTCAACTTCAAATTCTCTACGACCGAACCCACCTTGGACTCCGACCATCAGAATTCCCCTCCTGGGATTCCATTGCGTCATTGCCATTTTACATGGCCTTGCCCGAGTGCCTTCCTGACCTCCGGACCCTAGACACTTGAGGTCCATCTGAAGACCTTGGAAAATCGAAAGAACCAACCAAGATCAAAGCAGCCCTGGGATTCCATCCTTGGGATGCCGTTGCCAGAATCTCATTCTGACTTCGTTGTTTCGACGACCTTTCCCAAGCGGCTTTCTGAACCCCAGTTCCTAACTACACAAAATCTGTTCCAACTTCTAGGCAGAACCTTTGATTGAAAGTCACTTCAGACCCCAACCTCTAGAATTTGTTCCTCATAATTCCATGTCGTGTTCGCCGTTCCAAACGGCCATCCTATGACGTCTTCTCGACTGCCTGAGCCCAGTCCACGGCCCGTCGAAACCAAATTTAGGTAAACTCTTTAGCCTCCTTCAAAGTCTGAACCTTAGAATTCCCCTCCTGGGATTCTGTTCCACTGGCGCCATTTTAACGATGAATTCAAGACAGCTTCCCGACCTCCAGGTCCCGGTGCTCTGTTCACTGCCTGGTTGTCCCGAGTCCTCTAACTATCTCCCGAGACTGCACTCAGGATTTCCTTCCCCATATTTTTGCTTCCATTTCACCATTTCAAATGGCCGACCTGTAACTACTTCCCGTTAATGAAAATCCGAGACCTGGATTCTGACGCCTAGATTTCCACCTCCTTTGCGCCGTTTCAAATGGCTTTCCTACAGATGATGCCCGAACTCCCAAATGAAGGATCAAATGACCTCCAAATCCAAAATGGATTTTGACTCACTTGCTAAAATTAGGTCCTCCTTCTTGCCAACCTTCTATTACTCAAATCCAACACCAGGAAATACCTTTAGGAATTCCATCCTCAATTTTCCCTTTCAAACGACATCCTGCCAAGGGAATTTTGGCCCTGGGAACTCGGTTTGTTTGCTTTGCTCTCTAATGATGAAATATCAAGTGTTTTATGCTTATTGAATATGAATAATGATTGGAGAGCTAATCTTGGTGTGGAGGAGCTTGTCCGGGACCATTTCATCATGTTTATTATTACTAATTCTCGTCTTTTGTGTAGGATTTATGGAATTCAGTGCGTAAACTTTCGGCGCCTCCAAGGAGAAAGGAAAAGCAATAGCCAAGACACCTCAAGGCAAGGAGGACAAGGACTTGATAAAGTAAAAATTCCAGGGGGTCCCCATACAATCCAGAGTTACTTCTCTCTGGAGAGATATGACAGATACCAACATCGGCCAGGTCGATGTTGACAAATTCATACAAAGTGTTAGGATGAACCCCAAGACCGAGAATGCAAAATTGATAAAGAAAAGTGAAATTGCTAAGGCTACAGGTTTCTCGCTATTCTTAGTGGCCCCTGAACTGGTAATGGCATGTGTAGAAACCTACCAGGAGGACACTCAAACTATAGTGGACCGGGACAAAAATGTCCTTGCAGACATGTCCCTGTCGAGTATAACGACAACATTCCACATTCCCGCCTATGAGCACATGGAGACTCTCACCATGGGGGAGTGCAAGGAGCTTTGGGATCAGGATACCTTGGGGTGCAAGAAGGTCATCAATCACTATTGGTTAAAGGACAAGTGGGCTAGTGCTGGCAAGCTTCCTTAGGAAGTTTCTCGCGGTGACTTCTTCAATGATTACCATGACCTCATAACGTTGCTAAGTTGAGTGATGGGCCTTCCTGGGGTGACCTTCTTCCAAGAATGGATGTTCTACTTCATAGAGTAGATTCTCCATGATGATGGTATCACTTTCTATTGGGGAGAAATAATCAGTGACCATTTCCACGAGCAATTTACAACCGTGAAGAAGTCCTCCCAGTTCTTCATGACCTCCTATTTGGTATATTCCCTCACCGATTGGCGGCATTATCAGGGATAAGTGTTGGTACCCAGTGACCCATCAGGGGTGAAACTTAAACCATATGACAAATACACTCAACTAAAGTTCAAAAATTTCAAGAGGGATTACTGTTGAGTGAATGATGCATTCATCACCTACATCATTCGGTCTCTCGGGGGTGACTTTCAAAGTAGAGTTTCTCATAGCACCCGAGCCCTCCTCAAGAAATATGCATTCCTTTATATATAGTTCCCAAAGTTCACATACATCTGTGCTGAGGGTTCACGGAAAGATTGAATAGGATGCCCCAGTACTCCAATGACCGAATCATTCTATTGGAGCTTACTCAACAGCTACGTCATATTCATCACATCCTGAGTGATAAGCATTTGGTGGGCACGGCTTACCCCATTGGGCTCAGCCAAAGAATGTACAAGATTCATACCTCCCAGTGTGTAGGGTATTCAGAAAGGGAGTTGGCTAAGTACAAATTCCATCAATATATAGCTCGGCCTCAAATGGACCCATACAGACACATCAGGAAGGTGGTGGGACGAGAGTATACCCACCTCCACAATGTTGAGGACTTTTGGGCCAACTACAAGGATGATCTTGAGGTATGGCTGAGACAATACATGCACATGATCACTATCTATGTGTGAAGGATAAACCTGTGCCCAGTTCCTGACCAACTCGAAGAAAATGAGGACACGATGATCGATCTGGGGTATGATACCATCACCAATTTTCTGTTGATAGAAATTGACTGGAATGAACTAGAGCTTGATGACATCGCCATACTCACTAGGCCCATCGAGATCCGAATGAAATCATGGGTCGACCAACAAGTGGCCCGATTAAAACAACAAGGAGTCGCCTCGACATTCAAGGGACTGGAAAGTGAATTGAGTGGCTCTGAAGGTGGGGTGGCTGCCACTCCAAATGGGGAAACATCCAAAACCCCACCATCAGTCAAGAACAAGAAGAGAAAGGAGGCTAGTGAGCAGCTACCTAAACCAAAGGTCTATGCTTGCAAGTCTTTTTAGCTAGAGCCTTCCACAAAGAAAAGAAAAACAATGCGGAGCACGAGGACAACCACGATGACCAAGGTTCCACCCCTTAGGACCAGAATTGAAGGATCTAAATCACCAAGGTCTCTACCTATTGCTACTACTATTGTTGCCCCCACCTCGCAGGCTGCGCTTGTAGTTCTTGCTTCCTCCCCACCTACAGTGAACATTTCTGTCCACCTTGCTTCCACTTCTCCAATCTTGCAAATTATTCCAGTGGATTCATCCTCTTCCATGACCTCACCAATCTCCTCTTCTTCTATGTCTCCTTCCTTGACCTCTGTTTCCATTGCTACAGTGCTCGCTATTAGTCTCCCGGAGTCCTTGGTAAAATACATGCAAAATGTGCCATCTGAGCTCTTGGGAATGCTCACTAACCCAATAGTTCAGGCTATGGCCCATGCTCCAGCTCCCCTCCCCTCAACCGAACCACCAAAGATGGAGGTGAAAATGAAAATATCAGATGAGCTCAAACAATAGTAGCTAGAGGCTCTAAAAGCCCTGGAAGAGGAAGAATTTGAGTATCACAAACATCCACTATTCAAAAGCCGTGAGATACATGAGGTGGTTTATGAGTCCTCCAATGAGAGCAGTGAGGAGTTGAATGCTGATTTTATAAGAGAATCAAATGATGCCAAGATCAATGCAGAGTGGGGCAAGTAACTCCAGGAGATAGAAGATAGGGAGGCCGAGGAGCGGCTCACAAGAGAAGAGGAGATTGCTGCTCAAGAGACAGAGGAAAGAAAATCTCCTACTGAGAAGCAAGACCAGACTCTAGAGCCTAACAAGGAAGCATCCCTCCACAAGGATGAGCAGGGGGAGAACTCCAAAGAGCATGAATACAATCAAAATGACATAGAGGGGGATGTTGAGAAAGAAGATCCACCCAAAGAGAAGTTGCATACTGAGTCCCCCACTAGACATGAAACCCTCCGACAAGACTCCAAAGAGGAGAAGGAAGATGCGGGGACCAAGGAGAAGGCTCTTTTTGTTACGATTGTTGAGCTTGAGAAAGGGGACAATGGGAGTCAAAGTAAACCACTTGGAGAGGAACCCCAAGCACCCGAGTGGTTACAAAGGTAGGTGAAGCAGAAGAATCCCACCTTGAAGGATCCCAAGGCAAGGCTGCAAGCCATCATGGCTAGAGCACAAGTAAGCACCTAAAAGAAGGAAAAGAAACCAAGGGTTAGATCGAAGGTAACCATGGATGCCTCAGGAACAAGGGTGGTGCAGATAGCAACACTGGTGGTTGGAGAGCTGGGTATAGTTTATAACGTCTCCACCATTGACTTGGGAGTGGCCACGAGGGAACAAAAGGTTGATCACCTCTAGGAGTCGGTCACCATAGTTGTACACCTTATCCAACAAGATAAGATCTCAAATGAAGAATTAAAGGAGCAACTGGTTGATCTAACAACCTACATTCATTAGTGGTCATCCCCAGATGAGAAGCCCATGATATCTTCCACTCCACCTCAGCTGCTATCCCAAGAGCAGATTAATAAGTTAGAAAAGAGAAGGAACTTAGACAAGACTACGGAAAACTAGTTCCGACAGGTCTTAGACATGGGAAACGAGGGCATCAATTTGGCTGTCTAGATAGAAAAAAAGTTCCTCAAAGTGCAAAGGACCCTTGAGGGTACGACATAGATCTGTGAAGAGTTCCCAAGAAATATGAGGCAAACTATCCAAAGATTGAGGCCATACTCTCGTTGCCAGGTGAGGTTTGGGAGAAGGACCTAGGCTTCAAGGATGATGACCACTGGTTAGTAGATGTTTGGAAGCAAGATTTCAATAATAGGGTGAAAAGGCTCGAGCAGATCATTGAGCAGATAGTGCCAGACATCAAATGGGCTAGAGATTCTAGAGAGGAGTGCTCTCAGTATATCAAATTGATGCCAGGGTATGAGATGCCAGCAACCAAGATCAACCCTGAGAACATAAGGCCCCACTTCTTGAAAATCATGGAAGATGGGATGTCAGTTGAAGTCACCATGGACTTCATGAGCTTTGCAGGCCGTGCCTTTGCGCAGTCAAAACTTTTCAGGGATAATGCAACCAAATATGAAGAGGACTGGAAGAAACTTGTCAGCAATTCCTAGGAATGGAGCTATCAGGTGCTGCGATCAGACATCATGGAGATGAAGAAGCTCCAGCCACTGATCTTGAACTTCATGGAGTATGTAGCGTTGAAGAAGTGTGAAGGAAACCCTGTTATCGACAAAGAATTCCTCAAAGAATAGCTGCAACAAAGGGAAAATGGCTAAAGGATGAAATTGCTACACTGCTATCACTAGAAGACAAAATAGGGAAAAGACAAGGATGGATTTATAAATATAATATATTTGGGGGTAGGTGAAACCCTATTATAAAGTGAATATTGGCCACACAATAGAATCGAATCTTGGCCACTCATTTTGTTTTTTGGAAACTATAAATAGGGATCCCCTCCTCTCATTTTAAGAGAGTTGAGTTGTTGTAAAGACATGCTGCTGAAAATATAATAGAAAATACAGTCATTTTCTGGTGTATTTCTGGATTTCTCCACATGTTTCATGATTCTTCTCCATTTAACTAGAACTTTGCTTCAAGTTACTTTTCTGCTTTAGTATCTTTGGATTAACTTTGGTGGAATTAGTATGTTGTCTCTGGTTTTGGACATTACTATTGTGTGTATGCTTTCCTTGTCCATACTTTTGGTCATTTACTGCTATTTGAACCTACAACAAGGTACAGTAATTTCATATCCATCAAACTCCATTCATCAACCCAATTCTCCTACAGCTTTGACCATGTAAGACAGCCTTGTGATTCCAAAAAAATCACATCAAACAACTGATATGTTCCAAGCTCCATCATGACTTGACATCTGAGAGACCTTGGGATAATGTTCTGCAATTTGATTATGGAAGATTATCTTTCAAGAGAGGTGATGCACCTATGCAGCGCCTATGTTGTGAAGTGCATAAAAACACCATAAATAAAATTGGTGCTAAAAGGAGGGCCGTCAGAGAGTAATGCTAGATTCAATTGGGTCATTCTCCCCTCAAAGATTCCACCGAGTCTTGAGGTCTACACCCAACAAGGGAGAGTTACAAGAATTACGACCCCTTACCCGAGCTAAAAGCTAAACAAGGGGAATCATCCATCACCATCCCCACCAAACAACTCACTACCCTTCCACCTCCATCTCCTTCACTTTCATTGACAGCTCCACCTTCCACTCATCCAATCCATACAGCCTTCCAGGTTACCACTCCATCTGGGCTGAACACTGCCTTTCAGCCAATCGCGGTCACCAGTCTTGTTGCCATCACCCCAGTTGTTGCTGCCCCATTACAACCACAGAGCAATTTAGTGCAGCCACCTCCCCCACCTTTTCCAATGGCGTGGCTAGGTAATAACCTGTCACCTCTTGCTTTCAACCTGTATAATGATATGCCAAAGAATCCCGATAATTTTTGCATGAATTTCAACTCCAAAGATCCGCAAAGGCCAACTGAAGAACATGTCTGGATCTTCGAAATTTCCCTCAAGACTATGTAGATCATATATGAGGATGTAGCTTGCAAGATTTTTCTTTATTCATTAGGGGAAGAGGCCTTCTACTAGTACATCAATTTACCAGCCGGAACTATCAACACATGGGATCTTCTAAAGAGTGCATTTCTGCAAAAGTTCAAGACCCTTGTCAACCTCGTAGATTCATATCGACACTTTATGTCGGTTCAGAGGGAAATCAATGAACCAATCAGCTCGTTCAATGACCATTTCCACAAAGCATACACTCGGCTGCATGCCCCATATGTTTTTAATGATGCTGCTGTCCTACCCATTTACTATGCAGCATTGGACAACCTCACTTCAGCATTGGTGAAAAGGATGAGGCTGCCACTCGCTAGGTTGGTTGATGCGTATGCTGAAGCCATCATTGCCAGCAAAGATTTGGGGTAGAATATATCCGGTCCATTGTCTTCTCTTGGGCAAACCACGCATCCAACGTAGATACAAGGGCTCACACAAGCCTTACAACATCAAACACCTTTGCTGAACCCAGTGTCGAAGCTACCTATGGTTCCGCATCCTGGGCAGTCGGTGAACCAGGCATATTTGGTACCACACTACTTGTTACCCCAGTAGCAACAGTCACATCCGCAGTAATTCTAGATGTCGACATACCTTCAAGCAACAAAAATTCCACCCGCTCACCAAAATCAGTCGGTGGCACAGCCTGTGTTCCTTCAGAACACCGCACAGCAACCAAACAACACCGAAAATGATAGAATCAACGAGCTTACAGAGATGATCAAGAAAATGTCGACCAAGATAACGCACCTAAGGAACAAGAATAATCAGCTACAGACGTTGCAAAAGAGCATCCAAGCCAACCTTAATAGAGAAAATTGAGATGCTGGTACGTCGTCAGGGCAGAACTATGACAGGAATTAGAACTTAGGTCAGAACTTTGACAGAAGACCCTTCTAGAGGCAAAACTAGACATGGAATACACACCCCAACAATGGCAGCATTCCCATGCCTCTTGATCAGCCCAACAACAATAGTAATGAAAACCCCACAAGGAGAGTTTACTTGGCAGAGACTGCTTTATCTGGTTGGTGCCACATACACAAGACAAGCCACCATTCCGAGTTAGATTGTCTAGAATTTCAAACTACAGTTGAGATCTTCCAAGTAGAAGTTCAGAATGCAGTCGACAATTCAGTATGTAGGGACATTGTCCCATCTGATCCATACGATGCCTCGGTGTTGGTGTTAAAATCAGGCCCCTTTTCCAAAGGCGGAATGCAACACCCCCGAGCTGGAGAATGTTGATTCAAGAAATCACGATGCAGCAAGAGAGATAAGTTCTAAAATTCCTTTGGCTTAGCTTTTTGATTCAATAGATAATGGTCCCAAAGATGACGAAGAGGAGCCTAGGGAGGACGAAGTCCAAATGTTTCACCAATGAACTAACCCCTACAACCTTATAAATAGGCAGGCCGAAGGCCATGTTGGAGGCCCTTTTACAACCTCCACCCCGCCAAACAATTTCAGCACCCCTCCCGATCCAAACGCAAATAACAATCTGGGTTTTCGACATACACCCACATGATATCTCAACAGAAATAAACAGCAAAGCAACGACCAAAGTCAAATCGCTAGCTCCTCCCCGAACGTTTCCTATGATCAAGAGATTGAGCAGATGGGGGAGTATATTGCTGAGGAGTTTAAGAAGGTGAAGCTAAGCGTGTTGGCCTTTGAAATCCTAAAGGTGCCTGCTATCTGGAATGTTTTTTTCAGAATGGTAAATGACACTCAACCACAAGGGTCAGCTCAGGAAACTCCAGCGAAGGAGGTTTCTTTCAACAATCAGCCAAGTGAACCGGTTGTGAGACAAATCTTTAGCAGTAAGGCCGACCCGCTAGCAGTTCAACAGACAAGCAAGCAGCCAGACAGGGCGGCTAATCTGACACCAACTTAGAACAAGAGCAATGAAAAGGATAAAGGTCAAGTCACTCAGGTGGATGTTACTAGAGGGTTGTTTCAAGGAAAATTCGAGACTCCTCCCTTTTTGACCACCATCTGGGTGTTCGAAAAGAACCTCCACAATTGCTTGCTTGATTCAAGAGCATCAGCTAATGTCATGTCCTTGAGCGTGTGCAAGGCACCTAGGATAATGCCAACTCCCTTCCGGTGAAAGGTAACATAACTTGATAAAACCGAAATCAGCATAGTGGGGGAGATCAACAAGATACCCATGCAAGTTGCTGCTGATCCCTAGATCCAAAAAACTATTGACATATAGGTGGCCAAAATCCCAAGTACGTATGGTATAATCCTAGGTAGGGTTTTCATGAGAGCATTGAACGAATACGCTGCTACGGATTACTCTCAAATGTGGCTACCATGGAAAGGAATGCCTAATCAGATTCGGATTGACAGAGAGCCATGAATGAAATTCATGATTACTGAGTACAATAACATGAACAAGGTGTTGTATGTTGAAACAAGTCTAGGAAATTATTCCCTAGTATCATATCAGAATGAATAGGAATATCCTGAAGATGAGGGAACGAGTGAGGTTTTCCTCATGCTATGCAGCCCACCAACTAATTTTTCCAATCCTTCTCAGAGCACCGAGATGCTCATCGAATCTGATGATGAAGGGCTAGGAGAGAGCGAAAGTCAGGGACTGCTCAATGGTTTCCTGGATTTCATGGAGAAATGTGTGCACGATCAGCTCAGTCTGGGAACTCAAATGAACTTCTAAGAACTCTTACTTCCTAATTGGTGCCAGGTGCACAATGCTGCCCATTCAAAATTCAATTGCTGCTTGTGCCAAATAGCAATTGAACATGTCAAAAAACAAGCTACTCTAAAGGAGAAGATGGGATTTGCATCCGGTGAATTAACACGTTCCATCCCTGTAGTTCCTGAAGCGGTCACTGAAATGAAACCCCTGTCGAAGGTGAAGGTTGGATTTGTTAGCCCTGCGTCTAAGGATTCTCCTGGATTCTGGATGTTGTGCTTCGATGGTTCTAAATCCAAGCACAAAGCTGAGGCAGGTTTCGAATTGATCAGTCCCAAAGGTAAATCATACTTTTCCACTCATAGACTACAGTTTTATTGTACTAACAATGTGGCAGAATATGAAGCTTTGGTCTTGGGCTTCTTGATGGCATTGAGAAAGGATGTCAAGATGCTCCAAGTGTATGGAGATTCAGAGTTAGTCATAAAACAAGTCAGGAAGCTTTATTCTTGCTATGATCAAAGGCTTACTAATTACCAGCACCACGTATGGGATCTGTTGGAAGGGTTGGATGCATTTAACATTTAGCTAATCCTGCACGCTCAGAATTATACCGCCAATGCCCTAGCATAGGCGGAAAGCACACTGCAACCATTCTCTCTATTTGGCCTCAAATGATTCATGGTGGAACTCACTTCCATCTTGTCAGTGCCAGATAACGTAGCCAATTTCCAGATATTCAATGATGACAAGCATATACTAGACTTCATCACCAATTCAGATGTGTTCGCGACACAGATAATCGATGAAGTCAAACCCCAAGAGGCAGACTTGGATATAGAGGGGATCATTAACTTGAAAACTAACACCATCCCTAGGGGAATGGCTCAATTGGAGTGAATCTTTGACCTTGATCAGATCAGGGACCAGGATCAACAAACTAAAAAGGATACCATCAGCGGCCAATGTGACACTCACAACCTAGGAACGACAGGAAATGCCAAGAATGTATTCATAGGTAAGGTATGTGCTCTTGAAGAAATAAAGGGGATTATTGAAGCACTATGGAAATATCATGACATCATCGCCTAGGGCTATGATGATCACAAGATATATGACACATCAATTATCACGCACACTATCCCTCTCAGGCCAGATGCAAAACCATTCCGGCAATGACATCGCCCTGTCAATGCTTTACTGGAGCCAATAATATATAAGGAAGTACAAAAGTTGTTGTCAACTAGGATCATCTTTTTGGTCAGACACTCTACATGGGTAGCGAATTTTAGTTCCTGTCAGAAAGAAAAAAGAAGAAATTAGATTGTGCGTAGATTTTTGCAATCTAAACCGAGGATTAGAGAAAGACAACTATCCTATACCCTCGTTGGATGAGGTATTGTAGGTAGTAAACGACTCCCAAATGATGTCCTTCCTAGATGGATATTCGAGATATAACTAGGTTATGGTGTAGTACGAAGATCGACACAAGACAACATTCACCACCAAGTGGGGAATGTTCACATATAGAAGACTGCCCATCAGGCTCATCAACGCTGGTGCCACTTTTCAGCATGCTGTGGATATTGCATTCAAGGACTTGATTGGTAAGTGCATCATCATCTACATGGATGATTTAATAGTATTCTCAAAATAGCGGGCTAATCACGTCACTGACTTATGCAAGGTCTTTGAGAGGTGCCACGCATTTGGGGTCTCCCTTAACCCAAAGAAGTGCATCTTCGGGGTCACTGAGGGGAAACTCCTTGGACATGTTCTATCAGAGCAAGGCACTTCTATTGACCCTAAATGTATTCAACCCATCATGAAAATCTAGCTGCCAGGCAGCAAGAAAGAATTGAAGTCTTTTTTCGGAAAGATCAACTTCATCTACAATTTCATTACAAGCTTTGCAGAAATAGTTAAACCACTCAATGCCATGCTGAAACAAGATGCCAAGGTCGAGGGGACTCCCAAAATGAAACAGGCCTTTGGGGAAATCAAGAAAGCAATTGTTGATGCCCCTGCGCTGGTGAACCCCAACTACCTGAAGCCCTTTTACATTTACTCCTTTGCTTCAGATCATTCCTACGCCAGCATCTTGACATAGAAGGATGATGAGGGAAATGAACATCCAATTGCCTTGATGAGGGCCCCCTTGAAGGATGTCGAACTATGCTATCATAATGTTGAAAAATAGGCTTATGCCCTTGTTAAAGGAGTCAAGAAGTTCTGGCAATATATCTTGCGCAATAAGGTCTTTGCCATAGTTCTCGACCCTACAGTAAAAATATTGCTTATGGAGAATGAGTTGGGGGAACAAAGGGAAAAGTGGGTTGCGGTGCTACAGGAGTATGACATGGAGATTCAGCCGATGAAGCTAGTCAGAGGACAAGCACTTGCCCAAACAATGGTAGAGGTAGTTATCAGCACTGGACTCAAACTCAAGGCACAACAGTACCAGGTGGAAGATGTCTCCCTAGGAGAATGGTACGATGACATGGTGTACTACTTACTAAATCATAAATTCCCACCTCATCTGCAGGGAGTCCAAAGGTGAGCCCTTAGATTGAAAACTAGTAGCTATATGTTATAGGGCTCCATATTGTACAAGAAAAATCATGAATGTATCTATCTACGATGCCTGGGAAAGGAGGAAGTTGATCGCGTTCTTAAGGAATTCCATGACAAGTTCGAAACTGGCTATAGCTCAGGTCTATCAACCACACATCAAATATTGAGAGTTGGGTATTATTGGCCCACCATTTTCAAGGATACTCATGACCATGTTTGTACCTATCACGTGTTCCAGACTGCTACCAGCAGAGAAAGGAACGCTGCTGTCCCATTACAACCTGTTCTGGAGGTAAGGCCTTTTGCGCAATGGGGTCTCGACTTCATTGGTCTGGTAAGTCCTCCATCATCTATGGGACATAGGTATATTCTAACTGCTTCTGATTACTAGACTAGATAGATAGAAGAAATAACTTATAGGCAATGTACAACTGAAGTCGTAACCAATTTCTTAGAAATTTTTATTTTAAATCATTTTGGTTGCCCATATGCTCTAGTATGTGATAACGGCCCTACATTTGCCTCACTGAAATTCACAAGTTGGGCCTTTGATTATGGCATCGCCCTCAAATTTTCCTCCAACTACTATCCTCAAGGCAATGGCCTTGCTGAGTCCACCAATAAAAACTTGATCACGGTGATTAAGAAGCTGCTAGATAGGAACCCAAAGGATTGGCATACCCAATTTTGTTTCGCCTTATGGGCAGATCGCACCCGCCACAAGGCTACTCTTGGAGATTCCCCATACCATCTAGTCTATGACTTAGAACCTATCTTTCCCATAAATTTGAAAATCCCAACCCTTCAGTTCATCAATGAATTTTATGAAGGAGACTATAGAGAAGCTCGCCTCGCCAAGCTACTGCACCTTGAAGAAGTACAAGACCATGCAATAGAAAATTTCGCCAAACATTAGGGTGTAGTCAAAAGATGGTTTGACTGCTGAGGCACAATTAACGCCTTTCGCATTTCTGATCTAGTCCTCTACTGGGACAAGGCCCATGAAAAGAAAGGGGACACAAAAAATTCAACAAGCTTTGGCTTGGCCTCTTTCAGATTGCTGAAATCCTTGGAGATAATTCTTTCCGCCTAAAGACTCTCACCGATGAAGATGTCCCGTTGCCTATCAACAGGCAGCACCTTAAGCATTAATTTTAGGCATGAGCTCTCAAGAGCTGTTTATGTAAATACCTGTACATATGTTAGGATAGATTTCCTTCTTTTTCCTTCAATTTTGCTCGCTGACCCGGCTGTTTTGTCTTGATCTTGAAAGAGCCTCCTTGTTTTGCTGTGGTGGCCATTCTTGGCCTGACATACGGTTTGCCTCACTATCCTCTTTCATTTTGTTCCCTAGATAAGCCCTCATTCTCTATTGCTAGCCTTTGAAAGCCCCCAAGCATCGATTTTCAACTTTCAAACTTTGTACTAACCTAGGATGGCTATCTGCTTGAATCTCTTTTCTTATCATGGAACACACAAAACACATTTTAAGTATTTCCAAAGAATGGTGGGGTGACTACTAGGAAATGGGGATAAGTAAAATCTAAAGTCTGCTCCAATGACCACTATGATTCTCAAACCCATTGTGAACTTTGTTGTTCATGTGGTTGAATGAAAGAAAAGAGAAAGTGCTAAAAGGAAATATCTAGCACAAGCGATAAATTAATTGAAAATAACAACCATATGGCTGTGCGAATATCTCTACCAGGGCTATGGGCGCCTTGTTGATAGTAGAGTTATATTCATGAGGTCACAATGACAACTCCATCAAGGTTATGGATTCCTGACTAGCAGCAGAGCAATGTCCAGGTTACTTTTGGGGTTAGATGAACTACGTAGATTATCTCCTCCAACCAATGGTTACTTGTGCTCTCTCTAAGGAAAGGAAATAAGCTCACCATGCACACACCTCCATGATGATATTGTAGTTTGGTTCAATCCCACCTTCTTTGAACTATTCTTAGTTTAGCTTTGAAAATTGGCTTAGGTCTGCAAAACTAGAGATCATGGGTTCAGAATGAATATTTATCTCTAGAACGCTGTGAGCGTTCTCCCAACAGAGTCGCCATTTGTTGTGCCTTCTGCACACATGCCCCGTTCGAAACGGGGACCCCCTCTTCCTTCTTTGGATTTTCCAGGCCCTTTTGCTTCACCTCATTTTGCATGCCTAGTTTGGTGTCCTAAAGGGTCAGCGCGTTCCCCAAGGTCATATTTTAAGCCTAACCAAAATCACCCCTTTAAAGAATGCTAAATCTGGGGTTAATTCAGGTTTCCCTTGTCAAAATGCCTTTCTGGCATTTGCTGCATCCTCCGGGCCCGAGCACTCGGATTTCCACTCTCGAATTTCCATCTAGATTCTGCCCTTTGAACGACATCGACCCAACGTCTTTCCAGACATTGGACCTCGGAGGCCGGGTTTCCTCTTCTGAGTTTCCTCTAGAGCTTTGTCGTTCCAATGGCCACGGCGGGATGACTTCCTTGCCATTGGACTCCGTACCTCCTACCGCCGACTGCAAATTTGAACTCACCAACTTCACCTGCTATCGTACGAAGGAATTGAATGCAGCATTAATGGCAGGTATGGCTATAAAACCCAATTTTCTACCTGTCATTTTCATCTAACGAAGTGTTAGAATTTCAAGAAGCTCCCGCGCATCCGTCATTTCCAGCCTTTGAATTTGAGCTCTGTTTTCCAATGTTTTCTGCATGCCCATTAGAAATTTCTTCAGGATCTTGAGGTATGCCCGCCGTCTATGCCCTTGTTCTTCATTTTGTTGATTTCTGAGCCTATGCAAAACCATGTTAAAATCCAGTAGGTGAAGGCCTTCCCACTAAAACCCATGTTTTAAAAAATGTAAAAATCAATCGCTAAGTGGCTAAAATTCAATCCAGGACTTCTTTTCTCTGCGGTCGATCTTCGAAATAGTCACTGACGTCCGCAAACTCAACTTCAAATTCTCTGCGACTAAACCCACCTCGGACTCCGACCATCGAAATTCCCCTCCTGGGATTCCGTTACGTCATCGCCATTTTACACAGCCTCGCCCGAGTACCTTCCCAACCTCTAGACCCCAGACACTCGAGATCCATTTGAAGACCTTGGAAAACTGAAAGAATCAACCAAGATCAAAGCAGCCCCAGGATTCCATCCCTAGGATGCCATTCCCGAAATTCCGTTCTGACTTTGCCATTTCGATGGCCTTTCTCGAGCGGCTTTTTGAGCCCCAATTCCCGCCTACGCAAAATATGTTCCAACTTCCAGGCAAAACCTTCGATTGAAACTCGCTCTAGACACTAACCTCTGGAATTCCTTCTTTGGAATTTTGTGTCACGTTAGCCATTGCAAACGACCATCCTGGGACGTCTTCCCGACTCCCAGACCCCGGTCTGCGGCCCGCTGAAACCAAATTCAAGTAAGCTCTTTAGCCTCCTTCAGAGTCTGAACCTCAGAATTCCCCTCTCAGGATTCCATTCCACTAGTGTCATTTTAATGGTGAATTCGGGACAGCTTCTTGACCTCGGGGTCTCGTTGCTCTATTCGTCGACTGGCTATCTTGAGTCCTCTAACCATCTCTGAAGACTGCACTCTGGATTTCCTTCCCTAGATTTTCGCTTCCATTTCACCATTTCAAATGGTTGACTTGTAACCACTTCCCGGCAATAAAAATCTGAGACCCAGATTCTGATGCTCTGATTTCTACCTCCCCTACGCCATTTCAAATGGCTTTCCTGCAAATGATGCCCGAACTCCCAAATGAAGGATCAAATGACCCCCAAATCCAAAATGGATTTCGACCCACTTGCTAAAATTAGGTCCTCCTTCATGCCAACCTTCTATTACTCAAATCCAACATAGGGAAATACTTTTAGGAATTCCATCCTCAATTTGCCCTTTCAAACGACATCCTGCTAAGGGAATTCCGACCCTGGGAACCCGGTTTGTTTGCTTTGCTCTCTAATGATTAAATATAAAGTGTTTTATGCTTATTGAATATGAATAACGATTGAAAAGCTAATCTTGTTGTGCAGGAGCTTATCTAAGACCATTTCATCATGTTTATTGTTACAGATTCTTGTCTTTTGTGTAGGATTTATGGAATCCGGTGTAGAAACTTCTGGTGCCTCTAAGGAGAAAGGAAAAGGTATTGCCAAGACACCTTGAGGGAAGGAGGATAAGGACCTGTACAAATTCCAAGGGGTCCCAATACAATCCAAAGTTACCTCTATTTGGAGAGATATGATAGATACCAACATCGGCCAGGTCGATGTTGACGAATTGATACAAAGGGTCAGGATGAACCCCAAGACCGAGAATGCAAAATTGATAAAGAAAATTGGAATTGCTAAGGCTGCAAGTTTCCCGCCGACCTTAGTGGCACCGGAATTAGTAATGGCATGCATAGAAGTGTACCAGGAGGAGACCCAAACTATAGTCGACCAAGACAGAAATGTCCTTGCAGACATGTCCCCATTGGGTATAACGACAACATTCCACATTCCTGCCTATGAGCACATGGAGACCCCCACCATGGGGGGTGCAAGGAACTTTGGGAGCAGGATCCCTTGGGGTGCAAGAAGGTCATCAATTAGTATTGGTTAAAGGATAAGCAGGCTAGCACTGGCAAGCTTCCTTAGGAACTTTTTCACAGTGACTTCTTCGAGGATTACCATGATCTCGTAGCGTTGTTAAGCTAAGTGATGGGCCTTCCTATGGCGGCCTTCTTCCAAGAGTGGATGTTCTACTTCATAGAGCAGATTCTCCATGGTGATGGTATCACTTTCTATTGGGGAGAAATAATCAGTGACTGCTTCCATGAGCAATTTACAACCGTGAAGAAGACCTCCTAGTTCTTCATGACCTCCTATTTGGTATATTCCCTCACCGGTTGGTGGCATTATCAGGGATTGGTGTTGGTACCCAGTGACCCATCAAGGGTGGAACTTAAACCATATGATAAATACACTGAACTACAGTTAAAAATTTTCAAGAGGGATGACTGTCGGGTGAATGATGCATTCATTTCCTACATCATTCAGTCTCTCAAGGGTGACTTTCAAAGGAGAGTTTCTCATAGCACCTGAGCCCTCCTTAGGTAATATGCCTTCCTTTATATATAGTTCCCGAAGTTCACATACATCTATGCTAAGGGATTCATGGAAAGACCAAATAGGTTGCCCTGGTACCCCAATGACTGGATCATTCTATTAGAGCTGACCCAGTAGCTATGGCATATTCATGGCATCCTGAGCGATAAGAATTTGGTGGACATGACTTACCCCATTGGGCTCGGCCAAGTGATGTAAAAGATTCATACCTCCTAGTGTGCGGGGTATTCAGAAAGGGAGTTGGCTGAGTACAACTTCCGTCAATATACAACTCAGCCTCGAATGGACCCATACAGACACATCAGGAAGGCACTGGGATGAGAGTATGCGCACCTCAACAACATTGAGGAATTTTGGGACAACTACAAGGATGATCTTGAGGTACAATTGAGGTAATACATGCACATGACCGCTATGTATGTGCGAAGGATAAACCTGTACCCAATTCTTGACCAACTCGAAGAAAATGAGGACATGGTGATCGATCTGGGGTATGATACCATTGCCAATTTGCTGCTGCAAGTGATTGACTGGAATGAAGCAAAGCTCAACGAAATCACCATACTCACTAGGCCCACTGAGATCTGAATGAAAGCATGGGTCGACCAACAAGTGGCCTGATTAAAATAACAAGGAGTCACCTTGACATTCAAGGGACTTGAAAGTGAACCGAGTGGCCCTGAAGGTGGGGTGGCTGCTATTGCAACTAAAGAAACATCCAAAACCCCACTGTCAGTCAAGACCAAGAAGAGAAAGGAGGCCAATGAGTAGCTACCTAAACCAAAGGTCTATGCCCGCAAGTCTTATGAGCCAGAGCCTTCCAAGAAGAAAAGAAAAACAATGAGGAGCATGGGGACAACTGCGATGACCAAGGGTCCACCCCTTTGGACCAGAATTGAAGGATCTAAATCACCAAGGTCTCCGCCTGCTGCTACTACTATTGCTGCCTCTGCCCCGCAGGCTTTGCTTGCAATTCCCGCTTCCTCCCCGCCTATGGTGGACATCTCCGTCCGACTTGCTTCCACTTCTCCAATCTTGCAAATTATTCTAGTGGATTCATCCTCTGCCATGACCTTGCCAGTCTCCTCTTCTTCTATGTCTCCTTCCTTGACCTCTATTTCCATTGCTATAGTGCTCACCATTAGTCTCCCGGAGTCCTTTGTAAAATACATGCAAAATATGCCATCCAAGCTCTCGGGAATGCTCACTAACCCAATAGTTTAGGCTGCAATAGCTTAGGCTATGGTGCGTGCTCCAACTCCCCTCCCCTCAGCCGAACCACCAAAGATGGAGGCGATAATGCAAATATCAGATGACTTTAAACGATAGCAACTAGAGGCTACAAAAGCATCGGAAGATGAAGAATTCGAGTATCACGAACATCCATTATTCAAACACCGTGAGATAGATGAGGTGGTTTATGAGTCCTCCAGTGAGAGCAGCGAGGAGATGAATGCTGATTTTATAAGAGAATCAAATGACCTTGAGCTCAATGCAGAGTGGGGCAAGAAACTCCAAGAGATAGAAGATAGGGAGGCCAAGGACTAGCTCACAAGAGAAGAGGAGATTGCTACTTAAGAGACAAAGGGCAACAAATATCCTACTGAGAAGCAAAACTAGACTCTAGAGCATGACAAGGAAGCATCCCTCCATAAGGATGAATAGGGGGAGAACCCTGAAGAGCATGAATAGAATTAGAACGAAGAAGAGGGGGATGCTAAGAAAGAAGATCCACCCAAAGAGCAGTTGCATACTGAGTCTGCCACTAGACATGAAACCCTCCGACAAGACTCCAAAGAGGAGAAGGAAGATGCGGGGGCCAAGGAGAATGCGCTTGTTGTTAGGACTGTTGAGCTTGAGAAAGGGGACAATGGGAGTCAAAGTAAACCACCTAGAGAGGAACCCCAACCACCCAAGTGGTTAGAGAGGTAGTTGAAGCAAAAGACTCCCACCTTGAAAGATGCCAAGGCAAGGCTAGAAGCCATCATGGCTAGAGCACAAGTAAGCACCAAAAAGAAGGAAAAGAAACCAAGGGTCAGATCGAAGGTAACCATGGATGCCTCAAGATCAAGGGTGGTTCAAATAGCAACACCGGTGGTTGGAGAGCAGGGTATAGTTTATAACATCTCCACCATTGACTTGGGAGTGGCCACAAGGGAGAAAAAGGTTGATCACCTCCAGGAGTCGGTCGCCATAGTGGTACACCTTATCCAACAGGATAAGATCTCAAAGGAAGAATTAAAGGAGCAAGTGGCTGATCTAATGACCTACATTCAGCAATGGTCATCTTTAGATGAGCGACCCATGATGACATGCGCCTCGCCTCAGCTTCCATCCCAGGAGTAGATTAAAAAGTTAGAAAAGAGAAGGAACTTAGACAAGACTACAAAAAATTGGTTCTGACAGGTCTTAGACATGGGAAACGTGGGCATCAATTTGGCTCTTTGGATAGCAAACATGTTCCTCGAAGTGAAAAGGACCCTTGAGGGTACGAGGCAACCTATCCAAAGATCAAGGCCATAATCGCATTGCTAGGAAAGGTCTAGGAGAAGGACCTAGCCTTTAAGGATGATGACCACTGGTTAGTAGATGTCTGAAAGTGAGATTTCAATCACAGGGGTAAAAGGCTCGACTAGATCATTGAGCAAATAGTGCTAGACATCAAATGGGCTAGAGATTCTAGAGAGGAGTGCTCTCAGTATATCAAATTGATGACGGGGTATGTGCCACTCGCAACCGAGATCAACCTTGAGAACATAAGGCCCCACTTCTTGAAAATCATGGAAGATGGGATGTCGGTTGAAGTCACCATGGACTTCATGAGCTTTGCAGCCATGATTTCACGTAGTCAAAACTTTTTAGGGATATTGCAACCAAATATGAAGAGGACTGGAAGAAATTTGTCAGCAATTCCCAAGAATGAAGCTATCAAATGATGTGATTAGACATCATGGAGATGGATAAGCTCCAGCCACTGATCTTAAACTTCATGGAGTATGCAGCACTGAAGAAGTATGAAGGCAACCCTGTTATCGATGAAGAATTACTCAAAGAATAGCTACAACAAAGGACAAATGGCTAAAGGATGAAATTGCTACAGTGTTGTCACTAGAAGATGTAATAGGGAAAAGACAAGGATGGATTTATAAATGTAATATATCTGGGGGTAGGTGAAACCCTATTGTAAAGTGAATATTGGCCACACATTAGAATTGAATCTTGGCCACTCATTTTGTTTTTTGGAAACTATAAATAGGGGTCCCCTCCTCTCATTTTAAGATAGTTGAGTTGTTGTAAAGATATGCTACTGAAAATATAATAGAAAATATAGTCATTTTCTGGTGTATTTCTGGATTTCTCCACATGTTTCATGATTCTTCTCCATTTAGCTAGAAATTTGCTTTAACTTTGGTGGAATTAGTATGTTGTCTCTAGTTTTGGACATTGCTGTTGTGTGTATGCTTTCCTTGTCCATACTTTTGGTCATTTGCTGCTAGTATATGACTATGTAAAGTTAGCCTGGACTTTAGTCTCATTGCTGCTCATTAAACTTTATCTTTATTCACGTTTCCATGGTGAATGAATGATGAATATCTGTAGTCCTTAGAATATAGCATAGATTTCATGATATTGTGAAAATTTAGATTAAGTGAAATTCTGTTTAAGGAAACTGTCCACAGTAGGAACCTCCATGATCACTGTTCATCGATAATTGCAGGTTCGGGAACCATTCTTCTTCCTTGCCCTTTTTTCCTTTTTTTTTAGAAACAACTTGTGCTAAGGTTTGTTGCAAATTATAAAGCCAAATTCGACAAAATAATGGAGTCCAAGACTGCTATTTGAACCTACAACAAGGTACAGTAATTTCATATCCATCAAACTCCATTCATCGACCCAATTCTCCTACAGCTTTGACCACATAAGACAGCCTTTTGATTCCAACAAAATCATATCAAACAACTGATACGTTCCAAGCTCCATCATGACCTGACATCTGAGATACCTTGGGATAGTGTTCTGCAATTTGATTGTGGAAGATTATCTTTCAAGAGAGGTGATGCAACTATGCATCACCTATGTTGTGAAGTGCATAAAAACACCATCAAAAAAACTAGCGATAGAAGGAGGGCCATCAGAGAGTAACGTTGCATCAAATTGGATCATTCTCCCCTAAAAGATTCTACCGAGTCTTGAGGTCTACACCCAACAAGGGAGAGTTATAAGAATTATAGCCCCTTACCTGAGCTAAAAGAGCTAAACAAGGGGAATCATCCATCACCGTCCCCACCGAACAACTCACTACCCTTCCACCTCCATCTCCTTCACTTTGACTGACAGCTCCACCTTCCACTCATCCAATCCATACAGACTTCTAGGTTACCACTCCATCTGGGCTGAACACTACCTTTCAGCCAATTGCAGTCACTAGTCTTACCACTGTCACACCAGTTGCTGCTGCCCCGTTACAACCACAGACCAATCTGGCACAACCACCTCCACCGCCTTTTCCAATGGTGTGGCTGGGTAATAACCCATCTCCTCTCACTTTCAACCTCTACAATGATATGCCAAAGAATCTCCAGAATTTTTGCACAAAGTTCAACTCCCGGGATCCACAGAGGACAGCTGAAGAACATGTCAGGATCTTTGAAATTTCCCTAAAGACTATGCAGATCATATATGAGGATGTGGCTTGCAAGATTTTTCCTTATTCGTTAGGGGAAGAGGCCTTCTATTGGTATGCCAATTTACCAGCCGAAACTATTAGCACATGGGATCTTTTGAAGAGTGCATTTCTGTAGAAGTTCAAGATCCTTGTCAGCCCCTCAGATTCATATCGACACTTTATGTCAATTCAGAGGGAAATCAATGAACCAATCAGCTCGTTCAATGACCATTTCCATAGAGCATACACTTAGTTGCATGCCCCGTATGTTTTTAATGATGCTACTGTCCTACCCATTTACTATGTAGCATTGGACAACCTCACTTCAACATTGGTGAAAAGGATGAGGCCGCCACTCGCTAGGTTGGTCGATGCATATGCTGAAGCCATCATTGCCAGCATGGATTTAGGGAAAAATATATTTGATCCATTGCCTTCTCTTTGGAAAACTATGCATCCGACGTAGATATAGGGGCTCATGCAAGCCTTACAACATTAGATGCCTTTGATGAACCCAGTGTCACAACTACCTATGGTTCCGCATCCTGGGCAGCCGATGAACTAGGAATATCCAATAGCACACTACTTGCTGCCCCAACAACAACAGTCGCATCCGCAACAATCCTAGTTGCTGACATACCTTCAAGCGGTAGAATTTCCACCTGCTCACCAAAATTAGCCAGTGGCACAACCTGTGTTTCTTTAGAACACCGCACCGCAACCAAACAACACCGAAAATGATAGAATCCGTGAGCTTACAGAGATGATCAAGAAAATGTTGACCGAGATGATGCACCTAAAGAACTAGAATAATCAACTATAGACATCACAAAAGAGCATCCAAGCCAAGCTTAATAGGGAAAATCGAGATCACCGTGAAAATTGGGACAATCAGGATGCTGGTACATCGTCGGGGCAGAACTATGACAGGAATTAGAACTCAGGTCAGAACTTTGACAAAAGACCCTTCCAGAGGCAAAACCGGACATGGAATACACACCCCAACAATGGCGGCATTCCAATGCCTCTTGATTAGCCCAACAACAATAGTAATGAAAACCCCACAAGCAGAGTTTACTTGGCATAGGCTGCTTTATCTGGTTGGTGCCACATACACAAGACAAGCCACCATTCTGAATTAGATTGTCTGAAATTTCAAACTACAGTCGAGATCTTCCAAGTAGAAGTTCAGAATGGAGTTGACAATTCGAGATGCCGAGAAATTGTCCCATCTGATCCATATGATGCCTCAGTGTTGGTGCTAAATCAGGCCCCTTTTCCGAAGGCGGAATGCAACAGCCCTGAGTTGGAGAATCCATAAGACAAGAAAATAAACACCAAACACTCTAGGGGAAGGTAATATGCAAACAATATAACCATGTTCCCAAATCCGTAAGACAAGAAACCTCAATGCGGAGAAATGTAAAGCAATTCCATTTCTCCCAAGAAACCTTCTTCACAAACAACATACTTTTAGACATATCTTGCACTACTGCACAATCGAAAACCTAAAACTATGGATATAACACCTTTGAACACATCTAATCATCTCATCCAAACTACACAAGAAAATTTTCAACCATGAAGGAATGTGGAGCATAATGTAGAACACAACTCTATCACTTTGTATACTTTATATTCAAAATTTCTCAAAATAACTTTGAAATGAAGTGAACTAGCTACATCAGCAACACTTGCTCAACACCACAAACACCTTCTCATCATGACCACACTAGAGTTTGATAGAGGTTGAAATCAATGGAAACACTAACTAAAACATAGTACAACAACATCCAAAAATCTCTCCCTTTGTCATTGATGGCAACCCCACCTCTGAAAAACCATCAATAACAAAAGCAACCCTACATCAAGTAGAATTCCCCTTTACTTGAAAATTTCTTATATTTCAGATTTCGTTCTTTCTCCCATTTATTCTTATGTTTTTCAAGTTTCTTTTCACTCCCCTTTTGATATTCATGGAAAAGGGAAACACCTGTAAACCTCACTTCAAGAAACACCTACAAACTACTTTCTCTCACATTCACTCACTCCACAGTGCTCTCTCTCTCTCCCTTAGAGGTACAAGATATTCTCCCCATAAATGTAACAACCAAAGAAACCACTTCCTACTCCCCCTAAGAATTAGCCTTCATCAATCTAAGAAAAATGATAAATCTTGAATTTCTAACTTGGATAGATGCACCAACTCATGCATCTAGTTGAAAGGACGGGAAATAACCCCTAGATTTTTCCTAAGATACTCAAATGTATCTTTTGGAAGATCCTTGATGAAAATTTCTTCCATTTGATCCTTTTTAGGCACACACTCCAACTTCACTTCATTCTCAACAAATTTATATCTTAGAAAGTGGTACCAGATAGAGATATATTTTTCCCTTGAACGCATTACTAGATTTTGAAAAAAAATTATAACAATTATATCATCACATAAGATAGGAATAGATTCACCATATGATACTCTAATATCCTTCAATTTCTGCTTCATCCACAACACCTGTATGTAGAAAGATGTTGATACAATATATTTTTCCTCTGTAATAGATAGTGACACTGAAACCTACTTCTTACTCAACTAGGAAACCAATGCGCTTCCAAGAAATAAAGAACCTCCACTTGTACTTATTTCATCTATACATATGTATAAGCACTCAAAGAGAAATAAATATACCAAGGATACCATAGAACAAAGTCTAGAGTTCCTTTCAAATATCTAAAAATATTTTTTACTGCTTCCACATGTGATTCTCTAGGATCCTCTTGAAATATTTCCATAAGAAATACTTGATGCATGATATCTAGTCTAGTAGAAGTTGGATATAACAATCAATTAATCATGGATTTGTGCTTTCTTTAATCTATCTTAGGAGATTCATCATTTTTTCTCAACTTAAAAATAGTAACCATGGGAGTACGTACTAGTTTGGAATCCTCCATTACAATTTTTTTTAACATTTTCTTGACATATTTTGATTGTGAGATGAATATAAATTTATCAAATTCTTTGATTTGTAGCCCAAGGAAGAAATTAATCTCCCCAAACATTGACATTTCAAACTCATTTTTTATCTCCTTTGTAAAATTTTTACACATTTCCTCATTTACTCCAAATATTATGTCATCAAAATACACAACCATTATTAGGATTTTATCTCTCCCAACCTTGAAATACATATTTATTTCTCTAGTACCCTTTTTGAATCCCTACTACAATAAGTAGTTATCCAATCTTGCATACTAAGCTCTAGGAGCCTGTTTGAGTCCATATAAAGCTATATTCAACCTACATAACATATTATAATATTTTGATAATTGAAAACATGATAGTTGTTCAATGTAAACCTCTTCTTCTAAATCACCATTCAAAAATATAGACTTGACATCCATCTGATACACCTTAAAGTCTTTATGAGATGAAAAATACAAAAAAAATCCTAATGGTTTCCTTTCCTCCTACTAAAGAAAAAGTCTATTAAATTTTTTTTCCTTGCACTTGTGAGTAGGCTTTACACATAAGCCTAGCCTTGTTTACGACAAATTCTCATTCTCATTCAACTTGTTTCACTGAAATCCCATTTAGTTCCAACCATATTCTTGTTTGTTGATCTTGGGACCGATTCCCATGTTTGATTCTTCTTGGGACTGATTCCCATGTTTCATTCTTCTTCCATAGCTTTGATTTGATTCTAATCCTTGCATGCTTTAGTTACTGTATTAGGTTCTACCTTAGAGAGTAAACAAAATTTAACATGTTTCCATGCCATAACAACTCTTCTTCTTGTTAGTACACCTTTTCTCTTATCTCCAATTATTTTATTTTTGAAATTATTCCTCTACACATACTTTGGAGTCTTAGGATTCTTTTCCAAAGCTTCTTCCTCTTTCACTGTCATATCTTTATTTTTCTCTTCTTCTTTTTCTTCTTCTTTGCAAGGGGGCTCATCATATTCATATCCTTCTATCAACACTAAGAATTTTTTTATTCTTCATCCACTTTGACACTTTCACTTTCAACTATTCTCTTTAACCTTTTGTTGTAGCATTTATATGCCTTGCTCTTTATAGAGTATCCAAGGAAGATTCCTTCATTTGATCTTGCATAAAAATTTCCTAGATTTTATTCATCTCTCTTGATATAACATATGCTTCCAAATATTGAAATATTTCATAGTAGGAGGTTTTCCATACCATAGTTCATAGGGGGTATTTGAAGTATTCACTATTTCTTTCCCTCTATTAAGAATGTACATTGCAGTATGAATAACTTATTTCCAATAGACATATGGTAGATTTGATTTCTTTATCATGGACATTCTTGCTACTTATTGAATTATAATGTTCTTCCCTTCCACAACTCGATTCTACTGAGGAGTTCTAGGAGCTAATAAATGTCTTTTTATCCCATGATCATTAAAAAATATGTTAAAATCATTGGAGGTGAACTCATTACCTATGTCAAACCTCAAACATTTGATTTTAAAATCCATTTCATTCTCAACCATAGACTTAAATGCTTTCAATTTATGTAGAGCTTCTTATTTTTCTTTAAAAGGTCACCCAAGTCATTCTAGAGTAATCATCTATCAACAACATAAAATTCTTGTCACCTTGAGAGCTTCTTATTTTGGTAGGTCCACATAGGTTTGTATGAACCAAATCCAAAGGTCCTATGATAGAATATTCCTTATTTATGAACCTCTTCTTTGTTTACTTTCCAAACTGATAATCCTTACAAATTGCATTGATAGGTTGTGTAATTCTTGGTAGATCTCTTACAACATGAGTAGAGCTGATCTTCACCAAGCTATAAAAATTGATGTGAAACATTCTTCTATACCATATCAAGCTTTCACTGATTTGAGACATAAAGCACTTAGCACCACCACCTTTGAGCTGCTAAAAAATTATTTTTGTCGTTGTTCCACCTACAACCAATATTTCAGAGATTCCTTTCTTGATTCACAACCATCGTCCTAAAACACAAAATTCTATCCTCTTATACATATTTCTCCTACTCTAAGAAGATTATGCTGGAGACCCTTGACATAAAGAACATCTTGTAGACACATAAAAATGACCAAAGCCTACAAGCAATATTTTACCACCTTTAATCCTAGCATAATTATGACATTTTAATTATGTTTCTAACTCACCTTCAACTATTAATTAGATAATTCGTAATTATTTGATTAATTCATTATCTTATGTTCTTCATGATTATTAAATAAATAAATCTTTTTTATTTAATGTGTCACTAATTATCAAATTCATCTCATAATTAAATAAAGTCTCATTTATTTAATTAATCCTTATCATTGATGTCTTCCTGATTATTAAATAAATATATTTTAATATATTTATTCAATATGTCACTAATTCCTAAATCCTCTCTTAATTAAATAGATTCATTAATTTATTTAATTAATTAACTACTTCTAAATTAAATAATTATTTTTAATTATTTAATTGTTGTATGTGGCACTTCTTTATTTTAAAATAAAAAAAATTATTTAAAAATGTCTCACATAGTTAACTAATTCTTCTTTTAGTAATTAATTTCAAAAATCAATTACTTATTATCTCACAAAATCCATATTTTGAATTAATTTAATGCAAAATAGAAATATTCTTCTACAAATCAAGTAATTTCTAAAATTACTGATTTGCAAAAATCTCATCTCCTTAACTTTTGATTTTTACTAATTTCATCTCAATGCCACATTTATTCTCCACCTTTGGTTTAATTTCCAAAATTAAATCTTGTCCACACATTTGGAGATTTTTACCCAACCCTAATTGAGAGTTGTCACTTTGAATCTTAATCCTTGATTCTAGGGAATTTTTCCAATGTCTCATCTCATCCATCCATTCAAGATTGCATTTTCTATAAAATGACAATCTTGATCTCATTTTCGACATCTCTTAATCTCTTATTATCTTAAATTTCTTAATATTTTTAGATTCCTTGTTTCATTTATTATTCTCTCGCATTCTAGCAACTAATTTTTTAATACTTTCATTTAGAATTCATTTTCTATTTGCATAGAGGTTTTAAAGAAATCCTTCAAATTTTTGCTTAGGACTAGACATTTTAGAGTTTTTCTCACACACAATCTAAGGGCACTCTTCATCACAGCAAGCCAAAGAGGTGCAATGGAAATCAGTCATGGAGGAGAGAAATGGGTGAGACTTTTCTTGTTTCATTCCTTTTCTCATTATTTCTCCTTTGCATTTGATTGTTTGAGGATTTTATTAATATGCATGTGTTACTAACCTAGTTATACCTTGCAGGAAAATATCCATCATTACACATTTGTCTTATGCTTTCCATAAAAAATAATCAAACCTTTTCGATAGATCTTAGCATATGTATCATCACCAAACTTGACAAGGCCACCATCATATTTTTCAAGCTTAAAAACCTTACTCTCATCGCCTATCATATGATTTGAGCATCCACTATCAATTATCCAATATTTTCTCTCCTCTCTTGCATGAAAGATAGTCATCATAGTTCCTTCAATATTGTGACCTATTTCTGGAGCAATTTCCTTTACAAATCTTTTAGGATTAGTTCCAACATTTAGATCCATGAACATGCATTCATCACTTTCATCATTCAGATAGTTTGATTCCTCATCATCATATACACCACTATCTTCTTTAAGATAATAGCTTTTCTTGATAGATTTACCTTTGTGATATTTATTTTTGTCATTTAAAAATTTGGTTGGACATTTAAAAGAATAATTACATATCTATCTACAATTGAAACATTTGAAGGGTAACTTGCCTCTATATTTTCCAATTCCATTTTTCAATGCCCTTACAAAATTTTCTTCCACCTCATCAAGATCATCTAGCTTAGATTCATCATTCTATTTCTTTTTGAATTTAAAAGTAGCTTCTTTCCTTGAAGCATCTTTGTCAAACTTTCTTAATTAAAAAGTAGTTAAAAAACCAAACATTTGATATCTAGTATATTGATCCAAATATTGAGCTTCCTCAATAGGAATTGTTTTAGCACTATAAGATTTAGGAAGAGTTCTCAATACCTTTTTTACAACTTCTCTTTTCTCCAATTTTCCACCAAGACCATTGATGGCATTAAAAGTTTCATCCACTATGAGCATGTAGCCAACAATATATTCATCTTTTGACATCCTTAGGGTTTCAAATTTGGCTTTAGGATTTTGTATCTTTTCTTTCTTGACCTTATCATATCCTTCAAAAATTCTCTATAACTTTTTCTAGATATCTTTAGCAGGCATAGTGTATCCATTTTCAATTAACTTCCAAAAACCAATCCCTAATGAGACAAAAAAGGATTCCATATTGGATTTCTAGAAAGAATAGTTTGATCCATTGAACATAGGAACTTTGACACCATTCCTATGTTCCATCCATATCTACTTCAAGAGGTTAAACTTCTTCTAAGGAACCAAAACTTTGATACCAATTGTTAGACACACAAGACAACTGAGAGGGGGGTGAATTAGTTTCACATTAAAGAATTCAAACCCTCATTAACCTTCAAACCCTAATTATACATCAAAATGAATGTAAACTAATGAAACATAAAAACATTCACAACCATACACCATAGAACATTGAATTTATGTGGAAAACCATAAACATGTAAAAATCATAGTGAGGATTAACTCACATATATATGATTAATACCAGTTGCAAAAGGCTCACTCTCGGAAGGGATCACTACCTAGAAGAAAAGAATGACTCACTACCCAAAGGACTCACTGTCCAGAATAGAAATAGAATATAAGAATACCATTACAAGGAGGTTCAATACCTCAAAGCAATAGGAAGATAAACCATAAAAAATCTACACCATCTGCAACCTTCAGCTCACTGCCTCTAGAAACTTTAGTTACACTAAAAATGTAGATACCTTTTTCTCATTGATTTTGGTAGCCTTAGGAATTTAAGCTCACACTCAAATAAAAAAAAATTATTATATTCACATCATCCTTCACATCACTACACACCACACACGTCTCTAAAAATTAACCTTAATTATATATATTCTGCTACCGAAAACAACTTCTCTAGGTTGGCCTCAATGAAACATATGCACCTAAAACATGCAACCACCAAATAGGTCGACACTAAAAAATTATGCAGTAGAAATAAGTAAAGGTGGACCAAATCAAGGGTTAACTAAGACCCAAATATACATCAAAATTGTAAACCATTATTCCTTAAATAACAAACCATCTCTACAATTAGTGCTAGCATGCTAGGTTGGCCAAACCTACCCTAACACTATCAAACAATCAATTCTCTCTTCACCAATTTTGGAAACATCTTGTGGACCACATAGCAACATAACACAATATCTTTGAATATTCCAACATCATCAAAATATTTAGAAACACTTCTGCAACCACCTAAGACTGAGAATACTATCATCTTGTGCAACCAACCACACTTCCACAAGCATACAACTCACTAACCAACCTTGTGGAACAACTGAACACCAAAAAATCCAAGGGAAGGTAGATGAAAGAAATATAAGCACATTGCCAAATCCACAAGACAATAAACCTCAAAATGGAGAAATGTGGAGCAATTTCATTTATCCCAGACAACTTTCTACATAGGCAACACATTGTCATACACATCTTCCACTACTAGATGATCCAAAACCTAAAAAT
Source organism: Sequoiadendron giganteum (assembly GCA_007115665.2). Classification (NCBI taxonomy): domain Eukaryota; kingdom Viridiplantae; phylum Streptophyta; class Pinopsida; order Cupressales; family Cupressaceae; genus Sequoiadendron; species Sequoiadendron giganteum. The sequence goes on from CM021103.1 coordinate 562,635,991, forward strand.
ATGGATATAACACATATGAAAACCTCTAATCATCTCATCCAAGATACATAGGCACATATTCAACCATGAAGAAATGCACAGCACAACTCTATCACCTTGTACACTTTCTATTCATTTTTTTACAAAAGCAATTGGAAACCAAGTGAACCAACTCCATTAGCAACAATTTCTCAACACCACAAACACCTTCTCATCATGACCACACTAGAGGTTGACATAGTTTTACATCAATGAAAACATAGTGCAACAATATATAACACTTTTTTTCCACTTGGGAGCCACAAAAATCAAGGAATCCAACATGTCCACTAGCCTAGGAAAGATCTATGGTATCTAGTTCCATCTTAGGGTCACTTATTTACATATCCATTTTTTATTAGAGAATGATATTTATTTTTAGCATGAGTTTGTCCCAATATCTTAATAGATTCTTGCACTGACACACTAGATGTCCAATCAAGAATATTTTAAAAATGGATCAACATCCCATAATTAAAACCTATGAACAACTAGTGTTATGCTCCATTTCTTTATGTGAGCACCATTAGCTTGCAAGGATGAAAAATTGAATGCTCAATGATTCTCCCAATTGAAATTATAATTTTTAGTGTCTTCAAAGTGATCTCTAATGATTTCTCCATGGATTCCAAGGAAAAGAATGGTGCCATACCGCATTCATTGATCTAAAAACCCCCCTTTTGGCCGTATTTTTTGGTGGATTTTATGGGATTTTCTCGCAATCCATCCCCAATTCATCAATGCTAAGGCAACCCCAAGTGCTATTAATTTTTTTCCCACACATTTAGATTGAATTGAGCTACACAAGTGTCTACTCTCCAATGGTTTTGTAGGTGGTTATGATTTCTAGGTTTTTGGGTTTTCTCTTAGAATAAAGCTTGATTGAGGCTCACTTTGTAAGGGTTCTTCCTTTTTCTCTCTATAGATACATGAAACTTTGAAGCTCTACTATATTAATAGGCCTATACCTTTTCATTGATAAAATTTAACAATTTTACCTCGTCTCTATACTATCATTTTTTGTAAATCTTATTACCTCTATGCATGTATGAATGTTTATCATATTGTATAGATATATGTACCATGTTAATATAATTTAGGTTTTGAATATGGGTTATTTATACCATTTTGGTGTCCTTCACATCCTAAAATTCATACATACCTTTGAGAAATGATAAAATAGAGAGCTATGCAAAGTCCTTTGGTAATTTTAATTAATTATTTGTGTAATACTAGGTAGGAAGAATCACTAAATTTTAGGTGATCACCACCTTTTTTTATTTTTTAATTTCTCTTTCTTTCTATTTTCATTTTGTAGGCTATTATTTGTAGGATTATTTGAGAGTTATTTAGTGTTTGGTTGGACCAACACTAGTGCACTTAGGATAGAAAGGAAGATTTCCTTCTCTAGAGGTTTGATCTAAATAGAAAGGGTCCCACACATGATATTAGTCCCATTTTGTCATTGGAATGTTATACCTAGTTCAATAAGGTACAATTTCATCTCACAACAATTTTTGACATGCCCAAGGGGACTAGTGTGATTTTTCTATTTTTTAGACAAAAGAAAATCATTTTTAAATAAAATATTATCTTGTTTGAATTATTTAAATATGAGTATGTTTTATTTGAATATATTATTTTTCCCTCCATTCCATGAACACACAATTCTTTTCCTTTTCATTAGAAATAAGAAGCTAGGAATTATCCTAGTTTCATCCCAAGAAGCCTTGCTACAATAGGCTACCAAAATTTTCCTAATGCTTGCATTCCACACCCTCATACTTATCCTTCTTGAAAAATTACATGGTATTATCTTCTAAGTGAAACTTAGAATATGAGTAACTTGGAAATAATTAGCATCAAAGACATAATTTTTAAAATTTCAAGAATAGTTAAGTTTTATTGATATAGAGAAAGAATATAACCTACAAAATGAAGAGATTTATTATAAAAATAATCATCAAAAACAACAAAAGAGATATGATAAATAAATTAAAGTATAAATAAAACAACATGAATAGTGTATTTCTAGACAATTTTCTATGAGGGAAGAATAAATTATATAGTTGATAACTAGGGAGAAATAAATCATGCAAGAAAATAAACCAACCTCTCAAGTTTGTCACTTCGAAATCCCAAGATTTAAATTTTATAGCCCCTTGCAAGAGTCTATACTTGTGCAAGCTCGACCTATTATCCCATAAGAAAAATACTCTCAAAATATTAGCCTCCCTCATGAAAATTGTCTAATTCCTCATGTTTCATTATCAAATCAATACTCTTTCCCTAAAATGATTTTAATTTTCAAAGGTGGACCTATTGTTTGGAGAACTATCTAGTCTAATGAACAAAGGATGGATGGTTTTGAAGAAAAATATGAAAAAATACTTGTCATTGATCAGCCCTCATGTGTCTTAAGAACTAAAAGATCAAAAATTCTACAAGAAGAAGATAAGGAGGATTAGCTACAACAACAACTCATTGAGAAGATGAGAAATGATAAAGAGGGAATACTCATGCCTAGATAAAAGAAGGTATCAAAACTATTCGAGAATATGTATGTACTCCTGTAGCTCCAAGAAACAATTGCAATGATAAACCTATCACACTATGAAGAAAAAATAAGGATATTGTTTCTATACAACTCAAATATTATGAAAACACCAATTTACATTACATGAATAACTGTCACACTGAATATATTGTTGTAGAGAATGAATTTCAATTAAAATGAATTAATCCTTATGAAAATGATGAAACCTAAACCTAGATCAAGATTAGATTATATCATGAAAAGTGTCCTCATAAGAATGAATGAGACAACATGATCTAATATTAGAAGCTTTAATCATGCAAAAAACAACTAATTAATGAAAGATAATAATAAAATAAATACACTCTGAAGTTTAGCTTAAGTGTAATAAAGCATAAAGGGGCCTAATTAGTTAATGAATAATGAATCGATTAGGTGATGACTTTATTACTCCAATAAAAACAATAGGAGTCCATCTTGATACATTGGAGTGAGTTTGATATGAATGATATGGGAGAACATGCATTCCTATTTGATGATGAGGTCAATGAAATTTTATAGTCTGATGCAACTTTCAACACCTTGGTGAGTAAAATTTCACATGAAATATGAAGGAACTAGATATATCATCTCATGGAGTTGATTACTTAGAACATATGCTAGCTTGTTATGAAAATGGTGAAGATGAAATTTTTTCTTATTTGATTTTTTTCCTTCTTTTGTCCTATTTTTGGAGTTTGAGGATGTATATAATGTTCCTAGGCATGAGGATGACATTGATTATACTAATTATAAGGAAGAAATCAAAAAAATAATGTTCCCATAGTAGTAGATGTCGAGTATGGATTATGCTACAAGTATGATGTTGTTACAACGAGTATCCAAGAAGAAGAAATCAAGACAAAAAGGAAACGTGAAGAATTTAGTTCTTCATCCGAAGTGTATCATAGGCCCAAAGTTTGTATGAATGAAATTTGCATTAGTACATGTAATAATGATGTATGTTAGTTTTCCACTATCCCTAAGTGTGATAAGTTTAAATATGAAGTCTTCACTCATGATGAGGATATGGAATGTTACATTGGGAATAATGTACTTGAACTTGAATGTTTCACTTGGGACCAACATACTAAAGTTGAAACTATTGACAAAAACACATGTTCCAAGAGGACAACTCTTTATTTCTCAACTTGATAGTATGCTTAAACTTTAATTTTCATCATTTAATGTGCATGAGGAAGAGCTTCCCTATGTAGATCAATTGATAGCTTTGGAATATTTTTCATCACCATGTGAGATGGAGACATTCTCTTTTTCCTTCTCCTCATGTCTTGAAGATTTTAGTTGTTTTTATAGTAGTACGCCGCTATTCGAAGATATTCCCTTTCTCTTCACAAGTGGTGTTTCGTTTGTTGTTGACCTACTTCCCAAATTTTCTATCCTTGTTGCTATGTGCATGCCTGATGCATCTCTAGATGAGTCTAGCATATATATTTCGTGGCAAGAGGGAACAAACCCAAATTATGATGCCAAAAGGGAATCACATGTCAAGGAAATTGTAGGACAAAAGAGGAGAAATGAGGAGAAAGATCAAGGAGGAATCTATCCCTTATCTTCAGAACACTACCAAGAAGGTTGAACTCCCTAAGTGCTTTATGTGTTTTAGGAGTATAGAGGATGAAACCAAGTATATGGATGTGGATGACACTTAATTTCATCTCTTGGAACATTAGGGGGTTGGAGTCCTTGGACAAGATGTATAGTATTAGAAGGCTTCTAATGCAAGAAAATCATAAGGATTTTGTAATGATACAAGAAGTTAAAGCTGTGGGATTCACACTACAAACTAGTCTCATATTTATCTAGAAGGACTCAATCAATTACATTTCCAACCATGAGAAAGGAAAAGGAGGAATTTCACTCCTAGTTGCAAAAAAATGCAATAAATGGGTGAAGGATCATGGCTCCTCCCTATGCAATAGGGTTGTCAGGATCCACATTGAAAAAGATTACCTAAATTTTGGAATTTATGCTATCTATTCTCCCTATGAGTAAAGAGTTGTATGAGAGCTTTGGGAATGACTTACCAAGCTCCCCAAGATCCCATGGATTATTGGGTCATACTTCAACATGGTAGAGAATGTTGAAGGTAAAACCGGGGGATTAGATATGGGGTGGAAAGGTAACGAACTATATTTTTGGAATAGAATGAAGAACCACCTTAGAATTTTGGATCCCCTAGAAGGCTCCAAAAAATAAAATAAATCTATCTGGTACACTTGGTGCAATGCATGATAGTCTAGCAGAAGAATCTACTGTAGGATCGACAAATTTATGCCTATAGAGATAATTTCTTCTTTGAAAAAGTTGAAGGGGCCAAGATTAGGCTTAAAGTGAAGCCTTGGACACTTTCTAATCACCACCAAATCATGGTAAAAATCTGCACTCAGAAAGACAGAGAAAGTCCTTAGAAAAAGGTTCAAAATTTATCCTCAATTTGAGCCTGCGTAACTTTGAGGATAATATCAGTGCTATTTTCACCCTAAGAGAGATCAATAGGGACCTTTATGAAAAATTAATCCCTGTTGACAAATGGAACCTAAATGTAAAGAGTTGGCAAAAAATATTACAAATTTTCAGTGAACAAAGAGCCAACGAAAGCGTAAAAGTAGAGAACCATCTTTAGAATTCCTTACTTAAAACTAAGACCGAATTGTAGGCTACCCCAGAAGATATAGAAGCTAATAATGATTTGATACACATCAAGGGGAAACTAAAGAAAATTTAACCTATAAGGACCAAGGCTTAAGAAGGAGAGAAAAAATTATCTGGCTTACTCAAGGGGATAGGGGCTCAAAGTTATTCTTCAGGTGCCTTAAATCAGAGGAGTCCAAAGAGACCATTGGGTGTATATAGGAGGGGGAGGTACTAGGAAAAGACTTGGATTCTATCAAGGAAAATTTCCATTAGTTTTATAAAAAAATATTCACTATAGAATGCCTAGAGCCACAAGGGGAAAAATAATGGGAAATATTTAAGGAGTTGATCCCAAAGAAAATCTCCAGAGAAGATCACACCAAGGTAAATCAACAGATTACAAAGGAGAAAATAAAGAATGTAGTCCTTTCAATGAGAAATGACAAGTCACCTGGTGTTAATGTTTTGAGTGTAGAGTTCTACAAGAAAAATATGGAGTGGATATGTGAAGACCTCCTATAAGTCCACATAGATGTCGTTGAGAAAGGATCACTTGGAAAAGACATTAACCATGGCATTATAAAGCCAATTCCTAAAGAGGGGGATAAATCTCTTCTAAAAAACTAGAGGCCCATAACCCTCCTCAATGTATCCTATAAGGTGTTAGCCAAGGAAATTGTAAGGAGACTTATAGATATCCTCCCAAGGATAATCAAAAATACCCAAACCGGCTTTATCCAGGGTAGGTATATTTTAGAAAATCTAATAATGAGCTAGGAAGCCATGGAGTGGGGCAGAAACACCAACCAAAATATGGGTATGTTTCTCTTGGACTTCAAAAAAGCTTAAAATGGGATTGAATGGCCCTTCATAATAATGATGTTAGAGGAATTTGGGTTCCCTAATCTCTTCTATCAAATGATTAAAACACTCTTTAAGGATGCCTTAGCTCAGGTTGAAGTGAATGGGGAACTAACAAATGATTTTTCAGCTATAGAGATCTATAAGACAAGGCTGCCCACTAGACCCATCTCTATTTGTGATTGTAGTTGATGCCCTCCATTACATTTTAAGAGATCAAAATTTAAACCCAAGAGTATAGGGGATCATCCTCTCAAACAAATAAGATCTTATAAAAATTCAATTTGCTGATGATACAACCCTATTTGTTAAATTGGAAAAAGATAACTTCTTGAACCTACTAGAAAAAATAGAACTCTTCAATGAAGCCTCAGGTACAAAAATCGCATAAAATAAATCTACCCTATTATCATGGAAAGAAAAACCACTCAACTGGTTCAAGGATCAATAATTTTAGTCGGGAGGAGACGTGGGAATGGATGCAAGACAAAATATGCAAAAAGCTAGGTGCCTGGAACAAGAAATACCTTTATATAGTTGGAAGAGCTAAAATCTACCAAAAATTTCTTCACTCTTATAATATCTATTCTACCATGGTGTGGATGTTTAGCAGTTATCAAATCAAGGAAATCCAGAAGAGGATAAGGCAATTTCTCTGGTCAGATGGTAGAGGCAATAAAAAGAGATATGCTATCAAATGTGAAATATACAAAGAGGGAGATGGGTGGCCTTGGCCTCAAAGAATTGAAGAAGCAAGGGATAGCTCTTGTTGTAAAATGGATATGTAGAAGCCTAAAAGGAAATGAGCCTTGGAAAATTTTGGTTATGAGTAATATTAAGAATGTTGTCCCCAAAAGGGCCAAATATTGGAAGAACTTGCTAATGTGTGACCTTTTGTTGTGCCACTTACTCGTATCCCCTGTAGGGTCTTATCTCTTTAGGAGTTTGTGGAAACCTTGGGAAATGAACAAGGAAGCTATTTTGAGTCAATTCCCTATAGATAAGGACCTAGATAATATTCTCCCCTTGAGGTCCATTTGGTGGAACTCATTCCACATCAACAAACCCCTTGCTCTCCTTCAGGGATGATCTACTAAGGAGTGGCTTAAAAAAGGTATCTCCAGCTTCAAAGACCTTATTTGTAACAATCAATTATTGAGCTGGGAAGAGATCTCTACCAAGTTTGATATTCCTACTACACAAAAGAGAACCTTTGAGAGATTAAAGCAAGCACAAGATAAAATTTTGAACTATAATAAAGATCTTCAAATCAGAACCTAAGATTTTGAATGGCTAAGAAATGAAAATTTAATTAAAATTAAAGTCAAAGATATTTATAAAATAGTGTCCCCCCCGAATCTTGAAGATACTATTAATAATTGTTGGAACTTTAATCTTAGCATAATTGAATGGAAGAGGATCTTCTCGGAGATTTGGTATACTATTTTGAAGCCCAAGAAAGTAGGATTTAAATGGATGTTTGTCCTCCAAAGGCTGCCCAATTTTGACCCTAAGGACAACACCAACACGTGTGATATCTGTAAGAAAACTGAAAGTCTCTCCCATATGTTATTTGATTGCTTCTTTGCTAAAGAGTTCCAAAATCTATTTCGAGTTGATGTTGCAGGTTATGGTGATGTAAAAGAGAAGAGAAAAAGGAAATAATTCTTGGTGAAATTGTTGAACTAGGGAAAGGAAATAACATGGATTTACTTCTTCTAACAACTGAAATCCTATGGTTTCTTTGGAATGCTAGGAATTATAAAAATTACCAGGGCATTAGGAGGGCACGTACTGAGTCTAATAGAAGAATCACAGTGCTCAATGTTTTCTTGCAGGTATCTTTGATAATGGAGGTCACCAAAGCCAAGTAACAGAGGTTGATGGAGAAAGGGAAATAATAAGTCACCAAGGAGGAGCTAATAGGTGAAAATCAATGACTATTTTAAATCTAGATCTAAAGAAGTTCCTTGGGAAAGACCCCTCAATCAACAATGCTAAAAGGACATGTGCCAAAGATAAAGTGGACTGAAGGATGGAAATGCAAGCTATAGTTTTGGCAATGTAATTGAACTCTAATGTCCATAAAAAGGATTAATATTGTAATTGGATTGTATACCTAAGTTATAGGTTTAAAGAATCTAGCCCTATGAGGCCATATTTGAATAGGGGTCTTATGACCCAGTTTTTGAAATTATCCATAATGTAATCCTTTGTTTATGATACTGCATACAATTTTTTTTAGATTTAAAGGTAAAGTAATTCTTCACTACATTAATAATGTGTGTGGCTTGATGCATGTAGTAAGGTAGCTTCAATTGTTACAACTAGATAATGTCTAGAGTTATGGTCTAAAGGAGATCAACTCCTTCATAACAATTGTCTTTGATAGAGGCAAGATATGATAATTTTCATTCCTTTTTGTAAAAATCTTGTTTATAATAGCTTAGATTTTTTGTTTTCAAGAAGTTCCTCACACACTCTATATCTCCATTAGGGAAATGCATGATCTAGGTTTTTTTTTTTGTTTCCTGCAAGTGCTTTTGCACATGTCCAATTTTGGTATTTTGAGGTAGCCTTGTTTCAGTTTTTGTATTTCCTTGTGAATCCTACTCCCAATGGATTCATTAAGGCTTATAGTTCCCATGTTTAGCAATAAAACATCCAACAAAAGCCATGATAATGTAGTCACTTTATTCCCCCTAATACATTCTTCACTAATGATAATTGATTTAATAAATTTTATATGAATTGTGTCAATATCTATAAGTTTCTAGGGTTTTAGTGCACTATTATTATGATTTCTCTAAGTCTCCTAAACCCTAAATATTTTAGCTTCTTTTTGCACCATAGTTTCTATTTTTGAGTTGATCAACTTGGTCTGCTGCATATCACTGAAGTTGTATTTATGTCTTTGGAATTGTTTTTCAATTGACCCATTTATTTTTCTAATTGGCTTAGCCAATTAAAATCATGTGCCTTTTAAAATTACTAAATAATCCTATTAGTGAAATTGTGTGGTGATGACCACCATTTTCTATTTGGCATCCAAAAGAAAGAATTTAATTTGAGCACATGTTAATTTTAGAGCATGTCTTCAAAATACATGAGCCCTTTAAATTTGTGCTCATGTGCTATGTTGATGCATGTATTCCACTATCTTTCCTTCGACCTAGTCTTAAAGCTTGTGGTACCAATACCTTGTTGAGGTGTCAAATTATCATTGGAGAACTTTCATTCTTCCTAGTGCAGGCTCAAAAATGAATATTCCATTGAAGTTGTACTCATGTTCTTAGGTATAGCGTGTATCCCTCTATTGATTGGTATTGGAAACATCACTCATGGGCCACTACTTCTAGATGGAAATTCATCATTACAATGTGCCCACTCCTTCATAATTTGGTTTTATATGACAATATTTAGCCAAAGTTGCACTCATGCACTCATGTGACATGTGTTCCTCTCTAATATAGTGATGTTTAGCATAGTTTATGGATGGAACTTCCTTCCAATGGAAATTTTTTATCGTAATGCATACCTTCTTTATGTCACAAATTCATTTTCACCCACTCTTCTAAAGGTATTCCCTTTTTATTTGATTCCATTTTCCCTCAATATGTTGATATGAATTGTCTATTTTAGGCCACCTCCTTCTAGGTGAAAATTTCTTATTGCATAGCATAATTTTTTAAGTGAAAATTTGTTTGTGCTCATCCTTTCAAAGTTGTGATCATGTGCTTGGTTTCCATGTGTCACTCTTAGGGTGACATGGTCTAACATGACCTATTCTTCATCAAATCTTATATTGTCTATAGTGGGCCCATTCCTTAATGATTCAAATATTCAAACCAATGAATTCCTATCAAGTGTCTTAATTTTATTGCAACACTCTAGTTCTTCATAGTGTAATCTCCAAAGGTAGATTTATTTGAATATTGGTTAATACACTCTATTTCTACTTAGTGGCCATGAAAACCTTGGTATCTAGCATGCCCATCACCTTAGACAAGATATATGGGTCCCACCTCCAGCTCATGGAAACTTATATTTGTGTCCATTTTTATTAGAGTGTACTATTTACTCATAGCATGAGTTATCCCTAGCCTCTTAAAAGGTTCTTGTGCTAGTGCACTAACCATCAGATGAAGAATGCTTTAAAAATGGATCAACAAACCAAATTCAAACTTACAAATGGATAGATCCATGATCTATATCTTTGTGTGAATTCCATTGGCTTGAAGGGATGACAAATTTAACGTTCAATGACTTTCCCAACATAAATTATAACCTACAAAAACTTTAGAGAAATATTTAATGCTTTTTCCATGGATTCTAAAGCATAAAATAGTGCAATATTGTATTCATTGATCTGTAAACACCCTGGCCACATTTTGTGAAAGATTTTGTGAGAGTTTATTTCACTCCACCCTCAATTAATCAATTTTGAGATAACCCTAGGTGTCAGTAATGTTTTTCTCATGCATTTAGATTGGATTAAGCTGGACAAAAAATCATTCTTTATTGATTTTGTAGGAAGTTAGGGTTTCTAAGGATTTTTTAAATCTTAGAGTAAGTCCTGATTGATGCTCACTTTGTATGGGTTCTTCCTTTTGTTCTCTATAGATACATGAAATTTTGTAACTTTGGAATTGTAATAGGTCTATGCCTATTAATTAATAAAATTTAGTAATTTTAACTCCTCTTTATGCTTGCATTCTATGTAAATCTTGTTATCTCTATGCATGTATGAAAATTTATAATATTTTCCATATTTGTGTTATTTTTTAATATTCTATAGGTGTTGATTTAGGTTTTTTCTACCTCTTTTTGTGTTGTTTATACCATAACCTTCATACTTAACTTTGATAAATGATAAAATAGAGAGTTTTGTGAAGTCCTTTGGTGATTCTCATTGATTATTTACCCAATAATAGGTATGAAGAATCATCCTAATTGAGGCGCATTACCACCCACTTTTATTTCTACGTTTCTCTTTCTCTCCCTTTTCCTTCTACAAGCTATTAGTTGTGGGATTAGTTTAGAGTTATCCAATTTTGGGTTGGAAAAAAATTGATGCATTTAGGTTACAAATGAAGTCGACCTTTCCAAGAGGTTCGATCTCAATAGTAATGGTCCCACACATGAGATCAATCCGATTGTGTCATTGGAATTTTAGACCTATTTTAGCAAGGTGTAATTTCATGGGACAAAAAATATCTCTAACACTCTTCTTCCTTTTCTTCGGGTCCTCTCCTCTTGTCAAGCTGATTTATTACATTTTTTCATTCAATCCTATAGAAATACATACAAATAATTTCTTCAACCTTTATAATATTGATTTATGCTTCTTATCATAAGAAAACATTGTGTTTTATAGAGGCTAAAAAAACCTTGCAAGATTCAAAAAAATATGGCACCCAAATATGCTCTTTCATTTCCATTAAATTATCTTTTGAAATTCCTTTGCATATGTCAAAAATTCAACATCAAATGCTTGAAAATATGGAATCCAAGATTTATGCACTATATCCAACATATTCCTTCTATAGATGTATTTGGAAAATAAAAAATAAAAAAATGAAGTCCTCATTCACCCCAAATTAGAAACTGAAGAGTCAATAATAGTTTTGTATGAAAATAACTAGTTTTTTCCTCCATTATAGGCACCCAAATTGAAAGAATGAGATAATAATTGAATGCAAAGTGTTACTTGCATTATGTAAACTTCCCTAGGCATTCTACTTGAGTACATTAATTAATTTTACTTTTTTCAGTTTACCTTTAACATGTTAATGGGCCCCTTCAACCCCTTTAACCTTAAAATTGTGGAATATAGTAATTTGAAA